>CM027409.1:2071963-2102311 GCA_015711505.1 Sylvilagus bachmani
GCCTCTATCTAGCAGAAGCTTCTCATGAGAGGCACGGGGGCCAGAGCTGACCCAGCGAAACCTGGGGAGGAACTCCCCTCTCGAGGTCTTCACTTCCCCACAAGGAGGCAGGGGGCAGGGCGTCTCCGCCCATCCGGCAGGGGGACACTGGGTTCTGGTCCTGACCCTGTCTCACGGGCCTCAGAACAGGCAGGCATCCTAGGCTGCCCGCTGAGCCTGGGCTCCGCACTGTTCTCCCCTACTCCCCGCGTGCAGGTCCCCAGCGGCGGGCTCCGCGGGCATGCGCAGCTCGAGGACAGCATTTGACTCCTCAGGTCCCGGCTTCATCCCCGAGGGCACCCTCCAAGCTGGCTTCGCGGGTCACTGTTAGAACAGAGGGGTCTTGTGGGCCCCAGCTCATGCCATCGTGCAGCTTGGAGTGTGCAGTGGAGCAGGGGGCGCCCGCGCATGGCTGCCCCGCACCCCCTCTGTGGTGCGAGTTGTGAGGCCAGCCTGGGGGCTGTTGCTGAACCCCAGCTCGAAACCATGGAACAGGCTGCTGTGTGGCCCGGCGACAATGGGGGACAGCCCCGCACCACGGCGAGGGGCACCGAGAAGGGGCCCGGAGTGGCAGAAGGAGGCAGCGCTGCTGACCCTGCACCTGCGTGCTGGACCTGCCTCGGCCCACAGGTGCGTCCCACATCCCTGCACCAAACCCGGAGCAGGGCTCGCAGCCCCCCCGCACTGCGAACCCCGCCCCCCGGGCAGAGCTTGCCCCCAAGGGGAGTGCCGCGGTTCCCGTCCTGGAGGGAATAAAGCACCCCACCTGCACAGAAGCAGCTGGTGTTTGCATGGCCCGTGCTGAACCTCGGTTCATCTGCGGCCTCGCGCCCGTTCCTGCCTGCTCCCCAAGCCGAGACCTGCAGCCCTCCGTCGCGGGCCTCGCGGCCGTCCCGAGACACAGGCTGCGCCTTCTTTCAGATGAGCACCGGGTGTCCGAGTGGGAGGCAGGCCCGCGGCGAGGGAGGTGCTCAGGTCTCGGGGAGCCGTGTGCGCACTGGCGGTGCCTCCCTTAGATCCCAGCTACACACTGCATTTGTGTTATGTGTGACTTCACTGAGACGAATGCGTTCTGCTGTATCAGGGAGAGGACACAGCGTGGAGCGGCTGTCACACACCGGCCTGCCTCCTCGACGGAACCTGGCCAGGAGCGTCGTGCCCCGCCCCGGAGGCTCCCTGTCCTGACAGCCCAGATGGGACTGCTGCCGGCTTCAGGGGGTGTAAGGTCTCAGGGCCGCCCTGGGCGCAGTCCGCGGGCAGGAGCAGCCAGGCTTTTCTTACCACGTGGGGTGAGTTTTGTGAGCCTCAGTTTGACCACAGGCCCCCAGAAAGCCCACATGAGGAAAACAAAGTGGTGACGCCAAACTCCACGCTCCGCCCGGCCCAGCAGGTGGGACAGCCGTGTTCTGCACGGGATCCGCCGCTTCTCGGAGCGCTTGGTGCTTGTGCCGCAGGAACGCAGCAAGAGGAGCGCTCCAGCCGGCCCCTGCTGCCGCCTGGGAGGGGAGGCAGAGCCCCCAGCAGCCCGGGCACAGACCCCAGCCAGCACTCACCGCAGCTGTCAGTCGGACTGCCGTTCCAGGACAGGAATGCCCATGCTCCACCTGACGCTGACCTGCCATCTCCCGCTCTGCACACCCGGCGTGGCAGTGCTCAGTGACTGGCACACAGCAGGCTCCTCCCCTTCCTCATCAAGCATTTGAGCCTCCGTGCCCGTGGGGAGCAGAGAAACAACTGGTGGGTGCCAAGCCACAGGAAGGGAACGTGCCGTCCGTCAGGCAAGAAAATGGAGACCGCACAGTGGCCGAGAGGGACGCTGCGGGACTGCGGCCGGGCTTCAGTGCAAGAAGAAACCACATGAAGAAAGGCAGCACGGACCTGTCGGCGCCACCCCGCACCCAGATCCTAGCAGCGATGCCGCCAGCCCTCAGGCGAGAGCGCGCATCAGCCTGGCACCGGGAGACCTAACGCGGGCCTGTGGCACCTCTCCCCCAGTGCTGCCCACACAGCTGGGGAGAGACCGCACCAACCCCTCCCACCGCTGCACACAGCACAGGGCTCCAGGAACCCAGAACCTGCCTGATGCCTGCCGTGTGACCCCCTGGTTCTGCCCCAGTGGCGGGACAGGCCATCTTAGGCCATGTCACCTCCACCCTCACATGTGCCTCGGCACCTCTGAGACCTGGGGGCCCAGGGCCTGCCTGCACTACCTCGTCCTCCACCTTGGCCGCACACGGAGGAGCAGGAAGAAGACCAGAGTGGGCAGCGACTTCCGTCCCCAGGACAAAGCCCACAGAGGCCCTAGACCTGCCTCGGCCTCACTTACGGTGGACAGATGTCGGCCTTCGTCACGCACAGGCTGGCAGGGGCCTGTGGCTGCCAGCACTCGGGCACTGCCCCACTTCCTGTCAGCAGGCAGCCAAGGGCCTGCCTTCACCTGTACCCTGCTGTGGACAGCCACTGAGGAGGGGGGCCCAAAGCAAGCACAGGCCTCTGTCCTCAAAGTCAGCGCCGACACTGGGCAGGTCCTGATGGCTCCATGCCCGGCCTACCAGCAGGCCAGCCTCTGAGCCCGCCCTGGAGCTGGGACCTGATCCTGGTGGCTCCATGCCCGGCCTACCAGCAGGCCAGCCTCTGAGCCCGCCCTGGAGCTGGGACCTGATCCTGATGGCTCCATGCCCGGCCTACCAGCAGGCCAGCCTCTGAGCCCACCCTGGAGCTGGGACCTGATCCTGATGGCTCCATGCCCGGCCTACCAGCAGGCCAGCCTCTGAGCCCGCCCCGGTGCTGACACCCATGGTTCCACTGACTGAGCAAGTACCGGAACTGGGAGTATCTTTGGGAAGAACAAGTCACAGAAAACCTATTCAAAGAAGCCACAGCTGGGAACTTCCCACTCTTGACAAAACGGACAGCCACGGACGCGAAGCCCACAGGACCCTAAACAGACTTGGCCAGAACAGACCCTCCCTCCGACAGTCTAGTCGGATTCTGAAAAGTACAGTGCAGAGAATTCAACACCTGCAGGGACAAGCACCCCTGCGCTGAGGGCCCCAGCGGAGAGTTTCTCGGCACATCCTGCAGACCAGGAGGAAGCCGGGCGGCCTGATCCGGTTCTCCCAGGAGCTGCAGGCTGAGCAGCAGTGTTCAGATGGAAGTGTATGCATACGCCCCTACGTGTGATGAGATTACACAGCAGAAAGATTTTCCCAGCAAAGCGAAGCCCCAGACTGATGGCTTCACTGCTGCGTTCGACCCGGCTTCTCAAGACGTACTCTCACCGGTTCGTGAGCTGTTCTGTACAGCGGAGATGAGGGAGCCTGCCGCACCCCTGGGACGACACTGAGACCAGAGGAGGATACAACAGGACAGAAGACGACAGGCCACTGTCCCGATGGCCGTGGATGCAAAGATTCCCACCCAGATACCAGCACGCTCAGTCCCCAGCACCTCGGGGCGGGCATTGGCCGTGGCCCGGGAGGGGCCAGCCAGTGGCACGTACCAGCGGGAGCTGAGTCGTCATCATTTCAGTAGAGGCAGAGAAGCCTGGAGAACCCGAGTACACACTCAGGCTAAATCGGTGAGTGAGGATACGAGGAACACGCCTCGACACAGTGAAGACACAGACGAGTCCACGGCCAGCGTTACAATGAATGGGCAAGAGAGGCACGCATTCCCTCCAGGATCTGAAACCAGACAAGGGTGTCCACTGCCAGCACTCATACTCAGTGTGGTATCCAAAGTTTTAAGTAAAACAGGGAAGAGAAAGGCCACTGCGAGGAACAAGTCAGGTTATTCCTGCTTGCAGGTGATAGGATTCTACATAGAGAGAAGCTCAAAGACTCCACCAGAAGTCTATCAGAACTGCAGCCAACGCTGTGACGCGTGGGTAAAGCTGCTGCCTGCAGTGCCAGCATCCCATATGGGTACCAGTTCAAGTCCCGGCTGCTCCTCTTCCCATCCAGCTCCCTGCTATGGCGTGGGAAAGCAGAAGATGGCCCAAGTGCTTGGGCCCCTGCACCCACGTGGGAGACCCGGAAGAAGTTCTTGGCTCCTGGCTCCAAATTGTTGCAACTCTGGCCATTGTGGCGTGAACCAGCAGATGGATGATCTCTCTCTCCCCCCCACCTCTCTCTGCCTCTCCTTTCTCTGTATAACTCTGACTTTCAAAGAAATAAATCTTAAAGATCACACCAAAATTATCAATTTTATATTCCCAAGAGCAATCTCATAATAGCTACCAGAAAGACAATATACCTTGGGATAAACCAAAGATGTGGAAGACCCCTACAGGAAAAATTAGAAAACACTGATGAAAGAAACTGAAGAATGGAAAAAATAAACTTTCCAAGTTTATGGATTCAAAGAAAATATTTTTAAAATGTCTGCACTTCCCAAAACAATCTAGATGCAACACAATCTCCATCTGCATCTTTTTTTTTTTTTTATTTTTTTTTGACAGGCAGAGTGGACAGTGAGAGAGAGAGACAGAGAGAAAGGTCTTCCTTTGCCGTTGGTTCACCCTCCAATGGCCGCTGTGGTCGGCGGGCTGCGGCCGGCGCAACGCGCTGATCCGATGGCAGGAGCCAGGTGCTAGGTGCTTCCTCCTGGTCTCCCATGGGGTGCAGGGCCCAAGCACCTGGGCCATCCTCCACTGCACTCCTGGGCCACAGCAGAGGGCTGGCCTGGAAGAGGGGCAACCGGGACAGAATCCGGTGCCCCGACCGGGACTAGAACCCGGTGTGCCGGCGCCCATCTGCATCTTTTACAGAAATCCATACAAAGGTTAAAAAATCCCCAGTAGCCATAGTAATGCTGAGTGACGAGAACAGAGCTGCAGACAGAGCGCGGAACCACCGTAACCCAGACAGCGCGGTGCTGGCACAGACACACGCCCCTGGAACAGAGACCCCAGAAACCTCCCGCACGTTTACCATCAGCTGCCTGCTGACCAATAAGCCGAAAACAAACTGCAGAGGAGGAAGACTCTCCACCAATGGTATTAGAAAAACCAATTAGCCAGACACGGAAGATTGAAACCTTTTACCCTCTAAAAATCAATCAGAATGGACCAAAGACCCAAATGTAAGACGTGAGAATGGCTCCTTCGAGACACGGGCACAGGCAGTAATGCTTCGGGCGACTCCAGAGGCACAGGTGGCAGAGGCGAAACGAGGCAAGTGAGATTACACCGGCGAGACGCGTCTGCACAGCACAGGCAACGGAGCGAAGAGCCGGCAGACAGAACAAGGAGAAGATGCTTGCAAACCGTAAGGGTTCACATCAAAAACATGTAAGGAGTTTAAAGAACGAAGTATTCAGTTAAGAAAGGGACAAAGGAGAAATACAAGTGGCCAAGGAGTGTATGAAAAAATGCTTCATCTCACTGTCATCAGGGATCAGCAAATCTAAACCCAGGTCTCGTTCCAGCCCGAGTGAGCATTGCCACAAGACGGAACAGAGCACACTGGCAACCTCAGTACACCCACTGCGGGGGCGGCAGGACGCTCCCTCCGATCCCACGTCTGGTTACGTCCAGCCAAAGGAAGTAGACCCACACTCCCGTGCTCACCGCGACACTGTTCGCAATAGCCGAAATACGGCTCCGTCTAGATGGCCACTGGTGGAAGACGGAGGAAGTGTGACACACACACACACACCCCTGTAGCAAAATGGACTGAACCAGTGGGGGGGGGGGAGAGGCGGGCGCACAGGGACAGTTAGCACCGTTCTCTCCCCCCTGTGGAAGGGAGCAGTAAAGTCAGTGACCACGAGAGCCTGGCTCCCAGGCACCCAACACGCATGCAGAAGTGCGCCCTGCTGAGGGCTGCACATTGCAGACGCCCTGGGGAGAGGAGGGGGGGGGGGCCATACAGAGAAGAAAAGGAAACGGCCTGAGGGGGTCACCTGCGCCCTGCTCTGAAGCACCGCACTGTGCCCCATAACCCAGCGGTAGCGTCATAACCATCCCTCCCATGACAATGCCATCCTCTGTCCAGATGGGGATGTTGTATACAGTGGAACCCAAGGTGAGGTGAAGGCGTGCACACTGTCAGCACACGACTTTAAGATGACACACAGACCGGACGTGGAGGCCCGGGGTAGGGGTGTGTCCTGTCACAGCCTGGGAGGCTCCGGGGGACCCGTCGCCCACAGCCCCCTGACCGCCCCTGGCTGCACTCCAAACTGAGGGCCAGGCCAGAGCAAGTGTGTCTGCCTGTGTGCTTTTGCCCCTTTACCGAGTGGGTGGTTCCGGGCAGCTGTGGTGGTGCAGCCGGTTACACCACAGCCTGCAGCCCTCGTGTCCCACGTGGGCACCAGTTCAAGTCCTGGCTGCTCCACTTCTGATCCAGCTCCCAGCTGATGTGCCTGGGAAAGCAGTGGAAGATGGCCCAAGTCCCTGGGCCCCTGCCTCCATGTGGGAGACTCAGAGGAAGCTCCTGGCTCCGGCCTGGCCCAGCTGTTGTGGCCATTTGGGGAGTGAATCAGTGGATGGAAGATTGTAACTCCACTTTTTTTTTTTTAAAAAAAAGATTTTATTTATTTGAAAGAGTTACAGAGAGAGGTAGAAACAGAGAGAGAGGTCTCCCATCTGCTGGTTCACTCCCCAGAAGGCTGCAGTAGCCAGAGTTGAGCCAATCTGAAGCTAAGAGCCAGGAGCTTCTTCTGCGTTTCCCATGTCAGTGCAGGGGCCCAAGGACTTGGGCCATCCTCTGCTGCTTTCCCTGGCACAAGAGCAGGGACCTGGATTGGAAGTGGAGCACCTGGGACTCGAACCAGAGTCCATATGGGATGGCAGCACTGCGCCATGGCTCTAACCTGCTACACCCCAGCACTGGCCCCTGTATCTCCACCTTTCAAATAAAGTCTTCAGAAAAACAAAAAAGCGAGTGGTTTCAGTTCTGTTTCATGAGCCGATACTGTTGAGCCTACCTGTAGCGAAGGCAGCTGTTCGTGCTGCCTGCAAATCGAGGACAGCCCACCTGCTTGGCTGCTGGCCGCCTGTGGACAGGCCACCGGAGAGCCGCCACCCTCGGCACGGCCGCCAGGGTGCGCTCCAGAGGCAGCCTCTGCAGCCAGCAAGCAGCCTGTGTCCAGGCGTCCACAGCACAGGGCAGAGGGCGGCCGCCCAGGGCCGGTCCTGCAGGGCCACTGCTGAGGGCCGTGGGGTTCCAGGGGTGGAGGGTTGCTGCTCTCACCTTTCGGGCTGAGCCCACAGCGGGCAGCAGAGCTGGGTTCCTCCTGAGCCTCCAGTTCCCAGCACACTTCCCAACACCGACTGTCAGGCCCCTGTGTCCACCTCCACACACACTGGTGGCACATCAGTTTGTCGTAACATGGACGGAGCTGCTGGGTCTGTCCTAAGGTCAGAGCTCAGGTTACTTCCAGCTGTAACACAGTGAAGTCATTCACTGGAGAACACAGCCGGACCCATCTGACAGACGTCCACTGCCTCTCCCCAACACTTCTCCGAAAAAATGCAGTAAGAACCCCCTGCCCCGAGCCCGTCTGCCTGCTGGGCTGTGGACGCGGCTAAGCCTTGGGTCCCGTCTGCCTGCTGGGCTGTGGACGCGGCTAAGCCTTGGGTCCCGTCTGCCTGCTGGGCTGTGGACGCGGCTAAGCCTTGGGTCCCATCTTCGGGGACCCGCTCAGTTCATGTGTCCCTAATGCCCCTCCCCTCACACTCCTTGGTCTATCACCCAGGCAACCGTCTCTGCCGTTACCAGGCGAGGGCGTGGATTCCGGGATCCCAGTCCATTCTGGGCCAGAGCGTGGCACTGCCAGCTCGTTAGGGTGACAGCTTCGGCCATCAGCTGTGGGGAGGGGCACCTGCCTCGCCAGGGCTCTGCCCCCGTGGGGGGGCAGCCTCTCAGGTCTGGCTCCTCCTGGCCCTCGGCTGTTCTCCCTAAGCCTCCCAGCCCCCAGCCAGTCTCGGGACCCCTAACCTCACGCCCATTGTCTGTCTGGTCCTGTGGTCTCAGCACTGCCTCATGCTGCCGTCTCCTGAGTTTTGGACCCGAGATTTGCATATCTGGCTGCCCGTGTGACCCCCACTTCAATAAACCCAAACTTCCGAGTGCCGCTGCCCACTTCCGATCTGTGCTTCACCCCGTCAGCCTTGTTCTCCGCAGGTGGGCGTTCAGTCCCTGCCCCTGTCAGGCCAACACCATCGCACTCCTTTCTCCTGGACCCCATGGCAATCCGCCCGCCCGACCCAGCTGTGCCTGCTCCCCGACTCGGCTCACTTCTTCCCCTCCTCAGCCAGTCCCCCGACGCCCTCACGCACAGCCCCACAGCCCCCTGTCCTCCCGCGGACGCCGGCCTTCTGCCGGCCACTCGGCCATCACGCCAGCCCCTGCTCACGTCCTGTACACTTTACATGTCTCGTTCCCGGGCTGCCCAGCCTGTGTCTACACTCGGTGAGGACAGGTAATTTGGTGCTGTCTGTTCTGTGTCCTGGCTGCCTGGAGCGGTGGCGGGCGTGGCATGCGCTTAGCACATGTTGCCCAGGTACGAGGATGGGGAGATGTGGGGAAGCATAAACCTGGCGGCAGGGTGGGAGGGGTCAGAGCCACTGTGCAGCCCCAGTGCCGAGCCCGGGAGGCGGGTCTGTCGTGTGGCGAGGGCCAGCTTCTTCCCAGCAGTTGCCACGTCTGGGCCCACGCACGGTGACACGGGACACTGCGCTGTGCGCAGCCTTGCCTGACCTCCACTCGGCCCTTACAGCCGGCCCGTGAACCCGGTGCCGCTACTGCCTGCATTGGACAGATTAGGTGAAGTAAGGTGGCCCCGCTGACCAGTGGCAGGGCTGGGGCCACTTTGCTCTGGATCCACAGGGGCTCACAACACCAGAGTGCCTGCCGGGGCGAGGGGCGTGGCAGGTGTGTGCTCAGCAAGTGGCTTTGTTGCTCCTGGGGGAGCCAGGGTGCAGAAGACAAGCGCCGCGCTGAGTGAGGAAGGCCAGGAGGCTGCGCAGCTCCCGTGGAGCAGGTTCGTCTCCCAGCTAAGGACCCAGAGCGGCAGGACACAGAAATCCGTCCACACTCCTCCACACAGGGAGTGAAGCTGCGTCCTTTCTCAAGTGTCGCTGCTCTGCACTGCCTGCGCTTGGCCACCTCTGGAGAGAGAACCAGCCAGCAGGCCGGCAGCGTGAGGCTCGCTCAGCGCGGGAGCACCTGTGTGAGCTGAAACCAGGCACCAGACCCGCGGGACCAGCGAGTACCTCGAAGCCACGCCATCAGCTTAAAAGCGAGTCCCTGCTCCGAGACCTGGGTGCCTGGGGACCACGTGGAATCCCGCCTCTGCCTCCGTGCTGTCCAGACACTACGCCCTGTGTGGGCAGTGGGTTTAGTGACCCCTGCTTGTCCCTGCACCTGCCTCTCGGAACCGTGAGGGGGGGAGGGGGAAGACGGGAAGGAGGTGGCTGCCACAGACAGGTGCAACCGTTGTATATAAAAGTTGGTATTAATGCACATCCCATGTCCCCAGGGGAACCTAAGGGGTAACCCACTTCTGACCACAAAGCTCCTGTGGTGTCATACTGACAGGGAAGATACTCTGCAGTGGGGCGGGGGAGACCGCCGGGGCCGCATCCTTGGAATTCTCTGGATGACAGTCGCACAGCGGTCAGAGGAAGGGCCTCCGGGCAGGCCCTGAAGAGGCGCCCCGGCAGTTACTGACAGCGGCCACCAAGCAGGAGCAGCCCGGTGCCTCGGGTCCCGTGGAGAAACAGCCCATGGGGAGACGCGGCTTCCCCTGTGGGTCAGCAAACCTGCCCCAGCCACGCGCCCGCTCCGTGCCAGTGGCTCCCGGAGAGTTCTGGAAGGCGTGATGCTGACGCTGTCAGAACGCACGCCAGCCAACTTGGCCCGACGTCGCTTCCCATGAGCTCAGTAGGAACCTGCACTTCGCGTACTGGGCGAGTAGCTCATCTCCCGATGCCCGGCCCTGAGGAAGCGCGGTGGAAAGACCCCCGAGTCCGCAGGCCCGGCCCCTGCACGCACTGGGATTTAGGCGCAGGGCCGACCCCAAGCCCATCTGCTCGCACACTCCCCCTTCAGTGTCTCCCTCTGCGAGGGAAGTGCACGTGCTGGCCACCTGCATGGCACCCCACGAGGACCAGGCCCAGCCAGCTCCCCGGAGCCAAACCCTGAGCTCATTTCCGTGGTTTCTGTCCCAAACGTGAGGCACTGGGGATCCCACAGACGTCTGAGAGAGCCCTACGTGCGTTTCCAAAAACCCGCGGGAGACCTGGGTCCGCGCATGCTACGGTTTCATGGTGGATTACAGCCGGTCACAGCCTCAGCCGGCCTGGCACCACCTTGCTGGCCGGCAACCCAGCTGCCCTAACACGGCCCGGAAGGATGTGAGCCCATGGGTGCCTCCGCCCCGGCCACGGCCCAGCCACGTTCTCACCAGGCCGACACCTCCTGTACATGATGCAGCTGCCCCGTCCAGCTGGAGAATTCCGTCCAGCACAAGAACGCGCTCACAGCTGGCTGTGTCTTGTTCAGTCCCACCGCACAAAAACCAGCCCGGCCCCAGCCTTGTCACGAAGAATCCTCTGTGGCCTGGCCAGAGCCGCCTCCGTCACCATTTGTTCCCTGTCAGACCGAGAGGGACAGGGCACCAGCAGGAGCGGCGCTCACCGCTGCAGCAAGCGCTCGGCCACGCCTCTGGGTTCAGGGCTGGCCCTCAGGGCAGTGCTCCCTGGAGAGCAGGGCGGCCAGTCCGTCCAGCGGCCTCTGCCTCCGGCCGGCTGACACCTGAGTGACCCTGGAGTCTCCGCGATGCCGCGGCAGGAGCACGCGAGAACGCTGAAAGCCCTTCGAGAAAGCCGACTCCAGCACCACACGGGTGACCAGGTCACCGGCAGGCTCGCCCAAGCCTGTGGCCCGTCACCCTGCTTAGGCCTTCTTCCCCAGGGGGGCAGTCGGCAACGCTCACGAGGGTGCGCAGTGGACCCTACACGACGCACTGAGCCACGTGCAAAAGCCAACACGGCGGCCCTGGCGGGCAACAGAGCAATGCCGGACCCGCTGGCCTCATCACAGCGCCAGGGAGCGCCTTAGCGGCACTGGCTCCGGACCCAGCGCGGCCGGGAAACAGCCCGCCAGCGGAGGCCAGTGGAGGCCAGTGGAGGCCAGCAGAGCCCTGCCAGCCAAGGGCACAGGGCCGTGGCCCAAGCTAAGCATTCCTAGGGGATGGAGCAGGCGTCTCACCCACATGGCACACTGGCACACTGGCCAGGCCCACAGAGCCGATGTGCAGAGCCACAGGTGAGGGCAGACGAAGCCACCAGGCACCTCTCGGGTCGAGGGGCCCTCAGCCTGGCTCTTCAGCCGCATGTTGGCTCTGTCTCACTACAGAAGCCTAGCAGAAGCCTAGCTGACTTCACGGAGGACACTCTGACAGCGGGAGGCTCGGCTTCTCTGGCGCTGTGGCCGGGAGCCGAGCGCCGCAGGCCGGACACCAGGCTCGGTGCCGACCCTCCCTGCGTGCAGCCCCGGCAGCCGCTCACCTGTGGCCACCCCCTCTCTGGTTAAAGCTGACATGACTGAGGCTCCCGGTGGATCAGGATCCACTCCCCCCTCCCCCCTGCACCGAGACATCGTGCGACGTGGCACGGAGTGTGTCTGCCACGCACAGTGCCGTGCGCCGGCCCAGGGCGGAAGCCAGAAAGTGCAGGGCGAGGGCTTCCTTCTGCCTCCCTTGGAAGGAGCCCCTGCTTTCCACCCGTTAGCCCTGGGTGAGAAATTCCCAGAAGGCGGCATTCGCTTAATTTCTGATCTGTGTGCAGAGAACACGGCGCAAACGGCAGCAGCCAGTGCACCCCTGGGCAGCGGGGAGCACAGAGCCGCGCGGGCCGATTCCTCCCCAGCTGCTCCTGTGGGCCCAGAGCTCGCAGGCAGGGGCAGAGAGCTGGCAGCACCCGCAGGCTGCCGCACGCTGGGGGCCTGGCACAGCCCTCCCTAGCTTGCACCTGGGCACACGGACAGGAACCACAGCTTAACCGGGAAAGCAAAAACCAGGAGCTCCCGCAACAGGTGCCAGGAACCCCGGCGCCCAGAGCGGAGCTGGGAGGGAGGTGGCGAGATGGCCCGGCACCTACCTGCGATGCCCTGCAGCAGGCCACACACGTTGAAGATGCTCTTCTTCATGACGCTCTGCACGCACATGGAGAAGACCGACACCAGCGCCACCGCGCACAGCACGAAGATGCCGGCAGCCAGGAAGATGGCCGTGGCCTGCCAGAAGCCGCTGGCGATCTCACTGAAGCTCTCGGCGTAGGGCCCACACAGCGTGTCGCGCGGCACCTGCTGCACGCCCGGGTTGCGGATGCAGCGTGCATACAGGCCCAGTGTAGGGTGCGGGCGCTCCAGGGCGCCTGCTGGCTCTGCACTGCCGCGGCTCCGCGCCTTCCCGATCAGCCAGTCCGCGCTCATGAAGGCGATCAGCTCCGCGAAGGCCACCACGATGCTCAGGAGCGTCCAGAGCATGGAGCGGCAGGTGACGATGACGGGACACATGGTGGGCTTCCGGCAGGGCTCAGGTCCCGAGTCGTGGCCGGGGCAGCGGGCGGCATGCACGGGCCTCACCTGTGGGGACAGAGCAGAAGGCATGAGTGGCTGTGGGCCTGCATCAGGCGCAGGCATAGGACCACTGGCCCGGCCCCCTGCCCTGCGCAGGCGCAGGACCGCCCCGGGCCCCCAGCCACAGGCCCAGGACTCCTGCTTCTCTCAGGTGCCAGACCCGGGGCAGTGAGCGTGTGCCCCGGCTGGAGCCACCCTGGGTTCTGCACTGGTCAGTGGCGCTCTGCCAAGTCCAGCAGCCGCGTGGCGCAGGGCTCTAGAGGCCTGCGGGGGCCTCTGGTGAGGGCTGGGTCCCTAGGAAGCACGCACCACCAGGCTCCCAGGTCTGTACTCAGATCCAATCTGAGAGGTCATGACCCCCGTGGGGTTACTCACAGGGGTCGCGCGGGACCACCTGGCTGCCTGCTGATGGCAAGTGCCGCCTGGTCTGCCGCATCGCCCCCATCTGCCCCCAGGGCCCGAGTTCCATCCTTGTGCTTCCCTGCCCCGCCCCTCAGACAGGGGCCCTGCCAGGGTCAGCCAGGGCCAGCCTGGATGAAGACGTCCAGCCTTGTGGCCCCTCTGCACGACTGCCCGAGGCGGTGTCCAGCCCACGAAGGCTACAGGGACGGCCGTGGTGAGCGGGGCGGGACGCTGGGAGAGGGAAGCCGACCCCCAGCTCCAGCTGCTGCCAGGGCACTGCGAAAGGCCGTCCTCTAAGGGCTGAAGGCGTCGTGAGCGCTGGCTCAGCTGTGGCACCTGTGTGCTGAGACACCCCCAGGGCACTGCTCTTGTACATGGTGCTGGCTGGGGGCCAGGCCCTGCACTGTCAGGGTGCGTGTGCGTGACCATGTGCACGGAGACGGGGCTGAGCCGGGCACTGCGGCAGGGCCAGGCGTGTGTCCCCCGAGAGATTCTAGGAGCCGAGGCCACGGCATCTGACTCTGGCAGCTTCCCACTGTAGATCAGAAGGCAAGAAAAGACGTGAGGCCACACCAGGCCCGCTGGCCGGCCAGAGACCCGAGCGCAAAGGTCCCGTCCACTCAGGCAGAAGGGAAGGGTGAGAGTGTGGGTCCAAGGCGCCTCCAGGAGCCCGCACCTTCCCCACCCCACCCCACCCCAGATGCACCAGCTGGAACATGGTCAGGGCCACCTGCGTACCCAGCAGGGCTCCGGCTTTCAGGCCTGTGGGCGGCAGCAGAGGGTGAGCGCCCCACGACCCTGCGCACATGAGCACTTGGGAACATCTTCCCGTCTGTCCATCTGCAGCACACATTCCCACACCATTGTTTCTGGGCCACGCGACAATGACCTTGACCCCTCAAGACCACAGCATATACCTTCTAACAGTAAGGGTGTCGTCCTACATAACCACGGCAAGTTCACACCCCCAGCAGAAGTGGCCATCATCCCCACACAGCCAAAGCTCAGTCCACACGCAGGGCTTCCCCTGCTCGAGAGCAGTCTCTGCACCCCCAGCTGCTCCACCCCACTCCCCGACGCTGTCTTCTAGATGGTTCTAAGCCAGGTGTCTCACAACGACAGCCTGGATGTGTCTGTGTCCTCAGGATGTCCCTTAGGCCCGTTCCCTACCCTGGGTCCCAGGCAGCAACGTCAAACTGAAGGCTACTTTAGGTTCCGTTTACCCATGTCCAGTGCGGATCCTCTGTGGGGACACTGTGTAACCACTACTCCACTGCCCTTCGAGGCATGGGGCGGGGCCACCTGCACACGTGTGCACACGTGTGCCTCTATAGCTCCACCCTCAGCGTCAGCAGTTCCATCTGCACATGTGTGTCATGTGTGTGTGCCTCCCCACGGGGCTCCCTCAGAACTGCTGTCTGTCTGCACACGTGTGCATGCCTATGACAGGGACCTCGCACGCCCCGCACCCTCCACATTCTGGTCAGAGGGGGCACTCAGCACCGAGAAGGGAAGCTGTCCGCACGTGCAAGGACCTCCCTTCTCAGAGCAACATGCTGTGGTGTCGTTTCACACATTCTGTAGTCGGTGGCAGACAAAGCGTGAACCTGGAAACACACGCGTGGTTCAAGAACGACGACGGCTTATCCCGAAGCTCCCGGCCCCCGCTGGGTGTGCGGCAATGCTATCGCGGCGACACGTTGCTCACCATCCGGGAACCGCTCCTGACCTGCCGGAGAGCTCCAGTCTCCAAGCCACGGCGGCAGCCACGATTCACCCCGGGCCCTCACGCCACGGTCACCACCTTCCCTGTGGCCTCGCTGGGGCCAAGAGTGCGGAGGAACCAGGAAAGGACATGCGACAATGCAGAGCAGAGGCCCCGTTCATGCCACGCTGCCCCGGTGCTGGCCGTGCAGGGCCAGGGCCACTCCCTGCCACGCTCGGCTCAGAGCCATGCCTCTGCTGTGTCCACTTCCCACGCTTCCGAAAGCCACGTGCTCCGAGAAGGACCTCAACAGTGCCTCGCCTTTCTGTTGGGACACATAGCCGACCAGGGGCGAAACACGCAGGGGCCGTCCCCGGCCAGCGCCTTCCAGTTTGGTTCCTGACGGACAGCCGCCCGGATGCCTTGTTTCTCTGGGACTTAAGAGCCGTGCGGCACGGCGTGATGAGGAATGCACGCCCGCACGTGATGGGAGACTCACAGGTCCACAACCTGCATCCACGCCCGTTCATGACCGCCAGTGCATCCCTACGATTTCACAGCCAGAGGGGAAGCCACCACTCTCCCTAATGAGAACGTCAAATTCAGCACTGTGCTCAGGCTTAAACTTTCTTCATTCATTAACCAGAGGAATTCCCCTAATGTGTGGGATTAAATTCTGACTAACAGACCAACGGGCTGAGGCGCAGGCTCTACAGGCATGCACGCTGGGGGAGGGAGGGGTGTTCTTGGATCCAGCTGCACCCGGAGTGGCCCCAGCTCAGGCATCCCCGCCTGCACCCCTGATGCCCCTGGGGTCCTGGCTGCACCCGGAGCGGCCCTGGCTCAGGCATCCCGCGCCTGCACCCCTCATGCCCCCGGGGGTCCTAGCAGGCAGGAGCAGCCCTGGCTCAGGCATCCCCTACCTGCACCCCTGATGCCCCTGGGGGTCCTAGCGGGCAGGAGAGGCCATGCTATTTGCACCTCAGCCTGGATGAAGTCATTGCAGGCCCAGCGCTCAGGAGGGACCCAGGAAACCCCTTTAGGGGGCTCCTAACCCTGACCTCAGTCATGTGACCTGGGACGCAGGGCCTCATTGGCACAGCCCCTCCCACCAGCCGGGCATGGCGAGCAGACAGTCCACTGGCCCAAGCTGCGGGGAGCTGACCTGCATCCACCCAGGGCATGTGCTCCCAAGGGGTATTTTTGTTACGGATCTAACGAGATGTCTTGTAATCAACCGAGTGATTCGGATGAGGTGTGAAGCCCTGCACTCCCGGTGAGGAGGCTGTGCGGCGGGTGCCGATTCCAGTGGCTCCTGGTTGTATTTGCTATCATCAGTGAGATCGTGGAGGAGGTGAAACTAAAGAACAAACACAAAAAACTCTCAACTGGGATAAGTGATCTGCTCACCATGATGACCGCGATGGCACAGGCTGGGGGAGTTTCTGGGGAGACCCTCCCTTGGGGGTCACGGAGTCACTCCTCCACGTGCACAGCAACGACGACAGGAACAGCACACACAACAGCACGTGCCCAGCTCCGCCCCTGCTGGCTTCCAGGCCCGAGCCCCAATGCCCTGTAGTGGGGGTGGGCGGCCATCTGTGGGCAGTGCCCTGTGCACAGGCCCAGCCACGCCCACCCAGACAGCCCAGCAGCACAAAGCAGCGTTCCAGGTGCAGAAGCTACCTCCAGCCGCGCGACGGCCCTCGCCGTTCCTCCCACACTGAGAATCCCCATCTTGCTCACCTCACCCGCCCTCCTCAAAAGCAGAAGCAGGAAGACCAGGGCCCAGGGCTGCGGGGGCCCGGCTGGCACTGAGCGCCACGATCCACGGGCTGCAGAACAGGAGGGACCCAGCCGCTCCTGCAGGGCCTGGGGCGTGGGGGCACAGCTGGCACCGAGCACCACGATTCCACGGGCTGCAGAACAGGAGGGGCCCAGCCGCTCCTGCAGGGCACGACAGGATGCAGACATAGAGGCATGGCCTCCCTGGGAACCGCTCCCGGCCTCGCTCTCACGTGCACTCTGTGGAGGCCCCGGAGCGGCACCCCACTCAGGGACTCAAACGATGCCATGACCCCAAATGGCCCACTGCAGAGTTTCTGTGGGCGCAGCCTCAAGTGGGCCTGGGAGGACACCGCGGGGGTGCTCTCTGGCGGCCCCGGCACACGCTCGCCTCGGCAGACAGGCACAGGAAGTTCTCTTGATGAATTCCGCAATCATGGTTCAAACCGTGTCGCCGAGGCTGCGTGTGTCCGCAGGGATGACTGTGTGGCAGCCGTCCTCGGCTCCTGGTGTCTCAGCCACGGTACCTCCCACACGGGGGCCGGGGCCTCGCTGCTGGGGGGCCGCTCTGGGGAACTGGGCACGTCCAGCAGGGGCAGTCTCCTGGCTTCCACCGTGAAAGGGCTTTGGGCACGTGTGGCCGAGAATAGCTCTGCTCCGGGAGCTGTCCACCTGCAGTGGTCGAGGCCCAGGGTCTGCACTCAGACCGTCAAGTCCTGGTCCCCGCCTACAGCGGCCGGCCTCTGCATGCCTCAGTTTCCCCGGCTGAAGTAGGGACTCTGCCGCCCGCTCCTGCGTGCTGATCCCGAGGTGCCAGATGGGGAGCCTGGCACAGTGAGCATGCGCTGAGGGGCAGTAATGCTATTGGCCAGGGCTGTGGGAGACAGAACGGAGCAGGGACAGAGGTCCGGGGCTCGGGCTCAGCGGCTGGACCAGTGGGCTCCTGAGCACCGTGAATCCCGACAAGGAAATCACCTTGTTTAACCCCTCTGGGACGGAGGGCAGCAAGAACAAAGGGAAACAACTGGATGGAAAACAGCGGAGCGCAGGGAGCAGGATCCTGGCAGGGGGAGGGCGGCCACAGTCAAGGAGAACCCATGGACTCCCAGGACGATGTCTCGGGAAAGGGGGGAGGGGCGGAGTCCCGAGGGACAGGTCACACGGCCCAGCCGCAAAGGAGGGCGACTGTGCGCTCGGACCGCTCGCCACTGCCGCTGAGTCTGCGGGGGCAGCAGTCGGAGCCTCCCTCTGGGGCCGTCCACCGAGGGTCGCTGGCCCCTTCCTACCTGCTCCACCAGCCTGCCAGCGGCGGCCATGGGTTTGGGAGCCATCAGCAGGCCACGGGTGCCACAAGGCAATGGGTGCCCCAGCCGTGGTCAGGAGACAGCAGGGCACCTCATCCAGCAGCTGCTGGGAACAATCACGCCGACTCTGACTTCCGGTGATGGCGACACTCAATGGCAGACGTCACCACTGCCACCGGCTCCGGGGACGAGGCCCAGATAGGTGCAGAGGAAACCCGTCCTCGCCGGCTTGCCGCTCACCCAGGCCTAGCAGCTGGACGCTGCGGCGACTGTACCTTAAGAATCGCTCTGTGCCATGCCCAAGGCGCCAGCGCCAGATCTCAGGCACCCGGGCGGCCTTCGCCTTCCAGGGCCATCAGGACAGAGACACTCACCACCAGGTTAGAGAAGCAAGCGCTGGCCCCAGGCAGGTGCCCAGCGGGCGGCACACACACAGCTGACCCCAGGAAGCCCACGAGCTGAGCTCCGGGTCCCAGGGAGCCTCCATCCAGCGCTGCTGCACCGCGCTCGGCCGGTGCTTAGTGAGTCACTCGGGCTCTCCCCTCCCGCCTGCAGCGTCAGCTCGGGGCAGGCTCCTTGGAGACGGAGAAGCAAACGTACCCAGTTCCTGTGTCTGCAGCTCGGCTCTGTGTGGAAACCAGGAAGCAACCCCAAACACCAGGCTGTGGGGAAGCTCTACACACAGCCAGCATCTCGCGCGCGCTCATTTGCGCTCTCACGCACACACATACACCTTTCCCCCCAAGAAAGGCCGAACGGGCACAGGAACGGTGATGGCAGCAGCCCTGGGTGGCACAGGCCACCCCCACCACCTGGGGTCACTTTAATTCCAAGGGACTCAGCACTGGGCCCACCTCCTGGCCCTCAGTCTGTGAGACACAGGTCTCCAAGGGCCAGGTCCACTGCGCTTCCAGGGCAGCCACGGAGTGGAGATTTCACCTCGGACTCTGCGCACAGCAGCTAACGGGAAGGCTGTGCACTGCCCAGATCCCGCTACTGTACAGTTCTGACTGCCATCAAAAGAGACCGACCACCGCCACTTAACAGGGACCATCAGCCCCTCCTCCAGCCAAGGCAGGGCACAGAAGCCCACAGAGCAGAGTGGCCAGGCTACTGTCTGCAGCCCCACAGGCACCAGAGACGCAGGGCGCTGGGCCCCCAGCTGGGAAAGACTCAGGGCGGGAAGTCAGGATTCCGGAAAGCCCTGACTTTTCGCAATGCCGGAGCGTTCCAGGGAGCGCCGTCAGCTGACAGACTGAGTCAGGGGCTTGTGCAAGGCGGAGGTTTCTAACAGAGCCCTCGTGAATCACGGCCGCCCTGTGGCCACAGCGGCTCCTCCAGGAGCACCGCCTCCCGCCTTCGGCTCCTTGCGGACAGTCTGCCTGCAGAGCAAGCTCCGGAAGCCAGAGAAAGGGAAACGACTCGCCAGTGCAGGGCAGCGCCGTCCTGTTCACCTGGAGCTGAGCCGCTGTAATCAGCCCAGGGCGCTCCGGTTCACAGCTGAACAGGACGTTGCTGGAATGAAAAGTATTTTAGAACAATGTGAGACTGAAAGCCAGGAAGCTGTTAGAAGGTAAGGAGACACTTCCAAGGCAGGTCTCTGACCAGATCACATTAGATTTCAAACAGCAGACGACCAGCGGCACAGTGGCAAGCAGGCTAAGCCATCACCTGTGACACCCGTATGAGCCCCCACTTCTGATCCAGCTCCCTGCTAATGGCCAGGGAAAGCAGGGGACGACCACCCAAGTGCTTGGGCCCCCACACCCTTGAGGGAGACCCAGGCCTGGCCAGCCCTGACCATCATGGCCATTGGGGGAGCACCCCTGAGTCAGGATACAATGGGGAGCCCCGTGTGACAAGCCTTAACTGCACAGATCTTAAACAGCTGCAGCTCTGTCCCATCAGGCACTAGCGTAACTTACACCATACGAGAACGCTGCGTTGGAAGATGGCGACAGACATGGGGGAGTGAGGCACAGGGGCAGCAGGACCACTGAGCACAGTGGTGGGGGGGGCGTGGCACGCGTGGGTCGCTGGACAGAACATCTGTCTCCCCAACACCATGGGCTGGCGCTCGGCGAGGAGGCTGTCAGGGCTGGACTCCCAGCCCCACCCCCCGGGAAGAGGACAGAGCACGGCTCCCCTTCTCTCTGCCGGTGTGGGCAAGACCAGGAGCTGTGTGCCCAAGTCCGCACTCTCTGCTCCGGGAGGAGGAACAGAACTCAGCCAAGCTGTCCTCACCTGACCTGGTTCCCATAACCCCCAGGACCAGCCAATCCGACGGGCCGCCCCTCCCACGAGCCTCCAGGCCCTGCCTCGGGGTTGAGAGAGGAAGATGGGTAATGCCAGGGGCCATCTGTGTGATACCAGGCGCAGTCTGGGGCCCGAGCAGAGCCGAGGAACAGCCCCGGGAGGCGGTGATGCTGGAGGGGGGCGGACTGGCTGCATGCCTGCCCTGGGGTGTGCATGGTGGGGCGCACCCAGCCCAGGCACCCTGCAGCCCCTCCTTGTAGGACAGCAGGGGCGCTGTGGGCCCAGGGCTGACACAACAGGAGGCCTGGGCCCGCAGGGTGCTCCTGGGGGTCTCCATGGAGGGGGGAGGGAGGACAGGACTGGGGTTCAGGAACCGGCTACCTGCCAGCTACGCGCCTGTGTGGCAGTGAGGCCATCACACAGGGCGCTGTGGGGGCCTCTGACCTCAGAGTTTCTCTGCCAGACCAAGCCTCTGGTTCTGGCAAAACAGGGCTGACAGAGCTGCAGGGGCTGCTGCCCCGCCCTCTCTGAGCCACGGCCCCTCAGCTCTGTTCTCCCCCAGAGGGCACCTGTGCCCAACTCCTGGACACTTCCAGTCTCCCCCAGGGTTCCCACCTGGCAGTGGCGATGCCCGGGCTCCTCTCCTGGCAACGTCTGCGCTGCTGTGTCAGGACTTGGCCACAGTCACACGCCCAGGGCTGAGCTGCACCGGGTCAGTCTCCACACCTACCACACTCGCATCTGCACAACCGGCCACAGCGCACGAGAGGTGTGACACCACCCCATCAGATCCACGACACGGCAGCCGCTCGCCTCGCGTGAGCTCCCGGTCAAAGCCGAGTGCAGGGCGGGAGGGGACGGGCGGCTGAGCGCCCGGGGCTGCCCTCCACATCCCGCGTGGTGGTGCCCCTGGAGGCCATGGCGATGACTCAGCAGCTGGTCCCCTGCCACCCACGTGGGGGACCTGGATGGAGTTCCTGGCTCCCGGCTTCAGCACCGCCGCCCCAGCTGCTGCAGGCACTCAGAGTCAATCAGTGGGCCAGCTCTCTCCCTCGTTCCCTGTCTCAAATGAATGATGAAAAAAAGGCACCTAGTGGAATTTCCCACGTTGCCTGCCTCCCCTCCCTCACAGCCTGGAGTGACGACCGTCCTCGGCCCTGCACGGCCTGCTGCGGCCAGCGCAGGAGCTCAGCCCCCCAGGCCAGGGCCTCAGCTCTGCCCTCAGGTCCCAGATGCCAGCGCCTCCTCCCCAGGACTCTGTGTACATGGACCGGGCCTCAGATCTCACCCCCAGCCAGCTTCCTCCCAGGGGCCTGGCTGCCATGGCAACCCCTCTGGCCAGCTCCCACCCCCGACCTGCAGGGTCCAGTTAGTCCAGGACGGTCAGAAGTGGGAGGCTTTCTTAGCGCACTCATGCACCCTGGTCCCTGCTATCTGATGTTTACTCATGAGGAGCGAGATCTATGCTCAGGCACTGACTGCAGGTGCATTCTCTGACCCCGGCCGGCAAGGCCACACGGCACCTGCAGAGGCGCCCCCATCCTGGAGACCGGCAGAAAGCAGCTCCCTCGCTCACTCTCCCTCTACCCCACCCAAGAGGAAGCCTCATTTCTGAATCCAAATTCCCCTGGACCAGAGGGCGCTCAGGGCTGCAGCAGAGGCTCTGGCACCCCAAGACTCGTGGGCATTTTCTTCAACCCTGACTCCCAGGGGACCCGCGGAGGCCAGCATGCAGCGTCTGCCCCTGCCCTGCGGCCTGCGGCTGCAGGAACGCTCTCCGAGGACGCCGGACTTCTGAGCCAGGCCTGCGGGGTCCCTCGCGCGCTAAGGCTGCCGTGGCCAGACGGGAGTGACAGCGTGAGGCCCACCTCCTGCTGCCCGCTCCCACCTTCCCGCTCCCAGTTTCTCCAGCTTCTCACCAGGCTCCAATCAGAGGCTCAGAGACCTCAGGTGACCTGTCCAAGACTTCTAAATTAATAGCAAACATCCAAAGGTCAGACAGCTGTGAGAACCCAGGGTCCTGGCTCCCGGGGGAAACACGCCGGGCGCCTGGGGCACATGGCACCTCAGCCGCAGCCTCTGGTCAGGCCATGGGCCCTCAGCTGACCCGAGTCCACTGTCCCCTCATTCCTGCTAAGTGCTACGAGATCACGGCTGTGACTACAGCTGTCCACGACACCACCACCTGCCGTGGGCTGTCTCCCTCCCACAGGGCCCTGTGTGGGCAGACGGGCACCTGCCACATGAGCGAGCCTTTCCCAGGGTCCCGTCTCTAGGGGAGCCATGTGTCCACTTATCCACACAGTGCTTCCAAAGTGCTGTGATCTGCGACCTGGGAGGGGTGGTGACCCCACACAGTGGCACAGCCCTGCTGTGGTGAATAACAACGTCCCGCCCAGGTTCCCGCGGGGACTCCCTCAAGAGCACCACACACAGAGCTGGGCCCTGGAAGGTGAGGAGAAGGGGCACGGGCTCCCCCACTCCCCCCTCCCTGCCAGGTGAGGAGACCCCTACAAGGCACCTCCAGGAGGCAGAGACACCCTCAGCAGGCACCAGCGCTGCCCATGGCAGGAAGAGGCGAGTTTCTGTCCCACCGCCAACAGGCCACAGCAACCCTGGGCCAGTTCCTGGGCAGCTGTGAAGTCACCACCGCTCTCAGCTCTGGGAGATGCGAGACCTGCACCACGCTCGGCACATGCCGCACCGTATAGCGCGTGTTCGCTGTCCCCACACGCGCTCCGTGTGCTGCACACCATGTTCACTGGTCGGCTTTCCCACTGTCTTTGCCTCGCAGCCCTATCACCGCAACCCAGAGCTTCCCCTCCTCCACACAGCCAGCCGGGGTGGGGAGCCAGGCCAGGGGTCCCCGACACAAGTCACCCCACACCAGCATCTGCGGATGTGGGTGGGGAGGGAGTGGCCCAGCTCCGCCTCTTCGCGCCACCTTCAGTTTCTACAGGAAGCAGCCTAATGAGGAAGATGCGCCAGCCTGCACGAGCCCCCGCACCTCGTGCCCAACGAGGATGACACGGCTCTGCACGAGCTCCCGTACCTCGTGCCTCACAAACACCACATGGCTCTGCACGAGCCCCCGCACCTCGTGCCTGTCAGGGACCACACGGCTCTGCACGAGCCCCCGCACCTCATGCCTGTCAGGGACCACACGGCTCTGCACGAGCCCCCGCACCTCGTGCCCGACGAGGACCACATGGTTCTGCATGTAGTGTTTGCAGAATCCACACGGGCTGCCCGGAAGGCTTCCAGAGGTGACAGGCATGGCGTGCCACCACGCACGGTCTGTGAAGTACACACACCTATGCACGCGAATGCACACAAATGCTCCCTTCTTGCTGGCGAAACAGCCCCCTGGGATACCGGGTGCGCAGACAGTGGCAGGGTGCTGATCCGTGTCTCAAATACAACACACACAAGCCCATCAACATCTGCGCCCTGTGCAGAGACAGGCTGGACGCTAGGCCACCGCGAGACGGAGCCTGCCGGCACTCTGGATGGCGAACAGAAGGAAACTGAATGGGGTTCCTGTCTCATTCGCTTTTTGTTTAACAGGTACTCGCGATGGTCCTGGGCCACGGTCTTCAACCCGCCAACGTGGCAGAGTGGCCGGCACACACGTGACCATCCACAGTGGCAGATCTGCCTGAGCTCCTCCAGTCTGTAGCAGCAGCCGCTGACATAAACAGGCCACAGGTGCTGGCCTCTGCCACGCTTCATGGGGAGCCGGTGGCCTCAAGTCGCAGCTCTGAGTGCAGAGGGCCTGACGGCCACAGCAACTGAGGGGACGCGGGGAGGGGGCAGCATGTGGCACCGTGGGCTAGGCTGCCCCTTGCCGCACTGCAGCCCATGTGAGCGCCAGGTGGAGACCCAGCTGCTCCACTTCCGATCTAGCTCCCTGCTTCAGCCTGGCCCAAGCTGGGTTACTGCAGCCATTTGAGGAGTGGATCAATGGACAGAAGTTCTCTTTCTCTGTAACCCTTTCAAATAAATAATTAAATCTAAGAAAAAAAATAAAATAACAAGAGAAGAATGGGGAGGAGGACCGAGTCTTGGGTACGAGGTGATGAGGTGCTCTGGGAATTCCTGCCACTGGCAGCTGCCGCTTGTCCACAGGTGGCTCTGACTCACCAGGGACACTGGCCCATGGCCCACAGCCTTAGTCCTGGGGCTGGCGTGGGCCATCTGCTCATCTGATAATCAACATAGTCCCCAGGGCGGGGCGGGGCAAGGCCACCCTCGCTATGGCAACACCAGCATTTTCTGCCCACAGCTTGGCCATTCCCATGTCCCAGGCTAGGGGGTGGTGCCCAGGAAGGGGTCATGGGAGCACTGGGCAGGGTGGAGGTCTACACACAGAAAATACAGGTCCCTCACTGATCCCCATGCTGCAAGCCTCTCACAGCGGGGCCAGCAGCCCCACGCCACGCTGCCTTCCATGAGCCAGCCGGGGAGGCAGAGGACTAGAGACAGAGGTGCACCAGCGAACCCACAGGTGCTAACGAGGCTGGCACACATTGAGAAGGCCCCAGGCCAGAGACGCCCGCTCCCGAGGGGATCCAAGTGAGGTTGCTGGTTCTGTGGTGGTGGGGATCCTGTATTAGTACTTGTATCAGTGCACGGTGAGCTGTGTCAGCACCTGTGTGTGTCAGTGCACGGTGAGCTGTGTCAGCACCTGTGTGTGTCAGTGCACGGTGAGCTGTGTCAGCACCTGTGTGTATCAGTGCACGGTGAGCTGTGTGTGCACCACTGTGTCAGTGCAGGTGAGCTGTGTGTGCACCTGTGTGTGGCAGTGGATGGTGAGCTGTGTCAGCACCTGTGTGTGTCAGTGCACGGTGAGCTGTGTCAGCACCTGTGTGTCCAGCTTCTCAGCACACAGTGAGGGATGTCAGCATCTGGTGTTTACTGACGGTTCCAGCCCGTATGCCCTGTGTGCGCGTCTGGGAGCCTCCTGGTGCCGCAGCGGCCACACAGGAATGCCCCTGTTCCTGGCTCTCAGATGGTGGCTAGGATGCCTGTGGACAGATCTCTGTGGGTCCCTGTGATGTCACCCTCAGCCGCTCGGCTCAAGAGGCTGCCCCTCTGTTTGTTTTTACTAGAAGTCGGCCTCTGAAGCTGCGGTTTGCAAACGTTCTTCCTGAGCACGGAGCACTGTTTATCAAGCAGAGCCTGACAGCTACCCGGCTCCGGGCAGGAAACCGAAGCAGAGCTGTGCTGATAGACCCCAGTGCTCCGCACCAGCACCCCAGGCAGCCCCTCCACTGCCCTTGTGCTGGGAAGAGAATGCCCCTGGGGGTGGCTCTTGGGCTTCCTGCCTGGCCTGGACTCCTGAGCCCCAGGGCTGTGCTCCACCAGTCAGCTCACAGCTTCACCAGCGCCGAGAGGGCCAGAGGCCCACACACCATGCTTTACCACCTGCACACCAAGCTCCAGAGACCCAAGCCAGTGCCCCAGGGCCTCTGCATCCGCACAGCCGCCAGGGCCCCACACTCGCGCAAGAAGCCAGGCCACCAAACCAGCAGAAACCAAGGATGTGCACAGAATTCTAGAGAAAAGGCCACCCCCACGGTGGCGGGCACGCGGCTGGGTGTGCTCGGAGGTGCAGCACAGCTGCCTCACACATGGCATCTCCCAGGGATGAGGCATCTCCCAAAGAGCAAAGACTGGGGCGGGGGGCAGGCCAGCGGCCTCTCCCCTGCAGCTCCAGACAGATGTCGCTGTGGGAACGCGGGGGCAGTGGGGATGTGTTCGGGGTGGTCCAGGGAGCCCAGCCAGGAGGGAGGGGCTGCAGTCAGCCCACAGAAAGGCCTGCGAGACTGCAGCAGCGTGCGTCCCCCAGGCAGCGCCTGGAAGACTCCCAGGCCGCCTTCCGGAAACACGGCTCCCCGGAGGGTCCCCAGAGAACCATCTGGCTGCCGCGGGAAGACGCCTCCTGGCCAGCTCCAACTCCCAAGGTTCCCGGATGCTGCTCCCTCCACCGGCGGAGGCTGTCCTGCCCCTGACCCCGCACCACAGTGAAGGGGTTCTGAGGCCTGGACATGGCTCCGGCCGAGGTGTTCCAGCTGAGCCCCGTGACCCTGCACCTGGCTCCGGTCCCTGAGCAGGCAGTGACGAGACACACCCCCCCCGACCTGGCAGTGCCAGACCCAAGCTCTCCTAGGATGCCAACTGGCCCCTGCAAGCCGGTAATGCTGGCCAGTGGGCAGAGTGGAGGGGCAGTGGCTCGAGCCCCGTCTGCAGAGACCCAGTTTCTCAGCCTCACGTGGATGAGCATGGAGTTTCAAGGGTCTCCCTCCCTGGACACGTCCTGGCCCTCGGGGTGGGGGGGCAGTCCTGGAGAGCAGGGGGCGGGCAGGAGCCCCTCCACCCTCCATGGCTCTGGGTGCCAGCACACACTTCTGCACCAGGCACTGCCTCTGGGCTGTGGGCAACATGGCAAGCACAATGCATGCTGGGAAATTCTTCACCTGACCCAGGTTTCTGGAAAATTCCCACCCAGAAGCTCAGGTGTAACCAGACGAGCGCCTGGAGCGTGTCAGGGAAGAGCCTTCAACAGCATCTTTTCTCGTCTAGTTCCACAGTTTCTGCTGGGTGCTGCCCACTGCTGTGGCCTCAGGCATCAACGGTCCTTGTCCCCCAGGACTCGTCGCGCTGGCCGGGCCGGTCCTCAGCCTCTTCCCCCATGTCCCCCGCCCCTGCTGCAGGCCCCACTGGCTTCCATCCACAAAGCCCCCCCCCCGCCCCCCTGCAGCAGTGTTGCAAGACGGAGAGCACAGCTGAGAGCGGTGCTGGGGGAACCAGCTCCATCAGGGAGAGCAAGTCCAAGGGCAGCCGAGCCCCGAGGTCGGGGAGGGGGCCGCAGCCTGCAGTCCCCAGCAGGCAGAGCTGAACTCGTGGCCACGCTGCATCGGCCAGCACTGACACCGGGCCCTGCCCCTCCTGGTGAGGAGACCGCTGCACCCTGTGAGTCCCGCCCAGAACGTGCAGTGAGGGGCACTCCCTGTGCCCAAGTCTGGGCTCTGGGGCCCGGTTCTGGTTTAGCCAAATTGTCCTTTCTCACGACACGTCCCAGACATGTCTGAGGCACGCTGTGGGGACACAGTGGCCGGCGGGTCCCGTGGGCAGTCAGACCCAGAGCAGTGTCCACCCCGGGGCGCCTCCCCAGCCGTGGACAGCGCCCCCCCCCCGAGGTGTCCCTACAAGGGCCTGAGCCCTGACGGGGGTCATGTAAGACAGCATGAGGCTCCGTTCTGAGTCCACACTGACTTAACCCCTGGGGCCCACGGCTAAGGCGAGCGAGCCCCTCCGGAGGAGCCCTGCGCTCACCTGCCGCCCATCGGCAGCCCCCACCCCACAAACTCCTCTGTTCAAGCAGAAAAAAAGCGCGTCTGTCTTCTAACCCAGGCTTCGCCACCCACTGCCGGCTGCCTGGGGTGCCCGTGCCTGCTGCACGGAGGCAGACGCACGCGGTGCACCCAGTGGCCGGGCCGTTGCCGTCTGCACTCCAGAGCCTGGGAGAGTGACGGGAAGTGGCGGCGTGTCAGGATTGACTGCTCTTCCGTTCATTCACCGAGGGACGGCGACTCAGCCCAGCCTACGTGGCGGTCAGTGGCCGGTCCACTGAACTGGACCCAAGACGTCTAACGTCTCCCTCTCTGCTGCCAAGTATTTCTCAGCCTCTATCTTGGGCTGTGAAGTCATCAGGAAAGCATCCCCTGGCAGCCTGATTACGAATTCAAAGATGAAATCAGAGCGAATCCAGAGAGCAGCGGGAATTCCATGGGAAAAACGCTCCGTGAGCGATGGAAAAGGAAGCGGAACTCCCCAGGGACAACGAACCGTGGGTGCACCGGCCGGCCGAGAAGCAGAGGCCACTGCCTGGCGGAGCCACGTGGAGGGCCCCACAGGGGGCTTATGGCGCTTCCTTGGGAGCAGCTGAGACAGGGCCTGGACCCGCCATCCCCGCAGTTCCTACCTGCTGCAGACTCACCCCAAGAGCTGCCCCCGGGACACCATGTGCAGCTTTGCCTCACTCGGCTGAGCGAGAGGAGGACAGCAGTCACAGGGGCGAGCTGCCGGATGCCCTGCCGGAGCCGGGCACAAACAGGTGCACCCCACAAGCACCCCCAGGCAGCACAGCCCGGCCATGTGCGACCGCGACTGCAGCGGGGCCAGCGAGTGGGAAACGCAAGCTCAGGCCGTTCTGCCCATGACTCAGCTCCTCCAGACACTCAGGAAGCGGGGTCTGCCGGAGTGACAGAAGCTGCCGGGCAGAGGGGCTCAAGGATGCATTTTGAGGGGCAGGTGCTCTGGCGCAATGGTCAAGCCACCACCGCCTGCAACAGGAGCTGGTTTGAGTCCCTGCTGCTCTACTTCTGATCCAGCTCCCAGTCGCGGAGGAGGTCCAAGTGCTTGAGCCCCTGCCGCCTGTGTGGGAGACCTGGGTGGAGACCCAGGATCCTGGCTGCCGTGTGGGGGGTCAATCAGCCAACGGAAGATCTGTGAAACTCCGCACAGAAGGACCCCGTCCTAGGCCCCCACGGCTCCGCTTCCTTCCCCAGGAGTTTCCCCGAGGATGAAGGGGCCTGGCTGCCCGCAGACCTCCCTGGGCTTCTGTTTGCTCCTGGGTCTGGGAAAAACTCCCGTCACTTCCTCGTGGGCTGCTGAGCAACGGGGAAACCCCAGCCGGCCAAGGGGCACTGCCGGCAACACAGGTGTCCCTGTGTCACCTGGGAACAGCGTCAGAAGCTGCTCAGGTGCGGGAAGCCCCGCCAGGCTCCGCCCACAGCAGTGCTTTTCCAGGTCACTATCCCAGGAGCCCAGCGGCCTGGGGTGACAGCCGAGCTGCCCTCAGTGCCTGGCAATCCGTGTGTGGGACTGGACGCCGGGACGGTTTCCAACTTCCACGCTGCTCAATGTTCTTTTATTCTTCCCAGCACCACATTTCCAATAAACCCAAAAAACTCATATCCAGGCTGGAGGATACTCTGCTGTCGTAACAAAGTGTGCCCATCCCTAGGAGACAAGCCATCAGATTTTCACCCTCAAAAATGTGCATTTTATTCCCTCCAAGCACCTTATGAAACTATGTCCCTGGGAGGTGGCTCGGAAAACTAGTTAAGAGTAATTCCAGTGTTTAAAAAAACAAAACAGAAACCCAAACCAGTGCATCCTGGGACAGAGAAATAGTGGAAAAGCAAAGACGGCAAGTGCTGACGTCAGAGGCCCCGGCAGGCGCACCCAGGGCTTGTGGCGGTCCCTCCAGGCCGGCGGGACAAAGCTGCAGCGTCTACACTGAGCTAACAGACGGGAGTCACGCGACACCAGGAACGCGAGGACAACAGCACACTCTCAGAAGTCCAACTTCAGTGTGCTTTACAGACAGTGGAAGAATCCACATGGTCGGACAGATCTAACCGGGACAACGGGTGTCAGTCAGGAAGTGAGGCCTGAACGCAGGTGGGGCCACAAGGACGCGGGGCCATGGAGACGTGGGGCCACGGGGAAACAGGGCCACGGGGACAGAGGGCCATGGTGACGCAGGGCCACAGAGACGTGAGGCCATGGGGACACAGGGCCACGGAGACATGGAGCCATGGAGACGCGGGGCCACGGGGATGCAGGAAACGGACCACGGATGGATCTGACCAACAAGGCTCCCATGCCCACCGGGGCTGGCACGGAACTGGAAGGCATTTCACGAGGCTGCCCTGGGAGTGCCCAGGGCACCCACGTCCCACGCTGGGGATCCTGATGAGGAGGCCTGGCCCCGCCTCCTTCCTGCCAGTGCACACCTGGGAGGAGCTGCCCTCCACGTGGGAGACCTGGACGGAGGTCCTGGCTCCCAGCTCCTGCTCAAGCCATCGCAGGCATTCGGGGAGCGCATCGGTGGATGGGAGCTCCTTCTGTCTCGTGAATTAAAAACCAAAGAAAAAAGAAAATGGATGCCCCATCTGTGGCTTGGGCTGGGGGCCGAGATGTGAGACATTTTATCTAGAGGGGAACCAGGCCACGGGGCTGAGAGAGAAAAGGTGCACTCGGGCTGTGCTCACCAGGAGTGGCTGCAGTGGGCAGCAGCCATGGGGGCCTGCAGCCTGGCGCAGTGCTGGGTTAGGGGATGAGTGGCAGCCAGAGCCACGGAGAGCATGGGACAACTGGGAGCAGCCAAGGAGGAGAGGGGAGGTGAGGGAGGAGAGGGGAGGTGAGGGAGCAGAGAGGGGAGGGGGAGGTGGTGAGGAGGGGAGGTGATGGG
>CM027409.1:2102411-2122260 GCA_015711505.1 Sylvilagus bachmani
GGGAGGGGAGGTGATGAGGAGGGGAGGTGAGAGGAGGAGGGGGAGGTGGTGGGGAGGGGGAGATGAGGGGGGAGGAGGAGGTGATGAGAATGAGTTGAGAGGGGGGAGGAGGAAGTGATGGGGGAGGGGAGGTGATGGAGGAGAGGACGGGAGGGCAAATGCGCGTCACACCTGCAGCCACCATTGCGGCCACACCCGCATCCACTGCTACACCTGTCCCTGCGCAGCCCTGGGTGCGGTTCCACCCCCAGGACAGCACTGAGCTCTACTCACGCACACGCCATGGAGGACAGAGCCTGCGTCACAGCCTGCACGGTCAGAGGGCGGAGCACTGGGCACACAGGGCGGCTGAGCTTCCTGGTCTGAGCTGGGGTGGCAGCAGTGGCTCTGACGTATCCCCCTCATCACAGATCTCCCGAGTGGAAGCCATTCTCACCATGGATCCCGGCAACCCCGGCATGCGGCGTCTCCCCCATCTAGCCATTCACTCAACAGCAGCACTCCGGGCCCCTTGTGGGCACAGACGGCCAGTGCCATCACTCTCGTGCCTTGGGGTTGGTGTGGATGGGATGACAACATGAGTGCCACAGCCCGAGGGCTCAGTCAGCCTCGCCAGGGACCTCGGTGCGCAGCCTGCACACGCCACACCAAGTGTGCTTCCAAGTGCGGCAGGCAGGGGTCTGCTCAACCCCCAGCCCCGCCTCCCTCTCCAGGCAGGGGTCTGCTCAACTCCCAGCCCCACCTCGGCAGGAGAGTCCCTCAGCACCCAGGTGCTGCTCTAACTCACCCGAGGTGACCCACATGTCTGAAGGCCACAGAGCTGGCTCTGCTCCTGTCCAGGGTCCCACAGAGCCCTGAGCCCTGCCCCCTCTGCTCTCTGGAACCTCCCTCCTTAGACACCTCCCTACCTGCGCCTCTGGTCAGCAGGCAGGGCCGCCTTTTCAGATCTATTTATTTATTGGCAAGTCAGAGTTATACGCAGAGAGGAGGAGAGGCACAAACAGCAAGGTCTTCCACCCGATGGTTCACTCCCCAGTTGGCCACAATGGCTGGAGTTATACTGATCTGAAGCCAGGAGCTTCTTCTGGGTCTCCCATGCAGGTGCAGAGACCCAAGGACTTGGGCCATCTTCCACTGCTTTCCCAGGCCATGCCAGAGAGCTGGATTGGAAGTAGAGCAATCGAGACTAGAACCGGCGCCCATAAGGGATGCTGGCACTGGAGGTGACTTGACCCGCTCCGCCACAGCGCCGGCCCCAGGCAGTGCTTTCTCACTGTTCTGCTTTACCTCCCAGCAGCACAGCCTGCCCCTGGCTAAGACACGGGGTAGGATGCCAGTGTCCCACAGTCAGTGCTGGGTTCAGCACCCAGCTCTGCAGCCAGCACTGTGGCACAGAGGGTTAGACAGCCTCCTGTGATGCCGGCATCCCATACAGTGACCGGTTCAAGTCCCAGCTGCTCCACTTCCAATACAGCTCCCTGCTAGTGCACCTGGGAGGGCAGTGGAAGATGATCCAAGGCCTTGGGCCCCTGCCATCCACGTGGGAGACCCAGATGGAGTTCCAGGCTCCTGGCTTCGGCCTGGGCTCAGCCCTGACTACTGCAGCCATCCGGGGAGTGAACCAGCGGATGCAATGCATCTCTCTCTTTGCAACTCTGCCTTTCAAATAAATAAATCTTAAAAAACATATCCAGCTCCGGATCCCACCTCTGGCTTCTGCTGAGGCAGACCAGGGAAATGGGCCATGATGGCTCAAGTACCTGGGTCCCTGTCACTCACAGGAGAAACCTGAGTTCTCAGAACTGGCTTTGGCCTGGCCCAGCCCTGGCTATTGGTGGCATCTGGAGAGTGAGTCAGTGGATGGAGCTGTGTGTGTGTGTGTGTGTGTGTGTGTGTGTGTATTTTTCTCTCAAATAAAAGAACAAGAACTTCTGAGGCACAACAGATTTCCAATGAGTCATCCTCTCCAATGGTTGTAAATCTGAAGTAGTATTTAAGCCCACATTCACTCCCTTGCTTGCCCAAACTGAGGTCACTGCGTAGGGCCCTATGCTGGGCAGCCTGAAACGTCCTGAACCAGAGTCCTCTTCAGAGAACGTTCCAGAACAGTTCCGCACCAGCACTCTACCTCTATCCTCTGATATCCATCAAGCGCTTGCTACGTATCAAGCATCGCTCTGGGCACCAACGACATACTCGGAGCCACAGCCCTGGGAAGGAGCCTCTGGCGGGGAAGGGGCTCTGGGAGAGTCCCAGGGTCTCCCCAGATGCATCCAGCCTGGGTCTCCTATCAGAAGACAGACAGAGAACAGGAGTGGAAACAGAAGAGCAGGGTGAGTGCCCTCTGTTGAGAACGTATTTAATCCCTCTGGTTTGCCTTTGCCGAGTCCTGAAGATCACATCCGGGTCCTCCCCAGTTTACCGTGTTCCTCCCCAGAGACCACGTAGCTGCCCTGTGTTCCCCCCCAGAGACCACGCGGCTGCCCTGTGTTCCCCCCCAGAGACCACGTGGCTGCCCTGTTTCCCCTCCGCACACAGAGATAGCAGCTGCACCCCGTGTTTAATGCCTCCCTCTCCCATGTGCGGCCTCCCACCTACAGTGAACAAATTCCCCCGAGTGACTGGAGCTGCAGCTTCTCCACGTCCTCACAGAGGTGGGAGGAAAAGCCATCTTTCTTTCACTAATGATTCTGCATGAAACCTGATCATGATTTCTGCAAACATGGGAGTAGCAATCCTAACTCCTGCATAGAGCTCAGCCTGCTGAAAAGCAGTCTCACCGATCCACCCTCTCAGGGAGGCAGAGTGCAAGGATGGCCACAGACTCACCATGGTCCTCACACATGGCGGCCACAGACATACCATGGTCCTCACACACGATGGTCATCACACACAGTGGTCACAAAGGTACCACGGTCCTCACACATGATGGTCATCACACATGGCCACCACAGACATACCACAGTCCTCACACATGATGGTCATCACACATGGCGGCCACAGACATACCACGGTCCTCACACACAGTGGTCACATAGGTACCACGGTCCTCACACATGACGGTCATCACACATGGCGGCCACAGATGTACCACATTCCTCATACACGACAGCACACACAGTGGTCACATAGGTACCACGGTCCTCACACATGATGGTCATCAGACAGGATGGCCATGCATGTACTGTAAGTTATCAGAGGTCAGCCACATGCACACCATGGTCCTCACACACCATGGTCATCACACACAGCAGCCATGCATGTACCATGGTCGTCACACATGACAACTTACACAATGGCCATGTATGTATCATGGTCATCACACATGATGGTCATCACACACAATGGTCATCACACATGGTGGCCACAGACATACCATGATCCTCACACACGATGGTCATCACACATGATGAGCACAGATGTACCATGGTCCTCACAGACAATGGTCATCACACACAGTGGCCATGTATGTACTATGGACGTCACAAATGATGGTCATCACACACAGTGGCCATGTATGTACTGTGGTCGTCACACATGATGGTCATCACACATGATGGCCATGCATGTACTCTAAGTCATCACAGGATGTCCACATGCACTCCACGGTCATCACACACAGCAGCCATGCATGTACCATGGTCGTCACACATGATGGCAACTTACACACCATGTCATCACACACAATGGCCATGCATGTACTGTAAATCACCACAGGATAGTCACATGCACACCATGGTCATCACACATGACAGCCACGCGTGTACCATGGTCATATGTGATGGCAATGTACATACCATGGTTATCACACACAATGGCCACATATGTACCATAAGTTGTCACAGGACGGCCACACGCACACCATGGTCATCACACACAATGGCCACATAGGTACCATGGTCGTCAGACATGACAGCAACATAAACACCGCGGTCATCACACACGGCAGCAACATATGTGCCATGGTCATAACATGATGGCAACATACACACAATGGTCATCACACATGATGGCCATGAATGTATCATGGTTATCATACGTGATGGTAACGTACATACCCCATGGTCATCAGATGATGGCCACGTATGTCCACAATCATCACATAGGATGGCCACATGCACACCATGGTCACCACATGGGATGGCTATGTACACACCATGGCCACAGGACAGCCACGCAGGCACTAAGGGAAGAACTTGAACAAGGACAGCGCAGGCCTCCCCGGCACGAGCCCCACAGCAGCCATCAGAGGGCCCCTCCCACCACCTGCAAACGCACTCCAGCGCCACCTGGGGCACCACGTGCCCTTCCCTGCCCTGTCTTCTCCCGTGGGGACAACCACGCTATGGGAGCCTCATCCCCTGGGGAATCTGGCTCCGCATCTCGGGGACCACGGCCGGAGGAGAGTGCTGGCTCGCCTGGGTAACCAGCAGTCACTGTTCCCGAGATGACAATTCCTAACACTGACTCCTGGGGCAGACGGGCCCTGGGAACGGGGTGCCTGCATCAAACCCCGCATCCTGGCCGTGTGCAGAGGGGCGGACTGCGACCGCTGCGGGAGGAAGCCCTGGCCAGGACGCAGCGCCGACACACCAAACCCCAGCCCTGACTGGACAAACACTGCACCTCCCTTTTCCTTCTCTTTCCAAGTTAGGGTATGTTTAAAAAATTCCGTAAACTCATTCCTCAGCAGAAGTGGACAAAATCTTCACAACAGAGAAAGCTCACTTCCATGATCTTCACGAAACATCAGGGAAAACAGCATCTTTGCTGACCAAGCAGCCACTCCCCAGTCCCGTCGGGAGCCCCGTGGGGCAGTGCTGCCTGCAGACAACCAGTGTGCACCACGGACGTCACTGGAAACCCTGTCTCCATGCTTGAAGAGCAGAAAGAAATTACGTTTCCTAATGTTATCCCATTCAACCCTGAAATACCCCAAAGCCGTCACGTAACATGCAATGCGTAAACAGTAACAGCGAGACAGCTACAGTCTCCCTTTTCCAACACTAATAGTCGGAAATCTGCCGGCTCTCCTGCACCTGGACCACGCAGCTTCCTCAGAGAGAACTGATCCGCTTTGCAGTTGGTCAAGCCTCCAGCTGAAAAGCCGACCCGCACACCGGCACCGCTCGAAACACGGAGTCCGCGTGCCAGAACCGACCCTGGCTCTGAATTCTCAACGGACTGAAGTTTGGAACCCACTGCCTCCATCACACCCAGCATTCTGCCCCCCCCCCCCACTCGAGCCCCTTCCAGGGTCCCAGTGTGAGGGAGACGGCCAGGAGGCTGCTTCGCCACGTCCCATCCTCGTCTTCCTCCGGGGAGTCTCCCCAACCACCATGCCAGGAAGGGACCGTCTTCACGAGAAAGGGGACGGGAGCTCCATGGGGCACAGCCATGCCTGGGGTCACGCGACCAGCCCGCACCTGCTCAGCAACCCCAACCCAGATCAGCATCCAGCAGAGGGGACCTCACCCGGACCGCCCGACGTCAATGCTCTCCCCAAACTCCAATCCCTCTCCTTGACCAAGACAACACTTCTTCCAAGTGGACACGGGGGCAACTCTGAACACCAGGAGGTAGGAGACAGTCTCAACGCTAGGACACACCTGTCTGCATGCCATGAGCAAACCCAGGCTCGGCGCCAACCCCAGCACTCAGCTGCCTGTCCACTGAACAGTGCGCGGCTGATTCTATCATCAAACTCCCAACGGTGCAGCCACACCTGGTGCAGGAGAGCTCTGGGAACAAACCCTTTATTTTCAACACAGGAAAGCTATCCTCTTATTAACACAAAGTGCGTTCCTCCTGCCCCTGTCACATAAACACGGGGCGGCATCACAGACAGGCAGTTTGACAAGGTGTCAGTCACCAAGCAGCCCCGGATGCTACCCACCCCGGGTCAGCCCTGGCTCTCCCACGAGAATGAACTCTGCTCAGATAACCCCATGACTCGCGCTGTATACAGTTCTCATTCAGAATCACAAAACAGACCAGGCTTCCCAAACCGGTCAAGAGCTGGCAACTTAACAGCACGTGAGATAAGAAGCCAATCGTGAGTGCCCAGCACTGGGGGCTGTGACAGTGCCCTCCCGGCAACGAGGTGGTGGCCCTGAGGCCCCTCTGGGCAGCCCTGCCTCCACGCCACACGCTCTGAGCCGAGTTGGGTTTCAAACAAGGCCCAGGAGGACCTGGCTGCACGGAGCTGCAGCGCATCCTTGGGGACGAGGACTCGGCCACCGCCGCCTCGATGTGCCTGGACACACGCCGGCGAGCACCGAGGCCTGCCCGCCACTCCTAGTGCTCGCCAGAAGTGGCCTCCGTCAGGCAGACGTGACAGGTCACCTACTCTCCCCGACAACTCTTCCGCAGGAGCTGCTGGCGAGGAGGGACACGGGGTGGCTGGAGGCGGCTACTCTTCTTTCCTTTCAGGGAGAAATGGTGACAGATGGGGACATCGTACACAGAGCGGCCCACTGGCACATGCAACTTGCAGTCGGCCACACCCGTTAGCAAGGACTCGGAAGCTCGTTCGTCACTGGCAACAGAACCAAGCACCTCAGAGCAGGAGCAGCAGAGCCACAGTACTCCACGCACCCGGGTCCACGAGGCCTCCCACGGTATCACACGGCCCTCCCGTGTGCTCGCCCACGCGGCGTCTGGTGCTCAGAAAGCAGATGCAGGGCTGGATAGCTCGAAGCTCCACAGCTTTTGAGAGGGAAGCCGACACCCTCCCAGGAAGTGTTTCCAAGGAGTCGCCAGTGGTAAGGCATCTGATTTCATGCACTCACCGATCTGTGTCTGCAGGAAAGCCGCAGGTCTCAGAGAGCCACTCCAGCAAGAGGCCACCTGGGGAAATAAATGAACAAATGGTTGCTTTTCATTAAACGCACAGAAAACTTCCATGCAAATCCCTTTCCCTTAAATATCTGATGTTTTGCACACGGGCGCCCAGGCTGCACAGGGTTCAGCGAGGCCCAGAATGCGGCCACCCCTTTCCCAGTAGCTCCGATGCACAGATGCAGGGTTCCGACCACTGACCAGCCAGGAGAAGCTGAAGAGCCCAGCGGCAGTGTGCACCTCACAGACACGCGCCTGCTGACAGTCAAGGGGCCACCTTGAAAAAACAGAGCCCGTGCCCACAGAGGAGCAGCCAGGACTAGAACTGGTGCTCATAAGGGATGCCAGCGCTGCAGGCAGAGGCTTAACCCACCACCACACTGGGCCAGTTCCTCACTTTTTAAAAGCTAAATTTGCAAAGATGTCAAAGCCTGGGGAAAGTGGCCAGTAACACCTCACACAGTAAAAGTTAAGAAGAATTTATTTAGTGTTAATTCAGAAGTAAGGCACGCCTTTTGGTGTTCTAAGTCTGTAGGTAACCTTTAGAAAATCGTAATCCTACTGACCCATTCATAAAACAAAGACCCAAATAGCTGTTCGGCACTGTCTTGAAACATTAAATATAAATGTACCAAATTACTAATATCAAAAATCGAGTTACCATTTGCTGAAAATCTGTGCACCTGGCACCGTTTTTGGTGTCACATTACTGCCTCTCCAGACAAGCCTTAGTCTATGAGCAGGGGGAGGAACTCAAGGCTGGGGCAGTTGGGACCCAGGGCTTCCAAACCACGGCCCTGCCCCCCTCTCCAAAGTGCCCCTCCTCAGACAGAAACCGGACACTCCTCACTGCAAAACCACACCAGAAACTAACTTCTTTCATATTTGAAAGGGACTCCTTCCTTTCAAAATTGTCAGACTAATCATGCTAGTTAAGACTATAAAGTAACAGCACATATGAACCCTTAGAAATAAAGGGTTACAAGTGAAGCAGTTTAGTTACACGTCAGAGGGACCACACCAAAAACACCAACAGTGTCAATTCTACACATAAACAGGAAAATAGGAAGCATCCAGGTGCCTTTCTCCTACCACCAGACTTTCAAAGATAAGCCAGAGGCTGACAACGAAAACCTGCAGGAGGGAGCCCAGACGTGCACCTGAGTACCCCCGTCAGCAGCCTACTACCCCAGCACTGGTGTCATTCAGAGAGTTGCTGGGCTAAAACCCAGTGGGTGGCCTGAAGTGTCAATCTGAAAAATCATCACAGCTGACCAATGAACTTTAAGATTCAGACAATAGTCATTGGGTTTCATGTCATAAAAAATAAGTGAATAAAGGAAATTCATAAAGCCCTTTTCTGTAACTGTGTAGGGCACCCATGTTTTCAAAAAACGGGTCTTTGTAAGTTAACAGCTCAATTCTAAGCATTCCCACAATCTTACTCTATTCCCTTAGGAAAGCCATGATTGGTATTTTCACAGGAAATGACTTCTGTGAAGGAAGCCAGCAGGACTGTCATGAATGAGTCTGTTATAAACAGCGCTCCTGATGACATTTCATTGCTTCTGAACGCTAGATGAGTCAGAGAAATAGTTGAATCCTAGCACTGTTCAGAATTTTTAAAAAGTCCCTCTCCTCTCTCTCCCTCCTCTTCCACCCCGCTCTGCCACTCCACCCCATAAGACAAATCCCAAGCCCTGAACCATAATAAAGAGTCAGGGTCTCATTCTGACTCCCACTTAAAGCTTTTCAAACGCTGACAGCAAAAGGCATTTCCCACAATAAATAAATCTGACCCAAAGTTCTGAAAAGGAGCCATTTAGCGACAAGCTCTCGGCACCGTGACGAAACTTTCCGACACAGAAGTCACAGCCTGTGAAGCCAGCAAAGTGACCAGAAGGAAGGAACACACCACGGCTGTCACCAGGAGGGCGCCATATCCGTGTTTGAGAAAGGCAGCCATTCAGAAGATGCTCATGTGGTTCAGCAGTGGGGTGGGCATCCCCCAAGGCTCACGTGCCGAGCCTGGTCCCCACGGTCTTAGGTGACACCTGTGGGTCAAGGATGGAGCCTACCCTAATCGTGGCGACTGAGGGCAGGGCCTTGGCAAGTAGCTGCATTGGACGAGGCTGCAGGTGGGGGTCGGGGTCGCTTCACCGTGGGTGTACAGAGAGACCATGTGGAGGGTGGTGGTGAGCGCGCCCCTGCGTCTTTGCCATGCCACCCTCCCTCTGTAAGGGGTGGGGTGGGCTGCAGGGAGGCTGCTCAGGACCCCAGAGGCCAGGGAGAGGGCACGTGGTCTGTGTGGCAGCAGGCAACAGGGAGAGCCCACCCCAGAGACCAGAGGCAGTCCCCGCGTCCCTGCAGGGCTCGCCAGCGAAGAGGCAGCTGGAGCGCGGCGGAAGCCGGCATCCCCAGGATTCCCACCCTGGGGACCAGCATCTGGCACCATCGGCAGAGCTGCACAGCTCCTCAGTGCCGGCCCAGGGCTGCTGACGCCCAAGGCCAGCGAGGGGGCACAGCCGCGACCAGGACAGGACGCTCTCCGGCCCTCGCACTCACTCTGCAGGCCGGGCAAGGAGGCTGCCCCAGCACAGGAGATGGGCAGGCAGCCGATCACGCAGAGGCTCGGCTGTTCCCACAACCCCGCCCTCCAGCCGTGGAGCGCCCGGAAACCAAGAGCACAGCCAGGGTCTGCACCCAGAGCACAAGTGCCGCTCAGGCTGGGTGGGAACTGCTTCTCAAAATGCATCAATAAGGGGCCGAAGTGCACTCTGACACTGGCGTTCGACAGGAACGGGCCGGCCAGGGCCGGCCAGGGCTGGCCAGGCAGCAGCTGCGGAGCCTTGCAAGTCCAACTTCCAGCACCGTCCACTGGGTGCCGGGCAGTGCTGGGACCCGGAGCCCCCCTGCTCGCCCTGTCCTGCCACTCAGCTCGGGGACAGCCGACTGCGGCTCCAGCTCCCACAGACCTCGCGTGCTCTGGCCAAGCGGTGCTACTTGGGGAAACGTCCCCACCCGAGGAGCAGCATCAGGACTCAAACGTGGCCACAGCAGCACGCAGCCCTCGGGGAGTTAGCATTAGGATATCCGGGAAGAACAGAACAGCTTCCCGGCATGCCTCTGGGTCACACCCAGCCAAGGCCGGCTCTGCGCACGCCACGGCCGCTGCTTCTCCAGGGTCTACCTGTGAGTTGATGGGGCTGCTGGTGCCTCGGGAGAAGCCGAGTTCCAGCTGACCTGAGCCAGTGCGTGGCACACAGTGGACAGACATGTGGCTGCAAGCACAGCTCTTCTTGCAGGCAGCCGACATGGCCACGGGGAGCCCAGCAGCTCTGAGGGTACAGGGCTGGAGAGAGCACAGAGCAGAAGACGCCAGGGACTCGAGGAGGCGCCAGAGGATCCCAGGGCAATCCACGCTGCCCGGCGCAGGGCGGCCCGCGTGGATCTCCCGGAACAGGCTCACAACGGGGATGAACGTGCATGACCACGGAGCTCTCTGAGAAACCTCCTCCAGCCGAACAGCACCTGGTCTCCTCGCTGTTTTTTAGCCTTGAGGAGAGGTGCGCGACTGTTTCCTACAACAGAAACCACTGTGAGCACCGCCGAGCACCTGCTACACGGAACCGCAGCACATCCCAGCTGCAGCCCAAGGGCAGGCCGGCTAAGGGGCCGGACATGACAGGCGCAGGCGCACCGGTGGCCACGCGAGCAGCTTGGGCGCGGACTGCAGGCCCAGGTGGAAACTTCTTAGCAGTCCGCACTCAGAACCTAGGCATCGACTTTAATAAACACAGGCCAATGTTGCTGCAAAACAGAATAGATTAAACCAGAAACAACCAGCACGCCCTTGTTAAGATTTCCGCAGAGGGCCCTGCCAGATGCGCTCCGGCCACAGCACGGCACCCGTGACAAATGAGCCTGGCCAGCTACTCCGCGGCCCCCGCGGGTCTCCACCCACGAGCCTCCCCTCCCACGGCTGAAGCCCACTGAAGGGCTCCCCAAGGGGGACACCTGGACACAGAGGGGAGGACCCTGGTGTAGCCTCTGCATCTGAGCAGGGCCAGTCCACGGTCACAGTCTCGGCTGCTCCATCTGAATCCATGACCTGCAGGGCAGGTGCTGGGCGATGCCTGGGATGTCCCCATCCTACACCACTGCTCCTGGTGCAACTCTTGGCTCTCGGATGACACAACCCTGCGAGGCAGCAGATGATGGCCAAGGCCCCTGCCACGCACGTGGGAGACCAGGATGGAGTTCCCAGCCCCTGGTTTGGCCTAGCCCAGCCCTGCCTGTTGTGGGCATGTGGGCAGTGAACCAGCAGAGGGAAGATCTCTCTGCTTGTCTCTCTGCCTTCCAAACACAATGAAACAATGAAATGTGAAGTATGTACCTTCTTCACCATGTCACCTATGCAGAAAAGCTCTCACATGTCTTACTCTCCCGCCTCCTCCCTGCAGGCACCAGGGACGCCAATCGGCCACCCCCAGCAAACATCCTGTCCAGGTGAGCTCTGCCTCCCACACGGCCTCCCACACGCCTGTTGGCAGCTGCCAGTCCCACCGCAGCGGGCAGTGGGCACTGCTGCCTGCCTGGGGCCCGTGTGCACCTCCAGGGGAGCCTGTACCCAGAACTCTGGGCTTGCACCGCCTGCCCCGGCCAGGGCCGCCTGGGAGCCAGCAAGGAGGGCATCCGGCTGAGCTCCCCCGATGCTGACTGCCATAGCCCAGCGAGGCCAAGCCTTTACCCCTTCCAGGGGGGACCCTGCAGGGCAGCAAGGGATGCCGGGACCACTAACGAGGCACTCTCACCAAGCTCACGCCAGCCCTCATCTTGCTTAGCCAGACACAGTAACTCACCCACTCAGGAACAGTCCGGGAGGCCCCGGGCCAAGGAGCCTGGGAGGAGACCAGGTGTACCAGGCGCATGTGGGCATAGCCGCCGCCCCGAGAGGCCCTCCTGGGACAGCCGTGCCCAGCAGACCGAGGCCCACACAGGCCGCGAGCACGGGGAGACTGGCTTCTTCTTTTAGAGCCTTCCAAATAAAACTAGGGCACAGGACAGAAGGGGGCTCCCAGCACCCAGTGCCGGCACTGCACATGTAGGCGCTATGGGCCGTCCCTGCGAGTCCCCATGGCACCGCTGCCCCGTTCCCAGCCACACCCAGACCACAGGAACGGTGGTGGCCTCGCCCCTGCACTGAGGAAAACCACTCCATGGCCTCCTCCCTGCCCCTCCCTCAAGAGTAGGCCCCTCCTCCCCCCTCCCTGGCCAGAGGCAAAAACTCCCCCCGTCAGAGCTCAGGCCCCTTCTCGCAGGCCCAGGGGTGTTCACACATCCCAGGCACTGCTGGCACCCGGGGGCTGGACGCAGCTCCAGTCACAGCTCTGGGAACAGCAGCCTCCCTGTGACCCTGCCCCCGCCCACCACCCATCATCAGGGGATGGGGAGGGATGGCATGGCAGGTGCTGGGAGGACCCCATCCCTCCCCCTTGTCCGCAGCCGGCCCAGTGGAGGGTCCCAGGGCACAGCTGCCCCGGCTCAGGGGTCCTAGGTGTTGTTCTCATGTGGCCCACGTGGACCCCAAACTTCACGCTGTGTCCCCTAACTGTAGCTCTGAGGCCCCAGGGCATCTGTCCCTGTGTGTGGGGCTTCAAACAATCCACAGAAAACCATGAAAAAAATATGAGCTTATTGTGGTGCAGTTTTGATAATGCCCCTTTTCCACGTATTAGGACCAAAAAACAAATTTTGCACTGAAATGAACTCACACTTCCAATCGCATTTTTCCACAAACTTCCTGACGCCTCCACGTGGCCTTCCCATTTCCCCAGGGAGCAACGCAGCTCAGGCCCTAACTCGGGAGCCGCTGTCCCCGGAGCCCTCACCACACCTCTCCGGCCTGGACCCCGTGTGAACCACACAGGCCCCCCCACTCCCTGCCTCAGCGGCCCACAGCAGGGTCCACATGCAGCGGGTGGGCTGGGATCAGCATTCTCACACCCACTCATGGGCACTCCCATGGCTCACCCCTCCGCTCAAGCAAACCTGTGCTGACCGCTCCAGCCACCAGCTGCCCGCCCCACATGCACGCAGCCCACAGACAGACGGGACACAGAGGGAGCGACATCGAGGTAGACAGCTGCCCGCCCCACGTGCACATGGCCCACATACAGACAAGACACAGAGGGAGCGACATCGAGGTAGACAGCTGCCCGCCCCACGTGCAGCACTGTCCACAGACAAGACACAGAGGGGCGACACCGAGACAGGCAGGACATTTTACACACATGCTCTGCCACGAGGCCCTCTGTCTCTGGCCTTGGCCACAGGGGCCCCTGACCTGGACCTATGTCCAAGAGGTCTCAGCAGACATCAGGTAACAAACACAGGTGTGGGTGGATGAAAGGGCCTGGATCAAAACAGGAGGCCAGGGGCTAACACAAGATCAGGTGAGGGCCAGCATCATGGCACAGCAGGTTAAGCCTCCAGCTGTGTCGCTGGTATCCCGTGTGTGCACTGGTTCAAGTCCCGGCTGCTCCACTTCTGACTCAGCTCCTTACTAATGACCTGGTAAAGCAGCGCAAGATGGTGCAAGCACTTGGGCTTCTGATACCCACGTGGGAGACCTGAGTGGAACTCCTGGCTCCTGGCTCCGTCGTGGCTCAGCTCCAGCTCTTGCAGCCATTCGGGAAGTGAGCCAGTGGATGGAGGATCCCTCTCTCTTGCTCTGTACCTCTACATTTCAAGTAAGTAAATAAATCTTTAAAAGAAAAGACGGGGTATGGGTGGGGAGCACCTGCCTGGCGGCCGGCAATTGGTGGGAGGAGCCCGGAAGGCCAGTGGGCAGAAACGCAGGAAGGAACTCAGAGCAGGTGAGCACGTCAGGAAACCATCAGTACACGGGGCGTGGGTGAAGCCGCCAGGGGAGAGACAACCCAGAAAGCAGGTCACGTGACTAAGGCATGAACACAGGCGACAGCCTCCACTCCCACACCCACGCTGCACCCCCGCCTCCCTCCCCAGGCTTAGCCAAGTAACTACACAGCACGTGCTCAACCAGTGCCTACCGGGTGCACACGCACCTCTCGAGGCTGACGGAGCCCAAGTGGAGTGGCAGGTGCGGAGCCCTTGGCACAGCCTGTGTGCACCACACCAAGCTCTCCAGTCCAGCGTCACTGACATCATGAGACGAGGCCGACCTCTTACCTCCCAGGCTTAGAGAGCAAGCAGGCTCTCGGCCTCCCAGGTGGGCTAGGAGGCAAGAACTCCTTCCTGCAGGGCCCGGAATGCAAACACCGCCCTGGGAGCTCCAGCTCAGCACCAAGCCACCAGGAGGGCTGTCCCTGCTGAGACCCAACGCAAGTGGGAAGGGCGACCTCTGCGCTGGGCTCAGGGTGAGCTCAATGTGAGGATCCATAGAGAGAGGGAGAGAGGGAGGGATGGAGGGAGAGAAGGGGAGGGGGAGGGGGAAGAGGGAGGGGGGAGAGAGGGAGGGAGAGGGAAAGAGAGAGAGGAGAGAGGAGAGAGGAGAGAGGAAGAGAGGGAGAGAGTGGGAAGGGGGAGGGGGAGGGAGGGGGGAGAGAGGGAGGGCGAGGGAAAGAGAGAGAGGAGAGAGGAAGAGAGAGAGGGAGAGAGTGGGAAGGGGGAGGGAGGAGGAAGGAGGGAGGGAAACGGAGGGAAAGAGACGGGGAGAGAGGGAGGGAGGGAGGGGGAGAGGGACAGAGGGAAGGAAAGAGAGAGAGGGAGGAGAGGAGAGGAGAGACAGGCTCAAGTGGGCAGCCCTGCCAGTTTGCAGCGAAGCACAGCTAAAGTAAAAGTGACCAGCCAGGCCAACGAGGGGAGCAGATGGCCCCGTGGACGGCACCGTCAGAAGAGGAAGTCACAGAGGAGGGCGGGGCTCAGCACCTCTGCACTGAGTGTCCCCAGAGGGTCTCCGCGGAGGGGGCTCTTCCCAGCCCCCGGTAGCTGGTCTCAGCTCTCACTAGGATTTCAGCTGCAACCTGGAAGGATGCCGTCAGCTCCACGGGAAGCGCGTCGGGGAGGGCGTTTGGGCAGGGGCCACGATGCTGCTCAGGACGCCACACCCGGCGTCGGAGGGCTGGGCTTCAGGTCCAGCTCCCTGCTGCGGTGCCCTGCATGCGGCTGGGGGCTCAAGTCCTGCAGCCCCCACCACCACACGGAGACTGACGACTTCCCAGCTCCTGGCCCAGCCTGCCTGTTGCAGACGTCTGGGGAATGAATCTGCAAATGCACAATCTCTGTCTGTCTGCATCTTTCAATAAAACGGAATTTGAAATTTTCTAAAAAGCAGTTTGGAAGCCACCTGCCGTGGAACAGATCAATCTGCAGGAATAAAAACCACAGCTTTTAGAATTTCAAGTTTTGTGTCCATACTTGGATTTGATTTTATGTCCAGGACACTGTATTGACAATTACCATGGAGAAGGAGTCGTTATTATGAGATTAAGGGGTGTACAACTTTCAGAATATTTTAATTCTGTATAATAGAAAAACATCTCTAATAAAAAAGATTTTATTGGTCTGGAAGGCAGACTGATGGATAGAGTGACAGAGCGAGACCATCCATCCGCTGGTTCGCTCCCCAGGTGGCTAGGCCACGGCGACGCCAGGAGTCTGGAACTCCATCCAGGTCTCCCACAGGGTACAGGGACCCAGGCACGTGGGCCACGTGCCTTCCCAGGTGCATCAGCAGGGAGCTGGATCGGAAGTGGAGCAGCCAGGATTGGAACCGGTGCTCCAATACAGCACGCTGGTGCTGCAAGCGGTGGCTTCGCCCACTGCACCTCAAGCCTGGCCTTGCGAAGGCCCAGTTCTGCTGAGCCTAGAGAGCAGGAGACGGCCGGCGCCGCGGCTCAACAGGCTAATCCTCCGCCTTGTGGCGCCGGCACACCGGGTTCTAGTCCCGGTCGGGGCGCCGGATTCTGTCCCGGTTGCCCCTCTTCCAGGCCAGCTCTCTGCTGTGGCCCGGGAGTGCAGTGGAGGATGGCCCAGGTGCTTGGGCCCTGCACCCCATGGGAGACCAGAAAAAGCTCCTGGCTCCTGCCAACGGATGAGCGTGGTGCACCGGCTGCAGCGCGCCGACCGCGGCAGCCATTGGAAGGTGAACCAACAGCAAAGGAAGACCTTTCTGTCTCTCTCTCTCTCACTGTCCACTCTGCCTGTCAAAAAAAAAAAAAAAAGAAGGCAGGAGACACTGTGTGTTCAACACGGAAGATCTGCACGTGCACAGACTAAGGGAGCTGTCTGCCTTGGGCCACAGCACTGGTTTCCTAACAGCTTGTACACAGTTCGTGCAAGCTGGCCTTCTACAGATGGAGATGCAGCGTTTCCAGTTTTAATTACAAAATGGAATTTAACAAAATCAAGAAACCAGAGCAACTACAGAGAACAAGGAAGCTACAGCAGAAACAAAATTTCTCTTTTACTGCCAGCCCCTCTCCCGGTTCCCAAAGAGCAGCAGAGGGCGACCCTGCCAAGAACTGGGATGCGTTTTTCCAATCATCTCCGTTCTAATTCAGAGCAGGAAGTTCTCTGCCCTCAGGCCGTGGGGCGCCCACCACAGCGCCGAGCCTGCTGTGCACGCAGCTGCAGACAGCGTGGGCAGGGCGCCTGCCCGCACCCGCTCCTGGGGCAGGGACCCTGCCTGGTCCCAGGAGGAGACGTGCAGCGGGAAGAGCCTCCCACGCTTCTAACACAGCCCGCAGCCGGCCCCTGCCACACAGGGGAGAGGAGCTGGCCAGGGCTAACAGCACACGCTGGACCCACAGAGACCCTGTCCACTCTCCACCCCACATGCCAACCAGCTGCATCTCCCATCCGCAGCAACGATCAAGTGATGGAAAAACTGACCCATTCGCAGCCAGCTGCTGGCCAGGAAACCTCGCTCCAGTCGCTGGCGACAGCCTCAGACCCTCTGGCTCGGATCTTTGGAAAACACGGTTTTGTCCCGAGCGTCTAGGCCACTGGAGCTGGAACGCCCGGCTCTGTGCTCCGTGTGAGTGTCCCGGGCAGCTGTGGGCCGGGAGGAGCCTGGAGAGGCTGCAGCCGCCTCATGGAACAGGAGCCAGAAAGCACAGGAAGGCAGAGCTGCAGGCTGCACCGAGCCGCCTCCCACACGGACCGGGTGCCATCTGCCTCAGGTTCCTCCTGTGGCTGCTCCCACGCGGACCCGTGGAACCGCATGTGCCTTAGGCAACCCCTGCCGCCTCCACGGCTCCCACGCCGACCAGGGCACTGTGCACGCCTCAGGCACCAGGGCAGCCATGCCTCTCTGATTAACAGATTAGGGCTTGATGCGGCCAGCGCTGGGGCGCAGTGGGTTAAAGCCCTGGCCTGAAGTGCCGGCATCCCATATGGGCGCTGGTTCTAATCCTGGCTGCTCCTCTTCCAGTCCAGCTCTCTGCTGTGGCCTGGGAAAGCAGTGGAGGATGGCCCAAGTGTTTGGGCCCTACACCTGCATGGGAGACCAGGCTTCCGATTACTACAGCTCTGGCCGTTGCAGTCATCTGAGGAGTGAACCAGCAGATGGAACACCTCTCTCTCTATCTCCACCCCCTCTCTGTAACTCTTTCAAGTAAATAAAATAAATCTTTATTATTTATTTTATTATTTTTATTTTTTATTTACTTGACAGATAGAGTTCAACAGTGAGAAAGATGAGAGAAAGGTCTTCCTTCCATTGATTCACCCCCGAAATGGCCACCATGGCCGGAGCTACGCCTATCTGAAGCCAGGTGCCAGGTGCTTCTCCTGGTCTCCCATGGGGTGCAGGGCCCAAGCACTTGGGCCATCCTCCACTGCACTCCCGGGCCACAGCGGAGAGCTGGACTGGAAGAGGGGCAACCGGGACTAGAACGCGGGGTGCTAGCACTGCCGGTGGAGGATTAGTCAAGTGAGCCATGGTGATGGCCCCAAAATAATAAATCTTTAAGAAACAAAAAGATTAGCCTTGACCCAAGATTGCATCGGAAAGAAAGGAGCCACCGCAAGTCAGCAGATGCTGGCAAACCACCGCACGGCAGAACCAACGCCAGACAAAAGGGAAGCTGAGAGGAGGAACCGAAACCAACCGAGAGCTAACGCAGGACGAGGCGAGCAAGCGGCACTGATGCCAGATGCACGGCGTGCAGTTCACTGCCGTGCACCAGTGCCACGAGAGGAGCGGGAGTGCCACGAGAGGAGCGGGAGTGCCACGAGAGGAGCGGGAGTGGCACACTTGCGTTTCCAGGTCCCTGGGAAGGTCCTGGCTGGCACAGCAGTGAGCACGCGCAGGCCAATGACAGCCCAGCTCAGATGAACCTCCCACGATTCAGAGGGAAGGAATTAGAGGTCCATAAATTCCATGTGAAAGCAAAGACAAAATAGAACGTACGGCTGCAGTTTTACCTCGCCGTCCCGTCTGGGAGCACCCGAGCAACCTGCACTGCCCCCATGGCCGCCCGCGGGCACTCAGAGCCCAGCTGCAGCCCCAGGTCAGCAGGCGGGCAGCTCTGCCCCTGGCAGGGGTGTCGGAACTGGGAGCAGGCTGCAGGGGAGGAGGTGGACCCCGGAACCCACTCTCCAGTCACCACAAGCTCCGTGGCCGTGGTCTGGCGTTCCACAAAGAGTCTTTTCTTCCACGTCTCTGTTTTTGTCAGCTGAGGCTCCTAAGCAGCCAGACGATTTAAAACTCTGGCCTCAAACTCCTTAACGTTCTTCTGTAACAGCATCCGACCACCTGGGTCTCCTGCCCTCCTCGCATTTGCTGGGCATCAAAGCCCACGGCGCTGGATGCCGGGCAGGGCAGCTCTTCACAGCATGTGCCCGCGGGCCAAGCAGTTCTTGGGGGATCGTTAGCCTGCGTGGCCAGGGCCCCCGGGCCGCCCTGGGAAAGATCCCAGGGACTCCCAGAGGACAGCCTCTCACTTGCCCACCCACGCGCACCTCGACTTCCACAGCTGCCACCCTCCCGGGGTGCAAACGAGACAGGGCCATTTCTGGGCGGGGGAACTCAGAACAGCCACAACAACGGCTGTTTTTCCTGACATGGGGACGTCCACACCCGCTGGCTCGCAGCTGAGCGGCCACGTGGGCCGGCCTGAGCCCCGGCTGGGTGACCTAATGTTCATGCCCCACTGGCCAGAGGCCCCCGCGCTGTCCCTGCAGCCTGATCGTGGTCTAATTTCCCTCACGGTCTGCTCCTCTCCCCTTTGCTAAGTTACCCCAGAGCTCAACTCCTACAGAAGGCGACGCGTGAGCCCTGAAACTGGCAACCGGAGCTATGCGAGAGCGAGCAGCAGCCACACGGCACTGCGCGCAGGCGCGGTCCCCAGCCATGCTCCAGCGCCGGCCTCCGCTGCCCATGCCCAGGCCAACCAGCGGCCCCCGGCCCCTGGAAGCAAAGGAAATCGAAGTGTTTCCTGGCCACTGGGACAATCTTTTCCAGGCCTGCCGCTTTCCAGATGAGGACCACAACACTGGGTTTTGGGTGTCCTTCTGCTTCCCCGTGTGTCCCCCTGAGCAGTCAGACTCATTTTTCTGAGTTTTCAAAAGGCGAGCTTGCACCCAGCTACACTCTGGGAGACGAGTCTCCGGGGGATTCTGCCCGTGACACCGGGAGGAGAGGTTTACCTGACCCGGAACATGATCCTGATGAAAACTCGGATTCTAATTCTGTGAGCTCTCCTGTCTCTCTTTCCTGGTCACGCCCGCTGGGAAAGAAAGCTGAGCCCACACACTGGCCGGACCTCAGCTGGCACATGGCAGACGGCAGAGTTCTGGAAGATTCTCAGGGGCTGGAGTGGAGTCACAGAGGGGTGGGCACTGCGGTGGCGCCTCACCTGCCCAGAGGACCAGGCAGAGCTGGGAGAGCCCACAGCACTTTGTCTCGGACAAAAGCTGCCATGTACAGGAAGAACAAGGGTTTCCAAAGGCAGCCAGGAAGGGGCAGGGGAGTGGGGGGGGGGAGGGGAAGAGGGAGGAGGGGAGAGGGGGAGAGGAGAGG
>CM027409.1:2131427-2144244 GCA_015711505.1 Sylvilagus bachmani
GAGTACTGAGAATCTGTTCCAGGCTGGAGCCATGCTAGTGAGAGATGGTAACAGGAATTCACAGCAAGTGGGGAAACGCACACAGGCAAGCAGGCCGGGCTCACATGGCAGGTGCGGCGCACCGCCTGAACACAGAGAAGCCAGCCTGCTCTGCTGGGGGTGGGGGCAGGAAGGCCGAGCCCCCGGGAGCCCCTCAATCACATGGCTGGGGAGCGACAGGTGGAACATGCTGGCTGTACCGTGAGCAGGAGCGATGCTGAAACGGACACCAGAGAGCAGGGCTTGGCCCCAGGATGAGAAGGCCAGCAACGCCCAGGAAACAGCTGCACCAGGTGACCCCCAGGGGGCGTGACCCCCAGCAGCGGGGGGAGGTGACCCCCAGCAGCGGGGGGAGGTGACCCCCAGCAGCAGGGGAGGAGATGACCCCCAGCAGCGGGGGAGGTGACCCCCAGCAGCAGGGGAGGAGGTAACCCCCAGCAGTGGACGGTGACCCCCAGCAGCAGGTGGTCACCGCTGACAGCCTTGTTAGAGATGCTGCCTGACACTGAAGAACGTCCTCTCACGGGTGTGAACGCTGCTGGTTACCAGGCACTCTGTCACAACAATGGCTCCAACACAACTCACAGGGCACGAGTGGCCCCACGACCGCCCCCTCACCTGTCCGAGGTGCTTCCCAATGAAACGCAGACACTACAGACCAGCTGCAAACTCCAACGTCTGCTCCCTGGTGCACCTGAAAAACAGAAAAAGGCCATTTTGGTTCCCTTGAAGAAGCCAATTCTTTTACCGGTGTGTTTGAAAGGTGCCGTGACAGAGAGATCTTCCATCCATCGGTTCACTACCCAAATGCTCGCAGCAAGTCAGGTGGGGGCCGCCATGAAGCTAGGAGTCCAGGACTCCAGCCAGGTCTCGCCGTGGGAGGCAGGGAATCCAGCACTCGCTGTCTCCCAGGGTGTGCAGTAGCAGCCACCACTGGATCCAGAGCTCCCACACGGGACACGGGCGTCCCAAGCGGCAGCTTCACCTGCTGTACCACAACATAAGCCAGTCCTAGTGGGCCCCGAAGGGACCAGCACCCCACAGCCAGGGCTCCCGGGACTCCGAGGGTTGGATCCCACAGACCCAGCTGAGATCCTGCTTGTGCAGCTCAGTGGCCGGGCCACTGCCAGACAGAACTGCACCTCCCTGTGCCCCGGCGTCCTCCCGGGCAGTACCTGCCTGACAGCAGGACCACGAAAGCCCTCTGTAGCCTGCAGGTGCGAGAGTGAGCATGGCACTGGAGCCCTGTCCTCAGGGAGCTACTGCGCATGGAGACACAGAAGCGGCCAGTTCAGATTCACGACTTAAACCTGACACAGCCTATGGGGCCAAGGAAACACAGGAGTCCCTGCAGAGGCACCAGCGGATCCCACAGGGCCAGGGGAAGCCCCGGAGCAAGTGAGGGCCAGGCGGAGGGGCAGCAGCTGGCCAGGCCTGAGGCGGACAAAGAGGCTGCCTGGCCGACTGAGCCACGGATGGGACGCTGGAAGCAGGGGGGCACAGGGAAGCAGCAGCTGGCGACCACTGGCCATTCCAGGTCACAGCAGACCAACTTCAGGGCAGCCAAGACTTCCGTCTCTGGGCGGATGGCAGCAATGGCGGAGCTCAGGAAGGGGAGGCATGGCTCACAGCAGGCACCCTGCGGCCCCAGGGGGAGGAGCAGAGAGCAGGGGGCGAAACAGCCCCTCGGAGCACCCCACAGCGCCTTGTCCCCGCGGCCAAGGGCCACCCCTGAGCAGCAGACTGCCCGGCTGAACACATCCTAGGGGTGTCACCGCGTCTCTCAGGGCGCGAGCCCCAGGCCGGCAGCTTCCTATAACCTGTGAGTGAGCTAGAAATGCACACCCCAGACCTGGAGACGCAGGGTCCCTGGGGTGCCTGACCACTGGGTCCAACAGGTCTCCCAGGTGATTCTGACCCTCACAAAAGGCAGTAGGCACTGCCTCGCTCGTATGGGGAGGGACCGAGCCCAGAACCAGCCACGTGCTGAGCTCACAGCCACTGGTGCTACAGGGCCCTGGAGCACACATAGAACACACACAGCTGGCCTGGTTGAGGCTTGGAAACCTCACAGGCTCGGCAGACCGCTGGGCTAGAGCCCCCCGGCCCCCCACCAGGGCGGGGAACAGGTGCCAAGTCCTCCCCTGGGCGACGCCCCTGACACCCTGTACCCCTGTCCTCCTCATTGCTTTACGGAAGGCAAAGGGGGCCTGGTGGGCACAGGCCTCCTTCTCTGTCCCCAGACACAGGACGTGGCCACCCCAGAAAGGAGCAGTGGGCCATCCTCAACGGTGGCTTCCCCCGTGGTGGGGACAGACTGGGTTACGGAGGCCCCGTGGCCCAGGAGCCACAAGAGCCCAGCTTAGCTGCCCTCCCCACTGTCCACTCCCCCAAAAGGTCACTTCTGTAGAAGCAGGCAAACTCTCACGTTCTTGTTTACATTTCTGGAGCTTCTGCTTCTCTTCACAGAAGGGGAAAACGGGCTCCAAAGCCTAAAAACCACATCCACATCAACACAGACTCAGCCTCAGGCTCTGCACGCACACTGGTGCCACGCTGGACGTGGCTGAGCCACAGGCCACGGAACCACGGGAGCACTCGCAGCTCGCTGTCTCCCTGTGATGGCACTCTTAATTGTTTTTTGACAGGCAGAGTTAGAGAGTGAGAGAGAGAGAGAGAAAAAGAGAGAAAGGTCTTCCCTCCGTTGCTTCACCCCCCAAATGGCTGCTACGGCCAGCGCTGCGCCGATCTGAAGGCAGGAGCAGGTGCTTCTCCTGGTCTCCCATGGGGTGCAGGGCCCAAGCACCTGGGCCATCCTCCACTGTCCTCCCGGGCCACAGCAGAGAGCTGGCCTGGAAGAGGGGCAACCGGGACAGAATCCAGTACCCCGACTGGGACTAGAACCTGGTGTGCCGGCGCCACAAGGTGGAGGATTAGCCTGTTGAGCTATGGCACTGGCTCAAAATGAATCTTTAAAAACAAAAAAAAATTCAGTTCCTTTTGCCAGCTACAGCCTGAGAACTCTGGGAAAATGCAATTACTCTTGTCAGACAGGAGCGAGAAATCCCACCACAGGATGCGGCCCAGGTGGGGCGGGCGCTGGGCCCAGCAGCTGGGCCGCTGGCTGAGACGCCGCCTCCCACGGGGAGTGCTGGCTCTGCTCCTGACTCTGGCTTCCTGCTAATGCAGATCCTGCGAGACAGTGCTGAGGGCCCAAGCAGCCGGTCTCGATTCCAAACTCTGGCTTCGGCCCTGGGCCGGCCTTGCCTGGGGCCACTGTGGGCATCTGGGGAGCGAATCAGGGGACGGGGCCCCACCCCCTCTGCCTCTCCAATTAAAAACAAGTTTTTCCTTCAGGAATACTATCTCCGGGGTCCCCGGAGAGCCCCACCCTCCTCCACGGGCCACGGGGCCCTGCTGAGCTGGGACAGAGACGATCTCTTCTGTGTTTAGGATTCAGCTCTGCTCTCAACACCAACCAACTGCAGAGAAAGAGCTAAACAATCCCTGATACACTTACGGGGCTTAACCTCCGGCTTTTCATGACAGCTGGCCAAGGGCAGCCGATAGCCATGTCGGGAGCAGACCGAGGGCCTCACCAGTGACACTGATGTCCCCATCACACTCACACTCACACACATACACTCACATATATACACTACACACACATATATGTGCCATACACATATACATACCACACTCACACACATATACACACACACACACATATACACAACACACACACACACTCACAAACATACACACTACACACACACCACACCCACATACACACATATACACACCACACACGTACCATACACATATACACACCACACTCACATATACACACACTCTCACACACATATACACACTCACACATATATACACACTCACACACGCTCACAAACATATACACACTACACACACATACCACACTCACATACACACATATACACACACCATATACACCATCCACACCACACATACACATAAACCATCCACACACACTATACATACACATACCACACCCACTCCACAAAATATACATAAAACACACACATGCAAATACCACACATGCACATATATACCATATGCACCACACACATGCACATACATACCACACACTCACACATGCACATACACATATACACCACACACAATATGCACATACCACATACATGCACATACAACACACACCCCAATACATACACCATACAAACAGCACATATGTGCACACCACACACACTATACACACTCCACACAACTTACTCACACATATGTACATATATACCACACATCATCACACACCATACAGACACCACACATACGCAATACACATCACACACACATGCGTGCACACACTTGCCACACAGAATCAGCTGAACAGCTGGCAACTAGAAAGGCACAGAGCCCCCAGGCACCTGGGCCCCTCCTGACTGTCTGGACACCTGCTGGCCTCTGGTTCCCACCCCATCAGAACGCTCTCTCTTAGATGATCCTGACATGTGCTGTATGAATTCATGCCTGCTAGGGCGGCTGGGGCGGCTGGGGTGGCTATGGTGGCTGGGGTGGCTGGGGTGGCTAGCGTAGCTGGGGTGGCTGGAGTGGCTAGGGCGGCTGGGGTAGCTGGGGTGGGTAGGGTAGCTGGGGTGGCTGGGGCGCCTGGGGTGGCTGGGGCGGCTAGGGCGGCTAGGGCGGCTAGGGCGCCTGGGGCGGCTAGGGCGGCTAGGGCGGCTAGGGCGGCTGGGGTGGCTGGGGTGGCTGGGGCGGCTAGGGCGGCTGGGGTGGCTGGGGTGGCTAGGGCGGCTAGCGCGGCTAGAGCAGTTAGGGTGGCTTAGGGCGGCTAAGGTAACTGGGGCAGCTAGGGTAACTGGGGCAGCTAGGGTGGCTGGGGCGGCTGGGGTGGCTGGGGCGGCTGGGGTGGCTGGGGTGGCTGGGGCGGCTAGGGCGGCTAGGGCGGCTGGGGTGGCTGGGGTGGCTGGGGTGGCTGGGGCGGCTGGGGCGGCTGGGGTGGCTGGGGCGGCTGGGGTGGCTAGGCGGCTGGGCAGCTAGGGTGCCCCCAGTGCAGCTGCGTCCATGTTTGCTCAGAGGCTTCATGGAGAGCAATTCACCCAAATTTCTCTAAGAGCAAAATTTCAGCCACAACAGTAGTCGATTCCACTTTGTGGGTTCAGAGCCCTTCCCATGCCCCACCCACGCCAATGCACTGGCCGTGTCCCACTGCACCTGCTCCCTAAGCAGCCTCTGCGTGGGCGAGGGGCTGCAATGGACCCTGCATCTGCAGAAGCAGAGGTCAGGAGCCGGAGCGGCACAGCGGCCTGTGATGCCGGCACCTCACAGCACAGCACCGTTCAAGTTCCGGCTGCTGCTCGGCTTCTGATCCAGCTCCGTGCTCGTGCACCTGGGAAGGCAGCAGACGATGGCCCCAGTGCTTGGGGCCCTGCCAGCCCAGGGAGACCTGAATGGAGTTCCGGCTTCAGCCTGCCACAGCCTGGGGGCCATGTGGGGAGCGAATCAGCAGATAGAAGCACATTCACTCTCTCTGTCTCTTTCAAAGAATATTACATAAATAGTTTTTAAAAAGGTAAAGGCCTGAGCGTAAGCACACAACACAACACATTTGAAAGTGTCCAGCAATTTAGCAGGTCAGCGCTGACATGGTGACTTCAAGCCCGACTCCCTACTCCTCCAGCTCCCAGGGATCAGCACCACGCTGGCCAGGGAGGGTCCGGCCGAGCGCGGAGGGCATGGAAAGCGGCGGCACCGGGCATCCCAAGGTCATCTCTGCAGGGGCTGGGGTCCTGCAGCCCACACCTCCAGGAAAGCCCCAAAGCACCAATAACCAGAGCCTGTCACCCCTTCCTAAAAACAGGGCCTGCAGCACAGGCCCCTCAGCCCGCTGACGGGGCACCCTCGGTTTGGCTCCCTCCAAGATAAAGAGACCAAAGCACGCATTAGCTAAAAACGGAAGTGGCTGCTCCGTGAGCCCCTCACCACCTGGAGGGAGGGGGGACACAAGGCCAGGGAGGTGGACAGGGCAGTGTCTCAGCCCTGGCCACTGCCCCAGGCACCCAGGGACGGGTTTCCAGCCGACTGTTTCTCTCAGCTGGTTTTCTAGAACTGCCCTGATCATAACGAGCAAAGTCCGGACCCCAGGGCCAGGCCTGCATGGTGCAGACGCCGGCGAGGGGCAGAGCGGCAGGCCAGGGAAACACACCCCAGATGAAACAATGGGCAGCCTTTCAAACTCTGATCACGGAACCTCAACGTGAGGGTGCGCGGGAAGACGCAGGCTTAACTGAAGGAAGTGAGAGCCTTTTCTATCTAACCAACGAGGAAACAGACTCAACTAAGAAAAAAAAAAAAACCCACAAAACAAAACGACTTCCCACCACAGCTAGAGGACGCCCTCAGCAGAATTTCAGGGACCCTCCCCCCCCGCCCACCCTGCAACAGCTCAGATGTGCCGCCTCCTGGCCAGTGAGGCGCAGCCTTTACACCCCGGCCTCTACCGACTCCTGCCCCTCACTCCTGCCCGGTGCCCACAGGACGAGCCACGGCCACATCATGTGCCCGTCTGTGAGACGCAGACCCCAGGCCGGGCTGGACCAGGGGCTGCGCCGGAGCAGCTCTGAGAAGCCCGTGTGACTTGGGCCCCACCTGTCACCTGTCCCCTCACGCTCCACACCGCAGCCCCTGGGCCAGATCCCGGCTGGCAGGCAGGCAGGCAGAGCGGGACAGGAAGCACCGAGGGCCGCTGGCAGTCCTCCGGCTCTGGCTCCGGCCTCCCCGGGAAGGCAGCAGCGGGGACCCCGTGACCGTCAATCAGCAGGGACAATCAAGAGTCAAACAATGCCAGGGAACGCGGCTCTCGGCTCCAGCACAATGTTAATGAGGTCGAGGTCACGGGTATGATTAGCTTCCTCTGTATCCTGGCACGAACCCAGCCTCTGTCCCCAGCCGCCTGCAGGCTGACCGAGCAGAGCAGCGCCGTGGACAGCGCCAGGGCCCTGCAGGGCCGCCGAGCTGAGCAGGGCCACAAGGGTGACCGGGGCAGGACCCCACAGGCATCACAGGCACACTGGGAAGTCCCTAGACTGAGACTTCCGACATCACACACATCCTCTAAGCCAGAGGCAATCGAGCTTGATGGCAGGTCCTTCCCAAGTGTATGTCTGGATTTTAAAACATGCACACGGTGCTGACCCGTATGCTGCTGCGGAAGCTGGCAGGGGTCCGGCTGGGGATCACGAGGGGTGGAGGTCCCCCTGGAGCAGGGCTGACTGGCTGTCCGCCCACACGACGCCCAGGGCCTGCCACACCCTCCACCCTCTGCCCTTGCCCGGTCCCTGCCCCGGCTCCTCCCTGGCGCCAGGCAGCAGCATTGCCGCCCTACACAGTAGCTGGCTCCCGCCTCCATGCAGCCTCCATGCTGCCTCCTCATCCACAGAGCCACGAGCACGGACCTGTGCACGAGCCGCACAACTCTGGAGCACAGGAGACCACCGAAGCACGCCCACTAACCCTGGGGGCTCAGGAGCGAGCTGCCGAGGCCAGCACGCTGCACACGTGACACGTGGCCTGAGGCAACTCCAGAGAGGCCATGGAGCTGCAGCTCCCACCGCAGAAGCCCCCGAGGGGACGCCGCAGGGGCCAGCCCTGGAAGGGCGGGGTGTGCTGGGACAGCCCCTCCGCCAGACTCTTCTCCCAGGAATGGACGGTCGGCCCATTACAAGAAAAGATGTGAATCCAGACTCGACCAAGGTGGGGGCCGTGTTTTCCTTCAGCATGTACTCGACACACAGGGGCACCAGGAAGAGCGAGTGGACGTGGGGAGGGCTCGGGGGTGGAGGGAGACATCTATTCTGGTGTGAACTGTGAAGTCCGTGTAGACTTCTTCCACCATAATGTCTTCCATGGACCCTGTGATGACCCTCACACGCCCACCCCTCGCCACTGCTTCCTGGGACGCCCGCGGCTCCCACTGTGCTGTTGTTCATCTCAGAAGGGGACCTCTAGGGCAGGAGGGAAGAGCGGCGGGAGGCGCTCTGTCTCCAGGGTGTGGGTGTGTGCGGGTACCCTGCCCACACAGGGCACGGAGCGCCTTCCTGCAACAACTGGCCAGCCGCCCCCAACCGGGAAAACAACAAGGAGCCCAGCCGAGCACAGCTCGCCTCGGAGGAAGGAAGCTTAGACTCCAGGTGCCCTGACAACGGGGCTCTTCGCAGGCAAAGAACAGGCCCAGCAGGACGAGCCAGGCCCCTCTCCCTCTCCCCAGGCCCGGGGGCGGTCTCCCTGTGCCCTAAACACCAGAGAGCCTGCATGTCAGTGGACCAAGGATGCTTCCGGAAGTCTGCGGAAACTCGGCATTCAAAGGACGAGGTGCCTGGGACACAAAACCTTCTGAAAGCCACGCGCCATCCCCTAACACACATTCTCCATGGACTTCTCGAGGACTCACTACAGTTCTCCCCATGGCACAGAAAACCATGCTGGGGATTCTGACGAGACCAGCAGTGCCCCCACTGCTGGGCACCGGGGTGGGGGTCTCCCTGCGCTGCTCCGGCTTTGGGTCCGAGCTACAGTCCGTCCGGTACCTTGCAGGGTCCTCCGCGGTATTTACAGCACAGGACTGTCCACCCGGTTAAAGAACTGCCTCAGGACGGATGAGCACAGGCGAGCAGAGGTGCCGGGGACCAAGCCCAGGGACAGCATCCCACACAGACAGAACCTCTGGCTCTGATCCTAACAGTCACTTGCTACTCACAGGAAATCCAAGGAACTCACCCATCACAGCCCCACTAGTGCGATAACGTGTGGAACTCGGAATCTGGGTCCTTCTAAGCCAGGTAAGCAGGCGGGGGCGGGGGGCGAGGCGTCACAGCCAGCCCTCCCCACTGGGCCTGCAGGGGTGCTGCAGCTCCCCCGGGGGCCGCTGCCCCCACTTTCAAGGAGTCTTTCAAGCATGAAACGCAGATCAACAGCAATAGCACCTGGGGGCCTTTGGGTAGACTCAAAGGAGACGAGCCTCGTGTCCCTGGACGGGAAAGCCCAAGTTAGTGCAGCCAGCCAGCAGAGAGCAGCAGACAGGCGACTCCAGAACTTCAGCCCAGCAGCAGGGCACGTCAGTGCCGTCCCGGGCAGCCCACGTCCTGAGCACAAGCCACACAGCTGACCCCCCGGGGAGAGCGACACGCTGGGGGCTGGCGAGGAGCTGGTTAGGGTCCCACTCCCCAGTGCCTGGGTCCCATCCCTGCCCCAGCTTCCTGCTAATGTGTGCCCTGGGAGGCAGTGGCAATGGCTCCGCCTCCCGTGCGTGAGACCTGGATCCGGTTCCTGGCTCCAGTCCCTGTGCTGTCAGCATCTCGGGAGTGAGCCACCAAAAGGGGATACCAGCCCTCCCTTCTCTGCCTCAGCAATCGACAAGATAAACAGGCAGTATTAGACGTCGCTCACCACGAACCCAAACACAAGCATTCCTCACTCTAGTTCCGCAGCCAGGCACTGGGCTGGTACCTGTTACTTTAAAGCTGTGAAGTAAGTTTGAATCTCACCAGTGTTCAGGTTGATGGCGGGATTTTTTTAACACAGCATTCCTGAGACCATGCGCTTTGGTCCGGCATTGTGGCAAAGAACGGCTACACCACTTGTGACACCAGCATCCAATACTGGAGCTCTGGCTCGAGTCCCGGCCACTCCACTCACGCACCTGGGAAAGCAGAGGAACACTGTCCAAGGACCGGGGCCCCAGCACCCACAGGGAGACCTGCGTGGAATTCCTGGATCTGGCTTCGGCCCGGCCCAGCCCCAACCACTGAGGACATTTGGGGAATGAACCAGCAAACAGAAGTTCTCTCTCTAGCTCTTTCAAATAAACAAAACTTAAGAAGAAAACAGGTAGCCAATAAAATGTGGTATTAAATAAAAATCCCAACAAAACTACAGTAGGAAAAGTCAAAAACCCTGAGCCTGAGTGTCCCCCGAGCTGTCCGGGGGCTGGCACACTCCTTAGAGAACACGCAGACGGCATACCCATCTGGGTCCGAAAGTCGCCGACACACAGGAGGAAGCTTCAACAAGTCTGTGGCAAGTGCATGTCGTGAAGAAGCCATGGATGGCCGGCGCCGTGGCTCAACAGGCTAATCCTCCACCTTGCGGCACCGGCACACCGGGTTCTAGTCCCGGTCGGGGCGCTGGATTCTGTCCCGGTTGCCCCTCTTCCAGGCCAGCTCTCTGCTGTGACCCAGGAGTGCAGTAGAGGATGGCCCAAGTGCTTGGGTCCTGCACCCCTGGGAGACCAGGAGAAGCACCTGGCTCGTGCCTTTGGATCATTGCGGTGCGTCAGCCGCAGCACACTGGCCACGGCGGCCATTGGAGGGTGAACGAACGGCAAAGGAAGACCTTTCTCTCTGTCTCTCTCTCTCACTGTCCACTCTGCCTATCAAAAAAAAAAAAAAAGCCATGGATGAATTTCAGAAAGTTCCGCACCCACACACACTTGTCTTTTACTCCACCTGCACTACAGTCGTGAGTCCGCACGGTGCCCTGCCTTGCCTGCGATGATGAAACAGTGCAGGCCACTCCCGGAGTCCTGGGCGGGAGCCCACTGCAGGTTCCTAGTGAGGGCCCATCCCCCAGCTGGGCCTCGCACAGCGGGGAGAGGGAGCTCGGGGCTTTCTCCCCTAAGGACATGAATCCCACCACAGGTACCTTATCTAAACCTAATTTCCTCCTGAAGCCCACCCCAAATGCCCTTCCACTGGGGCCTAGGCCCTCAGCCTCTGGTGTTAGAACACGTGTGCGTGGGCGGAACCAACACCATCGGGTCAGTCCACGACGTGTGTGCGTGCCTGTGGACACCAGCTTGGCCAGGTCCGATCCTGGCTATCAGACGTCCACAGGACCATTCTGTGCGTGCTCCTCTTCGCCATCTCCATTCACAGTGACCCGGGCGGATCTCACCAAGGCCGCAGCACCCCACCGGCGCGAGCCTGGTGGTCTCGAGCTACAGCCAGGGCCGTTTGCCCCGAGCTAGGCCTGTGGAGAGGCCGAGGAGGAAGGCGAGGAGCTCTCCACTGTGAGGACACACTCAAGCGCAGCACTGCAGAGTGAACCTCAACAGCCGGGACGGGAGACGGCGCCCTCCCTGCAGCCACTGTCGCCCCCTCCCACCCACCACAAGCCCCAGCCGCTCTCCCCGCCTTGGGACCCAAGTCCAAGGGGGCAACTCTCCCTGGGAGGTTCTCAGTGTGGTGTTGGAGCCAAATGAACATTCCTCGCCCACTCACGCCACAGCAGGGCCCCCGGCAATCGGTGGCACGGCCACAGCAGTCACCCAGCGCTGGGGAAGTGGGCTCTGCCGCTCTTGGCCCCACCTGCAGCCCCCGGCACTTGGGCCAGCACCTGGTCCCAGCCTCCTGTCATCTGGCCTTCTTTTCCATGCGCACAGTAAGACCACAGCTCTCACCTGCTAAGATCACCTCACCCTCCACACACCTCTGAGAATGAGATCAAGTGGCTCAGCTCAGCACCCGAGACCCCACAGCCCAGACTCCTGCAGGGCCCTGACCTGCACACACCTGCGCAAGCCCTCCCCCAGGCACCTGCGTTACCACTGCAGCATTCTTTATCTTATCTGCCAATGAAGGGAAGAGAGACTCTTGAAGGGGCACGAAGAACCCACCCTCTCCATCCCTCCTCCACTCACAGCTTCTGCCCCAGCAAACAAGAGCCAAGGTGGCCAGTGCCCGAGGACACCGGCCTGGACACCAGCTAGGTCTTACAAGGTGGTGCCCAGACCCCGCCGCTGACTCCCTCTTTGCCTCTGTGAAGCGCAGCAGTCCACTTTTCAGAAAACCGCTGCTTTCTCTGCTGGCTGCCGTGGAAGGTGGCTCTAAGCCCCTCCCAGGACCACACGCACAGCTGTGTGAGGACCAGAACGAAGCAGGCCTCCCGACCACGACCACACACACCTGGCCTGCTCTCGGTCTCCCCTGGTACGATCAGCTGCATGAGCAGCTCAATGAATGCACAGGCGTCAGTCGGGACCACGGCTGCACCTGCACCGCAGAGGCCCCGCCCCAGAGCCGCCGTCCTGCTGCGAAGGGTTTTGTCCACCTTGCTCTCAGGCACAGCCTTAACGCAACTGGGCAGCGCACTCCTGACCCCACAGAACTTGAAAGTTGCCATTTGCGGTAAATGCTCTTTGCACAAAAAGCACAATTACTTATTGTTTGTATCTTTCCAAGAGCACTAAGCATTGAGTAAAATGTTGCTTTGGGCATTCCCAAGAGAGGCAGCTTCCACCACTAGGATTTCCTACCCCTACCCCCAAATAAAATGTAGGTATTTCCTTGGGTGGGGCCTAAGGCCTGAGAGCCTGCCTCGAGCCAGGGGAGCCAGGGGAGCTGCAAACCTCAGCTGTGCTCTCGCTCGCAGGGCCAGCGCTGCATACCCTGCAGGTGGAGGCCCGGGAGTGGACGACCAGACGGACTCAAAAGGACATGGCTCCAACGTCTAGAAAAATGGAGTGTTTCTGAGTGCTGGCAGCAGACACGTATCAGCCTCAGCCAACGGTCGTCCACTCTGAAATCCGCCGTCCTGGGCACCCAGTCCTTTGAACAAACGGCACTAGGTGTCTGCCAAACTCAGGGTCATCATGACGATTCCCTCTGTCCACTCAGCCATGCACAGCAGCAGGCAGGTGGTCTGTGAAGTGTCGCCGACTTCAACTCTTGTCTTGCCCTAAAGGTTTTATTTTCACTAATTTGCAAGGCAG
>CM027409.1:2144344-2162723 GCA_015711505.1 Sylvilagus bachmani
CGAGCAGCTGAGCCTCGCACCCAGCTGCAGCTGCTCGGCACGGAGGCCCACGTGGCCACAATGACTTCACTGTGATCCCCACCACCTGACAGACACGGAAACTGAAGCTCAAGACATTAACTCGCCCACAGCTCAGGCAGCGAGCAGCCCACTGGACTGAACAGCCCGAACTGAGCGGCTGTTTCGGCCTCTCTTGCGCTTGTGAGAAGCTGTACGTGGGGCGGCCCTGCAGTTTTCTGTCACTTCCTACCGGGGACCTCCGCAAGCCTGAGCAGTCCCACTCTCTGCTTCCCCAGGTGCAGGGCGGGAGGCAGCTGGCCCTCCAGCACTCTCCGGCTGGGTCACTACCCCACCTGCATTGGAGAGCGTCCTTTCACAGCTTAAGGCTTCTTCCGCAGGGGCCAGCTCTGGAGACCACGGACTCCCCACCCCGAAGCGCCCACCGCGCCCTCCCTCTGCAAACCCCGGTGGAGACCCTCGGGAAATGCCGCTGCCCCGCGCCGCGCCGCGCCGTGGCCCGGGACCCGCACCCACGGCTTCCCCAGGGCCGGCCGCCGGCGCGGGTGTCGGATTCCACTCCTCTTCCCTACTGCGAGAGCCCTCCGTGTGTTCTCGCCCTTACAAGTAAAACGAGGGCCAGCAGCAGAGAAGCCGGAACGCCAGGGCGCGGAAGGCACCGGCAGCCGCCCGGCCACTGCTTGCCGGCCCCGTAGCCCCGTCCCTGCCGGCCGCCCGGCGGTGCCGAGCCCCGGTCAGCCGCGCCCGCGGGGCGCCGGGACTGGGTCTTCCGCCCGCGAATGGGACGGAACTCGCAACCCCGCCGCAGCAGCGGGAGAGCCGCACAGCGCGGGACAAAACCCCGTGCCCGCCCGAGTCCCGAGGACGCGGACCGCGCGTGGAGGCACAGAGTCCAAGCCCCGCGCCCAGCCCGGCCCGGCCCCGAGCAGTGGCGGGCGGAGGGGGCACCCGCGGGGCGACCCCCGGGCCCGGGCGCGCGGCCAGCAGCGGCGGAGGCGCCGTGCCAGGCTCCGTTCTTTCCGCCTCCGCGGCCCCAGGACCGGGACCCGTCCCCGCCTGCGGGCGTCCAGCGAAGTTCCCGGCCGGGCCCTGCTCCCGGCTCCCCCGCCCGGGGCCCCCGACTCACCGCCCGGCCCGTGTCGCCGGCTCCCAGCCCGCGCGCGCCCTGGCCGGGGCTTTCCGCTACGCCTCGGCGCGGCCACCGCCGTCCTGCGCGCCGGCCGCTCGGGCAGGACGGAGGCGGAGGGGGAGGAGGAAGAGGCGGCGGCGAGGGGAGGGGGCTCCGGGGTGGGCGGCGCGGGGAGAGCACGCGGGGCGCGGGGGCGGGGCGGCCAGGGCCGCGGCCGCCGCTCCCAGCCCGGCCCCCCGCGCGGCTGCCCAGTCACCGCCGCCGCCTGCGTCCCGCCCGCCGCGGCGTCGCGGAGGGGTCGGCTGGGCTCCGGGCGGGTGGGGCGGCGGCCGCCGGGCCAGCAGCCGCTGGGCCGGGGCGCGGGGGGTCCCCGGAGGAGGCCGGGCTTGGGCGGCGGCGCCTGCTGGGTTCCGGCCGGGGTCCCGGAGCCTGTGTCCCCGGGCGCCCGAGAGGGAGGCGCGGGACTCCGCCAGGCAACTTTGAGAAAGTGTCCGGGTCCCCAGCGGCCCCTGGCGCGGGAAGAACAGCCAGTGACGTGGCGCCGGATTCCTCGTGGGTGCAAGGCGACAAACCCGCCCCTCCTCGGCGGGCCGGGACCCACGCTGGTCACCTGCGGGCCTCTCCAGTGGGACCTGCTCACCATATCTTGGCGGTCCCCCTGACACCTGCGGCCGGTCCCTGGCCTGGGTCTGGACCCCGCGGCTCCCTCCCCGCCCGGCGGCCGGCCCCGTGGCTTCAGCGGCCTCCCACCCTGCTCTGCCCTCGGCTCCAGTCCAGCTGAGCGGGCGCCGGAGTGCTCAGCCAGGCCGCTCCCTGCTCTCGAGCTCTGGAGGCCCTTTGCCAGAGAAAATCGTGAATTCCCTGGAGGCTGTTTCATTCACAAGCATCCAGGGACGGCTGCACCGCACCTGACCTCACCAGGCCTGCTCTCCTTGGCGAGGCCGGGCGGGGCGCTGCCCTAACCTCCCTGGGTGGAAAGGGAGGCAGGCGTCGTGGCTGATGGAAACGGAAGGTGTGGGTTTGCACGCTCTGCCCTCAGGCGCTGTGAGTGCCTGACTTTGGCGTGGCTGCAGTGACGGGTCAATCAGGGCGTGGACACCCTTTCCTAGTCTGGGTTACTGACGTCACAGGAGAGCCACCCGGAAGGTGCAAAACGAACTTTGTCTCAGCAACAGGTTTGCAACTGCTGCGGGTAAAATCAAAGCTTATATCGCAGACTGGAGAGCTGGGCTGTGAAAGATAGCGAGCACTGAACAGGGAGCCACACAGCAGGGATGGCGAGGGCGGAGGTGTGTGGGCAGCAGGGCCGGGCGGGGCGGGGCAGGACTCCGCTTCAGTCCTGAGCTTCAGAAGAAGTGCAAGGCACGAGAGAGCAAATTAAAGGGTGTGCGCCCAGCTCGGTCAGATGACAGGAGGGACAATGCCTGCATGCCGCCCGGGGAGGTCACAGGCTGGAATTACGGTGGAGACGGCACACAGGCATTCTGGGCCTGCCTGCCCGGGCACATCGCTCTGTGCTCCCGTGTCCCGGGCACAGCACCCCCACACAGCACGGGGGTGGGGCGGCCCACCCCGCTCCACCCCCACCCCACGAACCCTGGCTTCCCGGGCTTCAGCTCTGAGGGAGGGAATGCATTTCTCACAGGCAGAAGGCAGTTCCACCACTGTCCACCTAGAGTATCGATGAACTCAAATTGGGCTGTTCATCAAAATCTACGACGTCCCAGGTCCACGCCTCCCACTCAGAGAGATCTGTGGGTGATCCCGCAATCCCAGTGCGGGGCGCAGACCTGCAAGTCGATGTCTCTCTGAAGATCACAGAAAGGACAACAAGCAGCCAGGGGCCGGCACTGCGGCACGGCGGGTGGAGCCGTTGCCCGTGAGGCTGGCATCCCATATGGGCGCTGCTTCGTCTGGGCTGCTCTGCTTCCCGTCCACTCCCTGCTGCTGCCCTGGAAAGCGGCAGGAGGTGGCCCAAGCTTTTAGGCCCCGGTGCCCACGTGGGAGACTTGGACGGAGTCCCAGGTTTCTGGCTTCACCCCGGCCTAGCCTGCTGCAGACATTGGAGGAGTAAGCCGGTGGATGCAGGCATCCCCCCCACACACACACCCATAACGCTACCTTTCAAATAAATACATGAATCTTTTCAAAACAACCTAGATAATACGCTAAGAATACCTTCCAGGAAACTCGTGAACGGCACTTCCCCCGTGTCCTGTGAAAGCTGCTGACTTGCATGGGGGCCTTGCGATGCCTCCGTACAGAGGCCAGCAGGAGTTCTGGGAAGCCGTCGTCTTGCCCGCGCAAGGAAGGCTGAGAAAAGGCAACTTGGGGCACAGAATCTCGAAGGGCTCTACTGACCGAATCAGCACACAAAGCCACCCTTTTGGCCACGAAAACGACCTGGCCGAGGTCCTCAGTGGACTCAGAAGAGTCGTGTCTGAATTTCTGCTTCCAGCTAGCAGTGTTTGAGTCAAAGACGATCACGAAGCTTGAAACAGAGAGAAGTCTCCCTACGTGTGGTGAAACGCGGTCCCCACGCTGCCCGGCTGGCTGTGAGTGAGGATGGCAAAGACCGCAGGCGCCACAGCGCCACGGGGGCCACGGCTCCAAGTGGGCGCCTGGTCAAGAACCTCTCAGTACTCTGCAGGGAAAGGCCCATCCTCCCTCACACACCGATAAAGACACCATGCACACACCAGCCCAGCCACTGAAAGACACGGCCCTCCCCCTACTCACAGTGGCTAAGTCACAGAGGCAGGGGGCGCGCTGCGGGCTCTCTCGCTGCTCCCGCGAGGACTGCGGGCTGCTGGCCGTCTCACCTTCGGCGGCACTCTGCCCCGGCCTCCCTCTCTGCTCTACGGCCAGTAGTCACTGCAGGCGGCCCACCTGCAGTCCCGCCTCCAGTTCCCAAGCTGCACCCTGTGGACTCTGGCAATACCCCGCCTACCAAGGTGCTCCGTCGCCGCCCCTTGTGTCACCACCATAAACAGATCCATCTGGCCCTGCTCCAGTGGGGCTACCCCAAGAGGGAGGTGGAAATTTCCACAGGGAAGGTTTTCTTTTTTTTTTACTGCAATGTGACTTTGGAAGTTGCAATGCTGCTTTGTATCTTGCATGCACATTCTGCAACATTCCTACCCATGCGGTACCTGGAGACCCTAATTCCTCCTGCAGACATTGGCCTGCATTAGGAACCTTTCTCCTGAGGTGAACCAAACCCAAAGCCGCCTGCAGAATTAACTGGTGCCAGGCATAAAACCACCCAGGGAGGGTGCACCTTGGCCTCCGCACCAGCAGTGCTCTGCACCTGCTCGGCCACTTGTGCCTTCCAGAGCCTTCTCTCTCCCGCTGTGAACTCTGTGTGGCTCTCAAGAGCTGAGGTGCTGCTGTGACCCTCCCTTGCAACGCCGTGACCTTGGGAGCACACCCTCTCGCATGACTCCATAGCGATGCTAACCCAGGCCTTGAGGGAACCGCTGCTGTTTCCCGAACTGAGAAAAGGAAGCGTGTCCCTAATTTGGCCCAAACAGACAAAACCTCATCTCCAATCTGCAAATTCGGCCTGCACAGCATTTTTTCCTCTTTCCTCTCCCAGTTCTTTTCCCAGAAACGAGAACAGCATGTGTCATCTGCAATTAGCAACTGCTGGTGGGAGCACCCTGTTTGCCTTTAGTGCTCGGCTTAGATGCTACATTCTTGTCTACTGATAATGAAAATACGGGCATCATTGATTGCAGCCTGTATTCTACTGACTTCCAAATGGACCTGGGTGAAAATGCCCACAGGAGATGGCCCTGGGGAACCACAATCAACAAGTCCACAGACGAAGGTAAGACAGCCTCTCATCAGCACCCTGGGTTGCCAGAGTCGAGCACAAACTTCAGCTCTGGGCTTCTGGGAGCCAGGGCAGGAACGAGAGACTCGTGATGGTGCCCTTGTGGGGTCTGGGAGAAGAATCGCAGCTCTTCAAGTCGGGCGGCCTCCCTTGGCACTAGCTTCTGAGAGGCACCCAGAGGAGCTGGGCACTGGGGTCTTGGAGGTGGCCCCCGCCCGCTGGTCACCGTGGGAACTGCAACGTCTGATTGCTCCTGGCCTAGCGCTGTCAGTCACAGGAAGAAAGGCCCAGCGGGCTTGGGTAAGCACACATAGGAAGCACAGCACACAGAAACGCAGGCCACCTGCTCCTCCACTTCCCAAATCTTCGTTTTAAATCTTCTGGGGCAGGCGTGCGGCATGTACTTAAGGCACTGCTTGGGACCCCTGCATGCCCTGTGGGAGGGTGGGGCTCAGTTCCAGCGGGGCTCTGCTTCCTGCTACGCACACCCTGGAAGGTGGGCACAGTGGGGGCAGAACCAAGCCACTGCCTGAGACAACCCCCCACCCCCCGCCGGCATGTCAGAGTGCCTGGGTCAAGTTCCAGCTGTCTCACATCCAGTCCAGCTCCCTGCTAAGGTGCACCCTGGGAGGCAGCAGGTGATGGCTCAAGTACTGGGTCCCTGCCACCATGTTGGAGACCCAGATGGAGCGCTCAGCTCCTGGTTCAGCCTGGCCCAGCCCTGGCCGTCGGGGTGTTTGTAGAGTGAACCAGTGGATGGAAGATCTCTGTCTCTCTCTTCCCCTCTCTCACTGCCTTCAAATAAACAAGCAGACAGTTAGAAAAACACATAACGAGACGCCACACCACACTACAAACACTAGGGGTGGCTAAAATACGGGCAGAAAGGTAACAAGTGCTGGTGAAGAAGTGCAGGAACTGAAAGTCTCATAAGCTGCTGGGACCGGACACGATGCAGCCACTTGCAGAGGCGATTTGATCATTCCTCCAAAGGTGGATCAGAATGACACAGAACCCAGGAGTGCCCGTCCCAGGTGTAGACGCAGAACTAAAGACACTTCCGCACAAAAGCCTGCCCACACCGCTCACCACCCCACAGTGCAGAAAACCCAGGTGTCCCCAACTGCTGACCGGCCAACACAGCCGGGCCCAGCTGCAGAACGGAACCGAAACACGGACGAGCTTAGGGTACAGTCACACCAGTGAAGGAAGACGGACGGTCCTAGCAGACCAGGCTCTGTGAGTCCATCTGAGGAATGTCCAGGACAGGGACACGGCGAAGCCTGGTGGGCGCCTGTGGCCGGGGTGGTAGGAGGTGGCTGCTGAGGAGTGGGATTCCTTTCTGGGCTCACAAAATGTTCTAACATCACCGTGTGCCGATGGCTGCCCAGCACAGTGGGTTCACTAAAACAAACCCACCAAACTATAAATTTTAAGTCACTGAATTTTGTGGTATAGGAAGTATACCTCAATTTTTTAAAAAAAAAAGAATTAAGAAAAAAATACAGGGTAAATGGCTGTATTTCCACCAACCAGGAGCAGCTCCAGTGAACACTGACTGTGTGTAAGGGACAGGGCGGGGCCAGGCAGGCAGGCGTGTGGCCCCCAAGCCGGGGAGAGGATGAGTACCAAAACGAGGCGAGCGCTGCGACACCCACAGCCACTCAGTGCCCTGCCCCGCACTGTCCTGGGCCTGGGGGTGCCCCGGTCCTCTGGAGGCTCCAGGATCGGGGGACGGCACGGGCTCTGGGCAAAGGGTCAGAGCAGGTGCTGGGGAGCCGTCAGCCGGGGCAACAGGGGCGGCAGCACCTCCGGGGGGCTTAGGCGAGTGAACGAGGCCAGCAGGGCAGGGACAGAGCTCAACCGTGGCCTCCAGCCGCAGCTGGCCAGCAAGGGGCAAAGAGACTATGGAGGACGGCCTGGCCTGCAGGCTGTGCCAGCCCTGGGGGCAGGGAGCAAGGGCCAGGGCCAGGCCTGATGGGGTGTGGTGCGTGTGACACACCCCTCACCCGAGCACACAGCGCCCAGCGCCCTGGAAAGTCACGGCTGGCACTTCCCTCCTGAAGCACTGCACACCGGGGGGCCACCACAGATCGTAGACCCGGCCACACTTTCCATGGTGCCCAAGCCAAGGACAGTCCCCTCGGTGCCAGAAGACAAAAGCTTTCATCTCAAAAACTCTGACTCCCTGGTGCTGATGAGCCATGGCAGCCTCTCAGCAAGATGCAAATGTGAGTAGCAGGCAGGGGGCCTTGCTCACGGGGACTTCACACCCCAGCACCTGCCGGAAGCTGTGTCAGAAGTTTGTCCCAGCTGGGTTGCAGCACTGTTGATATCACCGTCATTTATCAAGAGACAGTGAAATGCGCTGGGGGTCTAAGTCGGTGTCCCCAGCGGGCTTCCCCACATTAGCAGGTCAACAGCGAAGCGACCACCAGAAAGGACCGCTTGGGTCCTGAACGTTCTTTTGCAGTTACACCAACTACTGCCTTAGAGACCGCACACCCTCACAAAGCAGAAAGGGCCCCGGGTCCCAGCGGAATTCCTGATTCTCAGCTCTTCGTAGGGTTTTAGGGCAGCTCCCTGAGTGCTGATGGGAGCAGAAGCAACAGAACATAATCGATAAACTCATCCTAAAAATAGAGCTACCTCCGAAGCATCTGTGGATCCTGCTGCAGCAAAGGTCCCTTAGCAACTTGAACTTGCTCTGACCGAGGGAAACAGCCACTTCAGCAGGGGACGTGCGATAACAGACATGCCGAACTGGGCCAGTGTCCAGAGTGCCTCTGCACCACAGAGCCTCGCTGATAACACAGAAGGAAGGCAGCAGGGACAGCTCTAATGGAGAAAACAAGCCTGCAGTCTTTCTTACTCTGTCTGGAACCGCCCATGCTCTAGAAGCTTCTCCCAGCCGAGAACCATTCCCAGAGCTCCCAGGCTCACCATGGAGCAAGCAGGGTGTCTGGCCAGCGTCTGAATGGGCAAGGCTGGGCACCTGCTAGCGTTTCCAGGCCGAAGCATTGTCTGTGTGCTGCTCTTCTTCACCAGGCAGGCTCACGAGCGGCCTTTGAGAAGTGTCTGTCTCGATGATACACAATTTCTTAGTGTTGCTTGTCTGGATGCACAAGCTGAATCTTAGGGAGGTCACAGGTTTGTAATATATATTTTAAGTCCCCAATCTGAGGAAGCTTCATGGAGATTACTGGCAATAGTGCATGGACATTCTGGGTGTGACGGGTGGTGGAGGGGGGCGGACAGAAGGCTGCTTGCTGCCCAAGTCCTAGTCAGGACAGCAGTTCAGGACAGGGCAGCAGAGGAGCCTGACCAAGCACCCTGGTTAGCAATGGGATGGCAATAGAAGGCCTTAAAAAGCCTCATCTCTAGGGGCCGGTGCTGTGGTGTAGTCGGTAAAGCTATGGGATGCAGTGCCGGCATCCCATATGGGCGGCAGTTTGAGTCCCGGCTCCTCTACTTCCAATCCAGCTCCCTGATATGGCCCGGGAAAGCAGTAGAAGATGGCCCAAGTGCTTGGACCCCTGCACCCACGTGGGAGACCAGGAAAAAGCTCCTGGCTCCTGAGTTCAGATCAGCACATCTCCCGCCATTGCAGCCATCTGTGGACTGAACCAAAGGGTGGAAGACCTCTCTCTCTGCCTCTCTGTAACTTTGCCTCTCCGTCTCTTTCTGTGTAACTCTTTAAAATAAATAAATAAATATTTAAAAAAACAGGGACTCATGTCTAGGTTTACTTTTCTTTCTATTTGGAGAGAACCTCTGCAGAGCAAAGTTTGCCCAGCCGAGGCATCTCCCATGCCACGTCTTCTGTTCCCGGCATACTCACCCAGAGATTGTGACACCTGCCCCCACACCACGCACACGATGCTCTCAAAGGGAACTGAGGCCCCTGAAAGAGCTTTAGAATAACGTGGGAGTGAGCCTTCATGACCTTGAATCTGGCCTTGGGTTCTTAGGCCCAACACCAAAAGCACAAGACACAGAAAGACAAACAGAAACATGTGGATTCTGTCCAAACTGAAAACTTCTGTGTACCAAACCAACTCTTAAGGAAATGAAAAGGCAACCCACAGAAGCGGACACAATATTTGCAAATTTTATATGATAAGAATCTAGTCTCTAGTATACAGAAAGATTTTTTGATTGTTACTTGAATGAAAAAAGTTTAAAATTCTTTAAAAACTATAATTCAGTTTATTTACTCATTTTATGCATCTTCTTTTTTAAAGATCCATTTATTTGAAAGGCAGAGGCAGAGTTACAGAGAGGGAATGACAGAGAGATGATCTCCATCACCTGGTTAGGGAGCGACAGAGAGACGATCTCCATCTGTGGTTAGGGAACGACAGACGATCTCCATCACCTGGTTAGGGAACCACAGAGATGATCTCCATCGCCTGGTTCCCTCCATGACTGCAATGGCAAGGGCTGGGCAAGGCTGGCCAGGTCAAAGCCAGCAGCCAGGTTTATCCAGGCTTCCCACATAGGTGCAGGAGCCTAAGCACTTGGGCCATCCTCTGCTGTATCCCAGGCTATTAGCAAGGAGCTGGATAGGAAGTAGAGCAGGCAGGACTGGAACGGGTACCCCTAAGAGACGTCAGGTGTTGCAGACAGTGGCTCATCCTGCTACTCGGCCACGCCAGACCCTTCACGCCTCTCCTTATGTCACTGAGGTCGTCCTGAGGAGAGCTACACAGCTTGCTTTGCTCATTCCTGTCAATAGGGATTCTGCCTGCTTTAATTTCCTTTTACTTTGAAATACGAACTTCAGGCTACAGTCCTACTACACTGAATACGCCCGATCTCTGAAATACGAACTTTATTGGTAGGAAGTAAAGAATATGACTACAAAAAAAGTAGACATTAGAAGTTGCAGATGGGTACAATAGCATATTAATAAACAAAAAGTAGTAAACTTGGGGCTGGGACTGTGGCATGGCAGGTAAAGCTGCTGCCCACGGTGCTGGCATCCCATGTGGGCACCGGTTCAGGTCCTGGCTGCTCCACTTCTGATCCAGCTCTCTACTGTGGCCTGGGAAAGCAGTGGAGGGTGGCCCAAGTCCTTGGGCCCCTGTACCTGCATGGCAGACCCAGAGGAAGCCCCTGGCTTCTGGCTTCAGATTGGCACAGCTCCGGGAGGGTGTGGTGCCCTGTGACGAGGCTACTGGAGCAGTGACATACTTGCAAACGTGATCTCACCTACGAGCGTAGAACCTCTGAGTGTGAGTAATTCTGAAAAAGTAATGCTGCCCTTCGCACACCTCCGAGAGAAGACCCTGGCACAGCTTGGTGTGGGGGTGGGGGTCCCAGGCCGGGGGCTGGAGTGCACCTGAGGACACTGAGCAGTCAGCTGGGACACTCCCCTGGGCAGGCAGGGCACGCTCCACCTCTCCCCAAAGCCTGCAGCGTCCACACCTGTCCAGGGCCCACCCACACGGCAAGGCCCTTGGGCACCTTCCAGGCTTTCGTCTAAGACCCCAAAAGTTTCAACAGTCGCTAGAAAGGCACCTCCATTTCCCATCAGCCTGCATGTCCTGCACTCCGCCAGCCTGGGACTGGGTGTGTGGGGGGGTCTCGGGGCTACTGGTCCAGGCTCATGCCCGGCCAGGCCATGCGGCCATGGTGACCTCAGACAGAGCACTTAACCTCTTCCCATCTTGGATTCCTCAGCAGTGACCGAGGACCGTGCTAACAGTGGCTCCCACTGTATGTGGCTGGGTATGGAAGGCTACAGCATGCATGCACGTAACACATACCCGGGCTCTGTCCCCATGAGGATACAGTGCACATTACATAACACATGGCTGGGCTGTGTCCCCCGTCAGGATTCAGCACGCATGTATGTAACACACACCCAGGCCATGTCCCCATCAGGAGACAGCACACATGCATGTAACACACGCCCTGGCCTTGTCCACTGTCAGGATTCAGTACCCATTTGTTGCTAGATGTCCTCGAGCACCTGCTCTAGCCTCCAGCGCTGTTTCCCTCTGACATGGGTACCCCAGCACCCGTCTCACAGGGTCGTCACGAGGACCAGCGTCTGAAGGAGTGACTGGGCAGCTTGGAGGGGCACTGGGGATGCAACTGGTGCAACTCGGGCTTCCTTCACAAGTCACCTGCACAGGACATCACAGAGCAGGTGGTTAGGGAACGAATCAAAGAGGGCTGGGCTGCAGGATCTGTGGGCAGAGGGGAGGTGCGGGTGCTGGCCTTGGATGGTTCACTTCTTAGGGTCCAGGGCCCCCTGAGTGGGGAGGCCCCCAGGAGTCCCTGGGGCCCCAAGACCACCAGGAGGGCCCCCACCCCCTCCCCAGCCAGCAGGCTGAGGCTTCTCTGATTCTGATCAGAGGCTCCAGGCTCTAGTGGACGGCTGTCCCGCTGAGGCAGGGTGGGAAGGTTTGCATGGCGCTCTATCAGGAAGATCTGGTTCCTGTGTTTACAAAACATCTCCCACTGTGCAATCCCAGTGAGGGCAGTGTGGTGCCCACACAGGCCCCCGGGGGCTGCCATGCCAGGCTCTGTGGGAGAGCTTTCTGGCTGGGAGTGTGGGAACGGCTTGGAGAGCAGGTGCTTCTCCAGGCTGTCTGCAGACAGGGCCTCGCTGGGGCCTGGGGATCATGTCGGGCTGCAGTCAAGGTCCGCCTGTCTCTCCAGGCTCCTCTACTGCCTCCTCCCCATTCCCGTTCCACTCCCGTTCTCTCCCCTGCCTCCTGCAGCCTGAGTCTGGGCTCTCTCCCTCAGCACCCTGGCCCCGGACGCTTGCGTTTTCTGCCTGGGCCAGCGGCTCTTCTCTGTTCAGACAAGGCCAAGGCTTTAGCACCCCGAGACTCAGCTCAGATCCCACCTCGTGCCCTCCTGAGGGCCCCGCTCTCCAGGAGGACTTCCCTGAATGGGCATCAACGGCCAGTTTTAAAGAGACCGTGAGCAGAGCTTACGGCCCTGAGACGCTGCTCGGGCTGGGCGGGCTGGAGCCCTGGAGGCGAGGAACCGTCTCCCTTACCAGTCTCCCAGGGGACTCCGTTAGATGCGCAGCGTTGAGGACGCCGGCTCGGGCCAGGCCGAGGGAAGCATAGGCATCTCAGGAAGCGAACAGCTGCAGCCAAAGAAAGGTGGACGCTTTCAGTGGGGCAGCACGGGACCTGAGGCTCGGGGCTCCAGAGGACAGGAGACGCTGGGCCATGAGTGGGTTGTCACAGCAGTGGGCTCCGCCTGCACGTGGCTCTCTCCTCTCTCCCCCACCGTCCTCAGCAGATGCCTCATCTACAGACTCCGGGTGAGGCTAAGACAGGAAGGCCGGCAGGTTCCACCCCTTGTTCTGCTCACGGTCAAGAGGAGGTGGAAAGCGAGGGGGTTCCCCCAGGGGCATAGGTAGGTACCGGGACAGAGAGAAAGCACAGGAGCAGCGTGTGACCCGCAGCAGAGTCGTGCAGGGTTCACCGCCCACCTGGACGGGGCCCTGGCAGACACGGGGATTCCGCACCTGCGGGAGGCAGCAGCCGTGTGGTAAGGAAGTTTCCCCAAGAAGCAATGGGGCACAGCAGGTCAAACCACCCCTGCAATGCCAGCGTCCCAAACAGGCGCCCATCGGAGTCTCGGCTGCTGCACTCCCAATCCATCTCCTATCTGATGTGCCTGGGCCTAAGTGCTTGGGCCTCTGCCACCTATGTGGGAGACCCAGATGGAGTTCCCAACTTCTGGCTTCAACCAGCCCTGGCCATTGTGGCCATTTGGAGGATTAACCAGGAAAAATTAAAAATCTCCTTTTCCAGCCCTTCCCACTACTGTCCAGGATGTATCCTCATGGTGCTTGCTCCCTGGAATCAAGTGGGAATTGTCTCACGCTGAGCACAGCTGTCGAGAACGACTCATGGGGGGCGGCACCTGGCACAGCGGGTTTAACTACCACCTGCCATGCCAACATCACATGGTAATAGAAGTTCCAGTCCCTCTGCTCCTCTTCTGATCCAGCTCCCTGCTAATGCACCTGGAAGGCAGAGGTGATGGCCTGAGTGCTTGGGCCCCTGCACCCAAGTGGGAGACCCAGGTAGAACTCCAGCTTCCTGGTTTCCGCCTGACATGGCCCCAAGCGCTGTGGCCATTTGGGGAGTGAACCAGCAGACAGAAGATCTCTCTCTCTGCCACTCTTTCAAATCAATAAAAGTAATGAAAAAAAAAATTAACCCTCAGGAGGATGTCAGCACGCGTTTGCTCTGTCAGTCTGGACAAAGCAAGCCTGTCTCTGAGACGGTGTTGAGTGGCCCTGTAAGGGCTGCATCCGACCCTTTGTCATGAGCTCTGCTCTGGGCCATTTGCTGGGCTGGGGGCACCTCCGAGCTCCTGCTGCTGTCGTCCCCAGCACAGTGGCCCCAGTCGCATGTGGATCAGGTGCGGTGCCTGGCTACAGCTGGGCCTCACTGATAAGGCTGGGATGCACCTGCCTGCCTATGGCCTGGGAGTGGCCACAGCTTATTTTTTATTTATAAAAACAAAGAAGTAGCCAAATAGCGAGTCCCGGGCCGCACCCACCCGCTGCCATCTGCGTCACTGTGAAGCGCTTCGCTGAGACGTGCAGGCGGATCCTGGCTTCCATCCGTGCAAGATTAGAGCAATAAATGTGCTCAGTGCATCATCCAAGCGGCCTGCAATGGGGACCTGAGATAAGCTGACCGGAGATGAGCCCTGCCCTCACAGAACGGGCGCGTGCTCAGTGGCCCTGAGCTAACGGGGCCCAGCTCTGCTGGACCACACGGCGCCTCGATGCCACCGTGACAGGTGGCTACACGAAAGGCAAGCGTGGCCGCCACGTGGGGCTGCATGGCCACAGGGACAGGCAGGCTCTAAGATGGGAAAAATCTCAAGCGATGCTTTTTAAAGAGCACGAGGGAGGGTGGCAGAGGAGAAAAGTAGCCGGGAACAAAAGGCTGGGGAGCCTGGAGGGAGAGGAGATGGGGGCGCGTCCTGGGCGAGGGCCCTTCTTTCTCCCTGCACTCACAAGGCATCAACCCAACAGTGTCCCACGGACTGGGACCAGCCCAGAGCAGGGCAGAAATCTCTATGGTTCACCACGACACAGCCACGTTCTCAACACACGCCCGGGGGACATGGCTTGGGGCAGTCACCAAGGATGGTGACCTGGGCCAGCCCCTGTCCATCCTGCGGGGCCAGTGTGGCGTCCAGTCCTGGACAGACTCTCCGACAACTCCAATGGCCCAGCTTACCGTGGCGTTGCCACTCTGGGGTGAGGCTGGACCTGCCTGGACAGCAGTGGACAGACAAGGCTGTGAGGAAGGCAGGCTGTGCACGCGCAGGTGCAGGGGGTGGCAGTAACGAGCCCCCACCTCACCCGACGCCATGGCCCCCACAGGTACCCGGCACACCCTCCTGTCGCCGCACTCACAAGAACGAGACTCCAGAAGCCCCGGCCTCCTGCGTCACAGAAGCACGGGGACCAGGCTCAAGTGCTGAGGTCTACATGGGGCAAAGTCCCCAGGGTGTGGTTCTGGGCACAATCTCCTGGAACCGGGGCAGGATGGCCGTGTGCGCAGGTGGGGCCCCTCCTGCGCGCCCCGGAGAGTTCCTACCCATGATGGCGCTGGCCCGGCGCCGACAGCTTGACGCCATCGCATCCTCTCCTGCCCACAGAGCCCCGAGGACGGCGTCATTATCGCTTTACAGCCACATTACCTCGCTACTTTACAGTCCATGAAACACGGACTCATCCGGCACTTCTGCATGGAGCGCACGAGCAGGTGCGCACAGAGCCCCAGCGGCCTGAGCCCACCACAGGGCCCCGAGGTCAGGGGTGCGGAGTGGGGTGTGGCCACATGGGCCAGCCCAGGCAGGGCCTCCCGGGCCCCCAACTCCCTGCCGTTGGCCCTTTCAAGACCGGAGCCCCTCCACAATGAACCTGCAAGGTGGGGAGCGGAGAGCTGGGGCTGGTGGCCTGGGGGTGGGTTGGGGGGCGGCTGGGCCCAGAGGAACCATCCTGAAGCCCCTAGCATGGACGTGGCTTCCAGAGGGGCACAGACCGCCTTCCATAGGTTTCTGAGTGGGTCTGACGAGGGTTGCCCCTCCCCCTCCGCGGCAGGCCAAGAACACCAGGTAGAGGGCAGGATCTCCTGGAAGTGACTAGCAGAGAAACCGTGTCCCAGCTTCTCAGGGCTAAAGTTGTCACCTAACACACCAGGGGCGTGAAGCTGGGGGCTGCCTGCAACAGCTCCTTCCCAGAAGAGAAGGACTGAGCCTGAGTCCCGCGCCTCCCAGCAGGCAGCAAAGACCCCTGAGCCCCTGAGAGCAGCACCTGCCCCCCACTCCCAGGCTGCTCGGTGCCTCCAGGGACCACAGCAAAGACCCCTGAGCCCCGGAGAGCAGCACCCCCCCACCCCTAGGCTGCTCAGTGCCTCCAGGGACAGCAGGCGTTTGTACCGCTGCTCTGCCACTTTCAGTGGAGCACTGTTGAAAATCTAGATTCTTTCAAGGAAAAATTGCACCATGTTCACGGCTACTATAACCCCCGTCTAAAAACATCTGGGACTGCAAAACGGACACGATTTTGAAAGGTGCCTTTCGGAGCACGGCACAGAGAGCTCTCAGCGTGGCCTGGGTGGCGGTGGGGGGGGGGGGTCTGCAGCTGCCTGGACCCAGGCCCGGGAAGCGATGCAGAGGCAGCAGGCACCACGCTGCTGACGGCTGGCACTCAGGGCGCACACACTCTGTGCCTGTGCACGGGGCACTGGAGCGCCAGGCACGAGGTCGTCTGCGGGGCCTCAGCAGGGCTTTCCCAGGATCACTGCAGGACAAGTGACTACAGCAGCATGGCTGTGGGGGGCTGGCTCTGCTTCTTGTTCCAGAACGCTCAGAAGAATCGGAGCCTCCGATGGCCCATCGTCTTAACGAGGATTTCCTGCCCCAAGCCAGGGCCCAGGCCGCCACGTCTCAGCCAGCTGGGGCTGCCTCCCCCGGAAGATGCAGGCCCACGCTCGCCTCGCTCCGCGGGGTCTGCACTCACACCTGAGGCCTGCCGCCCCGCACAGCCCCTGCAGGTGTCTCTGAGGCCGCCACACAGATGCCCACAGCCCTGCAGTCGCCAGGCGAGGGGCCATCGTCTCAGCCCGCCAGCCCCTTCGCCTGACTCTGCCCAGATGCAGCAGCTTCCTCTGTGTGAAGCATGGCAGCTCCACAGGCCGGCCGGGGGCATCCGGACCTGCGAGTGGGGAGTCCTCAGGGCACGAGGGAACCCAGTGTCGACGGTCACCCAGGAGGCGGACACAGAGGAGGGCGGGCAGTCCAAGGCCGCCCAGGGGCCTCTGAGGGAGGGGCTGCGGCCCAACAGGGGAGGCTGGGGCAGGAGGCAGGGGCTCGCACCAGCCTCACTTTCCTCTGTGAAACGTCAGTCGACTTCTGCCACCAAAGGGGGCTGACGATACCTTCAGACGGAGCTACGAGGGGCTTCTGCAGAACCCTGGGAGTGCGCACAGGAAAAGCGCCCCCAAATGCCCCAGCAACGTGGGCATGTGCACGGAGGTCTGAGAGACACCAGGGTACGGAAACGCAATCCCCCAACCACACGGCTGCCATAGACGGAAAGCACTTACTGTCCCCGGGCAGCATTGCGGTGTAACCATCGTGGCCATCTGGGGAGTGAACCACCAGACAGAAGATGAATCTGTCTGTAACTTTCTTAAATACAGAAACCGTTTTTAAAAGCAGTTTATAGGGGCTGATGCTTGGTGCAGTAGGTTGACCCTCTGCCTGCGGCACCAGCATCCCATATATGTGCCAGTTCAAGTCCCGGCTGCTCCACTTCCAATCCAGCTCTCTGCTAATGGGCCTGGGAAAGCAGTGGAAGATGCCGGAGTGCCTGGGGTCCTGCACCCATGTGGGGGACCCAGATGAGGCTCCTGATTTCAGATCGGTTCAGCTCTGGCTGCTGCAGCCATTTGGGGAGTGAACCAGCAGATGTAAACCCTTTCTCTCTGTCTCTCCCTCTCACTGTCCGAAACTCTACCTCTCAAATAAATAAATAAATCTTAAAAAAATAGTTAATGGTAAAAGCTCCGATTCTGGTAGAAAAGCGACCTACTGAGTGAAAAATGGAATATCTGTGTTTGAGAATCACTCTGTGGCCTCTCTCCTGTCCCCTTTCCCAGCACCCCGAGGGCAGGAGTCCACGGATCCCAGTCGGGCAGAGCCAGGTCTCGAGAAAGAGGACACGTGAGCAGTGTGGCCTGACTGCTGGGCACTGCCATAGATTCTGGAAGGCACAGTCACCCCCCCTCCATCTTGAGTGCGTTTAACCCCTCTGTACCCAAACTCAGCTTCGCAGTTCGCAGCCTGCTCTCCCAGCAGTTAAACAGCTCCTACTCCTATTTAGACTTTCCTGGTACTGTCAAGTTGCACGGTGCAGACGGCTCTCTCAGTACAACGAGTAGGGACCCCAATTTCCAGTGGCACGTTCAGACTTGCGGGGTCATACCCACTCACCCCACTACGGCAGCGCCCCGCCTGTGCACGGTGCGCGGACTGTGTGCGCGCGTGCGTGCCCTCCCCGCGCCAGGGCCGGCCTGGGCTCTGTGCTGGAGCCTGGCGTTCGCAGTCTCACCGGTGTCCCGCCATGAGTACAACACCTCCTTACTGAGAACAAAGGTCCTTTGTGGCTCGCGGCCCGGCCCAAGGTCGAGGGCCCACACCTGCTGGCGGCCGAGACCCGGGAGGCACCGGGCGTCACGGGCAGGAACTCGGAGCCGGAGACCTAGCCCGACCGGCCCCTCGAGCCTTGAACCCCGGGCCCAGCCCGAAGCCCCTCTTCAAGCCAGGGACCTCATTTCTGGGTGGGCTCGGCGGGGATCGGCCACGGCTCTGCCATGCTCCACAGCTGCAAGTCCACTCTTACGCAGCATCAGAACAAGGAAGTTTGCAGAAGGACACCTTTGCGTGGAGGTCTGACCTTCCCACGTCAGGCTACGCCCGAATCTGCCGAGCTCGGGTCCCTCTGCGGAGGAGCACCTGTTCAGACCAGGAGGCGCGGCACAGAGCCGAGCGCAGGGAACCAAGGACAGCCGCAGACCTCACCTAGGTGTCGTCTCACTCAGAGCAGGGGCGCTGAAGGATTCTCACAGCAGGCGCAAGTCCCAACGCTGCAGGGTGGGCTCCCCGGCTGACACGTTGCGGACGGCCACCATCCCAGCATCCTCTGCTCTGCAGGCCACGCCTCTGCCCCACAGTCCCCCGCTCCAGAAGGCCACGCCTCTGCCCCAGAGTCCCCTCCTCCGGCAGGCCACGCCTCTGCCCCAGAGTCCCCCGCTCCAGAAGGCCACGCCTCTGCCCCAGAGTCCTCCGCTCCAGAAGGCCACGCCTCTTCCCAAGTCCCCTCCTCC
>CM027409.1:2162823-2182840 GCA_015711505.1 Sylvilagus bachmani
CCGGAAGGCCACGCCTCTTCCCGAGTCCCCTCCTCCGGAAGGCCACGCCTCTGCCCCAGTGTCCTCCGCTCCAGAGGCCACGCCTCTTCCCGAGTCCCCTCCTCCGGAAGGCCACGCCTCTTCCCGAGTCCCCTCCTCCGGAAGGCCACGCCTCTGCCCCAGAGTGCCCTGCTCCGGAAGGCCGTGCGTGGAGTGGAGACACTTCCTCTCCCCGGGTGGCCGACCCTGAGCCTCGGTGTGGGAAAATCTGCCTTGCATTTCTCCTGGGAAGTTAGGGCATCACACGGTGGTCACTCCTCTTCCTCCTTTGGTACCAAGGCCTGCAGTGTAACTCACAACAGAGACACAGCTCAGAAGGTCACTGTGCAAGTGTGGCCGACATGCCCACTCCCGAGAGCGCGCCTCTGTGGCACCCGGGACAGCCAAGGAAGCAGCGTGATCGGGGCCCTGGGGTGCTGCGGCTGTGGACTGAGATGAAGCGGAAACAGGATACCCCGGAGGGACAGTTGGAGGACAGCGGAAGTGCCCTCGAACATGCAGCCACCAGGGCTGAGAGGAGCTTAGCTGGAGAGAAGGGGGACAAGACTAAAGGCAGCAGAACACTAAACCGTGGGAGGGCGGTCCAGAAAGTTCTACGCTGACGGAGGTTCGGGGGGGGGGGCAGGTGACACAGGACCTGATGCCGTGGCTCACACCGAACACCAGCGTGGCGTGTCCAGCCCACAGAACACACGAGGCTCACCAAGTCGGAGCGTTTCAAACCACAGGGCAGTTACGGGGGAATGAAGAGAAGGTCTGAGCGGGCGTGGGGTCTGGGGCTCAGATGCTGCGTTCCCCATCCTGGTGTCTGGGGTCACATCCTGCCTCAGCTGCCTGCTGCGCACCCTGGGAGGCAGCCGATGAAGGCTCAAGGCCCGGGCCGCTGCTGTCCCCGAGGGAGATCCAGGCTGAGTCCCTTGCTCCTGGCTTTGACCCTGGCCGAGCCCGGGCCGTCGTGGGCATCTGCAGTGTGAATTAGCAGACGGGAGCTCTCTCTGGGTCTCCCTGCCACTCAAAAACATTGCAAAGCATTTTTTTTTTTTAAAAAAGAAAACACCGGAGAAGTCTCTAGAGAGAGGATAAAAAAGCAGAGAAAAAAGAGAGTGCAAAGGAAACAAATTTACCAAAAGGCACCGTATCCGTGCCAACAAAATCACATCCGAGCGGTGGACGTCTTCCACAGCCGGTCTCGGAGTCCTCAGTTCCCAGCAGGCTCGTGAAGTCTGCCTCCCCTGAGCAGTGAGCCTGCAGAGCCAGGGAGCCGAGACCTGCGGTGAACCCAGGACCTCACCTCGGGCCGGCTGCAGGGACAGACGGACGTGGCAGCCGAGTGGTGTCTGTCAACGATGCAGGTCACGTGGCCCTCCCTCCAGCCCCTGGCCCTGCTCCGGGAGTCCCACCAGCCCCAGAGAGAGGAGGTTCTGGAACAGCGGCCTGCAGAGGAGCGAGCCCTGTCGCTTGGGACAGGAAGATGGCATTGTGCAGACAGGAAGCCCCAGGCTCGCAGGCTGGCGGGATAAGAGGGTGGGTGGGTGGGTGGGGGATAAAGATGAAGTGGGAGGAGCGGGGAGGGGAGACGGAAGTCACACAGGATGGGGAGCCAGCGCCAGGCTCCACTGGCCTGGGAGCACAGACCCTGACAGATAATCCAAGAACACGGCCACGCCCCGAGGTGGGAGCCTGAGCGGGGGTCAGGTAGAGCCAGTGAGCTCTACCCCGTTCTCCCGCCAGGGCGCCAGGTCAGGGTGGGGTGGGGCGGCACCGTCTGACTAGCAGGTTGGCCTATGGATGCACACTCAATTAAAACTAATTCATACACGCACAGCGCGTCCATGGGCAGGAGTGGAAACAGCACCAGGCATGTGCCTCCCTGGGAACCTGAAGGGACTGGGGAGAGGCGCAGGGCCCCTCCCCACTCACAGTCATCAGGCTGGGGTTTGTCTGCCTGGCCAGTGCTTGCTGATCCAGGCTGGGCCATTCCTACTGCTAGAGAAGAGAAGGGCCGACTGGCTGGAGACCCCAAGGCGAGGACAAGGGAGACAGGACCGGGCTGACTGGCTGGAGACCCCAAGGCGAGGACAAGGGAGACAGGACCGGGCCAACTGGCTGGAGACCCCAAGGTGAGGACAAGGGAGACAGGAGCCGGGGACTCGGTGCAGAACACCCGCCTGTGCCGTGACGGCCATGGCCGGGCAGACAGGGATTGAGGGGCCTGCGCAGGGTGGGATTGCCCAGGTGTGAGGGGAAGGTGAGGGGGTGTAGGCCTCAGGGCAGGCACCACAGACCCTCAGTGGGCAGGTGAGGCAGGGGGTGGGAGGCTCTGTGATTTGCAGCACCAGTGCTGACGGGAGAACCAGAGTGCGGATAGAGCACAGGGTCGCGTTTCCTAGGGGGACATAAAGCAGCCACAGCTCTGCTCCTTCTCTGAAGCTTGACGTTTCTCTGCCTTCCAGTTCAGTGAATGTCACGGTAGGTCACAGGAAGGTGCAGGGAGGGAATCCCGGGCCCCCCATTCCCTGAGGGTCGCACCTCGCACCCCTGCGGGGCTCTGCTTCATTTCACACACAGCCCACCAGGTCAGCACAGCTCCCTGGGCCGCCCCCAGGACTCGCACCTGCTACGGCCCCACCTCTTTAACTCCTGGCAGCCGCTGACCAGCTGTGACATCTCTGTGCCGATGTCACCCTGAGAATGGGCTAGAAGTAGGTTGGTGCAGCTCGGGGCCTTAGCACCATGAGGTCGCCCGCGTCCCCACGCTCGTCAGTAACAACACACAAGCCTTTGCTTACCCACGCACCATGAGGGACGTTTGGCTGGCATCCAGTCTGGACGCACAGTGAACCCTGTGTTCGGGCTTTGAGTGGCCTGCGGCTGCTGGTTGTGCACTTGTGTCCCCAGAGCGGCTGTACCACACCATGTTCCCACCAGCCATGCAGGAGGGAGCTGGTGTCTCCATCCTCGCCGGGGTTTGGCATTTTCCTTCTTTTGTGGTCAGAAACCCTCTGATGCTCCCCCTCATTTTCCTCTTAGACAAGAAATAATCAAACAGGCTCACAGAGGCTGCCCCGCAGCAGGGCGGGCCAAGGGGCTGTGGTGGCAGGCGCTGGAGCCATGCGGCAGGAATGCCGGTGCCACAGGAGCGGCTGGCCTGGCTGGTGCTTAGATGGCAGCACTCACCCTGCCCTCGGGCTCCGGTTGCAGGGAGCGTGGTCTGCTGTGCGAGGCTCCCGCTTGGTGGCTACTTGGGCAGCAGGAAGCCAGTAGGCGGTGCTGCACGTGTGCTCAACGTGGCTCCCCAGGTCGCATGAGCAGCTCTGTGAGCACAGGTCAGGATTCGGGGACCTGTTTCCGCACCACCATGTCCCTGAGGTTCATCCATTTGATGTCCACGGCTGTGGTCCGCTTGTTCTCACGGCTGGTGACATCCCAGCATGCCCTTCTCTATCCTCCATGGGGGCCTCCTGAGTGCCCTACACCAGATTAGAGGAGACTGGCTTCTCTTGAACTGAGCTGTGGCCAGGACATCACATGTGCCATGGCTGTCACTTAGATACTAGGGAGACAAACCCTGGGCAGGAGCCTGTCCATGTGCAGGCTAACAGGACTGTGGTACCCCGATGCCCCACCTGAGGGAGTGCGAATGCGTCACCAATCGGAGGGCAGGAAAGAGGGACTGGGCGAGGGGCAGGGCACACGTACACACATGCATGCATGTGTGCACACAGTATGCACACATACACACGTGCATGTGCCCATATACACACGTGCACAAGCATGGCCTGGAAGGAAGGCGGGCCGCGTGGGAGGAGTCAGGGCCCCCTGGCTGGGGTGGAGCCCGATGCTGGAAGGTGGCCCAGGACGTGGCTGTGACTCAGCCGTGCACGGACGACCGCCAGGGAAACTCAGGAGCGAGATGACTCCCGAGAGACTTGAGTGTCCTGGAAGAGGGCCCTGCTTCCCTGGACGGGCAGCCGACAGGAGTGAGCCAGGGCTGAGTCAGCGCAGGGTACCCTGAGACACCTGGCCCCTCGTGGGCAGCTCTGCCCTGGCCAGCCCTCCTCACCCTTGCCACACGCCTGAGTCCTGCCTGAACCACAGGGCCGACTCGTGTTCTCAGGGCACACGAGAGGTGGGTCCCACTTGACTCCACAGCGCAACTGGAATGCTCACTCTTCCAGGCTGCGCTCTCTGCACACACACCCACGTACACTCATGCATGTACACACACACACACACATGCACATGCATGCATGCACAAACTCAGTGCACGTACACACGCGCACACGTGTACACACATGTACACGCATGCATTGGGCACACACATAATCAAGTGCATGTGCACACGCATATGCACACACCCCTGGGAGTGGCCGAGCCCCAGGGCAGGTGGAGGTCTCGCCTGCTGGGCGCCCTGGATGCAGGTGCACGGCCCTGCTACAGCCCTGGAGCCCGTGAGCGAGTTGAATGTCAGTGGCAGGAAAGGCCCTGGGTAGGGGCAGGTGGGCCAGGTGGCAGCACCACACGCATGTCCTTTGGCTGCCCTGACAGTTCTGTTCCTAAGCTCACCACTGTCCTCCTACACGTGTATTCGTGAGTGACACTTTTCCCCTCAGCCCTCTCCACAGCTGACCCGCCTGTCACCCCTGATGGGCAGGCCACGTGCGGGCTGCTGTGGATGGCGGCGTCTGAACGCGCAGGAGACAGCCGTGCAGGCCTCGGCCCACGGCTGCCGGCGGTGGCCCCTTGCTCAGTCGCGTGTGGCTGAGGCACGGGCCCCATCTTACGCAGCAGCAGAAACGCGGGCACTGGGGCCTTCGCCAGCTCCCAGCAGTTGCAGATGTGCTGAGAACCAAGAGTCGTCCTTGCAGAGCCAAAGGCCAACGACACAGCAGCCAGAAAGGATGGAGATGAGCGATCGACGGGGACGGAGACTGGGACACCCAGCCGCTGAGCAAGTGCCGAGGCTAGAGCCTACGCACCGACGGCCCTCGAACGCGTCTTTATCCAAAGGGAAAAGAGTCGAACTGAAGCTGGCAGGTGGCAGAATGAAGCCGTCAGGGCCGTCTTCTGTTCGAGGCCTTTGCCACACACTGGCTCGCAGGACGCTAGAAGTGGAGTTGAAATCGAGACTGTTTGCACAAGTCCTAGCCAGCCAGGCAGGCTGGGGGAAATACCCTCAAATTTGGGAAAATTACAGGCCTGCTCCTTGACATCGGCTGGAGAACAGCAACAAACCTCAGAGCTTCTCCTAAGAACTGGAGAGAGCGGCAGCCCGGGGCTGGGCCTCTGTGACCCGGAGGCACTAGTGCAAGGCGCCTTCAGGGTGGCCCTGGGCCAAACCATCTCACCGTGCCGGGAGGGCAGGACGCTGAGGGCCGCCCTGCACACCGGAACCACAGAGAATACTGCCCAGACCCCGCGCCACGACTACTTCAAAAGCAGTCACTCACTGCTTCATAAAACGTGAAGTGATAAGGGCCCAGGCTGCAGTATCAAGTACAGTCCACAGAGGCGGGCGCTTGTGTGCTGGGTGAGACGCCACCTGCTGGGGTCACATCCCAGCTCCACTTCCTGCCAAGGTGCACCCTGGGAGGCCACAGCCGAGGGCTCAAGTACTTGGGAACCAACTGCCCACGTGGGAGACCCGGATGGAGCTCCTAGTTCCTGACTTTGGTTGTTGAGGGCATCTGAGGATTTCACCAGTGGATGGAAGACCTCTCTGTTTCTCTGCCCTTCAAATGAAATGAACAAATGCCACTTCATATATGTGTGTGTATATATATATGTATATATATGTATTTCCTTATGTCATATATCAAAAGCAAAACTGTGATATCCACATGTGTAGTCAGGGAATTCATTGAAATAAACGTCAAGGTTCAAGTACAAACAAAAATTTGGCACGGGCAGAGTCAGTTGGCATTTCAAATCAGTTGGGAAAAGTGACTCATTTTAAAAATGGTTTTGGGACAGCCGGGCAGCCATCCAAACAAAAATACGTTCTAGATAGAAGGACGACACAATTGCTAGAAGCAGTGTAGCAGATTTCCACTTTCTGTAACCGGGAACCAGAAAAGCCACTCAGGGATTTCATGTACCTACGCAAAATCAAGTGTGTGTGTGGATGTTCTTTTTATCACAGCGTCTGCTCATGTATTTTCTCAGGACCAGCTTTTTTTTTAAGATTTATTTATTTGAAAGGCAGAGTTACAGAGAGGAGAGAGAGAGAGAGAGAGAGAGAGAGAGAGAGAGAGAGAGAGAGAGAGAAGGGCCTTCTATCTACTGGTTACTCCCCAGATGGCTGCATCAGCCAGTTACGCCGATCAGAAACCAGGAGCTTCTTCCAGGACCCCCACGTGGGTGCAGAGGCCCAAGGACTTGGGCTATCTGCTACAGCAGAGAGCTGGGTGGGAAGAAGAGCAGCTGGGACTAGAACCAGCGCCCACATGGGATGCCGGTGGTGCAGGCAGCAGCTTTACCCACTATGCCACAGCGCCAGCCCTGGACTCATCGTTTTAAGAGCAGTTTTATGTTCTGAGTGAAACTGAGAGGAGGGTAGAGATTTCCCACACAGGTGCACCGCCTCCCCTGTTGCCACACGGGTATCAGCACCATGTCTGTCAGAGCTGAGACAGCTGTGGGGCCTGACAGTGCCACCCACAGCCCAGAGCTGCCGGGGCTGGGCAGTAGACAGTGCCTGTTCACCACCACAGCCTCATACCCCTGCCCCGGGACCCCTCTGTGCTCAGCTGCTTCCTCCCCTCCCCTCCCCTAGTCCCCGGCGTAGTCGAAGGTCTGGCAGTCTCCCTTTGTAGACTGTCGCAGACTTGGACGCTGACGGCCTGTGGCCTGCTCAGAGGGGCTTTGCTCGCCAAGCAGCGCGTGTGCACGCTGCCTGGGCACTGCCGAGGCCTGTCAGCTTGTTTCTGAGTCTTAGTCCACTGCAGGGTTTCACCTGTGGGTCCATTCAGAGAGCCGCAGGCTGCACCTGTGTGCACCGCACCGCTGTGAGCAGCCACGTGTAGGCTCTGGGATGGACGGCAGTCATCACAATGCCCCAAATATCACCACGAGCAACAGTACAAGGAGCAGCTGGGGGGACGGTGAAGCGTCACCCCCGCGTCACCTACACCCCGTGCCCGCCCCACGGCCTCGCCTGCTCCAGCGCCCGCCCCACGGCCTCGCCTGCTCCAGCGCCTGGTCCAGGCTGTCTGATGGAGACTTCAGGAGGTGGGAGCCCAGTGCAGACGGCATCATCATGCGGCCCGCAGGTCACGTGTGAGAGGGAGTGAGCAAGGGGCCGCTGAGAGACATTTTTTTTAAAAAACCCAATGCTGGATCCTAAAATATGTGAGCAAAAGACCAAAAGAAAACAATCCCAAGCAGAATCACTACTTAAAACCCAAGACAAACATCACCAGAAATGTCATTATAATGTAACATCATTAAAAATGAAAGTGTAGCATTACCCAGGAAGGACGCGCTCGTTAAACGATGGACGGGCGCTGTGGGGCGGCCTCCCAGGCAGGGGTCCGGGTGTGCTGCGGTGAGAACCTGGTGCCGCAGCGTCGCTGTCGCCTACGCCCTCACCTGTGGAAGGTGGCTCGCAGGGTTTGCGGCAGCCATGACACCTGAACGGGGTCGGAGGGTGTCAGGGAAGGACACGAGGCTGGGATCTGGGCAGATTCCATTAACTCGGTGGAAGCCTCGGAAAAAAACAAAGAAATGGTTCAGATTTGCTACTTGCTAGCCACGGGGAGATGAGACAGCCAGTGCCCCTGCAGGGGAGGGCAACACGGGCTCAGAGCGGGTCCAGGCTCTCCCTGCAAGGGGCAGAGCTCCGAAGCTTCGGCCAAAGTCTTGTGTTGCGGGAAGGCAGCTGATGGGCACCCCACGGTGGGCGCCTCTGCCATGGCAAAGGGCCGGGAGCACCGAACAGGGACCACACATGGACGAGGGTGACCGAGGGGAGCTTCGCAAACAAGTGAAGGGGACGTGGAGTTCACTCCAGGGGACAGAGCGCACTGCAGCTGCCACCTGGCTCCAGGCAGGGCAGCGGGCGGGCGGGGGGGGCTCCACCGTGCCGGGAGAGGTAAGTGGGCAAGCTCGGCGACCCCTCACCACCACACACAGCAGCCCCGACGGCTGCAGGACCCCACAGTCAGCACGCGCTTCCATGCAGTCTGGAAGCTGACCGGTGTGAGAGCAACGTCCGGCTCTAAAGAAAGAACCCGTGCTGGGTCCCCATCCTCAGAACTCAGCTGCTGCAGCACAGCACTGCAGCCAGCTTAGAGTCCACTGTGTCTCTGGGGCTGCTGGGTGGCCCCAGAAGCTGCCGGAAGTCCCGAGGCCAGTGCAGGCTCACAGCGCAGAGGACAACCCCAGGCCCCATGGCTGCAGCACTGGGGTGCACGAGCCTTGGTGTCCCCCGTGCTGGCCCTGGGGAAGTCACTTCTGCACGGTGCGTGCCAGCACCACCGTGGTCAGTGCACCAGCCCCAGCAGCACCCCCGCTCCCGTCACAGGGGCTGGGCGGGGAGTTCAGAATCCTGAGGCCTGAGATCATGGCTGCTGGTATCACCACCCTGGCATCACCGGCAGCTGCCAGCAGGGCCTGGTGTGGGCTTCTCGGGGTCGTGCAGCACCATCCGAAACCCCGACGTCACAGAGACTCGGCTCCGAGGCCCCGAGGACATGAGCCACAGTTGCACCACTACCTCCCGCCCGGAGGCAGCCTGGACGCCTTGAACAGACTGCTGGTGTTGACTGCAGGAGAAGAAATGCAACGCAGCTGCTTCTGAGCTCGGCTCCAACCAGAGGTACGGCGGCGACCCAGTGGAAACCAAGCCTCTCCTCTGAAATAGTCTTTGCCAAGAGGAACTACTCCACCAGGCTGGAAGAAATAACTGTCCCCTGTACACACATGCACATAGACACGCAAGACACAAGCAGAAGCGAGGAAGCATGACCCAGTCAAGGAACACGAGAATTCTCCAGAAACAGATCCCAGTGTGAAGGAAATTTATGAAATGCCAGAACAAGAATTTAAAGCAATGATTCTAAGGCAACTTGAGGACATACAAGAGAATGTAGAGAACGAAGGGAAGCCAGAGCCACGGCTCACTTGGCTCACTGCGGCGCTGGCACCCCGGGTTCTAGTCCCGGTCGGGGCACCAGATTCTGTCCCGGTTGCTCCTCTTCCAGGCCAGCTCTCTGCTGTGGCCAGGGAGTGCAGTGGAGGATGGCCCAAGTGCTTGGGCCCTGCACCCCATGGGAGACTAGGAGAAGCACCTGGCTCCTGACTTCGGATCAGTGCCATGCGCTGGCCGCAGCTGCCACTGGTGGGGTGAACCAATGGAAAAGGAAGACCTTTCTCTCTGTCTCTCTCTTTCTCTCTCTCTCTCTCACTGTCCACTCTGCCTGTCAAAAAAAAATTAAATAAATAAAATTTAAAAAAGAACTAAGGGAAAAGACATCATTAAAAAAAATCAGAAATCTTGGAGCTGAAAACTTCAATCCATGAAACAAAAAATTACAAGTTGGAGCGTCAACAATGACTACATGGAGCAGAAGAATTCATGAGCTACGACAGGTCCTTGGAGACAACTCAGCCAGACTCCCTCCCCCAAAAGGGGAATTAAACAGAAAAAGGAAAGCCCGTGAGGCATGGACATGTTGAACAAGCAGACACGCACATTAGGGGGATACCTGCAGAAGAAGAGAGGGAAAAGATGGAGGTCCCACGTAATGAAATAGTAGCTGGAAATCGACCAAGCCCTGAAAGACACAGCCGGATCCGGGAGGCTCCGAGAACCCACCTGAAATCAAGCAGAAGCCCTTCCCGAAGGCGAGCTCTAGTCACGTTATCACAGCCAAACCAGCTATTAAACCAGAAAGTGGAAGCCGTCAAGTAATGTCTAAAGCAATACTACGAGACCGATAGCAGACTTCCCAGGCTACCAGAGAAGGGGATGATGGATTCAAAGTCACGGAACAAAAAATAAAAACTCTATCCAGCAAAGCCACCCTTCAGAAACGAAGCCAAGTCTTTCTGAGACAGGCAGAAACTGGGGGCTTCATCACCCCCACACCAGCGCCACCAGCATGCATAAGGGAGTCTCACAGTAGAAGCAGAAGGGTAGAGCTGGCACCATGGGAGTCCTGAACTCTCCAGCGGGACAGATGGGACAGCTACACAAATGGTAAGAGAAGAGAACCAAACCTTACCACGCAGAAAACCACTGAGCTGAAAGACAAACAAGGAGAGAGTTGGAAAGGAACAAAGAACATACAAAACCAGGGCTGGCGCTGTGGCGTAGCAGGTAAAGCCACCACCTGCAGTGCCCGCATCCCATATGGTCACTGGTTCGAGTCCTGGCTGCTCCACTTCTGACACTGCTCCCTACTATGGCCTGGGAAAGCAGTAGAAGATGGCCCAAGTCCTTGGACCCCTGCAGCCATGTGGGAGACCTGGAAGAAGTTCCTGGCTCCTGGGTTTGGATCAGTGCAGCTCCGGCCGTTGAGGCCAATTGGGGAATGAACCATCAGATGGAAGACCCCTCTCTCTCTCTCTGTCTCTCTCTGCCTTCCTTCTCTTTCTGTATAACTTGACTTTCAAATAAATAAATCTTAAAAAAAAAACTCACTTGACTGCTGAAGAAACACATAGACTGAAAGTGCTGAGTCGGAAAACGATGTGATTCTATACAAATGGAAACAGCTAGCCAGGTTCACATGAGACAAGACAGACTCTAGAACTGCAGAATCATAACACACTGGTAAAGGCTAGGCTCAGCAAGAGGACATCACAGACTGACACGTGTGTGCACCCAACCCCAGGTCACCCAGATGTCTCAGATGTACAGGGAGAGACAGGACCAGCACCGTCGCCGCTGAGGACTGCAGCAGCCCAGTCTCATCAACGGAAAGGTCATCGGACTGGCAGCCAACAGGCACCCTGGGGCTGGCACGCGGCCGAGCACGGGGGCCTCACCGGCGCTCCCGGAACTCTGCAGCCAGCAGGCACCGTCTTCTCGCCCTCTCACAGAACATTCCATGGGACAGGCCACGTGTCAGGCCACAAATCAAGGCTCCAAAATTTAAACAAATTGAACCATTCACGTGCTTAGACCACAATGGAATAAAAGCAGAAATCAGCAGGAACAGCGGACAATGCACAAATACATGGAAACGGATCAACTGCTCGGTGACTACTGGGTCACTGCAGAAATTAGAAAGGAAGTAAGAACATTCTAAGTGGAAACCTGGGTGTTTTAAAAAATGATAGTTCTTGTCCAGCATTCGAGAAGCAGAGAGACAAGAATGGAGTGCGAGCGAGCGGGCTCCCTTCTGCTGGTTTATTAGCCCGACGCCCACAACATCTGGGGTAAGGCAGGCCGAAGCCGGGGTGTGGGAACCGCATTCAGGTGTCCCCCATGGGTGGGGGGCCCTAACGACGGCAGGAAACTGGCTCTCAGAGTGTGGCCTGGACCTGAACCCAGGCCCTCTGACATGGGTGTGGGTGTCCCAGGTGTGTCTTAACTGATGGGTGCTGGGTGCTGGTTTAAGTCCTGGCTATTCCAGTTATGACCGAGCTTCTGGCTACTGTGCCTGGGAGGTAGTGGGCGATGGTCCAAGCACTTGGGTTCCAGCCACCTGTAGGAGACCTGGATGGATTTGCCAGCTTGTGGTTGATGTGGGCCTCTGGGCAGCAACCCAGTAGTTAGATTTATCCTCTCGCTCTCTCTCTCTTTCTCTCATTTCCCTTCTGTGACTCTGCCTTTCAAACAAATAAGTAGACTGGCACTGTGGCTCACTAAGTTAGTCCTCCACCTGCGGCACCGGCATCCCATATGGGCACCGGATTCTGTCCCGGTTGCCCCTCTTCCAGTCCAGCTCTCTGCTGTGGCCCGGGAGGGCAGTGGAGGATGGCCCAAGTGCTTGGGCCCTGCACCCCATGGGAGACCAGGAGAAGCACCTGGCTCCTGGCTTCGGATCAGCACAGCACCGGCCGTGGCAGCCATTTGGGGAGGTGAACCAACGGAAGGAAGACCTTTCTCTCTCTCTCACTGTCTAACTCTGCCTGTCAAATAAAGAAAAAGACAGAGGGCCCATAAAGGGAAACACAGCCCGTCCCTGGGTTGGAGAATCATGGTAAGACGATCGTTGTCCCAGAGCCATCTACAGATTCAGCGCCGTCTCCATCAAAGTAACAGCGACCCTCTTCACAGGGCAAACAATCCTATAACTCACGGAGCCACCAAAGACCCAGAATAGCAAAGTGATCCAGAGCGCAAAAAACCAAAAACGTGGATCAGTGGAACGGAGTCAAGGAGCCAGAAGTCAGCCTGTGTACACGCAGCCAACTGGTGTTTAGCAAAGACTCCAAGTCCCACATCAGGGAGGGACACCCCTTCAGTGGGGCCCGCAAAGCCGGGGGGCCAGACGTGGAGGAAAGCGACTCCCTCTCACCTCTCATGGGTACGATAACAACTGAACGTGGGTCAGACCCACGAGGTGAGACCTGAAGCTGTGAAATTCCTAGAGGAAATGCAGGGGAAACGCTGCAGGACGCTGGTGGAGACGGAGATGTTTGGGGTAAGACCGCAACAGCACAGACAGCAGGATAGAAGCAGACAGCGGGAATCACATCCAACAAGAACCCTGCGCGCCACCAAGGCACCGGACGAACGGGAGGAGACGTGTGTGCACCGTGGATCACACCGAGAATCCTTACGTGCTCAGAGCATATGACGGACTCGAGGACTCAACAGCAAAGCACCAAAGCCACCTGGGAGATCTGAACACGTCCCTCCCGAGAAACATGCAGATGGCCCACGAGCACGTGAGACACGCTCCCAGCACCGGCGACCAGGGACACGCAGAGAAATCACCTCCCGCACTCAGAATGGCTACCGACACACAGACAAGAAAGGCGACCAAGGACAGCAATGGCAGTCAGGTCTATGGAACACCCCACCGAGATTCCTTAACCAACCAAAGGCAGAGCTGCCAAGTGGCCCAGCAACGCCCCTGCTGGCCGGGCTTCTGGGAGGGAGCGGCCATCGTGTCAGAGAGCAGTCAACAGGTGCACAGATAAAGGACACGCTGGTTATACACACAGTGGAACACTATTCAGTCATGAAAAATAAAGAAATCCTGACACCCACGCAAAATGGGGATGGAAGGCATCGCTGTGTGAAATGAGCCAGACGCAGAAAGGCAAGCACCCCAGGATCTCTCCTACACGCAGATTTAAAACCAGCGTTGGTGTATACATGGAATAGTGGTCACTAGAGGCTGGGCAGTGGGGAGGGTGGGTGAGATACAGGAGGAGCATGGCGGGGAGCCCGCGGTGCCAGCAAGACACAGGAATGCTTCATGAGACGGGGCCGGCATCGTGGCTCACTAAGCTAATCCTCCGCCTGCGGCGCCGGCACACTGGGTTCTAGTCCCGGTCGGGGTGCCGGATCCTGTCCTGGTTGCCCCTCTTCCAGTCCAGCTCTCTGCTGTGGCCCGGGAGTGAAGTGGAGGATGGCCCAAGTGCTTGGGCCCTGCACCCCATGGAGACCAGGAGAAGCACCTGGCTCCTGGCTTCGGATCGGCGCAGTGCCGGCCGTAGTGGCCATTTGGGGAGTGAACCAATGGAAAAGGAAGACCTTTCTCTCTGCCTCTCTCTGTCTACTCTGCCTGTCCTAAAAAAAAAAAAGAAAAGAAAAGAAAAGAAAAGAAAACCATGAGACGGGGCACAGAGGCTCCAGACATAAAGTGAGGACAAGGAGATGTCAGTTACCCCGTGCACGCGTGCTGAGCAATCCTGCTGAGCCCCAGGGGTCGCACAGAGATTCCACGTCTAGTACAAAGAAGCCAGGGCCCTCACAGCCCACGAGCGAGTGAGCCACGTGAGTCTGAGCAGTCCCCCGCCCGTCCTGCGACTGGGGCACCCTCAGCCTGGGCCTGCTCCCCAAGGTCACTCTGCTCCCGGCACTGCCTGCAGGCCCCGCCCAGAACTGCTCTGCTTGGCCAGAGCAGAAGACGGGGCCGCTGCCCCTGAGCAAGCATCTCATGCGGCACCCGGTGAGTGGGCACCAGTGGGGACCCAGGTCACACATGCCGTGGATCTTTAGGGCGGGGGTGCAGAGCAGGACACGGGGCAGGCTGGGTGGGGGACTGCACGGATGGGCGGCTTGTGGCCGGAAGTTTAGCAGCAGCAGAGGGACACGTAGGGTCACTGGAATGCAAGGGCAGGAACGCTCCGTGCAGCTGGACTGCAGGGCCGGGGGTGACAGGTGGATTCTGAGTCCGTACAGGAGTTCCATGGGCCTCCACCTACAGCCACAGCAACGCTGGCCCGAGCAGCCAGTGGAGTCGTGGGGCCCTGCAGAGAGGCTGGGAGCCGAAGCCATGGGGAGTGAGTAGAGGGAGGGCAGTGTCCAGCCCTCAGCCATGTTGCTGTCCCCCACAGTGGGAACAAGGAACTGGGTTTCGCCAGGGACCCCCGAGAATGTGCCTTGGACTCTGCTGGGGCCCTGAAACTCAGAGCAGAAAGGGCAGCACAGGGTGGGTGGTGGAGACCTCTCAGGCTTCTCTGCGGGGCTTCTGCCACCTTGAACCTTGGCCGGGGGAACAGAAATGACAATGGTGACAGCCGTAGGAGGGAGCAGCCAGGCCCGCTGGCTCCAAGGCCTTCTCCCCGGGGACCTCGGCTGGAGCCTGGCAGGGGCGTCTCCAGCTCCGACTGCCACGCGATGCTGCCATGCTGAGGTTTTTTAAGCATCAAAAGACTTCCTCTTCTTTTGATATGATTCTTTGTGATGCAGCCATCAAAGGGGTTTCTACAGCTCCTTTTCCCCAGCTGAGGATATTATGAAAAAAAATGAACAATCAAGAGCAGGTGACAGGTGCCGCCTCGCTCAGGAGACAGAGAGAAACGGGAGAGAGGACGACGTCCCAGTTGCTTAAAAAAAACAAACTTAGACGCTCTGCAGCGGGGACAGTCGTGAGAGGTTTCACTGGGGAGATTAAGTGCCCATCTTAAAGAACCGGCTGCCTTTCCGTTTGCTAATCGGAGGGGACAGAGGCAAGACCACCAGCGGCAGAGCTCAGCGACACCAACGTCAGCAGCACAGACCAACCACAGCCATCACGGAAGGTAATTGGGCCGTTCACCAGGGAGGAGTCTGACCAGAAAAGCCGAGTGACTCCTCCGAGGCCGGACAGCAGGGCTGGACAGCACTCTGTGTGACCCTCAGGCAGGTGCACGGCCCCTGGCTCAGGGAGTGGAGGCGGCCGTGGGCTCTGTGGCCTGGATGTTTAAGGTACGTCCACAGGGCAACGTTTGCTCGCCAACGAGGAGGTGGGGTGAGAAGGGGGGCATGAGCACTGTGAAGTCACATAGCCGTGCCAGCTCTGGGCACGGGAGACGGGGGTCTCACAGAGCACACGGACGTGGAAACAGCCACGTGCCCGTGGACTTGCAAAGTGCTCATCACATGTCCTGGGACGCCATGGGACCAACCCTTTCCACAAGCAGCGGGCAGTGTGGGCTGGGCAGGCCTGGGGGCTCACTGCAGCGTGGAGCCGACCCCTGCTCCCCACGCCCTCGCTCCCTCCTGGGAAGGAGAGGAAGTGCGGGAGTCTCTGCTCGGTAAATATTTACCAGAGCACCACGCTGTTGGCCGCTGGGAGGGAGGAGGAAGCGGCTTCAAAAGCAGCCCGGGTGCAGTTCCTGCCCCGGGTGCCAGCTCCTGCCGAGAACCGGGTCCCTGTCCCAGCTCCGCCAACGGCAGGAAGTCCGGAGCTCTGCCTGCACCCAGTTTCCTCGCTTGCAAAATAAAAGTAAAAACGCCAGCCTCCCCCATGCGTGGGGGGAATTCAAGACGACGGGGATGTGAGAAGGGGCCCTGGCGCCACAGGGTCACCGAGCGGGGCCTGGCCTCAGGGAGGGGCGCGGGGGCTGCAGGAGCCGGCCGCAATCTGGGGGGCGCGGGCCGCTCTGGATTCCCGTGCACTTGGCCTTTGAGCCTCTCAGTGCTGCTGCTCCTCCAGAAGCGTCCGGAGCCCACCTCCCACTCCTGCCCACCCACCAGCTGCAGCAGCCACGCGTGGAGCCCCCGGAGTGGCAGGGACTCAGGTGCAGGGCCCTGGGACCTGGGCTGCCTCCTGGAGTTTGAGACCACAGGTGCCTGTGGGGCCCAAGCCCTGTGCAGAGTGGAGCAGATGCGGGGTCTGAGGCTGTCGGGGAGGCCCGGGGCTGGAGCAGATGCGGGGTCTGAGGCTGTCGGGGAGGCCCGGGGCTGAAGCAAAGGGCGTCCCGGGCTGTGCGGCCTGGCTGGTGGGAACCCGAGCAGGAGCAGGGTCCGGGCAGCGGGCGGGGCCAGCTCGGTGCTTCCTCCACTCCCCGGTGGAGAGGCACTTCCCTTGCTAGTTGCTGTGTCCGGCCAGGTGGGCAGCACCTGGTCCAGTTCCTTGTCACCCAGAGACACCACACCCCGGGGGACACCTGTGTGGCAGGGCGCCGGCTGGGACCCCACACTCACCAAGCAGCCTCCAGGGATTAACTCAGGCTCACACCCCCCCCCACCTGGGGAAGACCCCCTACTTGGAGACACAGCCTTTGGGGAGAAGCATGTGGCATGGGGAGGGGCTCAGAGACCAGCCAGGGGCAGAAGGCCGAGCCCCTGCAGCCGGGCGCAGCTCTGTGGCTTGTGTCACCACAGAGGGGACACACTGGACCCTGGTGGGCAGAGCTGGGACCCGGGCGAGGCCCAATTCCTTGTCCCGCTAAGTGGGCAGAGCCCGTGGCAGTGCTGGGTCTGGGAGCCAGAGCTATGGGGACGCAGGTCTCACCCTTCCCCCAGGGAGCAGCCCCTCCTGCTGTAGTGCGTGGCACCTCAGGTGTGCCCAGCTCTCTCTGGCTGGGGGCTGAGCCCTGGCTGCTGAGAGCACGCTGGCCGGTTCCTCTTAGGTCCATGTAACAGCGTGCAATCTTCTGGTTCCCAGAGACCAAGGCTGGCAGCAGCGTCCACAAAGCGAGACCCTGAGCCAGCAAGGTCGACCTCCACGGGGAGGCCACGTGTGTGAGCACAGACAGACACGGAGGACCTGGACAGAGACGCACGGCCCGTGCCTCCACAGGGCCTGCAGAGGGATTACTGAGAAGGGAGGGAAGGGCTAAGCCAGAGACACAAGAGCCGCGCTATCTGCCTGACGCTGTTTCCACCCCTGCCCCCAGCAGGTGGTTTCCCCAGCCCAGGGAAGCTGCAGGGACCCAGGACACAGGATGCAGGCCGGAGTGGGCGGGGCCGGGAGCCGCCCCCCCCCACCCCCACCCCCACCCCCCGTGGAAAGCCCCTGTGTGCCTGTGTGCTCCTGTCCGGGACACAGCCGCGGGGCCTCCGCCTCTCTGCCCCATGAGGAAGTCACAGAGGCTCCTAGAAGAAAATCATGCCTGTCACGTGTGAAGATTAACCTCAAAAAGTTTAAAAAGAAAAAACACCCCCTTTATGGTTTGCAAATTTGGAGTCGTATTCTAATGCGTTAAAACCCCAGGGAAGAATGTTCACTCTCAGGCCACAGCACAGCAGGAGACAGACCGAGGGACAGTTCAAGCAGCCGGCCCGTGCACCAGGCGGTACTCTCCACGGCTCACGCGTGTCAGCTCCCTGAAGCCCGGCACGGGGCACGGGGCGCCTGCTGCCGCTTCCCCTCGCAGGCGTGGAGACAGCGCAGGGGCCGCTGAGCTGCTGGAGGAGGGAGGGGTGAGGCTGGCACTTGCACCCAGGCAAGGGGGTGTGAGCAGAGGGGGGGGCGTCCGGCGGAGAGGGCTGACTTTGAGCCTTAACCCCTGGGTCACAAGCTAGGCGGCAGCCGGGGCTTCCTTCAGGTGAGCGAGTCCCGAGCCTCATCACGAAACCTAGAGCACCCGGCTTTCCACGCGTGGCTTTCCCTGGAGGTTCCTCCCTGTGGGAACGGCACCGTCACCCCGTGGGAGTCACGCCAGTCAGCCACTTAAGTACGAAGGAGGCATCGTTGTGCGAACCAGTAAGAGCTGCGGGAAGAGAATGAGCCGATGGCAAACTTGGGCGGTCTCGGGAGCCCTGCAGCCCTCCGGTCCTCACCTCCTTCGAAGCACGGGTCTCGGTTAAGTGGAGGAGCTCGCCCAGGCTGTCCCTGTCCCCGAGGTCGGGGATCCTGACCCTGCGGCGCTGAACTCCCAGGGGAACTCGCGTCTGGAGTGAGCCGGGCTTAAAACCCACGCAAGGCGTGTCAGTACTGGCGCCGTGACCTCCAGTGCATGAGACGGAAATCTGCCGGGAGGAGCTCCAGCACGCTGGGAAGACGGGAACTCCGCTGACGACCCAGCCAGCACGGAGAGGGGTTTACAGTCTGGAGACCATGAAGCTGGCGGGAAATCGCGCTAAGTAAGCATTGCTCCCAAATAACATCTGGACTAATTTTTCCCCCACGTCCTAGAGCAAGGACGAGGCTCTGCGGAGGGTCATTTCAATGGGCGTTTTTGTCCGTGATCAGTTGTGTAAATCTCTCAAACATCGGAAAGACAGTTTTCACTGAATGCGGTTATTTGTCCGGACGCAGCTTCGGGGTGAGCGTTGGGTGCCTGGACACCTGCTTCCCTGTCAGAGGGCCTGGCGTACGCCCCACCTCCGCCCCGCCTCCAGCTTCCTGCTACCCTACCGTGCACCCCGTGAGGCAGCACGTGATGACGCCGGTACTCGGGTCCCTGCGGCCACGTGGGAGACCTGGACTGTGTTCCTGGCTCCTGCCCCGGACCTGGTCCCTTGCTCACTGTTGCTGGCATCTGGGGAGTGAACCGACCCATGGCAGAGCTTTCTGTCTCTCTGCCTTTCAAACAAATCAGCTGAAAGGCAGGAGCTTCATTTCTCCCAGAGTTTTGCCTTGATGCCCTTGTTGTGGGCCCTCAGCCAGGGGCTGGGGACTCCGTCAGGGTCTCTCAGGCGAGTGGCAGCGCCCCAGCTGCGTGAGCAGAAGCCGGGAGGGGCAGTGGAGCTGGGTTTGGCCTCGACACTGTGGGGACATGGGTGTACCTAGCAGCTGCCCCCACGGGGTCTGTCTGGGCCACTGGCCCCGGCCCTGGGCCCCACGATGCATGTCAAGAACTGCAGATACACGCAGCTCCCTCTCCCCCGGGAGCGTGGCCGCTGAGGGCAGCACACAGGGACAGCCTGGGCCCGCTGGGAAGTGGAGCAGTCACCTGTGGGAGTGGCTGCGGGGGGCCGCATGCAGGACGGGGTGCGGGGGGCGACGTCCTGGCCGGGAGGCTCCCCCACTGTGTTTCCCTCTGGAGTTGACTGACGCCTCTGTGGTGTGACTGATGGGCATCCTGAACCTTCCAGCTCGTCGTCGACAGTTCCGACTCTGGCCGGAGCCTCAGGGTTCAGAAGGGTGCCTGGCTCCTAGCAGGTGCTCAGGTGACAGGGATGAATGAATGGACGGAGGTTGGGATGAATGAATGAACAGACTGGCCACTCTGGACGGCAGCTGGCTGGACTCTGGCCAGGCTGTGTTTCCCGGCTCTCAGGACCACGGCTCTCCGCTGTTGCCGGGCCAGCCCTCGGTCTCAGCTCTCACAACATGCAATGCAGAATGGACTGGGGGCGCCAACCAGGCTTTCTCCTCCAGCACATCTCACCGTCTCATCTGCTGGGTGGAGGTCCATCCCAGCGGATGATGGAACGAGACCGTGGGCCCTGCAGGCTCTCCCGTAGCCGGAGCCGCAAGATCACCAGTGTTACAGCAAGAAGAGACCGCATCACCGAAGCCAGGAACCGCCTTCCTCAGAGGTCAGAGGCACACACGCCTAACTTCCAACATGAGAGACCCAAGTCAAGCACTGCTGAGCTCGTGAGCAGGCGAGCCCTGTGGCAGATGGCACCGGGATGGCTTCGGGGCCTGGGGAGTGGGGCCAAGCCCACGGGCTGGAGTGAGGGGCTCTGCAC
>CM027409.1:2182940-2195155 GCA_015711505.1 Sylvilagus bachmani
GGTGTGGGGGCATCACGGGGAGGGGTGCGGGGCATCATGGGCAGGGGTGCGGGGCATCACGGGGAGGGGTGCGGGGGCATCACGGGCAGGGGTGCGGGGGCATCACGGGGAGGGTTGTTGGGGCAGAAACCAGGGGGTGTGGTGGCATCACGGGGAGGGGTGCGGGGGCATCACTGGGAGGGGTGTGGGGGCATCACGGGCAGGGGTGTGGGGGCATCACGGGGAGGGTTGTTGGGGCAGAAACCAGGGGGTGTGGTGGCATCACTGGGAGGGGTGCGGGGGCATCACAGGGAGGGGTGTGGGGGCATCACGGGGAGGGGCGCGGGGGCATCATGGGGAGGGGTGTGGGGGCAGAAGTCCAGGGGGGTGGGGGCAGCAGCATGGGGGAGGTGTGGGGCACCAGTCCGGGTCTCCCACGGCCAGCAGCACTGGGTGCCCTCTGGTGCCCAGCGGTTGTCAGACAGGTAGGAGCCTGGGGCTTCAGTAAGAGGGGACTTGCAAGATTCCGTACAATCCACAGGTAAGTTGTTTTGGTGCAAAACACTGGAAATCCACGCCCATCGGGGGTCTTCAGGAAGCTCACGGCAAACATTCACACTGAAGACGGCACGGGGCTGAGTGTTTCTCCATTCGTGAACTCGTCCCTCAAGCCTGTTCTCCGTGAACTGCTAGAAGTCTCTTCACTCCCTCCCCACGTGCCACCTCCTCCCAGAACCACCCCACTGCAGCTCCCTCCTCTCTCCCCAGGCCCCAGACCCCTTCCTCGCCACAGCCGGCTGGGCCCGGACTGACCCCTTCGCCTTCCTTCATGGACCTCCCGAGGCACAGTCGGCGCTGTGGTTTTGGGAGGCTGCTTGGCCAGGGCCCCCATCAGCATCTGCAGGGGCTCCCTGTCCACCCCAGCGGGGCCGGGCACCTGCTCACGCCGCTGCTTCCCTCCATGTCAGTGCCCTGCAGCTTAGCCAGGGTGGGCTGGGCCGGGGGGCCCGGGACTCAGGTGGAGGTCCTTCCTCTCTGTGCCGCCCCAAATTCTGAAAGGAGCTCACGTCCAGTTCTCGGCTGTTGGGGGCTGCCGTGGTGGCAGAGGGCACCGCTGTCAGCAGGACCCTGCCCAGGGTTTAACCGTCCACGGTCACCACCCTCACATTCTCCACGAGTCTGAGCAGGGGCCCTGCCCACAGCAGTCCGCCCTGGTCACTGTCCCCTCCTCCGAGCACATCCTCCCAACGCGGGCCCCGCCAGTCCTCCCCTCCAGGCCCACTCACGGCCCTCTGGGCACTGGGCCTCCACACAGGGCCGTCTCTGTGGCCCCGTGCTGCCCTGGGGAAGCTGTGGGAAGCAGAGTCCCCAGGCGAGGTGGGGGGAGCGCTCCTGCACAGGGCCTCCTGGCCCCGCAGCAGGTGGTCACTAGCTCAGCACAGAGAAGCCCTGGGTGGTGTCGCCCCTCCGCGGCTCCGAAAGCGAGAATGTCCGGAGTGGCCGGAGCTGCGCCCATCTCTGCAGCCGGTGGAAGCACCTGGGTGGGGCGGCCTTGGCTCGGGGCCACCCGAAGGAACCGGAGGACACTTCTGGGGCTCAGCAAAGAGGAAGCTGGTGCAGGCGGGAGGCGTGGCAGCCCGGGCGGTGGGGCTGGGAGCTGGGACGGGGGTGGGGGGGTGTTTCTTCGACTCCAAGCTCCGCCTGGCTCTGAGGACCAGGGCAGAACGCCGTGGCCGGTCAGGGGTCAGGGTCAGCTTCCCGTGCTGACCACAGCAAACTGCTACGGCCTGGGCAGCTGCACACCACAGGCAGGGGCTCCCACCGTGCGACGCGCACTCGGCGTCAGCGGGGTTGGCCGGCCCTGCTGCAGGCTCCGGGAGGACGCGCTCCAGGCCTCTTGCTGGCCCCGGCCATTGCCTGGCCACCGCTGCTGCCCGCTCTCCGCCTCTGTAGCGTCCCTGTCGAGTCCCTCTGTGTCCTTCTGAAGGACCCCAGTCCTTGGAGTCAGGGCCCTCTCATACGCCGGGGAGACCCCACCTCCAGAACCCATCTTCCCAGCGTCTGCAGCCGAGATCGCAGGGCCCAGGGGCGGGACTGGGCGCATCTCCCGGGGCCTCGGTTTAACTCACGCCGGGACCTTCCCATTCTCCGCTCCGGTTTGCTCCTTGCTCCTGCTTCACTTGAGCTTTTGAGCCCTGAGCTTCCCTGTGATAAAAATCTTGCAACCCGTTATTAAAGAATCACAGCAAAACCTCTGCAAATCCCAGGCGTTCTGCAAGACTGCACAAGGGACCCTGCAGCTCTCCCAGGTCCCAGGAGGGCAGGGTGGGGCAGTAGTGGCGGGCCTCTGATCCCTGCCGTGGGAAACCAGGGTTCCGGTCCTGTCCAGTGTCACTCAGGAGTGTGCACGCGCCCGAGGCTGCAGAGCAGTAGCACACAGCTGTGGCTCCAGGAGCTTCGTGGATTCACCGGAAGGCCTAGCACCACATTTGAAAGGAAAGCACCACACTCTTAGACAAATGCAAATTATACAGAAATACCATGGGGCCATGGGGCACCCCCATGCAGGAAACAAGCATTCAGAAACCCCGAAACCTGTAGCACAGACCCCAGCTGAAAGAGGAAACTGGCCCCACACAAAGGGAGTGGTGTGGTCCCCATGCATGGTCACCGCGCTGGATCATCAAGGCCAGGAGGATTCCCGCGGGGGCATCCTCTCTCCAGAAGGCCACGGCGCCGCCCACTTCCTCCCTTCATGTTGAGAAAAGTCCCCAGCACACAGTGATGCTGCTCGCCCACCTCACACCTCCCTGCAGCCCAGGATTGTTTTCATAAAAAACAAACCAGAAAGAATAGCCAGGAAGTTATGCAAACAAAGCGAAGTAGCCTGACCAGATTCTCCATGACAGGGCTCCAGCTCCTAAATAATGACACGGAACCCATCAAGAATCACAAAACACACACACTCACCCCACTGCAGCAGAGGCCAGAGAACCACATACCCAACACTCACCCCACTGCAGCAGTTCCCATGGAGACACACACACCCAACACTCACACCTCTGCTACAGTTCCAATGGAGACACACACACCCAACACTCACACCTCTACTACAGTTCCCATGGAGGCACACATACCCAACACTCACACCACTACTACAGTTCCCATGGAGACACACACACCCAACACTCACACCACTACTACAGTTCCCATGGAGACACACACACCCAACACTCACACCTCTGCTACAGTGGCCATGGAGACACACACACCCAACACTCACACCACTACTACAGTTCCCATGGAGACACACACAGCCGACACTCACACCTCTACTGCAGTTCCCATGGAGACACACACAGCCAGCACTCACATAACTATTACAGTTCCCACATATGCCCTACGCTGCAGCTATTTCTGCACGTCGCATGAACGACTTTCTAAATGCGAGCAGGAGTTGAGACACTGACCTCAGGAATTTGCTGTATAAAGGCCGCATTCCCGATCATCTAGGTGGCCATCAGGAACAAGGACAGTTGCACCCTTCCCCCACCCGGCGGTAACATCCACTACATGTGGCAAGCGCACAGCTGTGATGATCACAGTGAGAAGGCACAGGCACCTACGTGCGCATCCACGGCTCGTGCACACAGTAGCGGGAACGCGAGGAGGTACACAGCATCTGAATGAGGAAGTCTTTCCAACAGGACACAGACCCGGGGAAGAGAAACTTGACTGCACACACAATCGCACTCTGAGCATGTAAAACCACAAGCGAATTCAAAGATGAACAATAAAATTCAAAAGTGTTAAACTCAGCTCACAGGGGGAAGTCTAATTTCCTTTCTGTCTCTGTCCACACACACACACACACACACACACACCCTGATAGGAGAAGACCTAGAAAACAGTAAATGCACCAAAGCTCTGGGGCCTGGCAGAGAGAAAGGAGACAGTGGAAAGGGGTTTTCTCACTCCCAGGGAAACCCAACTTTTAAACACACAATTCTATTACGCTTCAGAAAAAACTGACTTTAAAAAACAAACACACACGCGGACTGGAGGAACCAGCTGCTTGCACACGTATCCGACACGCTGTCCGTGGCACGGCACAGACACTGTTCTCCCCGGTGGCGTGGGTGGCGCGTGCAGGGGTAGGAGGTGTGGCGTCCAGGGAAGCACGAGGAACTCTTTGTGCTACGCGTGGGAAGAACCTGCAAAGAAATCGCTAACCAAACGGCATCCCAGAAAGCAAGGCGTGGCGAGCGTGCAGGACCACGGCCGTGGAGACACGGGGGGCAGAGGCCGAGTGTGCACAGCCGTGTGGCTGCACACAGATCACGTCTGCGGTGTCACAGGACCTTCAGCAGCCATTTGCTGGGGCAGTGACAGGCAAGTGTACGACCTGATCAAAAATGAAGCTTAGAATTCACTTGCCCCGGAAGCACTTGTGGGACGTTTTAACGATGGACTTTGAGATGGAGTGCCGGACCTGCAAGCCCGAGGGGCCGGCAGCCTGCGGATCCGGGGATTTCTTCCCAGCTGGGTACGTGGGGCCGGGGTCTCCAGCTCCACAAAGTTCGAAGAATGTTCTCTGTCCGCGGAACACTGGGCGGGGGGTTCTACTTCCCGGCTCCTGCTTTCCCAGCCGGCCCCGTTCCTGGACAGAAAGGCAGGAGCACACCTCGCCTGCCCGGCCCTCTGTCCTGCTGGGCTACCTAGGGGGAGACCTCGGGACGACAGAGCCGGGGTGATGGGAAACCTGGCATCAGACTCGAGGAGAACACGCAGAGTCTGGAAAGAAGCCCTGTTGCATCAGAAGGCGCTCCTCCCAGCTCTTGTTTCAAATACACTGGAGCTGCCGCTGGTGGGACACTCGGGACTGTGCTGGGGGCTCACGGGGCGCTGTCCACAGTCACCGAGGACATCAGGGAACGGGGGCTGCCGCATCAACAGCTCCTCCCGCTGCCACCGCCCACGTACACCCAGCTTCTCGGGACCCCCACATCACATAGTGCAGAGCCTGGGTTCAAGTCCTGACTCCTCTCCTCATTCCAGCTTCCTGCTAGTAGTGCGCACCCTGGGCAGAGCGCAAGGTCTTAGAGTCCTGCTGCTCACACGGGCGACTCCGACACACATCCTGGCTCCAGGCTTCAGCCGGGCCATGCCTGGCTGCTGCAGCCATCTGGGAAATACACAAGTGGGAGATCCATCTGTCTGTCTGTCTCTCGCTCTCTCAATCTCCCATTCCAATAAATAAAATAAATAAAAATTGAAAGAGAAAAAGACTGTTCAAGCTTTCAGCAGTGCCATGTCAGGGTGAAGCTGTTTTGGTGACGCAGAACAAAATGAGTTCAAAGTGAAAAAGGAACCAAGTACAATTTCAAGTATTAAAGAAAAATCTACTGATAAATTTTACAAATCATGTCGGTGGATATGAAAAGGCTGGGATATTTGGATATATTTTAAAGAATGATGCAACCAAGCTGTTGAAAGTGTTCATATTTATTATGTGCTGGAAATTACATCTTGTGCTAAACAAGCATTTTCAACGACACAGAACTACGTAAGGGAGAAAGCAGGCGTTTGAAGTCTTTTAGGCAATACACAAACACTCTGAATTCCCACCCTGGTAATTCTGGACACCCTCTTGGCTCAGTACTCTCTGCAAAGCAAACACTTGTGCATCCAAGCGAAGCCCCTCACTCAAGGTCACCGAGTGGCGAAAGGACCAGACGCTGGTGTCCTGCCACCTCGTCCGGCCACGTCCTCCCGGCTCAGTGACCACACAGCAGAAGGGATCTGTGTACAGTGTCCTAACCCTAACCCTGCCACGCTGATGACTTTTTAAAAAGATTTATTTACTTACTTGAAAGCCAGAGTTACAGAGAGAGAGAGAGAGGTCTTGCATCCACTGGTTCACTCCCCAGATGGCCACAACAGCCGGAGTTGGCTCTGACCCAAAGCCAGGAGCTGCTTCCAGGTCTCTCACGCAGGTGCAGGGGCCCAAGGACTTGGGCCATCTTCTACTGCTTTCCCAGGCCATAGCAGAGAGCTGGATTGGAAGTGGAGCAGCCAGGACTCGAACCAGCGCCCATATGGGATGCCGGCACTGGAGGTGGTGGCTGTACCGCTACGCTACAGTGCCAGCCCCGATGGTGATGTCTTTGCCTCAGATGACTGAAGAAGCAGCTGTGGACTTGTCTGTGACGTCAGACAATAACTCCGATCCAAGCTTTATCCACACATCCACAGTCAACCTTCCGTGCAAAAGCTCAGTCTCACGGGGGAAGATTAAGGAAATTACAGTACCCAGAGCAGGCCTCAAGAGCTGATGATGCAAAGGCTGGAGACGCTCCAAGATACAGGCTAAAACAGCGATCCAAGCAAAATAACGCTGCTGCTGGTGACACACACACTGGGTAGCTGTCAAAACTGCAGTGGCGGGCTGGCACTGTGGCACAGTGGGGAAGGCCACCGCCTGAGATGCTAGCATCCCACTACGTCCCAGTTCATGCCCAGCTGCTCCACTTCCCATCCAGCTCCCTGCTGTGGCCTGGGAAAAACAGAAGATGGAACAAGTCCCTGGGCCGCTGCACCCGCGTGGGAGACCTGGGTGAAGCTCCTGGCTCCTGGCGTCAACCTGGCCCAGCCCTGGCCTCTGCAGTCCTTGGGGGGAGTGAACCAGTGGATGGAAGACCTCTCTCTCTCTCTAACTCTGACTTTCAAATAAATAAATCTTAGAAGAAAGAAAGCGGTTAAGTTGCTGTGGCATCTTACAAATGGCGCCGCCAAAGGAGAGGCGATGCACAGGGGCTCACCCAGTGCAGTCTGGAGGGTCAGGGCGGCTCAGACAGGTGACACCCCACCACCGGGAGGCGCTCCCAAGGGCTCTCCAGGAGCCGTGCCTGCAGGCGCCAGGAGGCAGAGGCGGCGTCAGGGGAGGAGCTATGCAGAGCGCCAGCCCCACGTGGAGAGGCGGAGACCTTATGCACTGGCAGAGTGCAGGGCGGCCACGCCTGCATGGTCAGCACCGCCCAAGGGCCCCCTGCCGCAGGGCTGCCCTTGTCTCTGAGAACCCTCTCGGATCTGGTGAGCAGCTTAGCTCCAGACACTGAGAGCACACTGAGGGGTTCCGCAGATCCCCCGCTGCTCTCTGTGGCTTGTGACGGCAGGCGCCGCACCAAGTGCAGCGTGGGACCGGGAGGGAAGTGCCCTGGGCACCGCAGGAGGTGAGGACTTGCTGGAGGGAGGTGTGAGAGCAAGAACACCTGAGGCCACGCTTGCCACGTTAAGTGGACTCATTACAGATGGAGCGACCATCATCCATTGCACGTGTTGGGAAAGAACTGGACCCCATCCCCCTCAACCCGAGTGGTGCAATTCCAGACCACAGCGTCGCACACCCAGGAGCCCCTGTGCACAGCGCTGCGGCTCAGTGGTGAGATGACAGTGTCAGGTACCGAGTTTGCAAAAGCAGAGAGGGGGTGTAACAGCCTAAGGAGTTCCTGGGGGGTCCCGACTCAGCACGGTGACCTCTGTCCCGGGGAGGCGGGCAGCTGAGGGGTGGGAATGTGCCCCTGAGGTTTCACAGACTGTGGGGTGGAGTGGAGCAGTTCAGGGAGATGAGGACTTGGTAACAGCAGGTGGCCGTGACCCAGGACCCCGAAGGCTGAAGACCGGGCTGCAGGCCCAGCCCCCTCGCAGCTCCCTGCCCTCCAGCGTGGCATCGTCAGGAGCCGAGCTGACGCCGCGCAGAGTGCAACAGGAAAGGTGAACACAGAGCCCGTCCCCACGCGGGGCCGGCACAAGCCCTTCTGCAGCATGTGAACCTGAGATGCGGGGCCTGGGAAGTGAGCAGATGGAACGGAAGTGAGCTATTACCACACCCACCAGCAGCGCACCTGATTGCCGGCCACACGAGGCCACTCGGCCACAAGGTCCCCCAGGGCCCGGGTTCCACACGTGTCCCATCAGCAGTGACAGGTGTCCCACTTTGAGGAGACAGGCACTGCAGCGTGCGTCCATCCTTAGAACGACTCAGTGTTCCGTGCAGCGCTGTCCCTAACTCAACATCACGGAGACTCCGCTGGGCCCCACGCGGACCGGCACAGACCTGGCAGAGCAGCTTCGAGGAGCGATGCCATCAGTGCCGGCCACCGTCACACCCCTCACCACAGAGGGGCAGCTCCAGCCATCACGTCAGCGGGGAGCCGGCTAAATGTCTGACCAAGACAGAAGGCTAATGTATGACTCGCAAATGTTGTTATACATGTCTGAGTGGCCCTTGGCAGAAGAAAAGGCTCCCCACCCCCGCTCCGTTGCTTCTGCTATGACAGAGCACCCAAGGGACCTGGGGAGAGGACTGGGTTCCTTAGCCCACATTTCTGAGTCACTCCTCAAATGCCCGCCACAGCCGGGGCTGGAGGCGTGAGTGGGAGAGTCAGTCCAGGCCTCCCACGTGGGCGGTAGAGACCCAGACATCTGAGCCGCTGTCTGCTGCCTCCCCGGGTACGGCAGGAGGCTGGAGCGGGGAACCAGACCCAAGCACTCCAGTACGGGGCGTGGGCTTCTCACCTGCACTTGGGGAGCTGTCAGTCCAAGGAGCCCCATCCACCCCATCACCTGAGTGGGACCCCAAAGGGCCGCCGAGGAACGAGGGTGAAGCGAGGTTCCCGGAACCCCGGGGGATGGAGGCTGCTTCCAGAAGCCCCTGTCTGCACCTGGACTGGGGTCACGCGGGACGAGTCTCTTCCTCTCTGGAGGGAACCACCATCTGAGACCCGAACACATCCCACAGACCACAAACATGGCATCTGACACTCGGACGAGAAAGGCAACGTGGAGCAACTGGTCTCAGACCACCGTGGGAGCTGAGGACCTGGGATTACAGTAAGTGACTCTCTCCGCTTGCTGAGAGGGCCGGCGCTGGGGCATAGCAGGCTAAGCCTCCGCCTGCAGCACTGCCATCCAGCATGGGCACGAGTTCCTGTCCCAGCTGCTCCCCTCCCTGTCCAGCTGTCTGCTAATGGCCTGGGAGAGCAGTGGAGGGTGGCCCAAAGCTGGCCCAGAAGCAGCTCCTACCTCCCAGCCTTGGCCTGGCCCAGCGCTGGTGTTTGCAGCCACCTGGGGAGTGAACCAACAGATGGAAGATCTCTCTGTCTCTCTCTGTAATTGTGGCTTTCAAATAAATAAATAAGAGTTTTCTGTAAGATTTATTTATTTATTTGAAAGTCAGAGTTACACAGAGAGAGGAGAGGCAGAGGCAGAGAGAGAGGTCTTCCATCTGCTGGTTCACTCCCCAACTGGCCCCAACGGCCGGAGCTGAGCCAATGCGAAACCAGGAGCCCCTTCTGGGTCTCCCACGTGGGTGCAGGCACCCAAGGACTTGGGCCATCTTCTAATGCTTTCCCAGGCCATAGTAGGGAGCTGTGTTGGAAGTGGAGCAGCTGGGACTCGAACCGGTGCCCATGTGGGATGCTGGCACTGCAGATGGCGGCTTTACCTGCTGCACCACAGCACCGGCCCCAGTAATTTTAAAAAAGCTCAAGGGAGGGCCAGTGCTGCGGCTCACTTGGCTAATCCTCCGCCTGCGGTTCTGGCACTCTGGGTTCTAGTCCTGCTTGGGGTGCTGGATTCTGTCCCGGTTGCCCCTCTTCCAGGCCAGCTCTCTGCTGTGGCCCGGGAGTGCAGTGGAGGATGACTCAAGTGCTTGGGCCCTGCACCCCATGGGAGACCAGGAGAAGCACCTGGCTCCTGACTTCAGATCAGCGCGGTGTGCTGGCTGTGGTGGCCATTTGGGGGAGGGGGGGGTGAACCAACGGAAGGAAGACCTTTCTCTCTGTCTCTCTCTCACTGTCTAACTCTGCCTGTCAAGGGAATCCATGTCATCTTAATTTTTTTTTAATTTGGAAGACAGAGAAACATCTGGAGAGAGACGAGGAGGGAGGCTCCCACGCACAGGTTTACTCCTCAAGTCCCACAACAGCCCTGGACTGGGACAAGCACCAGAGCCGGAGCCGGGAATGCGATGCAGGTGTCCCGGGGGCGGCAGGAGCCCACACGCCTCCGCCATCCCTGCTGCCTCCCCATGTGTGCGTGAGCGGGGAGCTGGACCAGAGCCCGAGCCAGGAACGGAAGCGAGGCTGATGTGAGACTCAGGTCCTTACCGGCGTCCTGACCATGAGGCCAAGCGCCCACACCGGGTGCTGCACAAGGGATGGGTGGGGGAGGCAGTGGGACGCCAGTACTTATCCATCCACACTGTTCAGGGAAAAAAAACTCAGCCGACTATGAACACCCATTCCTTGTCTGTGTGCAGAGGGGCACCACTTCTGAGCCAGGTAAGGGGGAAATGAGATATTAATAATATTACAATAGGGGCCAGCACCATGGTACAGTCCCATATGGGCGCTGGTTCAAGTCCCGGCTGCTCCACTTCTGATCCAGCTCTCTGCTATGGCCTGGGAAAGCAGTAGAAGATGGCCCAAGTCCTTGGGCCCCTGCACCCACATGGGAGACCTGGAAGAAGCTCCTGGCTCCTGGCTGTGGATTGGTGCAGCTCAGACCATTGCAGCCATTTGGGGAGTGAACCAGCAGATGGAAGACCTCTCTGTCTCTCCCTCTGTCTGTAATTCTCTCTCTCAAATAAAGATTTTTTTTTTTTTATTTTTGACAGGCACAGTGGACAGCGAGAGAGAGAGACAGAGAGAAAGGTCTTCCTTTGCCGTTGGTTCATCCTCCAATGGTCGCCGCGGCAGGCGCACTGCAGCCAGCACACCATGCTGATCTGAAGCCAGGTGCCAGATGCTTCTCCTGGTCTCCCATGGGGTGCAGGGCCCAAGCACTTGGGCCATCCTCCACTGCACTCCCTGGCCACAGCAGAGAGCTGGGCTGGAAGAGGGGCAACCGGGACAGAATCCGGCGCCCTGAGCAGGACTAGAACCCGGTGTGCCGGCGCCGCAAGGCGGAGGATTAGCCTGTTGAGCCACGGTGCCAGCCAAATAAAGATTTTTTAAAAATGTTAAAAACCAAAAAGGAGAGAAAGAAGAATAGAATAAATCAGAGCAATGACAAGACACTTAATAACCTACTGTTTCAAACCCAGTTAGCAGTGGCTGCATTAATCAATGGGCAAGAAAAAGTCAAAGATGTTCAAGCTGGTATTTAGTCTACACATTTGTAAGAGTTCCATCCACCCATCCATCCATCCATCAACACTGAAAGTAAAAAGTTGTTTGGGACTGGCACTATGGCATAGCAAGTAAAGCCTCCGCCTGCAGCGCCAGCATCCCATATGGGCGCCAGTTCACGTCCCAGATGCTCCACTTCCGATCCAGCTCTCTGCTATGGCCTGGGAAAGCAGTAGAAAATGGCCTAAGTCCTTGGGCCCCTGCACCCACGTGGGAGACCCAGAAGAAGCTCCTGGGTTTGGATCAGCACAGCTCCAGCTATTGCAGTCAACTGGGGAGTGAACCATCGGATGGAAGACCTCTCCCTCCCTCCCTTCCTCTCTGTCTCTCCTTCTCTCTCTGTGTAACTGACTTTCAAATAAATAAATGTATCTTTTAAAAAGTACATATAGCTTTTAAAAAGTGCATATAGCTTTCTTAACGCCACGAGGCAGTAGGCTATGTCTCTGAAGAGGCTCACTCGATAATGTAACAGACACTTTTATTAGGAACGTAGCACAACGCTAAATGTGCCCCCTCCTAAAAACGCGTCTTCAGAACAGGAGACAGTAAAAGCCGACAGAACCATGTGGGAGAACTGACAAAAATACCACCTTGACGAGAATGTTTTTAAGACTTTGTGGCTGAGAGCAAGCGGACAGGACCAGAGCGGGGCAGACTCCAGCAGCGTGCCTGACGGACACCCTGCTGTGCACGGTCCCTGCGGCCACGGCGGGCCGTGCGGATATTTGCAGCATTTATGGAAAAACCGATCACAAGTGGTGTCATGCACAAGTCTCAGCAGATTCCCAAGGGTGGAAGTCACAGTGCACACACTCCTGGACCATGAAACGAACAGCAGTGAGAAAGGAGCAAGGACAGGGGCTATCCCCATGGAAATCCAGCAGCAGGATTCTAAGTCACTCTCAGATCAAAGAGGAAGTCACAGTGGAAATTAGAAAATAGTTTGGGGGCTGGTGTTGTGGCACAGTGGGGAAGGCCTCTGCCTTCCATGATGGTGTTGTCTCAGAGGGAGGGGGAGAGGGGGGAGAGGGGAAAGAGGGG
>CM027409.1:2195655-2220535 GCA_015711505.1 Sylvilagus bachmani
GGAGGGGAGAGGGGAAAGAGGGGAAGAGGAGGGAAAGGGAGGAGGAGGGGAAGGGGGGAGAGGAAGGGGGAGAGAGGGGAGGGGGGCAAGGGAGAGGAAGGAGGGGCGAGAGGAGGGGGGAGAGGAGGAGGGAGGGGGGAGGAGAGGAGGGGGAAGAGGGAGAGGAAGGAGGGGAGAGGGGGAGGGAGGAGGGGTGAGGGGATGGGGGAGGGGAGGAGGAAGGAGGGGGGAGGGGGGAGGAGTTAGTTCTCAGGACAGGAATCCTGCTGTCAGAAGCACTCCCAGCTGCAGGCGCTGAGCCTAGCGGGCTGACCCCAGGAGAGCCTCCGGGTCGCTGGGCGCAGAGGCCCCGCCTCCAGCAGCCAGCGCACAGGGAGGCAGACAGTGGCTGTGCTCACCGGAGGCACTGAAGGGGGTGACACGCTTGTCATCCCAGCAGGAGGCCAAAGGCATTTTCCTGTAGAACTGCGGGGAACGGGCCCACGTGGGCAACACCCTCGTGTCCAGGTGGGAGAAAAGAACAAATAGCACCTGTTTTTTAAAAAGACTTCTATTTATTTATTTATTTGAAAGGCAGGAGCCATCTCCCATCGGACGGCCTATGCCGTCAACACCCAGGGCGGGGCCAGGCCACACTCGGGAGCCTGGAGCTCCGCCGGGTCTCCCACGTGGGTGCAGGGACACAAGGACTTGAGCCGCCACCTGCTGCCTCCCCGGCACGTTAGCAGGGAGCTGGATGGCAAGTGGAGGCGGCACTGGATCCCAGGCATCTGAGAGAGGTATGGGCGTCCCAGGTCTCATCCTAAGACCAAAACGAGGGTTGTGCCTTCCTGGAGAATTGCACAGATTTCTCTGCTGAGCTGCAAGCTCACCCACTGCTCGTGTTTTCCTCCATCCAAGAGATTTTTGCAGAAGGCTTATGGAGACAAGCCCAGTGCCGTCTGCCTCAGGGGGTGTGTCCGCCAGGCTGACATCACACACCCAAAGGTTTGCGCTCCCGCCACTGCGAGAAGCCGCTCTAGACCCCAAACTCCAGCCTCACCAGCTTGTCAGACCAAGGGCAGGTTCATTAAGGAGGTTATGAGCACTTTCCCCTTAAGACGGGAGCAGGGGTCGGCACACCCACCACTTCCGAGGTTCCTGCAGGCTCCGCCCCTGGCCCTGCTCCCAGGCTCCGCCCACCCACGCACCCCTGAACTGGATCGTGACTTTGGATGACTTTGGATCCTGAGGCCGCACAGCCAAAAGTGACTTTGTTGCTTGGAATCCGTTAGCACAGCCGTTTCCCAGTTCTTTGGTGTCAGAGAGAGATGAACCTCATTGCGCTGAAAACCCCCAACAGCAGGACTTGGGAATTCTGGGAGTGTTTTGGGGGTGTGGTGGTGGGGTAGGATCTTTTCAGAGCTCATTCAGAAAACACGGGGACCCCGGGGCTGAGCTCCTGGTCAGGTTTTAGGACCACATGGATGGAAACAACTCTTGATGTCTGGTCTGTGCAAGGACTCCTAGTGACAGACACAGCTCTGACACAGCCCGGCCCAGCACTCTGTCCAGCTAGCCTCCCTGGCCGCCTCCCAGGCTTTTCTCCCGTTTCCATGGATACCGCCAAAGGGGCTCTGGAAGTTTCCAACACAGCCTCTGCGGTGGGGCTGTCGGCTCGTGGTTCTCAGATGACGTGGGGTGGGGGGTGGGGGCTGCCGCTGGAAGCCAGACCATGCACCCTGCACACCCCCCCCCCCCCCCGCAGGCAGTGCGCCTGTCAGCTCACTGCAGGTTCAAGGGAGGTGGGAAACGGAGGGAGCACCTCGGGGGGCAGCCGAGTAGAAATGTAAGCGCTGGCCGGCTTCAGCTGCTGGATCTTTCCGGGAAGGGTTTCGGCCCTGCGGATCAGGGCGCGTTGCCCCTTCGCACCCTGTGTGCACATGCTCAGCCTCCGGAGCCCCCTTTGCCCCCGGACGCTCTCAAAAGACGGGTCACCCCGTTTCCTTCCTGCTCCAGGGAGGGAGAGAGTCCTCCCTCTTTTCCAAGCGCTGCGGGCACGTGGTCCACGTGGTCGCAGCCAGGAAGCTGACCAGCAGGGTGGGAGGCCCAGGCCACCAGGTGAGCCAGGTGTGCAGGCGGGCTGTCGTGGGCCAGGGATGCAGCGGGTGGGGTGGTGAATTTGTTGCCTCGGAAGCCCACCTGCTGAGATCATGAACCAGCCACATGCGGGCTTGGGGGTGGTCTCACACACAGGACCAGCTGCCCGCCACAGCCCAGGCCTGCCCACGGCCTCCTCATGGCCTTTGTTGGAGTCAGGCTGCCTTGGGAGCCAGCTGGACCTGGTGATTAGAGACTTCATCAGTATCTTGTCACCAGTTTCCACGGCTGCCGGGCCTGGGGCTCGCCATCAGTCGGCCTCGGCTGTCCTCTTGGGTGCCTGGGGCCGTGGGACAGGGACAGGCAGCACCAGAGTTAACACATCTTGACCTCCCAGTGTCTCCGCGCCTGCCTGAGCCAATCCCCAGTGTGGCCGACACGAGGCCGGGAATTGCAGCCAGGGATCCTCTCTGAGTTGTCTCCCCAGTTCCTGCCAAGAGCCACGCGGGCACCAGGCACACGGAGCTGGACTCGATCCACGGCCTGTGCACAAGGCTGTCCCGCGGGGCAGTGTTTCAGGGGCTCCCTGGGGCTGGGAAACATGCCGTGAGCTGCCCGGGGAAACTGGCAGACCCCCACCATGAGCTCAGTACATTTTTACCAGAAACAGTCATTTCGTGGCCCTGCCTGAGAAAAACCTTCCTTTCCAACTCCTGCTTCGTGAGAGCCAGAGAAGCCAAAGGGCTGCTGCTGTACACGGCATCGTCCCAGGGAACCCTAACCCTGGTCCTGGCATCTCACTCACTCCTGGGTACCAGCGTCCCAGCAGACCAGCCCTCCTCTTCCCGGAGGTCGGGGCCCAGCCTGGCACTGAGTCTCCCGGCCTCCCTTGGAGCCAAGTGAGCTCACAGATGAAAACTGTCACAGCAAAGACAAGAGCCTGCCGGAGGGGGAGGCTGCCTCCCGCACTCTCTCCCCGTCCCTGGTAGCTGAGTTGCAATCAGACCTGGGCCTGCGCTGCCCAGCGCCTCGAGCCCCATCCTGGGCTCATCCGCGCAGGGAGAAGACCTGTGCTGTCCGTAGCCACCCGTGGGTCTTTATCGGGAAGCTGAAGAGACACAGGGGAGCGCGCTGTGATGGCCTCCAAGGTGAGGCCTGTGTTTTCTTTTTTGAGCCCCCACAAAAAACTGCAGCTCAGAGAAAGCAGCTCGCCTGTCTACAGCCAGGGTTGTGATTGGCAGCGGTGCAAACGCAGAATCCGTGAGGTCCGAAAGCCCCTCGGGTGGAGAGGGACTGACGGGCGGGGTGCAGGGTGCGGGAGGAAGCAGCCTGCTGTTGGTTTTTGCTTTTGTTTTCCTTAAGGAGAAAGATGCTTGGGCTGGCATTATCTTTAACATCCACATCTGATCATCATTCCACATCATGACCCATCGCAGCCACACCCACGCCCTGAGGAATCACTATTCTGACCCCCAGTGTGCAAACAGGTGGTGTGGCCGAGGTAGGTGTGCACCCAGATAATAAGAGCTGACTATGGGATTTGAACCAGATTCTTCACTCTACATCCTATACCCATTCCGTCAGGCACACACGAAAACCAACCCATGCCGTCTTGAGCAGAAGACAAGACGCACAAACCGCAGACACAGACTTCCTTCCGAGGGTCCTCAACCCCGTCACAGACTGTCTGCAGCCCCCTCATCCGTTTGCTCATGGCCCTGGCCAGGACCAGGCCGAAGTGGTGCGAGTAGCATGGCCGTCATCCGGCGTCCTGTTCTCTACTCCCAGCCGTCAGCTGTGGTCCTCTCCCGGGGGGGCAGGAGGAAAGGGGCCATCACCAAGTCTGAGCGCCCGTCCGGTGCTTGTCGCCTGTGCGTCCCAGGAAGAGGCTTTAATGGGCCCGGCTCGGGTCTGCTCCTTCTCGAGGGAGCGCTCGGGGGAGCCTGGGGACGTAGCTGGCAGTCCTAGCGGGGGAGCAGCCTCAGGCGTGGGAAGTGGAGGGAGGCAGACGCTGACACCGGAGTCAGGAAGGGACACTGGACGCACGAACCGTCCCCACAGTCCTGCCCCGCGCTGCGCCACAGAACTGGCGGTGGCCGCCCTCGGTGTGGAAAGCACCGCGTGCTCACACACACACTTTATTTCGCACACAGTTCTCTCCGTCTCACGTCCTCTCACGGAGCGTGGTCCACGCTGTCACACAGGTGACCCACCTAGGACTTGTCCCATGGGGCCTGTGACCGGCATGTATGCACAGTCCTGCCCCAGAGAGCACAGGTCCTGAGGGTGGGAGAGCGGAACACCTGCCTGGAGACGTGGGTGCCTGGGTGCTGCGTGGGGGGTGGGGGGGCGGTGAGTACACACAGGTGGGCCTGCCTCCAGCCTCTCTCTGCTATGTCTGAGGTCCATGACTCACGTCCACAGCCACCCCTCAACGCCAAGGGAAGACTAACACGTCAGGTGCACGCTGTCCGCCCCTCGGGCGTGCAGAGGCCCTGGCTGGCTCCCAGCCCCCTCCCCCCGGGCCGACTCTGAGGCAGACATGATGCTGTGCCCGGGACCACACAGCAAGACTCGAGGGCCTGCCGCCTACTCGGGCACAGGCCCGACTGCCGAGGCCGCGGCCATCTCTGTCCCGAGCTTTACATAAATGCTGACTGTTAAAGAGCCCACGGTAAAACACCTTCCACGTTGTCCTCGCACACACGCACAAAACAGAGCCGAGGGAATTCCCCAAGGAAGCCGGCTGCCTCTCCCTGCGTGCTGCACCCCGATGTGTTCTGTTTAATGTCATCATGTTAAAAACTGGCTGCGTGGGACCCTAACCTGACATCACGGCAGGCAGTGGCCTGCAGTGTGGAGAGCGTGTCACCTACCTCCACGCACCCCACGGGACGTCTGCTTCCAGCGCCTCGAGTCTCTGGGCTCCAACCTGCCAGGTTCAGCCCCGAGTGTGTAACCTGGTGCTATGTGGGGCCGGGGGGCGCACAGGCCTTAGTCATCAACTCCCCTCCCACCTTGCTCCTGCATGGGAGTCAGCCGGGTTCGCCCCCTGCGCCTGCAGCAGCCGGAGCTCAGCGCTCGCCGCTCAGCTAGGCGCTCAAGCACTCCCAGCAGAAACGGCCTTGCTGCTGTCGCCCTCCCGGCCCAGCACAACCGCTTTTCCACGCCTGTTTCCGAACCTCTGACGCTGCCCTAGCTGTTCCAGGTCCCGTCACCAGCGCTGTCCACGCGTGGGGGCCGATCTCCCTGCCCCTGGCTTTCTGGACGCCCTCTCATCGCCAACAGCTTCCCAAAGTGTGGCTCCCAGAGCAGCACACGGGTGCGTGGGGTACACGCACAGGGCCCTCGCAAGTTCCCGGAACTGGACATCACAAAAAGTCTACGCATGGATTTCAACATTTTGGGGGTCCCCAGTCCCATTTTTATGAGGTTCCTGAAGTACCCCATATAATTTTATTTTATGTATTTGGAAAAGAGAGGCAGAGAGAGACAGAGATGCTTATTTGCTGGTTAAGTCCCTAAATGCCCCCTCCAGACAGGGTTGGGCCAGGCTGAAGCCAGGAACGCAATCCAGGTCTCCCTAGGGGTGGCAGGGACCCGGCCACCTAAGCCACCACTGCGGCTTCCCCGGGAGTGCATTGCCGGGAAGCTAGAAATGGAGCCGGGACTTGAGCCCAGGCACCCCGGCGTGGGATGGGGTATCCCGCGGTGAGAAAGGCCCTCCTGTGGAGACACCAGGGGTGCGAGGCCCGGAGCCCTGATCCCGCGGCTGCAGGTGCTGTCCCGGCTGCGTGACGCTGCCTCAGCCCCTTCCTTTCACTACTGGGGACACGGTGCTCACTGGCAGAGGTCTGGGCTGGGCTGAGGAGCGAGTCCTGGAAACAGAAAGTGGTGGTGTGCGGACCACACCGCAGATGTGAGTGCACTCACTGTTTGAGCTGCGAGGTCCAAGCGGGGCCCTTTGTGTCATGCATCAGTCACCTCGAGGGGCTGGGAGGCCCCAGGATGCCCCCCAAGCTTCTGAGGCCTGCACCCCCCAAGCCCACACCGCCCAGGCTTGGAAGCCAGGCAGCACCTGAGCTGGGCCCCAGAGCCAGGGGGAAGGGCTCCAGGTGCCTGCCCGGCTCGGCTCCGTAGTGACAGGGACAAGCCGGGCATTCAGCAGGGGGCCCAGCAGGGCCGGAGTCCTCATTTTCCACATTCGTCTTCCTGTAAACTACAGGGGAGGTGACAGCCCCCCAGGACGTGACGGAGCAAGCAGGGTTCACACTCCCACACCCAGCAAAAGACAGTGGGCAGCTCTGGGGCCGAAGAGAGAGAAAACCTAGCTGGGCGGGGCGGGGACCCCTAAGGAAGGCGACAAGACCCAGGGGGCGGCGGCGGGCAGGGGGTTCCTGGCGCAGCTTAAGCAGCACCTGGGCTTACAGAGCTCCCGAGGGGCTGCTGTGAACAGGGTTTGCCAACGAGGCCAATCGAGGAAGCAGACCCCCGCACAGTGGCCATGGAGGAGGGGGTCACAGCGGGCCCTGCTCCCCGTGTCGGCCTCCATCCTTATTATGGGGCTGTGTGGTCAGGCAGATCAGATCTCATTAAAGAAAGCCAAGCGGCCATGCAGGTCCTGGCCAGCATGGGCCGGAGGGGCTGGGACGGGGGGACGGGCCTCGGCTGGGGGGGCGGGGGGCTCGTGCGGCTCAGGTTCCAGGCAGTCATCCCCGCCGCCTCTCTGTTCAGCAAACACACACTCCGGGCAGAGTCCTTGCGAACCGGCTCAGCTGGACAATGTGGATGGTTTTCACTACTGCCAAAAAGCCAGGCAAGCAGCCGTTACAGGAAGGAAGACTGTAAGTAAGAGGTGACAGGCGACGAGAGAGGCGTCCAGGTTCCGGGCCGTCCCGTCCAGTCGCTGTGGGTCCAGGTCCCGACTCTGAGGCTCACCTCCACAAGCTGAGGTTGACGGTGCTTACGTCACAGGGGCTGTGTGACCAGAGCAGCAGTCGGGCGCCTGTCCTGTCCAGGTCCATACCTGCCAGACCGCAGAGCGCAAGGCGCCTTTCCCCCACACTTCAGTGTTAAAAACCCTCGAGCACACGGAAGCTAAACAGAGCAGTGAGCGCCCACACGCCGACCCCGGCTCCACAGTCAGCGTTTCTCTGTGTCCACCACACACCTGTCTCTCCCACCATCCCTACATGGTCACCTGCACATGTGTCACATCTGGATTGCCCCCCAACACACGCTCAAACACCTTGGGCCCAGGGTCCTGGTCCCGGCGCCCCAGGGAGGGCTGTGCTGGGGGTTGGACTCTGCTAGTGAGTGGCAGTGGGGGTGGGCAGTGAGGGGTCCACAGAGGGGGAGGCTGCCCACCCCACCGGGCCCCATGCAATTCCCCGCTCCTCTGGGAGGCCCAGGCTGAGTGACGTCACCATGTCCCAGGCCGAGCCAGCCCTGGAGGCTGTCCTGCCTTCTCCTCGTGGGGACAACTTCAGCATTCCTGGCAGGCGGTCACTCTGGGGCCTGCAGGCCTGGGCAGCCCTGGAGGCCCGGGCAGTGGACAGCGCTTCCCGGGAGGAGCTGAGCAGCAGTGTCCCTGTGTGGAGAGGAGCGCGGGCTCCCCGTGCCCTCGCTCTCAGATCCCAGGTCTCTCCGCCCTCACCGGGCATGCGCTGTGTCCCACACAGGACAGTGTCCCCTTCCTGGGGGCTGGGCCACACCTCACACTTTCTGTGCTGGCCTGGACGGTGCGGGTGGCCCTCCTGCAAAGCGCCCAGTGAATGGGTGTCGACTGACTTAAGCAGGGGTAACAGTTCACACCACCTGGCAGCAAACGTAACAGACCCCAGAGTGCAAACCACTTTTCCCCCGGCTCCCGGCCTCCCCGTCCTCCGCAGCCCTGGCTGTTGTGGGCATTTCAGGAGTGACCGCTGGGTAGATCTCTCTCAAATAAAAGCTTTTTGGACCCCACTGTGCACGTCACCCAGTCCACGTGCTGTGGTGGAAATGGCCAGGGACTATGACAACCTCGGGGAGGGTCTGCTGGTGCCAGCCACAGAGCAGAGGGGTCTGCCCGCCCTCTGTCGCCAAGGCGGGCTTTGATCATTGGTGCCGGGACCCAGGGAAGGCCACCTTGCTGTCCCAGAGCCTCTAAACGCAGGGTCAGCGCGTGAACCTGTCCCGGGCGCGGCCAGGGAGCCGTCTCAGCGGGGGCCGTGTGGTGTGGGCTTTCTTCCCGGCCTCCGGCCTGTCTTCCAGACAAAGCCCCATTGTTTTCCAGAGGGACCAGCGGCTTCCCCTGAACTTCGGAAATGGGAAAAAAAAGCCCATTTCCACCCAGGGCTTGCCCGGTCACCGTCCTCCTGATTCATTCCCAGGAAGTCCAGCTGGGAACGGCTCTGAGTGACCCGGCTTTGATTCCAGAAACACCTGCGTCGGGGGCGGCCGCGCTCCGCCGCCTCGGCTGCTCCACGTTTTCTCAGGTTGTGTTTACAAAGGAAAAACTCTGAGCTCATTTTTGCCAAGGCTTCGGCTCCTGCGTCCCCCCGGGACCAACAGTAAAGCCAGAAACCCAAGCAGCACTCTGCAGCCACGACGGGGCCGTACCCTGTGTGTTTCTCTTTCCTCCAACACGAAGGGAAATTCCCCAAGCCCGTGTTCCTGAGTGGTTTCCACGAGAACGAAGAGCTGTGGACCCCATGGCCCTGGGGGCCTGGGTTCCTCCCTGCAGCTGGGTAGGGTCCCCTGGCAGGACGAGGAGGCCACACCCCCTGGTGGTGACCTGCGTCCCCCCAGGGGGGCTCAGCAAATGCAGGATGAGGCTGTGTCAGCTGTCCTCAGGGCAGGCAGGACACAAAGGCACGCGTCCAGCACGTGCGGCACCCAGGGTTTGCTGTGGTCTGAGTGCACTCCCCCAAGTGCCGGTTCTTGGTCCCCAGTGTCGGGGTGCCTGGAGGGAGGTGGAGAGGTCACTGGGGGCGCCACTCTTGGAAGGGATCAAGTTAGCTCCTGTGGAACCCTGGTTAGCTCCTGTTAGTGCGAGCAGTCATGCACAGTGAGCTGTCCCCTAGGACCCCGGCCTCACCGTGCGCATTCTCCCTCTGGTGCACGACGACGCCATGATGGCACCTGCCCCGGCACGCAGCAGTCCCAGCGTGCACCAGAGCCCAGACGGGAACACCCGGCCTTCAAACCTGCGATCCTGATCAACCTCTCTGCACAAAGTGCCCGCCTCGGTGCTGTGTCACAGCAGCAGGAAACCGACTAAGGCCTCCCTGGGGAGACGCCTTCCAGACGCACGAAAGAGCCACTGAGAACCTCAGTGCTTTGGACAGACGCACTTGCTCACCACCTGCGGCCAGCACCGGCCTAGCGACCATTACTGCCCCTGACCGCTCCTCAGAGAGGCGGGGGCCGGCCACCTGGCGGGGCTCCGAGGAGACCACTCAAAGAGCAGGGTGACAGGCCAGAGGGGGTGTCCAGCACACGCGACATGGCGCCCGGGACAAGGAGCAGCAACCGCTGAACTGGCTGGTGTGCGTTCCAGTTCGGCACCAGGCAGACAGCGGCCTTGCCGACAGCCGCCGAGCCTCCGGAGCAGCAACGCGCTCTCGCACCCAAGTCAAAGCTCTCAGACCTGGGCCTGCAGCCGTGCTGTGGGCTCCCGTGGCAGAAGGCGTCGGCCCTCGCCGGGCGGCACAAATTCAGATCTGGATCCACGCCCACAGCCTTTGCACCTCAGCAGAGACTGCAGGAGGGGTTAAGTTGCTGACCCAGCAAACGAGCGCTGGTTTGAGTCCAGGCTGCTCCACTTCCAGTCCAGCTCCCTGCTAATGCACCTGGGAGAGCAGCAGAAGTGGCCCAAGTGTTTGGGCCCCTGCCACCCCTGTGGAGGACCCATACAGAATTCCTGGTCCCTGGCTGCAGCCTGGCCAAGCCCCAGCCCTTGTGGCCATTTGGAGAGGGAACAAGTGGATGGGAGATCTGTCTCTTCCTCTCTATCACTCTGCCTTCCAAACAAATATTTTTTAAAAAACAAATATTTTTTAAAAGCATATTTTCATTCAATGAAGCCATTTCTATGCAAAGTATTTTTCAGCTCCTCCTCCCGAAGCGGTGTTAAGACGCCGTGGACCAAAGCACCCGGCTCGGTGGTCGCAGGCCTGCCTCCCCGATCCAGGGCAGTCCTCCGCCATTCACACTCGCTTCTCGTCTCTAGCCTGCCCTTGTCCGCCTTGCACTGCACGGGCTACTTGACAGCCAGGAGACCCCGGGAGCTGCCTGAGGACAGAGAGGCTGGGGAGGTGGTCGTGAGGCCATCACCCCACTCCCTCTGAGGATGTGGGCTCTGATTGGAAGTGGGGGGCAGGCCAAGTGTCACGGGCTGAAATTGGGGAGCACTCCTGGGCTCTGAGGCAGCGCCATGCCCACTACATGGCGGCTGCGGGTTTGCACACCAGGCCAGCAGGGGTCCACGACCTGGGGGCGAGGCACACAGGGCCCTTGTGACACCAGCTGCGCCCTGGTCTGTTCTCGCTGCCATCACTAGACACCGAGGGTGAATAATTCACCAAGTACAGAAATGTGTTGCCCACAGTTCTGGAAGTTCAAGGTCCAAGACGAAGATGCCGACAGGTGTGGCTGCCAGACGGTGCCGTTGCTCTGTGCTCTCGAGAGAATAAACTTGTTCACACAGGACTCACCGATGGGGGGGGGGGGGGCGCGCGTCCCTGCGGCCCTTCTACCAACCCAGTCTCCTCCTAAAGGCCCAGCTTGCGATACTGTGACACCGCGGAGTGAGTTTCGACATGAAGTGGGGGGAGGGGAGACCCAGCACACTGGGCAGACTCAGGAGCTGGCTTGGGCCAATGTCTGGGGGAATCACGTGGGACACTTCTTGTTCCTGGGGACAGAGAAGGACCAGGTGAGGGCAGCCAAGTGTCGCTGAGAGCCAGGGGCTGTGTCCAGTGGCTCGTCGGGAGGAAGAGGGCTCCGTGTAGCAATACACCGACACTGCACAACGTGTATGCGTGTCGTTCCCCGACCCCACCACTCACCAGCAAGGCAACAAACACCCACATCTGGCCGTCCTCGGCTCACTGTCTACACCAGCACCTGCCCTTAGCTCTGGGCCTATGAGGTCACAGCAGGGGAGCCACGAGTCAGCTCAGATCCGTCTCCCACTGGCCAGAGCCAGCACGTGGCCCCAGCAGTGAAACCAGGAGCTCAGGGGTTGCCTGCGCTGAGGGCAGGGGCTGAAGCCCCCAAACGCCCATCCTGGGGCAGCTTTGGCTGCATTCTGCGTGAGCTTCTCTCTCCAGGGCCCTAGGACACGGTTTCAGTGCTGAGGTCTGGGTGCCGTGTTCTCAAACGAATCCCAGTTGGAGCCCCTCGCACGCACAGCCCCTTCCTTCTCCACGAACGCTTGTTCCAAGGATCTGCTGCCCACAGCGCCCCAGGACCACACGAGGGTGACAGCCTAGCCACAGCCTGCAGCACAGCAACAGGGCTCCTGGCCTCGGGCCACACCCCCTATGTGCCCAAAGCAGGTGCAAGTGACCGTCAACACGCCCTGGTCCCGCCCCTTCCCCCCGGCCCCCACCCCGACCCTGTGACCCTGTCTTTTTCTCTGGGCAGCTCCTACTTCTCCCTAAAACATGGTCAAGCTGCCAGCACCTTGCAAGTGCTCCCTGGCCCCCACGGGGCTGGCGGTCCTCTCATGTTCCTGTGCTTCCCAGCATGCCGCGTACCACAGCCCCTCCCCCCATCTGCTTTGCCACTGCACTGCATTAAGGGAGGGCAGGGCCTCTGTGTCAGGCAGGAAAGCCCAACAGAGAGTGGACAATGAGCCAGAGAAGGGAGCGGTGCTCACGAGGAGGCGCCTCATCCACAGACGCGGTCAGCATCCATGGAGCAGCCGGACTCAATACGTTCACTCCCAGGGGAGAGGGGAGAGGGGAGAGGGGAGAGTGGAGGGGGGAGAGGGGAGGAGAGGGGAGGGGAGGGGGGAGGGGAGAGGAGAGAAGGGGAGAGAGGAGAGGAGGGGAGAGGGGAGAGGGGAGAGAGGAGAGGGGAGGAGAGGGGAGGAGAGGGGAGAGGGGAGAGGGGAGGAGAGGGGAGAGAGGAGAGGGACATCTTCCACCCACTGGATCCCTCCCTAACTGGCTGCAACCACTGGGCTGGGTCAGGCTGACACCAGGAACCTGGAACCCCATCTGGGTCTCCCCCGTGAGCGGCAGGGCCCAAGCACCCGAGTCATCTCCCGCTGCTTTCTCAGGCGCCTTAGCAGGGAGCTGGACAGGAAGTGGCGCAGCGGGGACTCCATCAGTGCCCTGCACCCTGCACGTTGCCGGCATCGCAGGCAGTGGCCTCCCTCTCCGTGCCACAGCACCAGCCCCCTGTCTTGCTCTGTAGCGACTTCTCCCGGCAGACGCTCAAACTCTGCCGACTTTCAGATACCAAACAGCCCCACTGGGGACAGCCAAAGGCCCCATCCAAGTCCACAATGGATTTCGTGTCCACGTCTCTTCCCTCCCCAGGTCTGAGCCCCGGGTGGGGGGTACGGTGGGTCCTTTCATTCCTCCTCTTCCAAGGATCCCCGCCCTAGCTCCCCAGACTGCCTGAGGCTCTAGGCCCTCTGCACTCCAAGTCCCCTCTTCTTAGACACACGGTGAGATTCGGTGGTGTCCTCTCCTGCGCCCAGCTGGGAACTCCCGCTGTGCCCCAACACCTGGTGCACGGCACCCTGCCCTTGGCTGTTTTAGGTGACACTGTGGGTTTGGAATGAGCTCCTGCGGGGGGGGGGGGGGGGGGAAGAGGGAGAAGGGGAAGGGAAGAGGGGGAGGGAGAGGGGAAGAGGGAGAGAGAACCCCTAGATACCCAGACACCCATCAGTTGCTGCTGCTGTTCCTCCTTCCCTTCCTGCCTGTGACGCCAGCCGCGCCTGCCCAGTCTGTTCAGAGTCAGGGGCTGATTCTAGAATCGCTAACACAAGCACTTCCGCCTGTGAATAGTGTTGCTGCAGCCCCATCCGACAACACTCAGAGGGGTCAATGCACAGCTCGCATTTCTCACGCATCCCTCTCCTGGGCTCCACCCAGAGCCCCTCTTGGCTGGCCTGGACAGCAGGCCAGGGTCCACCCAGGCCGGTCGGGTCAGTGGCTCTCCTCCCTCCTCGGGCCCCCTGGAGCGCGCAGCCCCTCCCCCACCTCATCCCAGCAGCCAGGGCGAAGGGTGGACGAGCACTCTCCCCAGGGCTCCACTTCCCACAGCGGACATGGCTCAGCGGAAGGAGGCCGAGCGTTGGCCCCGCTGTGGGCTAAGCGCGTGGATAGCACAGCTGTCTCCATTTCATGCCCGGAGACGCGAAGGCAGAGGAATCTCCGCAGGCGCTTCAAGGCGTGGGTGGCTCCCCCAGGCTCCCTGCCACCCCCAAGCTCCAGTCCCCTCCCGGCTCCTGGTCAGTTTCCTCGCCTTCCCACTGCCCTCCGACTCGGCCAGGTCCTCACCGAGAGCCCTCAGGGTGCATGTCCGACTCCAGGGCCCACCGCGCAGGGGAGGCCGAGGGGCCAGCGGGGTGGTCGGCTCCTCAGACGTGGTGGTCATCCATCCGCAGCACCGCACGCCTGAGATACCGGGCGCTGGCCTACGCGGGAACCTGGGCGGGCCCGCAGCCAGCTTCCAGAGCTGGGGACAAGGAGGGAATAGAGTCTGCGGAGTCTCAGAGCCGGTAAGGTGCTGGCAAGTTCTGGAAGGGAGTGGACAGGTGGTGTGCCAGGCCCATCTCCCGCCTGGTTCACGTCCCCCTCCTCGCTTTAACCTGGCCTGGCAGCCTGGAGCGGGCCCTGCCATGTTCTCCAGGTCCCACACAGGGTCCTTCAGGCGGTATGGCCTGTCTCAGCCCTGCCTGACATTATGAGCCCCACGGAACCCCCCCGCCATTCCTCATGACCTGGGATGGGGAGGTGGGGCGGCCTCCAGAGGCAGGGTGCCAGGTCCAGCTTCCCAGACAGCGCCCTCCCCTCCCCCGGGGCTCCTGGAGTCTGAGACCCACCCCCGCCCCGTGAAACCGCCCCTGGACTGCTGACCCCCAGCCACTGGGGTGGGTACACACGCCATTGACTTCCAGATGTGCCTGCAGCGGGTCACTCAGTAACAGATCCTGAACATGGGGAGGAAGAGGCGAGGGGGCTTCACTGCCCGGATTCCTGCATCCCGCTGAGAGCAGAAACACCTATCTCCCTGCAATCCTGAGCCCCAGGAGGTGGAGGGAGTACAACTCATCTCCCTGCAGTCCTGAGCCCCAGGAGGTGGAGCGAGTACAACTCCTGTGGAGGCTTCAAAGACATTTTTAACAGATTTATTTACTTGTAAAAGCAGAGTCAGAGGGAGAGGGGGAAGGGGAGGGGGAGAGAGGAGACAGAGAGTGAGAGGGGGAGAGGGAGGGGGGAGAGGGGGAGGGACAATCTTCCATCCATTGGTTCACTCCCCAATGGCCACAACAGCCAGGCGTGGCCAGGCGGAAGCCAGGCACTCCACCCTGGTCTCGCGCGTGGGTGTAGAAACCAGGGGCTTGGGCCGTCTTCCCCTGCCTTCCCAGGCCATCAGCAGGTGCTGGGTCAGAAGTGGGGCTGCCTGGACTAGAACTGGCACGGACAGGGGAGGTGGGTGCTGCAGGCGGTGGCTTAACCCGGGTACCAGGATGCCGGCCCCGAGGCAATTTAAACACTAGGTTTCCGGTCTGAGCCCCACACGAGCCCGGCAGGGCCCGTCAGGGAAGGCAGGTGCTGCCCTCCTGGGCCTGCCTGCTCCCATGTGGATGTGGTGCACCTGTTCTGCTCCAGGTCCCACCACACTGTGCCCACCAGGAGAAGGCGAGCCAGGCTTCCCTGCTCCCCCTGTGCCAGGCAGGTCCCAGAGGAGGTGCCGAGCAAGGGAGGTGTGCGGGTCCCCTGGGCTCACTCTGACTAGGGCCGCAGCTTCCGAGCCTGCACTCAGCCACCGGGCTTCTCTCCAACAACCCCAGCCCCTACTTTAAACATGTTCCAAGTCCACGGTCTCAAAGGCGACACCAGGTCAGGTCCCGAAGGGCACCCACTGCCACCCGCGCAGGGAAGGGCGCCTGTCACTCTGGACAGACAGCTGGGTGGCTGCTGGGGCAGAGGCGCTGAAGCTGGGTTTCTGCTGGCAACGCCACACACGGAACTCATTTGTCACGAAGCAGGAATGGAGGGGGAATCTCGGGGAAGGACTGGGAGGCGAAGGGGGAAAACCTGAGTCAGTCGGAATCTGGAGTCCAGAAACAGCGCCCGAAGCCACAGCTGACCCTGGAGGGCGTCCCAGGGAAACAGAAGTCGCCCGAGGGGCCGGACAGCCTCACGGTGCTCCCCGGCCTCGCCAGGGTGCCAAGGCCCTTCCAGGAGACCTGCTTCAGACATAAACTTCCCGGAGCCGCCCCCGTGCTGGGCACACACAGGCGCAGTGCAGGGCGGGAAGTCAGGGTGTGGAGCGAGGGCAGGCCTGGACACCCAGGACAACAGTGTCACCCCGAGGGCGAAGGCGGTCAAAGACTGACCACCCCTGCTCCGCCCTGAGACATGGCGCTCCAGGACACGAGCCACACCCCACGCGCGTGTGCACACGTGACAGATCAGTGTGCTGTCCACACAGGAGCTTTCTGTCGAGACCAGAAGGATGTGGGGAGAAGACGACGAGGGGCGAGCAGGTGTCCGGGCCCAAGGCACCAGGGTGCGGTCGACGGGGAGGGCTGCGAGGAGCGCCGGAGACGACGATGGCAGTGGGGTGGGGGGTTTCGTGCCCGGGAGGCCAAAGCTGAAGTGGCGTTTCCAGTTCTGATGCGGTGTGCACACAGAGCAGGGGCGTCCTGCGTAGGTCCTGGAGGCAACCAGACGCGGGACGGGCCGGCACGTGGGGAACAGACTGATGCATCAAGGCCCTGTCACCAGGACCCCTATGAGGGAGCGTGGTGTGTGGGGGTGAGGGTGAGATGGCCCGGGGACACGCATGGGGAGGCTGGAGTGTTTGTGGGCTCTATTAAAAAAATATTTACTATTTACTTGAAGTGGGGTGGGGTGGGGGGAGAGGGGAGGGAGAGAACACCTGCTTCCACTGGCTGGGTCACTGCCCAAACCCCCAACAGCCAGGGCTGGGCCAGGCCCCCGTACGGGTAGCAGGGGTCCAGGAGAGCCGCATGGAAGCGGAGAAGCTGAGACGTGAGCTGGCGCTCTGACAGGCTGCAGGCATACAAGCAGTGCTGTGCCACCACCCCAGGCCCTGGCTGCCCTGAGAAGACCTGCAGGGTCCGCCCTCAGCCCAGCGGGGTCACAGCAGGCGGCGGGTAGCGGCCAGTGGCCTTCCTGCTCCGGCTTCTCCCTCTCCTCGCCCTGTTCCAGTATTAATAGTCCGAGGAGCAGAGAGCACCGATTTGAAGGAACACCAGACTATCTGCCTTCCCAGGGGGCTTTGCGAGCCTGTGTGATCCCGTCCATCAGGAAGCAAAGGAGCGCCTGGGCCCTGCCCACCCGATGGCCCATGTCCCCGACAGGACTCGGAGCCCGCACAGCAAGCAGAGCCGCCGACCGCTCAGAATGCGCCGTCGGCCGGGAGCAGCGCGGCCCCGGGAGAAGCTGGCCGAAGCCCACCCGTCAGTGATGGCTTCTCTCTGCACAGGGCCAGAGACACTGGGGGTGTCGGGGCTGACCTGACCATCCGAGAGCCACAGGGACTGACGACACACGGAAAAGGCCAATCGACTGGCACCCAAGAAACACCAAGCAGAAGCACGCCGCATCTGTGAGGCGGTCAATCCTCCAGAGCTAAATGTTTCACAGCCCAGGTGGTGCCGAGGATCCAAGGCGAGGCTGAGGGCTCCGGCTGTGTGCATGCAGCCTGCGTGCCGCTTCCCACCGGACTGGACCTGGGTGTGCTCGGCCCTGGGCAGTGCCCGCGGTCTCCGAGAGTGCCACCCGCAGAAGCCCCGGCAGCCCCGGCTCAGGAGCAGAGTCCTCAGGACTGCCCTGTCACCCACGGGAGTTGTGTGCGCCACGTCTCCGGCTCAGGCGACGTCATGAGCCAGCATGGAAGCAGAGCGTGGCGTTCCCCGCTCCTGAGCACCAACAGAGCTCTCCATCTTACAGGTCAGACCCAAGCAGTGTCCCTGTCTCTCACCTCCAGGAGCGCGCCTCCCAAGGCAGCAGAGTCCACACACACACACCCACACCCGGGCCCAGCAGCCCCAACACAGGCCGGGAACCCAGGGCTCTAAGCCGTCCTACCTGTCTGCGGCGCTGGCTGACTGCACAGGTGGGCGTGGTCCCATTGGCTTCGTAGCCAGGAGGAGCCAGCTGCTCCAGAACGCAGCCACAGGTGAGGACTGGACGTGGTGGGAGGCTGGCCCGACAAGCCGCAGAGCCCCCGGAAGCTCCGTTTCCAAGTGAGCCCTGCCCTCAGCAGCGGCCATGCGCGTGAGGAACGCACCTGGGGCGCTCGCCTGCCCTCCCCAGGCTTGGCGCCTGCTGCAGGTGGTCACCACCCCCTGGGGAGGGTGTGGGAGGTGCCGGTGGGCCGTCTCTCCTCAGCTTGGTCTTTGAAGCCCACAGGGAGCTTTCCTTCCTGTCCCTGCTCTTGGGGTGCAGGGGCACCGTACAGGCCCTTTGGCTTGGCCTATGCTCTGTGGCTCTGGCCTTGTCCCTGGTCCCGGGCTCTGCAGGACTTCCTCCAGACCGTGCTGTCCTCAGCGGGCAGGCCGAGGGCTGCAGGGGGCACAGGCTGGAGGGGGCTCTGGGTGAAGAGCAGCCACCTAACAGAAACCGCCGTGGCAGTCAGTGGCAGCCAGCAAATAGGACGCCCCCAGTGAGCTCCTGGCCCCGCCCCTGGAGTTAGCAAGACGCGGCACACCTGGTGGGCCGCGGCTCAGACTGGAGTTGTGGCGAGTTGGGGCCTGATAAGGCCCAGGTGGGCGCTACCAGCACAGGTGGAGCAGGCGTGGGTTCTGGATGCTGGTGGCGAGTGTCGGTCCGGAGGACCTTGCTGACAGGTTCAGAGGTGAGGGCAGGGCCTGAGCCGCAGCCCAGGTGCTCGGTGACCCCAGAAATGCTGGTGTTGCTCCTCTGCTCGGACTTGCCACGCCACCTGTCACACCTGCACCTGCGCGTCTGCTGCCTCTTCTGGCTTCCTCCTCCAGCCGGCCCCGCGGTGGTTCTCGCTGCCCGGCCCAGCGCACGTGTGCCGGCTTCTCATCCTGCTCACTCATGACCCGAGCTGGGGCCATGCTTCCCCTGCAGGGGCTCTGCATGGAGGGAACACGTTAGGCACTCCACACTGGAAACTCGTCCTCGCTCAAGGTCAAGAGCAGTTTGCCTTCCCGGTGTGCACTCCCAGGGCTGCCTGTGAGACCCACGTCCCTGCCCGTGGTGATAAACATTCCTGCAAGTCAGGCCTCCTAACCTAACTGCAGCCCTAACAGCACAGGCCGAACGCCCTGATGGGATCGTCCCACTCGTGCACCTGTGTCAGAGTTTACCTCGGCCCCCAGCAAGGACAGATGGGACTGGTCAGTTAAGAGGGAGAGCACCTCTGCAGCTACCCATACGTGGTCAGGAGTGGACCTCAGGCACGCGTGCACCCTGCTGCGCCCCGGGCAGACCCATGTGAGTGACACAGGCGTGGGGACTGCCGGCGTCCCCCACCGCTGTCTGGGGGGGAGGGGCTGTGGTAGAACCTACAGCCTCCACCCCAGCAGGGTCCTGGGGTTCCAGATGGGGGGACACTAGCTGCCATCATCCATGAGTATTCGATCAAATCACTTCTGTTCAAGCCCTGGCCCTGGCCCCCAGAAAACCCAGGTGGCGACCGTGAAGCCCCAACAAGTCACACTTCCCAACACGGCAGCCGCTCCCAGTCACCCCCGGAGCCGTGAGCCCAGGCTGCCCTGGGAGAAGTGGGCTCATGCCGGCTTGGGGGTGAAAACCAGAGCTGAAGGCCGAGTGGTTGCTTGGCCCTGTCCTGGCGCCTGCACCTGCTGTCCGCCTGTCCCTCACCTTTGCACGGTCAGCGAGCCCCCTAGGCATGCTCTTGGGTTCCCTGCTGCCCCCATGCTGGGGCCCGGCCTGGGTGCCCCTCTTCACCCACAGACTCCTGGCCCAAAGGGCAAACAGATCCACACTCCGGCTCATTTCACGTCCCCAGAAGCCTGGCCGGCTCACCTCCCTGTTTCCCTGAGGAGGGCGGATGCCTGTGGACCTGTCGTGCCCAGCTCTGCAAGGCCTGGGTCTGCAGGGGCTAGAGGCGACCCCGACTCGCCGGCTGAACGGTACAGCAGCCCCTCCGGGGGCCCACGGGGGAGGGTGTGCCACGGCAGGGCTGTGTTAATCTGAGCTCCCTAGAGTACCTGGATCATCTGTGCTTCATTAACGCGATTAAAATGGAGATTTCCTGGGGAGGCGTCATTGCATTCGCAGATCATGTCAGTCCCTCCTGAGAGCTCAGCTGGGCACAGTGGGCCCTGCACACCAACCCCACGAGGGGCCCCTTGGCTCTGCGCTTACCAGCTGTGAAAGGTACTGGTGGCAGTTGGTGGATTGCTTGTGTGCTTTTGAAAACTGCTACAGTGATCAGCGTTAGCTCTGCAGTTAGAACAGTGGCTAGGAGCTCCGTCTCGGTCTCCCATGTGGGTGCAGGGGCCCAAGGACTTGGGCCATCTTCTACTGCTTTCCCAGGCCACAGCAGAGAGTGCGGTTGGAAGTGCAGCAGCTGGGCCTTGAACTGGTGTCCATGTGGGATGCTGGAGCCTGCTGTGCCACAGTGCTACCCCCCCCCCCCCTTGACTGAGTAGCCCTCCACATACCGACCGCATTCTCCTTACCTGTTGTGGACAGACACTTGGGTAATCTCCCTGATATGCTTTTTAGGAAGATGTATAAATAACTCTTCCTGTTCATTTTCTTGACGTAAATAACTCTATGTGTGGACACATCGGGTACTGGGAAGGTGGGAGAGGAGGAAACCGAGTACGCCTTTTACAGGAGAGGCGGGGTGGATTCTGCGAACCCCTCTGGGCACTGTGACGTTCTGTGAGGCAGCGCCCAGCACGGTGCCCGGCAGGCAGGCAGCGCTCACGGAGCACCAGCTCTCCCCCCGCTCGCCAGGCACCATTCCGAATGCCAGGGCTGCGAGAGACTTCAGGGGCCTCTCACCCAAGCCATCGCTTCATCTGGTCAGCAGCAGCTCTGGGTGCGTGCGTGCGGGTGGCTGCACGGCTCGTTCCCCAGGAGGCAGACGCGCCCCTTGCTCTGCTGTGGAGCGAGATGGGCCCAGTCCCTCGCTGCCTCTCAGAGTGGGGGCCTTGGGGACGCGATCACAGCAGGCCAGCAGTGCCAGCTAACCTCCCCTGCTCCAGGGCGGTCGGTCGCCCTCATGAGGACGTCAGGGCAGCCTGTGGAGTGTCCACGCAGGTCGATGGTCCTGGGAGTCGTGTAGGCAGTGGAAACGCCTACCAGGTGGCCCCAACTGCATTCTCTCCAAAGACCCTAGGCAGGCCAGCCAGACCACGTCAGGCCCTGGGCCACACACGGTGCGCAGAACGGCAAACCATGTGTTCTACACTGCGAAGGTCTGGGCCGTTTGTGACACAGAGAACTCGCTCGCTTGCTGCTACTGGCTTCCCACTCCACCCGTCCTTTTACACTGTGTCATCTGTAGGGCGACAACCGACAGTCTTTTCAGCTCTATGATTTTTGCCGGCTGTTTTTTAAAGTGTGTGTGTGTGTGTGTGTGTGTGTGTTTAAGATTTATTTATTTGAAATGAGAGTTAGAGAGAAGGGGAGACAGAGATCTTCCATCTGCTGGTTTACCCCCCACATGGCTGCGATAGCCAGGGCTTGGCCAAGCTGAACCCAGGAGCCAGGAGCTTCCTCCAGGTCTCCCATGTGGGTGCAGTGGCCCAAGCACTTGGCCCATCCTCCGCTGCTTTCCCATCATCAGGAGCTGGATCGGCAGTGGAGCAGCCGGGACACGAAGGGACATCTATTTAGGGTGCTGGTGCTGCAGGCGGCGGCTTTACCCGCCACATAACACCCGCCCCGCTGTGTGTGTTTACTTAACAATGTACTGAGATGACATCTCACAAGTTTGGGTTGGAAATCACCGACTGTGAACTGACCACTCTGAGAACTGTGAAACGCATGGCTGGTGGCAGAAAGCACGTTCACAGGGGCCAGCATGCGGCACAGCAGGTTAGGCCATGCCCGTGGCACCGGCATCCCACAGGAGCACTGGCTGGAGTCCTGGCTGCTCCACTTCCAATCCAGCTCCCTGCCAATGCACCTCGGAAAGCGGTGGAAGATGGCCCAAGTGCTTGGGGCCCAGCTGCCCAAGTGGGAGGGCAGGATGGGGTTCCAGACTCCTGGTGTTGGCCTGGCGGAGCCCCAGCCATTGGGACTATTTGAGGGGTGAACCATTGGATGGAAGAGCTCTTTCTCTCTCCTTCCCTGTCACTTTGCCTTGCAAATAGATAAAATATTTTAAAATGCATTCACAATGTTGTGCACACAGCACCACTATCTGGTTCCAGAAAGTTCTGTCCCCAGAATGGAAGCCCTCCATACCAATGGCTGACACTTTTTTTTTTTGGGAAAGATTAATTTTATTTTGTGCCTCAAATCTGCAGCAAACATGTAGTAACAAAGAACTGGTTTACAATTACAACCTTTAAAGTTACAAGGGTTCAGAAAGAAACGACACCAATATTTCTAATGACAACAGTTGAAACTTGTCACCCCATACAGAGTAAGAAAATCTACCTAAATAGAATATTATGGATAAAACAAAAACTCAAGTCATAGCTTTGTTGAAAATTAGCTTCAAAACTCTACATCCTGGACGCAGAGCATCTAGCTGGTGGACTAGAACCCAGTCAGCTGCTGGGTGAGCAGCAGGTGCAGCGCCGGGGCGGGGCCAGCGGCAATCTCACACCGTCGCCGCCCCCTGCAGGCCCGGGCAGGGCGGCCCCGCCTGACTCCCATCGGCTGTGGAGACGTGGCAGGCGGCGCGTGGGCAGCTGACTGCCAGCAGCAGTTAGCACGAGGTGTCGGTGCTCCTAACAGTCGTCTTTCAAGGTAATGCAGGTTAGTAGCCACGAGATAACTGCTGCTCACCTGAAGTACAGTCCTGCGAGTTCTGTCCCCATTACACAGTGGCTTTAGTTTCCAGTGCCCCACGGAGGTCATCGGTGGTCCCCTCTCCCCCAGCCACCCTGCCCCTGGGTGTCCCAGCCTTCGTCTGGGCACTGCCTGGATGTGTGCGTATTGCTCCCGTCCCCGGGAAAAGCGAGAGCTGGAGGCCGATTGCCGCGCACTGGACAGCGCCCCCTTGCTGTGCAGCTCTGTCTCTACTTGTTGGTTTAGAAAGCAGCGCACCGAGTGCTCTCTGTGGACCAGGCCCTCCCGTGGCACCGGGGACCAGGAGTGGATGAAAGACCAGGGTGCAGCATCTGTGCAGGTCTCGCCTGCTCCAATGCTCTTGGGGGCTAGTCTGAGTGGTCCACGTTGGCAGTGTTAGGGGGACAGAGAAAGGGTGGTGGGGTCAAACCATGCACCCCCAAAGCCAGAGCCTGCATGCCAGCAGCAGGGCCGAGAGGAAGAGCAAGGCGGAAGTGCCCACCTCTGCCCACCCTGGCGCTAGCCGCCGCCCTCGCAAGCTGCCCCCCTCCACCTTCTCAGCACCAGAGGATCCTTCGCTGGGCCTCTCGCCCTGGCTGGGACTCTAAAGGGTGCCCTCTGAGCGGCGCCCAACCCACACTGGGGGTACCCAGAGTGGCGTGCAAAGTCACCTTCCGGGCACAGGCCTGGGGTCAAGGGCAAAGGCGGGAAAAGGGCCACAGGGAGGGGCTTGGGTGGCAGGAAGTCCAGACAGGACGGGCAGAGGTCACAGACAAAACCCATGACAAAAACACACGTGTTTACTGTTAGACCACGGCCAGGGTGCAGGCCCAGGACCCCGCTGCCCCTCACACTGGTGGCCTCCTGCTCACAGGCACGGCCTCCACGGAGGTCACAAGGAATGGGAGTCGCTCGGTAACACCAGCGATGGTGGGCGGCAACCCAGAATCTGGCTGGGGGGGCAGGACACAGCTGCTCTGCCCCCGGGACACAGCTCCCGGCTGTGCCCAGCATGGGGCGGGACGGAGGAGGCCACAGGAGGGGCCCAGACACAGGCCCTGGCCGGGCACACATGCTCCGGACCCATCAGCGTCATCAATGTGCGGGGGTGGGGGCTGCAGTGGACACGCGGGAAAGCCAGGGTGGGACAGCCAATGAGGGAAGGTGCTGGGGCCCGGCTGGGACCCTACAGCCAGGGCCCCCAGGCGCCGGTGGCCTTGGGGTCGCAGCGGGGGTCCTCGGCAGGGAAGAACACGGGCACAGAGTGCTTCTGGTAGAAGCCCAGGCGCGCCAGCAGCTTGGCCGCGATGTGGGGGTACTCTTGGGACAGGTCATGTCTCTCCTCGGGGTCCCACTCGATGTTGAAGAGCCAGAGGGTCTTGTTGGGGGGGTCCGGGGAGGGCACCTCTGCAGCACCGTGCAGCGACGGCGGGGGGATCCAGTAGCCACAGCCTGGCAGAGAAATGAGACCATTTACTGGGGTGCTGGGGCACGGCCTGACCTCAGGGAGGGACCGGGTGCTTGGCGCGGACGCGTGAAACACGCGGCCCCTGAGGCTGCCTCCAGACTCCTCTCACAAGCTGTTTTTGGTTTTGTTTTTTAAAGACTGATTTATTTATTCAAAAGGCAGTGTTACCTAGAGGAAGGGGCAGAGGCAGATCTATCCACTGGTTCACTCCCCAAATGCCCCCAAGCGGCCAGGGCTGAGCCAGGCTGAAGCCAGGAGCCTGGAACTCCATCCAGGTCTCCCACACGGGTGCAAGGGCTCAAGCACTTGGGCCATCTTCTGCTGCTTTCATGGGCACATTACCAGGGAGCTGGATCGGAAGTGGAGCAGCCGGGATATGAACCAGCACCCACACGGGATTCCAACTTTGCAGGCCACAGCCTTATCCACTAAGCCACAGTGCCGGCCCCTGTCTGGGGCTTTAATGAGACCCTTCTTGCTGCTTCACAGCCAAGACATCGAGAGAGAGAGAGAGAGAGAGAGAGAGAGAGAGAGAGACTGTGTGTGTGTGTGTGTATGAGACAGGGACCTCCAGCTGGCATCACACCTGGGGACGGGTGCCCCTGAGTGCAGTGGGCCTGGGCCACACGGAAATGTCTTACAATCCACGGTACAGTCCTCAGAAATGATGTCTTGCCTAGGTGTCAACCCCTGCCCCCCCACCAAGCAAGGGGTAACCTCTCAGCCTGAATGGTCACATCACCGGCATGGCCTTTTACAGACACCATCCAGATGCAAGGCCCCGATGGCCGAGTGTGCAGCTCTGAGACGCACGGCCTTTTACAGATACCATCTGGATGCAAGGCCCCAGTGGCCGAGTGTGCGGCTCTGAGACGCTCTGTGACAGCTGGACGTGCGTGACTGACAGCCCCGACATGGGAAGTCCCAGTCCCCAGCAGGCAGGGCCGTGGCATCTGCTCCCCTAACCCCGCTACAGTTCTCAATTTTTAATTTGTCAATGGTCAGATCAGTGAACAAAACCACCCTCCTCCTCTTTCGGTTCTGCCAGAGGCTGGGTGCATCTGCCCTGGGCCACAGTGACAAGGGAAGCTGTGTGGCCGGGAACGGGCGAGCCTTAAGGCGGGAGGACACCTTGTGTGCACAGTCTTCCGTGACACAAGGCAGC
>CM027409.1:2221035-2235416 GCA_015711505.1 Sylvilagus bachmani
ACGGGGGTCACCTCCACCTGCACAGGAGACACAGCCCACGGGGGTCACCTCCACCTGTAGGAGACACAGCCCACGGGGGTCACCTCCACCTGTACAGGAGACACAGCCCACGGGGGTCACCTCCACCTGTACAGGAGACACAGCCCACGGGGGTCACCTCCACCTGCACAGGAGACACAGCCCATGGGGTCACCTCCATCTGCACAGGGACACTGCCCACGGGGGTCACCTCCACCTGTACAGGAGACACAGCCCACGGGGGTCACCTCCACCTGTAGGAGACACAGCCCATGGGGGTCACCTCCACCTGTACAGGAGACACAGCCCACGGGGGTCACCTCCACCTGTACAGGAGACACAGCCCACGGGGGTCACCTCCACCTGTACAGGAGACACAGCCCACGGGGTCACCTCCACCTGCACAGGGACACTGCCCACGGGGTCAGGGATAGGTGCCAGCCGCCCCGCCATCCCTACCTCAGAACCCGTCATTTCCACCTCAGAACCGCGGCTGCTCCGAATCCAGATTTTCAGTCTGTCTCTCTCTAAATACACGTTTTCCAAGTAATTGGTGGAGGCAGTCAACAAATGGCTATAAATAGGCATTGTGTGTACAGAAAAAAGGGAAACTAACCAAAAATATTCCTCCTCGGCCTGTGATTAGGCGGTGAGCTTGCAGGCCGGCCGCGGGCTCTCTGGCCCGGGATCAAAGAAGATGGCTCCCGCCCTTGGCCCCGGCGGGGGCCCAACCACGGGGGCTCCTGATCCAGGCCCGCGCCCACGCTTCCTCCTCCAGCGTTTGGATAAAGATGAAATAACGCCGACGTCATCCTCCCTTTGGAAAGGGTCCTGCCCTGGAGGCAACCCTGGCCTCTGTGGGCGGCCGGGCACTGCTGGCCATCCTGAGCCTGGGAGCCCACGCCTGCGCCGTAGCCACAGTCACGGCAGAGCACAAAACCAAAGCCGGCTGCGTTCTTCCCAGGATAGCCATCACACCTCCCTGCGTGGCCTAAAGCCCAGTGCGTTCCACAACCCTGCGGTGCCTGCAGTGGGGCCGCCAGGCACTGCTCCCCAGTGGGAAGAAGCAAAACCTTGAGATGGTGTTTCCCAGCCTCGCCCAGCTCTGGCGGTGGCCCGCTGCGCCCACAGAGGTTTGATGTGAGGAGCTGGGCTGCCCAACACAAAACCTGTCTTCCCAGAGAAACCGAAAACACCCGAGACGGTGGGAGAAGACGGCTTCCTCGCTCTGCAACTGACTGAGAGAACAAAACGTCGTGGAAGTGGGGCCGTCTGCCTCTGGGGTCACCGTGCCCTCAGTGGGCCCGCTGGCTCAAGGGGCCTGGTGGGGCTGTGATGATGGACTTCCTGGAGCTGGCGTCTCCCGCTCGCCGGGTAGAACCGCCTGGCCTGCTGGCTGCGTAAGGCCTGCAAGGTCATTTGCTCTGGCCCTGCAGGAGTCTGAATTTAACAAATCTATAGCAGGCTAATTTTCACGTGGATAATTTTGTGTGGCCCGCAAATGATGTTATAAATATCCAAGAGGCCCTTGGCAGAAAAAGTGTCCACACTCTCTTGCTGGCTGAATCCGAGAGACTCTTGAGCAGTTTTCAGGAGGGGCGTCGCCTAGGTCTCAACCCACTCTCTCCTGCTGAACAGATGAAATGGGAGGGGGTGGCAGGTGGGGGTGGGGGTCCTTGTTTTGGCTGTTTGCTCTCCCCAGGGTGAAATCCTTATCTGCACATGATAGGGATCCTTTGTGCTGCAAAGGGCACCCTGGGAACTGGGCAGACTTTTATCACCCTGGGAGGAGGGACTGATCTGCTCCAAAGGGGAGAGTATGTTTATTCACACCTCCTGCCCCAACTGGCCGCCCACCTGTGCACTGAGGATGGATGCTCCAGCCCACCACTGCGCAGCGCTGGGGACAGATCACTTCACTTCGGCCCCTTGCTTTACTTCTCTGAGATGCGAATGGCCCCAGCTCTGCAGACACTGCCTATGCGGATTGAGCGGCAGGTGTGTGTCCAGTGCTAAGCCAGCAGTGGCTGGCTCCAACCACAGGTGGCCTCTGTTGTCACCATCAAGTGACATTCACCGGCTGAGAGAAACAAAACAGGGGCGGAGCAGCGTCCCGACTGTGGGATGAATTTCTTCCTGGGGGCTGTCGCAAAGCTGATCCTAAGCAAAGGTCTCTACAGATCACCATCTGCAAAAACAGAACCAGTACTGTGGGGCCATCACTCCCACCCCCCACAGCCTAAGCTCACGGCAAACACAACACAACTGACAGCCCATCTGTGGGCAGGCTGCAGCAGCCACATCACACCATCCAGGTCCCCAGGGAGCCATGCTTCCTGCCTGTCTTGGCACAGCAGGTGGTGGGAGGCCCAGGTCAGCCCCTGCAGGGTCCTGCCTCAGGCGTCCTCTGCACTCGCCACTGCCCTGCCTTGCTTCCTCCCCAAGCCCCGAATGGGCCTGTCTTCCCGCTCACAGGAACTGTGAGGCCACAAGAAGCGCATGCACACTCGTGCAGGCTGGGAAAGCCGAGTGGGTGTCTGGGAAACCAGAGAGAGGTGGAGACAGGGCCAGGGAAAGCTGGGCCGGGGGAGCGGAGGCCTCTGCAGGGAGAAAGGACCCCAGGCGCGTGGGCGAGGGGCCAGGGCCACCCTTCGTCGCCACCCTGCTGTCTCTCATGGAGCAGGGCAAGGCTGACTCCTTCCAGGCACAGCCCCGCTCCCCGGCTCTCCCTCTGCCGGCCTCCCCCTGGCCAAGGCATGCCCTAGTTTCAAGATTTTCTCCATGTGTTTGAGGGGGTGTCTGACAGGAAGGCGTTTTGAGAAGGGACCAAGTGGGGGACAGAGCGAGAACCCGGGCCCTTTTCCATAACCAGCGGTCCTCAAGGTGACGCCGGGTGATGCCACCAGGAGACACGGCAGAGTGACTCCGAGAACCCAGGGCATGGGAACACAATGGGCCCCTCCTTGTCTTCTTTCCCACTCACTGAAAAACCCACATTACGAAACAGCTCGCGCACAGAAGCTGACGGAACAGCAGCACACCAAACACCCAGCTCCAACAGCCGCTGACTGGAGGCCGTCTCAACCCTGTCCTCTCACGTCACCCCCAGACCCCCCAGTCGTACTTCAAGATGCTCCTGGCCACTAACACCTCCCTGTGTAGCCACCTTAGCGCCTGGATCTAAAAGGCAGGAACTCTGAAAACTGGAACCCCAACCACACACTGTGACTCCACCGGGACCGAGTGTGGCAGCACCCCACTGCAGGCACTGTGAACCACTGCTGCTAAAGGCGCCTGCACCCCACACAGGCACTGTGACCCACTGCTGCTAAAGATGCCTGCACCCCACATGGGCACTGTGACCCACTGCTGCTAAAGATGCCTGCACCCCACACAGGCACTGTGACCCACTGCTGCTAAAGATGCCTGCACCCCACACGGGCACTGTGACCCACTGCAGCCAAAGGCGCCTGCACCCCACACGGGCACTGTGAACCACTGCTGATAAAGATGCCTGCACCCCACACGGGCACTGTGACCCACTGCTGCTAAAGGTGCCTGCACCCCACGCAGGCACTGTGACCCACTGCTGCTAAAGATGCCTGCACCCCACACGGGCACTGTGACCCACTGCTGCTAAAGATGCCTGCACCCCACAAAGGCACTGTGACCCACTGCAGCCAAAGGCGCCTGCACCCCACGCAGGCACTGTGATCCACTGCAGCCAAAGGCGCCTGCACCCCCTGCCCATGCACTGTGACCCCACTGGGATCAAGCCGGGTTTCCTAAGAGCTTCGCAGATCCATGCTGACTCCACCTAGTTTTTGTTTTTTAAGGACTTACTTATCTGAAAGGCAGAGTGACAGGAAGAGAGCAGGAGACACAGACACACACACACACACACACACACACACATTTCTCCCATCTGCTGGTTCACTCCCCATATGGCCTCAACAGCTGGGCTGGGCCAGGAGCCCAGAACTCCATCCAAGTCTCCCACATGAACGCAAGGACCCGGGCACTTGAGTCACCTCCCACTGCCTTCCCAGGCACACTAGCAGGGAGCTGGATCGGAAGCTGACTGGAAACGTCACAAGCAGTGGCTTATCCTGCTGTATCACAGCACTGGCCCAACTTCCTGGCTTTTAAGTACTCTTCTAACGATGCCCACGTGACCTCCTAGGTGGCTGGGGAGACACAGGCCTTGTGTCCCGGCGTCTCAGGGCAGCAAGCCCCCTGGGGCACATCCTACTCTGGGTGGGGGTGGCCACTTTGCACTGCACTGCCGCCTGCCGCACTGAGAAGCCTCTTAGGAACACAGTCCCCCGTTTCCACAGCCACAGGCACGGCAGGAGCCAAGTGCTTCTGAAGTCTGCAGGGACCGATCTCACCGCAGGCGCAGGACAGCTCTGTGCTCCACCCTGCCTGGTGCTGCAGGGAGCCAGGCTGGACCCCGGGACCCCGGGGCTCCCACCCACCACGGTTGTCCTGGCTGCGGTTTCGGGGTTGGGGGAAGGCAAGGGAGAAAAGCACCACAAAGTCTGTGGAAATGGAATGCAAAGGTAAGTTTATTCTGGTGCAACAAGTTTTGAAGTTGTGTATTTCGAGTGGGAGTCTTCAAAAAGTTCACAGAACATGTGTATTACAGGAAAAAAACCACGTGGGTTTCTAACACTGTTGCACCGAGATAAACGTACCTTCTAATTCCAGTTTTCCACGAGCTTTAGTGCCCTAGTGAATGCTGGCCGCTCGCCTCGCCCTACTCTTAGACCCTAAGTGGGGGACACAAGAGGCTCCCTCACCCAGGAAGGAAGCTGCAGACCTGCAGTGTGAAGACCAAACCACGCCGCAGGCTGTGCGCTGGGACGCGATGCGTGGGGGAGCACACACGTCCAGGCCCCTGTCCCCGACAGGCTCCACACCTAATGAGCATGGGCAGAACCTGCAGCTTCTAGCGGCAACGGGAGACGCTGAACAGCGCCACTGGAGGTGCCGTGAGCCCTAAACCCTGCCAGGAAAGAGCGTGGTGCCGGCTGGGAAGGCCTCGACAAGCCGGGCCACAGTGGAACCCGATCTCCAAGTGTTAAGGGCGAGCACAGGCAGGAGTCAGACCGGAAGTAAGCCTTCCTGCAGGTTCTATGCGTAGCATCACCCCAACTCCACCCCTGCAGTTTCCCACAATGCACCTAAGCCTTCTCCACAATGAAGAGGGTGCCATGGTCACGGGCATGCTGAGCTCCAAGTGGACACACGGTGGAAACCTTCCCAGAGGACCCGGCTCAGACACCACCGCATTTGTGTATTCCATTAGGCCACCACCTCCTACCCAATAAAGGGACCCCCTAAACTGGGGGCTCCGTCCTCGTGGGGCTCCCCACATTCACGCCTGAGTGTGGCCCTCTCGCTCGCTCTCTCTCTGGCTACATCCCACTCCCACTTGTGCACTTCACCTAGGACCCTGCTTGGAATTCTTACCTCACCACGGGGCAAGAACCCGAGTAAAAAGGCCAGGAAACGTTCTCACCACCAAAGGACAGGCTGCACTCGGCCTGGCCGGGCAAGGTAGTGACAGGGCTGGAGCAGGAGAGCAGGAGGCACGCTTGGGGCAGGGCAGCTCTGGCCTGGCTGGTGAGGCTGCGAGCGGGAGAGGCCTGTGCGGTGCGGACCCCAGGCCACGTTCGTCCGGAACAGGCGCTGGGGACTCCCCGAGGGACTCCAAGGACTCTCCTGGAGGGGACGAAGGCCACTGCCTGGTGGGGAACGCCTGCCGGGGCGCAGGTCTCTCAGCGCACATGGCGGGGGCCTCTTGTGTGTCACGTCCAAGGCCAGGCGCACGGAGCAGCTGGAGAGAGGACAGAGCGGGCAGTTCCTTCCGGGCATGTCTATGGAGGTGGCAGGGGCTGCAGGTGTGGCTCAGCGGCCGGCATCTGCAGCACTTCCCACCGTCAGCAGGGTCAGGAGGCCCAGGCTGTCGTCAGGCCGAGGCCCACCAGACCTGGGCCACCTGCAGCTGTGTGGTTCGAGGCATCGGTCCCACTCGGCCAGCTACAACCTGGCTGTCCGTCAGACCTGGGCTCTGCCTCTCTCCTCACAGGCCTGGCAGGGGCCCCAGCCTGGAAGACTCGTGGGGCCTGTTTGCCCAGACTCTGATTCCCTGACCCTGCGACTCCAGGCCACCGATGAATGAGTGGCAGCTGACAGGTGCTGGGCACAGGCTGTATAACCCGGGACCGGTGGCCCAGGGTGGGAGCCCCCTTGGGACCCTGATCCTGCAGAGGGACCCTGTGCACCTCACGGCTGCCCACAGTCACTTCTCATTGTGGGAGAGACACAACAGAACCGTGTACAGGAGGCGGGGCAGGAGGCATGCGTGACTCACAGTATGTCCTCACAGTCCTGTGACCCTAGTTTCTAATGCCAGGAGTCAGAGTTCTGAGACAATTAACCTGTGACGGACAGGTACACACAGCACAGCGAAATCTCTGCCTGCTCTGGGTGGAAAATGAAGTTGTTGCCCGCGATTTGTTTCTCATTTGCTTTGGAAAGGGGCCGACTGGGGAATGCGGAAAGCCGCGTCCCACTTCAGAAAGCCCATTTCTGCTGACGGTCGGTCTGGCAGGGGCAGGTCTGCCCATGCTGCCGCCGGAGCTCGCTTTCTGGGGCAGCCGCTGCACCGCGCCAAGCGCAGACGCCAATGAAGCTGCACCTTGACCGCAAGCTCTGATCAGCACTGCATGGCTGGGGAGCTTTCACGGAGCGCGTACTTCGGGAAGACATAATATCAGGCAGAGCCTCAGGGCCAGGCGGCCATCTGCAGCCAGGGTCCGCCGCGGGAGCTCCGAGAGCGCTCAGCCGCAGAGCCCCACGCTCGGCTGTGCCAGAAAACACGTGTGCTTGGATTCCTCCCAAGCTCTCCGAGGCCTTGACTCCCGACATGTGTTGTTAACATTGCTACACTTCTTCCTACACAGAGGCTTTACCCAGAACAGCAAATTAGCAGCAGAGGACAACGCGAAGTTTTCTATAGAAAAATCAAATACTGGGTTGAATTTAAAGTGAAAAAATGCCCAGAGCTGTGACTATGATAAGCTGAAGACTCTTCCTGCCTAAAAAAAAGTTTTTAAAATGTTGATTTGAGGGGCCAGCATCGTGGCATAGTGGATAAAGCTGCTGCCTACAGTGTTGGCATCCCCTGTGGGTGCCGGTTCGAGTCCCGGCTGCTCCATTTCCAATCCAGTTCCCTGCTATGGCCTGAGAAAGCAGTGCAAGATGGTCTAAGTCCTTGGGCACCCACACCCATGTGGGAGACCTAGAGGAAGCTCCTGGCTTCAGGTCACCCCAGCTTTGGCCATTGTGGCCATCTGGGGAGCGGACCAATGGATAGAAGCCCTCTCTTTCTTTTTGCCTCTGCCTCTCTAACTCTGCCTTTCAAATAAATTTTTGAAAAAATGTGGATTTGAGAGGCGAAGGAGAGAGAGAGAGACATGCAGCCCCTATCTTCAATGGCCTATGTCGGGCTGGGCTGAAGCCCAGAAGCCAGGAACTCAATCCAGGTCCCCCATGTGGGCACCAGGGACCTGAACTGCTGGAGTCATCTCTGCAGTCGCCCAGGGTGGACACTGGCAGGAAGCTGGAGTCAGGAGGAGTCTACGGAGCCCGGCACCCGGACGTGGGCGTGGGCATCGTCTCTGGCCGGCTGAACGCCCGCTCCCTCTGCTTTCAGGGGCAGCAAGGGCACAGGCAAAGCCACGCGTCGCCACGCGTCGCGAGCTGCTGCTCCAGGCTACGTCCCTCCCACCGCACGGACTTCCAGGTCGGCACCTTCCTGCCCCCTTTCCCAGGACACTGAAGCGGCAGGTGCCCAGGGACATCCGGCAGGAATACCTTAGGGCACACTGAAGGCTGAGGAGCTGGGGGAAGAGGCACCCTTATGGTTCGAGGACGGCCTTGCGTGTATTGGAACCGCTTCCCGCACTTCCTCCGTAAGCATCTCAATTTTGTCCTAAGACACAGCCCAACCAGCCCTGCAAACTACCAGAGCCTGCAGCGCGCCACAGGAAGCCACGAAAGAGTTAACTCAGCCCCGGTAGGGGAATTATGAGACAAGGCTCTGAGGATTACACACAATGGATTTATAACACAATAAGTTTATATTTTTTTTTAAGGACAAAAGTGGTGACTGGGGACGTTTCAGATGACGAAGTAACCGCGCTAACCTCACTGCTTTTTTAAACGTTTGCATCTGTGAGCGGCAGAGGTCCCAACACAAAGCAGATTTCCTGCGTCCACGGAAAGCCACTCTGGCATGAGAAAGTTCCCTTCCCTAAAGCAAAACAGATGTGGGCGAGGGAGAAGCAGTCTCTCTCACGGGCGGATCAACATGGAGAATCACGGTTATCTCAGAACCGCACGCTGTGGGCGGGAATCAGGACAGAGTCTGGGCCACGCTGTGTCCCTGCAAACTCGGCTTAGAAGCAGAAACCGTGTACCTGGAGCATCAAGAGCGCAGACCAAGAGCTGTGTGTGCTCACGTCTCAGCCCACACAGTTTTAAACTGGAAGGAGATCTGCCAACTAAACTAACTCACATCAGAGCTTAACTATTCGGAACTTTTGGCCGAGTGCTGCTGCAGATGTGAGTTCACAGCCACCAGGCCCTCCAAGCGATCAGGAGAAGCGCCATGCCTTCGCGGGTGCTTCCAAGTGGGCAGAGTGCCCCAGGCTCACCTGCACGAGAGAGCACACAGCGAGCCCACAAGCAACCCGACTGACACAGGGACGTGCACCAGGGCCAGCACCTGGAGGCACAGGTCAGGGTGTCCTGAGCTTAGCTTCCCACGAGGTCCGGGAAGTGCACTGCAAACAGAAGCCAGAGCCCAGCACTGAGCTGGGGAGGAAGGGAGGTACCTCGGCGGCCTACGAGTTGTTACAGGGAGGGGGACACACGTGCCGTCAGCGGCCCTCTGAAACCAGGCTGCATTGTTCAGGGAGATGTCTGACCACCCTTTTAAATGTATCCCATAGCCTGGTTCGCGCAGAGTCGCCCAACCTTGGATGGAAAATGTTTGCAAAATAAATTGCATCTGTACTGAATACATACAGATGTTTCTTTCTGGTCATTCCCTGCACAGTGTAAATATATCTGCAGAGTGTGGAGAATGCATTAGGGACAATAACCGAGAGATGATTTCAACAAAGGGAGGATGTGTGCAAATACTGTGCCATTGTATTGCAGGGCCTGGAGCCTCTGAGGGCCCTGGGGTCCGTGGGGGCCCCTGGATCTGATCCCAGAGAGACAGAGCGACAACTGTATGTGGGAGAGAGACTGGAAATGGCAATGCAACAGTTGCAGGCAACTTGGCAGAAATGAATGCGAATATGAGGACTCCTCACACAGCTCACGGAATGCACATATGAAAAAACTAAACACAGATTTCAAAAACACTCTGTGCCAAAAAGAAGCGTATCTCCATTCCTTTTTGCCGTGAACTCTGTGACGTTTCCTCACATGATTAAGAGGACCCTGAGTGTGTGCAGAGTCGCATCACAGAAGCAGTCACGCACATCAGACGGGGAGCGAGGCTGCAGATGCACTGGGCACACGAGAGGAACATGACGGCGGATTATGGGTGTGCGGAGAATAACTGAACACGTGTTCACTAATGGTTTCTCTACTTCTGCCGTTACAGGGATTCGAGTTCAGATGCAGGCCCTACTTGGAGCCACTCAGCACTCAGGCAAACACTCAGCAGTGCTCAGCTCCCCCGGCTGGACACAGGGGCTGCCCTGGCCTCTGCCCTGGGGAGGACAGAGCGGCACAGGGAGGAACACGTGCCCAGGAGATGGACTCCAGGAAAATGTCGTCAAGCAGCAGCGGGAACTCTCTACGGCACAGACTCCAAACGCCAGCAGAGAGAGGGGACTGAGCACAGCACAGCGCCTACCCCAGCCCTGACAGGGACACCACCTGGCTGGGACCAGGGAAGCAGACAGCTCCAAGAGCCCCAGCTACTGGGCACTCCTGCAGTCCTCACAGCCTGGGGCCAGAGTGACGGCCTTGCTCCAAACAATGAACGTGCTGTGCAGCCCTCTGGCCCCAGAGCCCCAGCTCTGAGTTGCTGCAGCACAGTCAATGTTAAATGCCATTCTGCCTTGGGGGACAGCAGGCAGCCCATTGCTAGTGGGAGCCCCCAGAGCCAGAGCTTGGGCACGCGGGAGCCCCCAGAGCCAGAACTGGGGTAGATGGGAGCCCCCAGAGCTAGAGCTCGGGCACGCGGGAGCCCCCAGAGCCAGAGCTCGGCACTTCCCAGGGCAGTGGGCAGGCTTCTCAGCATCCAGCAGCTCTGGGCTTGCTGGAAACAGCCTGGAGCCACACTTGCCTGCTCTGCATGATCCAGAACGTTCCTCTCTGCTTCTGGGGGCTCAGGCCAGCAGCAGCCAGTACACATCTCCAGAGGACCAGACCCGAGGAGGTCCCTCACTGCATCTCTGAGCACAGGACGCTGGGTAGGTGGGCACAGGCCCCAGTGTCACCCTTGCCTGTCCCACAGGAACTGGGGCAGCCCCGCTATGTCCTGCAGCTCTGGGATTGCGGCTGTTGGTGCTAGAATCCCTGGAGTAACACACTCGCCTGGGGGAGCCGCAGGGCTCCGTCTGCACTCCTCTGCTTCGGGCTGGAAGATGCCAGTCTGTAACCCTGGCGCACCTGGGGCTCTGCCTGTGTGACCGGGGTGAGGACCACACCACACCCTGCAGAACTGGGCTGTGAGGCTGTTTCTCTAAGTGCCAGGGACACCCGTGCTTCTGGGGAAGGCCCTAGCCACAGTCTTCTCCAGGCCTGCCCTGCTGGCAAACGCTCCCCGGTACAACCTGGAGCCACCCTGTGGCATCCGGGGAAGGGCCCTCCAAGTCCTGAAGCCCTCAGTCTGTGATCCTTCTGTAAGCCCCACGCATACCTGTGCTCACCCACGGGGCTTGGGGAGTGGCCTATCTGAATCCCCCTGATCCAGGCTTGCACAGGCTACTGCACAATCCCCAGTACAACCCAGGACAACCTGTGGGGCCTGGGCAAGGTACTCTCCAGGCCCTGTAGCTCTGGCACTGTGACTGTTAGTACTACAGTCCTCAAAGCCACCAGGACCCACCCTACCTGTGTTCCACTGCTCCAGGCCCACGGTTGCCTGAGACAACCCCAGCCTAACGCATGTTCACCCTGTGGGACTGGGATAAGGTCTCCTTCAAGTCACCCGGTACTAGGACTGCAGTTTTTAGAGCTATATGCCCCAGCATCACCCTGCCCACCCAGCAGTACCTGGGGAAGGTCCCAAGCACATCACAGATCCAGGGTCACAGCTGTTGGTGACACAAGCCCCAGCACCACTGAGGCTTGCCTTGTGGCACAAGGGGACAGCCCCCTCTGTGTCCCACAGAACAAGGGTTATGGCTACAGTCATCATAAACTCCAGCTTGAGTGATACTCAACTCCCTGGGCACTGAAGGAACACTCTTTGGAAGTCAAAGTCAGACTGCTCCCTCCATGGACTTTGCCGCACATGACACAACTGTGGCGCTCACAGACATTGCTGACGTGGCTACGGCTGTAGAGGTTGAAGTTTGGGTTCACCTAAACCAAAGCAGGAGTAACCACCCAAGTGAAGCCTCCCATTCCAGCAAAACAAGTCTTTTCCAACAAAAGGTACTCCACAGAAAAGGAGGAACTGTTAGACCAGATGTGCAGATGTCAGTGTAGGGAGCAGCAAGAAGGCCGCGCGCCACTGAAAAAACAAAGCAAAGCAAACGCAAAAACCACACACAACAATTCCAAGATCCTGCTTTGAAGTCAATCTATGAAAAGCCACAAAGGTAATTAGAAATATTAACCTCAAGGAAACTCAATGAAATGCAAGAGAATGCAGACAGATAATTTAAAGAAATGAGGAAAGCAATGCATGATATGAATGAGAAATTCAACAAAGAGATAGAAATAATTAAAAAGAACCAATCAGGGGTCGGGCGCTGTGGCACAGCAGGTAAAGCCGCCACCTGCCGCGCCGGCATCCCATATGGGCTCTGGTTCGAGTCCTGGCTGCTCCACTTCCGATCCAGCTCTCTGCTATGGCCTGGGAAAGCAGTAGGAGATGGCCCAAGCTCTTGGGCCTCCGCACCCACGTGGGAGAACTGGAAGAAGCTCCTGGCTCCTAGCTTCAGATCGGCACAGCTCCAGCTGTTGTGGTCAACTGGGGAGTGAAACAGCGGATAGAAGACTCTCTCTCTCTCTCTCTCTCTCTCTCTCTCTCTCTCTCTGCTTTTCCTTTTCTCTCTGTGTAACTCAAGTAAAGAAATAAATCTTAAAAAAAAAAAAAAAAAGAACCAAGAGCTAGTACTGTGGTGTAGCAGATAAAGCTGGTGCCTGCACAGCTGGCATCCTACATGGATGCAAGTTCCTGTCCTGGCTGCTCCACTTCTGATCCAGCTCCCTGCCAACCTGGGAATGCAGCAGAAGATGGTCCAAGTGTTTGGGCCCCTGCTACCATGTAGGAGACATAGATGAACCTCCTGGCTCCTAGCTTCAGCCTAGCTCAGCCATGGCCTCTGAATACATCTGGGGAGTGAACCATTGGATGGAAGATCTCTTTCTCTCTCCGTATCTCCTCACTCTGTAACTCTGCCTTTTAATAAACAAACTTTTTTTTTTTTTTTTTAAAGAACAAACCCAAGATTCTGGAGCTGGAAACTTCAATGGAACCAAAAACACAGCTGAGAGCTTCAACGACAGAACAGAAAAAACAGAATTTCAGATCTTGAAGATAAGACTTTGGAAATAACCCAGACAAAAATAAAGAGAAAAGTATTAAAAAGATTGAAGAGGGGCCGGTGCTGTGGCGCAGCGGGTTAACATCCTGGCATGAAGCACCGGCATCCCATATGGGTGCCGGTTCTAGTTCCGGGTGCTCCTCTTCCAATCCAGGTCTCTGCTGTGGTCTGGGAAAACAGTGGAAGACGTCCCAAGTCCTTAGGCCCCTGCACCCACGTGGAAGACCTGGAAGAAGCTCCTGGCTCCTGGCTTTGGATCATTGCAGCTCCGTTGCAGCTGTCTGGGGAGTGAACCATCAGACAGAAGACCTCTCTCTCTGTGTAACTCTGAGTTTCAAATAAACAAATAAATCTTCAAAAAAAAAAAAAAAAGAATGAAGAAAGCCTACAAGACATATGGGTACCATGAAGCAAACGATATTCCTATTTTAGCGCCCCCTGAAGGAGAAGAAGAAGAAAAAGGCATTGAGAACCCACTGAGTGAAAAATAGTGGGACAATTCACAGGTCTAGAGAGACATGGACGTCCAGACACAAGAAGCTCAAAGGACCCAAACTAGATTCAATAAAAACAAAACAAAACCCTTGCCCAAGACATATTATAGTCAAATTGCCCCAAGTTAAGGACAAGGAGAAAATCCTAAGCAAAGTGAGAGAAAAATGTCAAATCACCCATAAAGGAAAACCCATTAGAGTGGCGGCAGCCTCACCAGCAGGCTGCAGGACGAGAGAGCTTCCAGCCCATAATATTACACCCAATGAAGCTGCCCTGCAGACAAGAAGGAGAAATGAAGTGTTTCCCATGCAACCATGGACTGAGAGGGCGCATCCCGAGCAGGACAGCCCGACAGGAGACCCTGAAGAGAGTCCTACATCAGAATAAACACGCGGCAGCACAGAGCTCCGAGACACACAACAGAGGAAGAGAATCCAAGCTCATCATGCCAGCAAGCTACCTAAACACAAAGACAGATAGTAAGAGAGGTGGAAAGAAACAATGGATACATAAAATAATCAGTAGGCACGCAACAAACTGATAGGAGTTAGTTCTTATCTATCAACATTAATATTCAGTATAAATGGATTAAATTCCCCAGTCAAAAGAAACAGGTGGGCTGCATGGATAAAGATCCAAAAGGGAGAGAATGATCCAACATGGGAAGCGGGATACACAGCAGACTCATAGAATGGCAGATGTCCTAAATAGCACTCTGGCCTCAGAATCAGCCCTTAAGGCATTTGGATCTGGCTCAAGAGCCCATGAGAATGTTTTAGACATGGAAAGCCAAGACACTCTGAAAAAAAAAGAAGACCTAAATGAAAGATCTCTGTGAGTGAGATCCCAGTGGAAAGAATGGGGCCATCAAAGAAGGAGGTACCTTTCTCTGAAGGGAGGAGAGAGCCTCCACTTTGACTATGACCCTGTCGGAATAAGATTGAAGTCAGCAAACCCTAAAGGTTTCCATAGCCTCGGCAACTCATGACTAAAGCCTAGGGAGATTACTGATGCCATAAACAAGAGTGTCAAATTGTTAAATCAATTTCAGGAGTC
>CM027409.1:2235516-2269974 GCA_015711505.1 Sylvilagus bachmani
AAGCCATTGTAATCCATAAGCTGTACTTTGGAAATTTATATTCTTTAAATAAAAGCTTTATAAAAAAAAAAAAAAAAAAGGATCCAATGATCAGCTGCCTCGAAGAAGCTTACTTTTCAGGCCGAGATGCTCAGACTGAAAGCAGGAGGTTCGAAAAAGATTTACCATGTAAACGGAAACCAGAAATGAACAGGAGGAACCATACCCATAATAGGTAAAACACACTTTAAGTCACAAACTGTAAAAAGAGACACAGGAGGACGTTATGTATTGACAAGAGGAAGAAGATATAACAAAAATATACATGCTTTCAACCTCAAACCACCCAAATATAGAGAGCAATTATTATTAGACCTAAAGGGAGAGATAGACGTCGGCACAATTATAGTGGAGACTTCAACACCCCACTGTCATCAGTGGACAGAACGCCAACAGTGGCACATCAGAGCTGAATCCTGCTAGAGACAGCAAACGGACCCAACCGACATTTACGGAACAGTTCAGCCAACAGCTTCAGAACCCACATTCTTCTCACCAGCTCAGGGAATAGGCTCTGGGATAGAACACATAGTAGGCCACAAATCAAGAATCAGCACATTTTAAAAAATGAACTCATCATCCATGTATCTCCTCAGACTGCAAAGTAAGAAAACCAGAAGTCATCAAACAAGAAGAATAAAAGAAAACTGACAAATACATGGAACTTGAACCGCCCACTCCTGAATGATGGATCAAAGAAATTAAAAAGGAAATCTAAAAGTTTCTTGAAATAATTGAAAATACAACTTATCAAAACCTGTGGGACACAGCAAAAGCAGCATGAAGAGAGAAATTTATATCAATAAATGCACACTTCAGGGGCCAGCTCTGTGCACAGCTGGCAAAGCCACTGCTGGCATCCCATGTGGGCGCTGGTTTGGGTCCTGGATGCTCTCCCATCCAGCTCTCTGCTACGGCCTGGGAAAGCAGTAGAAGATGGCCCAAGTGCTTGGACCCCTGCACCCACCTGGGAAACCTGGAAAAAGCCCCTGGATCCTGGCTTCGGATCGGGACAGCTCTGGCCATTGCATCTGTCTGGGGAGTGAACCAGTGGATAGAAGACCTCTCTCTCTCTCTCTCTCTCTCTCTGCCTCTACCTCTACCTCTCTGTAATGTTGCCTTTCAAATAAATAAATAAATCCTTTTTTGAAAAATAAATGCACACTTTTAAAAACAGAAAGCCATCAAATGAACTCCCTAGCAGGGCATCTCAAAGACTTAGAAAAGCAGGAACAAAACAAACCCAAAATTAGCAGGAGGCAAGAAATAATAAAGATCAGAGCAGAAATAAAAGTTGAAATTGTGACTAAAAAGATATAAAAATCAACAAAATGAAAAACTTATTTTTGAAAAGATAAACAAAATGGATAAACTTTTAGCCAGATTAATGAAAAAAACTCAATTAGAGATAAAAATGAGAAATGACAGCTGATATCACAAATACAAAGGATCATAAGAAACCATGGTGAGCAACTAAGCACTAACAAGAGGAACTAGAGAAATGGATTTATTCCCTGAACACACATCTTAGCAAGGGAGATCAAGAAGATCTGAGCAGCCCTGTAATAATAATGAGATCGAGGCCCTAACGAAAAACCTCCCTTGAGAGAAAAGCCCAGGACCCCACTGATGGCTTTACAACTGAGTTCTACAAAATATTTGAAGAGGAACTAACTCTGATGCTTTTCAGATGATTCCAGAATAAAGAGGAGGATGAACTCTGCCGAGCTCTTTACGAGGCCAGGATCATGGACACCAAACCGAAATCACAACACAGGAAGAAGACCTGCAGGCCGACATCCTTGATGAGCAGAGATGCAAGAGCTCCCAGTAAAATATCAGCAAATCAAATCCACCTCCATCAAAAAGATCAAACTTCACAACCAAGTTGGATTTACCCCAGAGATGCAAGCAGGGTTCAACATTCACAAATCAACAAATGTCATAAATCATGTCAACAGAATCAAGAACAAGAACCATATGATCATCTCCGCAGAAGTATTTGAGAAGCTTCACCCTCCCTTCATGATAAAAATTCAACAAATCTGGTAGAGTAGGAGCAAACTTCAAAATCATAAAGGCTAGATACGACAAACCTACAGCCAACAACCTACTGATCGTATTGGTTCTGGAAAACGATGAGGATGGCCACTCTCCTCACTCTTGTTCAATGTAGTATCGGAAGTCTTAGCAAGAACAATAGGGAAGAGAAAGAGACAGAGGGCACTGACGCTGGAAAGGAGGCAGTAAGAATGTCCACGTTTGCAGATGACAGGATGCTGCACGTGGAAAACCCTTAGCCTCCACCAAAAAGCTGCTAGAACCTGGTAAACCAATTAGGTAAATCGACAGGCACAAGGCCAACGCACAGAAAACTAGCATTTTCCACACCAATAATGATCTTGTTGAAACAGACATCAAGAGGGGCTGGCGGCATGGCTCACTTGGTTAATCCTCCACCTGTGGCACTGGCATCCCATATGGACGCCGGGTTCTAGTCCCGGTTGCCCCTCTTCCAGGCCAGCTCTCTGCTGTGGCCTGGGAGGGCAGTGGAGGATGGCCCAGGTGCTTGGGCCCTACACCCGTGTGGGAGACCAGGAGGAAGCACCTGGCTCCTGGATTTGGATCAGCGCAGTGCCGGCCATGGCCGCCATTTGGGGAGTGAACCAACGGAAAGAAGACCTTTCTCTCTCTCTCTCTCTCTCTCTCTGTCTATAACTCTACTGTCAAACTAATAAAAAAAGGAAAGAAAAAAAAAAGAGACATCAAGAAATAAATCTCATTCACAATAGCTATTATATTTAGGTATAAATTTAAACAAAGGGGTGAACGATCTCTACAGTGAAAACTATAAAACATTGTTGACCAAAACCATCAGGGACACAAAAAATGGGAAGATATTCCTTGTTCGTGGATAAGAAGAATTAACATTATTAAAATGTCCACACTACTTATAGCAATCCACAGATTCACTGCAATCCCTATCAAAACACCAATGACAATCTTTAACAATTATAAAAAGCAATCCTAAAATTCATATGGAATCACAAAAGACCCTCAATAGCCAAGGAAATCCTAAGCAAAAAATTTCAAGTAAGAGGTATCACAATACCCAACTTCAAAGCTACAGTCATTAAAACAGCATTGTATCTGGGGCCGGCACTGTGACACAGCGGGTTAACGTCCTGGCCTGAAGCGCCAGCATCCCAAGTCCCAGCTGCTCCACTTCTGATCCAGCTCTCTGCTGTGGCCTGGGAAAGCAGTAAAAGATGGCCCAAATCCTTGGGCCCCTGCACCCATGTGGAGACCTGGAAGAAGCTCCTGGCTCCTGACTTCGGATTGGCGCAGCTCTGGCCATTGTGGCCATTTGAGGAGTGAACCATCAGATGGAAGATCTCTCCCCCTGCCCCCCGCCTCTCGTCTCTCTGTGTAACTCTGACTTTCAAATAAATAAATAAATCGTTTAAAAAACCAGCATTGTACTGGCATAAAAACTGACACACAGATTAACGGAACAGAATAAAGAGCCCAGAAATAATCCATGTACATATGGCCAACTAATTTTTTTAAAAGATTTATTTATTTATTTGAATGTCACAGTTACACAGAGAGAGAGAAGGAGAAGCAGAGAGACAGACAGAGGTCTTCCATCCGCTGGTTCACTCCCCAGTTGCCCACAACAGCTGGAGCTGTGCCAATCTGAAGCCAGGATCCAGGAGTTTCCTCCAGGTCTCCCAGGTGGGTTCAGGGGCCCAATGACTTGGGCTATCTTCTACTGCTTTCCCAGGCCATAGTAGAGAGCTATGATTGGAAGTGGAGCAGCCGAGTCTCGAACTGGTGCCCATGGGGAATGCTGGCACTGCAGGTGGCGGCTTTACCTGCTACACCACAGCGCTGGCCCCTCAGCTGATTTTTGACAAAGGTGCCAAGAACAAACACCGGAGAAAGGACAGTCTTTTCAATAAATGATGCTGGCAAAAACGGATGTACAAGAGTGGAAGAATGAAATTGGATCCCTACCTCTCACCGTATAGAAAAATAACTCAAGACAGATCAAAGATCTAAATATAAGTCCTGAAACTATGAAAATGCTTGAAGAATGCATAGGGAAAACACTTCAAGACATCTGTGTGGGCAGCAATTTTTTTTTTTTTTTTTTGGAAAAGACCCCTAAAACACAGGCAACAGAAGAAAACAAGAACAAACAGGATCCTAGGAAACTCAGGAGTTCTGCACAGCCAGCAAAGGACTCAATCCACTGAGCAAAGACACCGGACACAACGGGAGAAAACATCAGCAAGCTCCTATCCAACAGAAGATCACTGTCCAGAACACACCAAGGGTACAACGAGCTCACCAAATACACAAAGAGAAGAAACGGGAAAGAACCCGAATAGATAGTTCTCAAAGGAGAAGTACAAGTGGTTTACAAATATATGAAAAAACGCTCAGGATCACTAGCCGTCTGGGAAATGTAAATCCAAACTGCAGCGAGATGCCATCTAGCTCCTGGGAAATGGCTGTTATTAAGAAGACAGAGTAGCAAGTCCTGGTGAGGATGTGGAGAGAGGAGAACTTCTGGTGGGAATGCAAATTAGTGCAGCCACCCTGGAAAACACAGTGGAGACTTCTTCAGAAACTAGGAATGGATTTGCCATATGATCCCGCCATCCCACTACCGGGTACACACCCAAAACACACAAACTCAGCGTACGGAAGAGACACCTGCTCCACCATGTTTATTGCAGCACTGTTTACAGTAAGGAAAACGCAGTAAATGGAGGCAACAGAATTCTATTCAACCATAAAAAACAACGAAATCCTGTAGCAACATGCAGGGAAGTGGAGGACACGCTGGCAAGTGAAATAAGCCAGACTCACGCAGACCAACACCGCAAGTTCTCCCTCAGCCAGAGGAGCTAAACCAAACAAGCCTCAGTCTGAGCACAGAGTGTGGATGCTACAAGGTGGGGAAGACAAAGCAAGTCTGCGTCGTGGGATCCAAGGTGTATAGAGGGGAGACCAGCTCACAACAGCCTAGCAGTCATCATGTGAGCAAACAGAAGACAGGAGTTCCAACCCTGTTGTCTAAAGTAGCGTCAGAGAAGGGACGATGTTGATTATCCTGGTTTTTTAAATTTACTTTATTTGAAAGAGTTAGAGAGAGAGAGATATCTTCCATCCACTGGTTTACTCCTTAAACAGCCACCACAGCTGGGGCTAAGCCAGGCCAAAGGCAGGAGCCAGGAGCCGGGAGCCAGGAGCCAGGAGCATCTCCCCACGTGGCTGCAGGGTCTCGAGCACTTGTTCCGTCTTCTGCTACTTTCCCAGGCCATTATCAGGGAGCTGGGTTGGAAGCAGAGCAGCAGGAGATGCGACTTGGAACCCATATGGGATGCTGGTGCTGAGAACAGCAGCTTAGCCTACTACGCCACAACACTGGTCCCAACTACACTTTTTAAAAAAAATATTTGATTTGAAATGCACAGTTACACACAGAGAGAGACAACGACTGAACATTCTTCCATCTGCTGGTTCATTCCCTGAATGGCTACAATGGCCAGAGCGGGGCCACGCTGAAGCCAACAACCAGAAGCTTTTTTTGATCTTCTTCATGGGTACAGGGACCCAAGCACTTGGGCCATCCTCCACTGCTTTCCCAGGCACATTAGCAGGGAGCTGGATCAGAAGTGGAGCAGCCAGGACTTGAACTTGCGTCCATAGAGGATGCTGGCACCTCAGGTGTTGGCTTTACCAGCTACGCCTTGGCACCTGCCCCTATTACTCTGTTTTAAAATAATGTTTACTCTACTTATTTTCATCCATTTGAAAGGCGTAGCTTTCAGACAGAGACTGAAGCCAGGAGCCCAGACTCCATCCAAGCCTCTCATGTGGCCGGCAGGGATGCAGGCACTTGAGCCATCATTAGCCGGCCAGAATGTATCATCAGGAGGCCGGATCAGAAGCAGAGGAACTGTAGCTGACCCGCCACGCTGATGTGGGACGTGGGCGTGACCTGACTTCTGTCCTAGTCACGCTGTTGTGACAAGGCTGCTTTGTACACATGTACTGAACTATCACGGTGTTCTTTAAACAATCAGAAAAGAAAGAAAACAGGCAGCCGTGACTTAGTTCTGAGCAGTCACGCGGCGCTGCGACAGTCTCCAGTCTCCTCATTGCGTGCTGACGGCAAGCGTCAGTGAAGTCTCTCTGGCTAAGCAAAGAACATTTGCTGAAGCTGCATTCCTATATTTAAATTTATTTGAGTGAGAAAAAAGAATTATAAAGCCCAAGGATCAACTACTCTCCAACAAAAATACTTGGATTACGATCCATTTAAAATGAGTGAGCCCCAGACACAGGCTGCATGGGGAAACAGTCTCCACATGGCAAAGGCTTGAGGGAACATCTCCCCGTGGGATTCTGTGCCCACTCCCTGCGCTCCGCTGGCCTGCAGTGGGGCTGGAGGGGCTGTGGGCTGCCTCTGACGGAAGAGACGCACAGAAGAGAGGGCTCAGGAGGACGGGCTCTGGCATCGGAATGGAACAGCCAGAGGCCGTCTGGAGCCCTGAAGGTTTTCAACAGTACAGTACAGGCACTTAAACAATCAGGTGGAAACGACGAATCATGCAGTACCGTGATTAATCTCTTCTTACACGTGCCACTTGGGTTAGATTCTGCTAAAGTTTTAAAGAAGAATTGATTAACACCCATTCTTCTGAAATCATTTAAAAAACTACAAGAGGGGATTCCACCAAACTGCTTCTATGTGGCCAGCATTTACCTGGATACCAAAACCAGGCAAAGACACCACACAAAAAGAAAGCTACGGGCTGGTATCCCTGATGAACGCAGATGAACAAAGCCAAAACCAACAGCACACGACAGAAACGTACTCATCGTGACCAAGCGGGATTCACCCCAGGGATGTGAGGACACACACGAGAGCAATGGACGTGGCACATCTCATGTACACAACGAAGGACCCACGTCCTAGGATAATCTGAGTAGATGCAGAAAAGAGGCTTCATAAACTCAGCATCCCTTCGTGATGAAAGCTCTGTCCAAGTCAGGTACAGACGGAACGTACCTCCACACATAAAGACAACAAGCCCAAGCCGAAGGCCTCTGCTTTGAGAGGAACAAGACAAGGAGTCCACTTCTACCACTGGAGGTCCTCACAGAGCAGCTGGGCAGGAGGAAGAGAGAAATGGCGTCCAAATGGTAAAAAGGGAGTCTGTCACTCCTTCCAGATGACAGGATTTCATATATAGAAAACACCAAATGCTCCAACTAATAAATTCAGCAAGGTTGCAGGATACAAAGTCCACATAGAAAAATCAGTGGCACTGTTATACAGCAATAATAATTCATCCAAAAAGAGACATCAAGATGGCAATTCTATTTCCAACAGCTAAGAGAAAAAGAAAATATATAGGTCAAAGATGTCTACAATGTTCATGGATTGTGAGAACCAACACTGTTAAAACGTGCAGACGAGCCAAAGTGATTTCCAGATTCAATGCAATCCCTATCTAAATCCCAACGACATTTTCCCCAGAACTAGGCCCTGGTGTCCAGAGGCTGGGGAGAGAAGGGGAGGGGAGGTTCGCTGACCGGTACTGGAATACGGCTGGGCAGGAGTCCCAAGTGCTGGGTCCCCTTGCACAGGGGGCTGACTGGAGACCATGTTCACACAGGACATGCAGGACACCCAGAAGATGGGATTGTGGGTGCTTTCATTAGAAAGGAATGTTCACGCCTGGAAGGACTAGACGCCCCCTGACTGGACACGGCACGGTGAAGAACGCCACACGGCATCCATAAACGGCACACGTTTTAATGTCTGCTAAAGGTTTTTTAATCAAAAAATAAAAAAATAGAACTCTTCAAACCAACAACAAAAACCAACCAACAATATCTCGAGGACAGGAGTCAGGGTCAGTCGTTTGTCTGTAAGTGCATCAGTCGTTTCGTGGAGCTGTTACTCTCGCGAGAACGCCTATATTCTAGTCCTGGATGGAACAGGGTAATCCCTCTCCCTTGAAACGACCCGCTGCTGGCCACCTTCCCCAAGAGTCCTGCCCATGGTGTGCCTGCTCTGTGTCGCCCACCTCCCCGGGACCCCCAGGCTCAGAGGGAGAGAGCACAGGCAGCCCCACGTGAGGCCCTGCGTGCGTTCGGAGCGCCTGGTTCACATCAGGACGAGCACCCATGCCATGCCTGCTCTATGTCACATGCTGACAGCTGTCACCCACCTCCCCGGGAATCCCAGGCTTGGAGGGAGAGAGCACAGGCAGCCCCATGTGAGGCCCCGCATGCGTATGGAGCGCCTGGTTCACATCAGGACGAGCACCCATGCTGTGCCAGCCAGTGTGACTTGCCTGGGCTCTTGTGCGACAAGCAACCTGAGCAACCGTGCATGGCAGCCTGTCAAAAAGCTGGAGGAGGGCATTGGCTCACCCTCCTCACCCCCACGTTTTCTTCCAGACGGCATTTCCAGATCTCCGGGGTTATCTCACTTTCCCCGCCTCAGGCCAGATGCTGTTGAGCAACTGGGAAAGTTTGACTCGTCTGAATGAGCAGAAGCGGACTGCGTGTGACACGTCACCGTGAGACATGTGAACGCCTGCTGTCTTTCCACACGGAAACGAGTGAAGAGAAAGGGCTTCCACTTGGGAAAAGACAAAGAACTGTGGGCCCCAGGGAGGCTGAGGGATTTCCCTGGGGGAGGCTGCGGGGGCGACCTGGGGGCCCACGGCTGCTCTGAGCACCGCCCTGGGCCTTGGTCTCCAGGAGGCACTCCTCCAGGTCAGCTGTGCCCCAGGCGGGAAGCTGAAGGGACACCCACTGTTCCCAAGCAGAAAACGTGCAACACACGTGCCTTCCGCAGTGAGGGTGTGAGTGCGTGCGTGGGAGAGACCGGCACGGGGATGAAACAGTCGGCTCTGGACCACGGTAGGAGACACCTCCCGCTGTCTTCTAGCTCTGCCTCACTGCTCTGAGCCATCCACTCAACCCTTCCTACAAGCTGGCCGGGGCCAGCCCTGTGCCTGGAAGACAGCAGCTGTGCAGGAAGCCCAGCAGAAGGGGGCGCCCCGCGGGACCAGGCAGAGCTGGGGGCTGCACAGCCGCTGGGAGCCTGGAGCTGCCAGGGCTGGAACTGGGTCCCCACCCCAGGGGAGCACAGGGACAGGTGGGGGAGCAGTGACTGGGCTCTGAGGGCTCCACCTGAGGGCGGGACGCGTGCCCTTCTCGGAGGCACTGAGTGTGTCCGGGTCCCCTCCTCCACGTGGGGACAGTGTCCGTCCCCTCCTGAGGACACAGGGACAGGTGCCCTCACTCACAGGAGCCTGCCGCGACCCGACTCGGGCATCCCGGGCCCAGCACTGGAGCATGGAAGTCCAGTTCTTTCTCCATGCCGCAGATGAGGGGCTTGGTTAGGGCGGCAGCAGTGGTGTGGAGGGAGGAGGACTGAGGGCAGACCCAGAGGGGCCTCCTGGCGGCACGACCTCACCCCACGCACCTGTGGAATCCACTGGAACCTCACCTGGGCCTCACTGCCTGCTGCGCACCTCCCTGCAGACTCGAGGCCACAGGCACCAGCGGGCCAGGCTGGCCACAGAGTCTCCAGAAATGGCCCGATCCCCTGGCTGAGAAACCTCGTCTGCACTCCTGAGCTGCAGCGAGCACACAGTGGCCACCTCACCAGCCGCTTAGATGGAGGAGTGTCTCTCCTACACCCCTGGGCGACTCCAAGTCCCAGTTGGCACATGCGGGACGGCCCGAGGCCGGTCGGCACACATAGGAGGGCCCAGGGCCAGTCAGCACACGCAGGAGGGCCCAGGGTGGGCTCCTGGCCTCGGGGCTAAGATGCCTGCACCCCATACTGGATGGTCGCGGTCTGAGTCTCCTCTCTGCTCTGATTCCAGCTCCCTGTGAACATACCCTGGGAGGCAGTGGATGATGGCTCAAGCGCTTGGGTCCCTGCACCTACGTGGGAGACCCGGATGCAGCTCCTGGCTCCTGCCCATTCCTTGTGGGAGACCTGGATGCAGCTCCTGGCTCCTGGCTCCTGCCTGGCCCATTCCTGGCTGACAGGGACATCTGGGGAAAGAACCAGCAGATGAAGGATCTCTGTCTGTCTGTCTGTCTCCGTCTCTGGACAAAGCGTGGCTGTGCCTCTGTGGGGCATGGGCCGTGAATCAGCCTGCAGTTTTTCTTCTCTCTACTGCTTGTGTTGTTTAAAAAATAAGAAAGTGGGAACGTACTCGGTGTTAAAGTGTGTTAGAGTGGCAACAGAAGATGAGAGAGCCCAAGGTTTAGTGACGTCACCGAGGCAGAACTAAAGGGAAGAATTTTCAGGATGAGAGGAAACTAAGCAGCGCTGCAACCAGGGAAGCCACAGTCGGTGAAGCAGGAGGCTGAGGGGCATGGCTGCCACAGGTGATGACTTAAGTACCTGGGTCCCTGCCACCCACGTGAGAGGCCTGGACTGAGCCCTTGGCTCCAGGCTGCGGCTTGTTCTAAGCCCAGCTGCTGTGGGCATTTGGGGAGTGAACCAGCAGGTGGGAGATCTCTGTCCATCTCCCCCTGCCTTTCAAATAAGATAAAATAAATAAGTTTTTAAAAGGTGATGGTTATCCATATCTTGAATTTGTAATCTTTCTATACTAAAAAAACACATGTGCCCACGGAGGCTGCTGGGAAGACATGAGGGTGGCAGGGACCCCATCACCTGTCCTGGTGACAGTGTAGGTGCGGGGGAGGGGTGAGGACTCTGACATCTGTGTAGGACTGTGTCGGTTACAAAAGAAGGATGTGGCTGGCGCCGTGGCTCAACAGGCTAATCCTCCGCCTTGTGGCGCTGGCACACCGGGTTCTAGTCCCGGTTGGGGCTCCGGATTCTGTCCCAGTTGCCCCTCTTCCAGGCCAGCTCTCTGCTGTGGCCCGGGAGTGCAGTGGAGGATGGCCCAAGTGCTTGGGCCCTGCACCCCATGGGAGACCAGGAGAAGCACCTGGCACCTGGCTCCTGCCATCGGATGAGCGCGGTGCGCCGGCCACAGTGCGCCGGCCGCGGTGGCCATTGGAGGGTGAACCAACAGCAAAGGAAGACCTTTCTCTCTGTCTCTCTCTCTCTCACTGTCCACTCTGCCTGTCAAAAATAAAAAAAAATAAAACAAAAGAAGGATGCAAGAGGCAGGATGTGGCTCCCAGGTGGGAGGTGGGCAGCTGTCTCGGGTCCTCTTGGGCACAAGAAAGGGGTGACACAGAATGCTGACATTAGCCCATGAGCAGACACCCACGGAGCACCTCTAAACTGGCAGGCTCTGGGCTGCCATCTGCCCCCTCCCCCAATAACTGGACCAAGGCCAGGGCTTACAGCCTTTGCAACATGGTTTTCACTCCCAGTCCCTCAGCCACCTGCAGCAGCGCCTTTAGCAACAACACCGCAGAAGCAGCAGGGTGAGCAGGAGGGGCGCGGGGGCAGCGGCTGCTCCTGTGAGGTCTGCAGGCCCTCAGAAGTCCCCGAATTCAGTGTGCACCTCCCAGGGGAGGACACTGACCAGGTGAGCTCTGGGCAGGGGGCGGAGCCTTCCCACGGCTCCCACTCAGGGACCACTGGAGTCTGTGGCCAGGGGGCTGCTCCGACCACCCTGGGGTAAGATGTCCACCCTCAGGCTACACTTGGGCCGGCCGCTTTGGCTCTGTCCACACGCTCCGGGGCGTGGCCACAGTGCGCGACCCCCAGGCCTGGCTGTGCCAGCCACACATGTTTTCTCCCAGCTGGATTTAATCTTCTCCCCATAAACGGCCAGAAGAGGAAGTCGCTGTGGCCCCACCATGCCCAGGAGGAGCAAGGCCACGCTCCTGCCCTGTGTCTGCTCCCCGGAGACTGAAGCCGAAGCCAAAGCAGGCAACAGGAGCACGGTGTGCCCACGAGCAAGGAGGGGTGGCACTGCGCTTCCCCCACCCCCCACACCCCGCAGGCACAGACAGGGCCTGTGTGTGGGCACGACCCAGAGTGAGGCTCCACGTCTGAGCCAGGCCCGGCCGCGCTCCTGTCACAAGCGGGCAGCAGGAGACGCAGCCGCCACAAAGCGTCCCCGAGTCTGCGACAGAGGTAATGCGTCTAGATGTCCCGGGAAGCCGAGTCCACGAGCAGACAGCTCCCGGCGCACAGGTGGCCAGGCCCAAACAGTCCCCGTGCCCATTCTGTGTCTTCACCAACGTCCCCCTGGACAGCTGTGTACCAGGGACACTGGAGGGCGGACGCAAAGCCACGGCACTGGGGGTGTGGGCACTGGCAGTCACACAGTCAACCAGCTGCAGGGCGGGGGCCAGGAGGCCATTGTGTCACCCCAGAGGAAGTTGGTTTATGTCTGCGCCCACACCCAGCCTCACAGTGTGTGGAGCCGCTCGAAGACTGACAGTCAGTCCTGCCTCCCAGCCTGCTCTGGGGCTGAGACCCTCATGGGACTAGAACCTGCCACCTCTTGGGTGCACCTGGGTACAGCAACATTCAAGAAGCACTGACGCGGCCTCACAGGGACTGACAGGCCTGTGACCCGTGACTCAGTGGTGATCAACACACCCCAGACCCGTGCTCCAGATCCGGGCCCACAGGGTTCTGAGCGGTCTATTTAGAGAGAAAAAAAAAGGCAGATGGAACCCGGGTGATCCATTCAACTCTACACCTATGACACTTGCCACACCTGCGGGGTACGCCTGCACACGCCAACGTGCGTCTCACCCTGCAGCCCTGCTCGGTCAGGGCCTTCCCCGGGCTTGGTGGCCATGTGAGCGGCCACAGGCACGCAAGTCAGCACTCTGCCGTCCTCACGGCTGGAACCACCCTCAGCTCTCTCGCTGGCCAAAGCTCACTCTGGGGAGACGCATGCGTCCCGTCTGCCCCAGGCCCTCCCTGCCACAGCCCACGAGGCCGCTCGAGCCCAGTTCTCTCCCGCCCACCGCAGGCAGCGCCTAGGGACCGCCAGGGCCGGAGTGTGTGCTAACTGAGGTGGGTAAGAGAGGACACAGGCACAGGGGCTCTGCCGAGTGGAGCAAGGCGCCGGTGAGCACACAGGTTCCTGCGGGCCTCTGGACGCTGCTGCCAGACACAGGGCGGGTCCCAGGGGACCACAAAGACCTCGGAGAGGCAGTGAAAGGTTCAAGCCGGGGAGAAGCACGTGGCAGGCACAGGTATGAACGTGATGCACGTGCCTGGGATCAGTGCACGTCCAGCCGGGCAGGAGCCTGACCTCAGAGCCCGGGCAACACGGCTGCCTGGAGAGGTGGGCCCTGAGCCCCTCGGTGGGCTCAGAACAACTGAGGGGCTGCCCCCCAGAGCAGGGAAATCCTGTACTGAGGTGGGGCCCAGACAGCAGAGGACGGAGCGGGAGGCAGAGCGCATGGGGCAACAGGGGATCCGTGGGGGGGACGTGAACCCCCCACCGTGGGTCAGGGAGTGCCAGGGCTTCGCTTTCAAAGACAGCACGGGATGGAGCCAGGCAAAGAGCCTAGCAGCACTTCCCCCCGGCCAAGCTCACTCAGCTCCGGGCATCAGGGCCTCTACGCTGGGCCCTCTCTGGGGCTTTGACCACTGCTGGGACCTGAGACCCAAGCATGCCCTTGGCCTGAGGGAATCCTTATAGGTCAGTGTGGGCCCCAGACACAATCAGCCCAGTCACCCGAGGACCGGCCAGGGAAGCGACACCTGTGACACCCAGCAGGTGCGTGTCAGCACCTGGCCAGCCCCATCAGAGGACGTAATGGCCCCACCCTAGAGCCCAGCGTGGCTTCCTTGACCATGAGTTTTCCGGAAGGTGGCTTGGGGTCTCAGGTGAGAACAGGGTCACCACACGATGTCCACAGTGACAGAGAGCCCAGGGGCCCCATCGGTTTCCCTTCTGCCAACGGGAAAGCTGACGCAGGAGAGGGAAGCTCACGGGTCACCCAGAGAGAGGCGGCAGAGCAATGAACAGAATTTCCGTTCGTGATTCATCACCTTCTGCTCCTCCTACAGTACCTGGCCCCCTGTGGGGCCAAGGCCAGTGTGAGGTGTGGGGGACAGGTGTCACGACGAAATGTCCACCAGCACGGCCGCTTAGGTGGGAACGAGAAAACTGGAGACACGCCAGGTAACGACCACGCAGTGAGCACCAGAGATCAGTACAGAGGTAGTGAGTTGAGTGCTCACACGGGGAGATTCCTACACGGCTGGGTACTCACATGGGGAGAGTCTACACGGCCGGGTACTCACACGGGGAGAGTCTACACGGCAGGGTACTCACACGGGAGAGTCTACAAGGCTCAGTGCTCACACGGGGAGAGTCTACACAGATGAGTACTCACACGGGGAGAGTCTACACGGCCGAGTACTCACACAGGGAGAGTCTACACGGCAGGGTACTCACACGGGGAGTAGTCCACAAAGTACGGGTCGATGTTGTGCAGCAGTTCTATTCTGGGCGACGGGCGTCCTTCACTGGAAGAGAATTTTAAGGAAACATTAATTTCCTCTCTCAAGTGAACACGCGTTTTTTAACCTTCCTTCCTTCCTCTTATGGGAAGAACAAAGCTCTCAGCTAACTGTGTCGTGACTCCAGAGCACCTCGGAGTCATGGTCCCCGCACCTCAGAGCTCCACACTCGTGGAGGAGGACCCTGGGCCCCTCTGGAACACCACTGTGCCCCGTGGCAGCGGGGCCACTGTCCACGCCAGAGAGATGAGACCGAGGTCATGCCCTGAGACGTCACCCCCAGCACGTGCAGGCAAACCAGTGTCTGCCCAGTGCCGGCCCATGTCAGGAGCCTCAGTAACCAGGGCCTCGCATCTGATCCAGGTGCACGTGGACGTTGCGTCTCCTGTTTCTTACAGGTGTGCACATCACTACACCACACCCATCCGTGTGAATCCCACCCAGGAGAGCACCGAGCCCCAGCACCTGTAACAAATGCATCAGTGCATGGCAGCTCCCTGGCAGACTGCCCCCCACGCTGGGAGCGAGTGCCGGGTGTTGGCACAGCGGTTAGGTGCCGCTTCTGACATCTGCACCCTCCAGCGAAGAGCCTGGGTCCATGGCCTGGCTCTGCTTCCAGCCAGCTTCCTGCTAATGTGCATTGTAGGAGGGAGATGATGGCGCTACGGCTTGAGCCTCTGCCACCCACCTTGGAGACCCGGATGGAGTTCCCTGCTCCCGGCTGCTGCCTGGCCCAGTCCTGACTACTATAGTTATCTGGGGAATGAACCAGCAGATGGAAGATCTCTGTCTCTCTATGCCTTTCAAGTAAATTAAAAAGAATCAGCAATAAAACATTTTTGAATGATTAGGAGCATAAAAGGCACCAAATACATGAGGAGTACCTGAGGTACCCAGGCCACGTCTCCACTGCAGGCTCAGCCTGCTAAACACGGGAGAAATCTGGGGCCTGCCAAGGACTGCATGAGGACCCAGGCCGCTGAGCTGAGAGCCAGGAGTCCACAGCACACCAGCACCATGGGTGTGTGCACGACCTGAATGCCCAGCGAGGCTCCCGAGTCACCACGAGGACAGCACAATGTCCACACCCACGCCCACAGCCAGGCGTGTCCAGCAGAGGTTTGGGATTTCAAAGGCCAGTAAGATTTCAAAAAATCTGGGCTGTGATCCACGACTTTGCCTTTGCCAAGGAAGGAAACGTTAAGACAAAACGCAGTTAATTAATTCAAAATAAGATTTTAACTACCATCACCGTCATTATTAAAAATCAAGGTGACTTTATCAATGCAAAAACAGACATCAACTCAGGGCAAAGGACAGGCCTCTACATCGCACTGGAGAGAAACTTCAGCATTCTCTGCGATTTCCCAGTCCCTCTCCCCGTAAAACGCAGGCACCAGAGGTGTGGCAGGGAATTACTGAGGGGTGTCCCAGCGCTGGGATAGGGTAGACAGCACTGTGGGGGAGGGGCGAGGCGTAACCTTGCAACCCTGGCCACCCCGGAGACACCGTCCCCCCAGCTCCAAGTCCCAGGAGCCAGGGTCTGAACCCCGAAGCTCTGAATGCCAGGTGGGAATGCTTGCAACGAAAATGATCAACACGAGAAGATCCAGACAGAATGATGATGACGACGACGATTTCTAGGTCTGCAGGCTTACAGAGGAGCAAACCCAAGGTCATTGAGTCGGAAGGTCAGCATCTGGAGGTCTTTGTGCTGTCTGGGACGAGGGTGAAGCCAAGCGTTACATTCAGATTTAGCCAAGCAAAATTTGTGCAACCACTTTTAGGGTGACTATTAAAAGTAAGGAATTTTTCTGGACCACAGGAAATCATAACGAATTCATTCGATTCAAAAAATGGCGGGCCGGCGCTGTAGCCTAGTGGGTAAAGCGGCCGCCTGTGGTGCCGGCATTCCATATGGACACTGGTTCTAGTTCCAGCTGCTCCACTTCCAATCCAGCTCTCTGCTATGGCCTGGGAAAGCAGTAGAAGATGGCCCACATCCTTGAGCCCCTGCACCCGTGTGGGAGACCGGGAAGAAGCTCCTAGCTCCTGGCTTTGCATCAGTCCAGCCTTGGCCATTATGGCCATTTGAGGAGTGAATCAGCAGATGGAAGATCTCTCTCTCCCTCTCTGCCTCTGCCTCTCTGTAATTCTGCCTTCAAAATAAATAAGTAAATCTTTAAAAAAAAAAAAAAAAAAGATGGCAAGAAAAACTCCAAAAGTGTCAGAGCCAATATATTAACACATAACCACTCAGCTCTTAAAATGATTTATGTATGGGGGTGGGCAGTACACATGATTCCACAAGAGGAGAAGACAGAAAACACAGAGTGTGAGAAACACCCGCACACCGTCCATGGGTGTGTGAGGCCGAGAGGGCGTCACTTCCCCAGGGCTGCCACACAAGGAGCAGGTGCACACCGTGACCAGGGGCAGCTCCGGCACGCTGCTGGCATCCCATGGCGCCACACAGCCAGCCCTCTTCCCACTTTTAAATGGTCACAATAATGGATCATGTCGTTTCCCTCTCAAGTTCAGAAATCTCCTTGTAGCTCTAAGAACAGAATCCCCTGCACCTACAGGTGGAGACCATAAGGGTGTGGGTCACTGGATTCCCAAGTCCTACCCCTGAAGTCGCTGTTTTGGTTTCAGTAATGGTCCAGTGTCTCAATGCCTGGAGGCAGGGGCTGTCAGAGGGACGAGGATGACTTAGGGAACAGCAAGACAAGGGGAGGGAGGGAGGGTCTGCAGGGGTCAACTAACAGTTACACAGTAAATCATTAGCAAGGATCACCACAGTAATGCTATCTACACATGCACACACAAGCACGCACACACACACACACATGCACACACGTGCACATCACACAAATGCATACACATGCACACATCACACATGCATACAAATATGTACACACGCATGTGCATATACTCATACATATACATGCATGCACATGTGCACATATATACATGTATGCCCACATCCACGCACACATATACACACACACATCAATTCAACAAAGCACAGAAACCACGGTATAGACTTTCAGTGGTGACAAGGACACAGGAGGGAGCCATGGGAGCCCAGATGGGGCTGGAGCTGGTGGGGGTGGGGTGTGGACAGCAGGAGTCGGCGTGGACGAGAGACCACCACGCCAACCCTGCACACGACCCTGCACTCCTGGGTCTGTGCCCAGGAGATATCTGAGAGTCCCCATTTTGAAAGGACCCGTGAAGGGCAGAGACACCATGGCCAGCCAGGGCAGGCATGGGGGACCTCCGGGTCGAAGATGCAGGCAGGGGCTCGGTTTCCCCAGGTCCCAGACAGCAGCCTTGGGGAGGAAAGTCTGTCACTGTGTGAAAAACAAGACAGCAAAGGCAGTGATCACCGGGCATCTTCCATGTTCCAAGGAACCGACGCATCCACGCTGCTTAAGCCAGAGCAGGCTCTGAGGTCACGCAGAAGACGCACCCCCGCACCCCGCATCTGGAGGGAAACCCCTGGGCTCCTTAGACCCTTTGCTGCTGTCACACCCCCATGCCTCCACACCTCTACACCACCAATGATCTTCACTCTCCTGTGCACCTCCCTCCATCCTTACGCTAAGAGCAGAACCATACCTGCAGGCATTAACCGTCTTTGCTTGTCCACTGGCCACCTCCAGATCTCCACACCTGTAATGCTCAGGCCTCGCTGTACTGCAGTCACCTAGGAGCTGTGACAGCCCCACCCAGAAGGTGCAATGGCTACGCAGTCAGTGCACCAAGAACTGGGGAAGGATAGGAACACAGTCGCTGTGTCCCCCACTGACTGTGGCTGATATGACAGGCCAACCAGCAGGACAGGCCTGTCCCACGCCTACCCTGAGGACTCCCTGGAGGGGCCGTGGGTGCCTACTTGGCTGGCCCCATGGGTCTCACAGCGATCATTAGGCTCCACATGCCTTTTCCGGTGCTGCACCCTGGTTGTTAACCCATTCATCCTGAGCACAGTGAGGGGCACATGCTCTTGGCACAGCCGGCAGGGGCAGGAGGCTGCCAGGGCCGTGTGGCTGGGCAGGCGACAGAGGCAGACTGGCTCATTCTTCATTCCACTCACTTTCAAGGCTACCTGAACATCTCTGCACCAACTGCAGATGCCTCTAGGAACCACCGAGCCCACCCTGTCTCTGCATCCGCTGTGCTACAAAGGGAAAAGCCGTTGTCTCTGCTGTTCTTTCAGGATTCAACCTGGACTCAGCCCAGCTTTCACACTGTCCAGAGGAGTTCCACACATCAAACAGAGAGCAGGGCAGGAGACGTGCAGTGATCGGCAAGCCCTTTCCAATACGCCACGGACACGGCCCCGTCTGCAGTTCCAGACACTGAGATCACAGCACTGTCCACTTCTACATGGAGCGGCCCACGTCTGCCCTTCATTCTCCACTGTGTCGAGGGCGGGATGGGCAGGCCTTCCTATAACTAAGGGTGATGCTCCCACATTCCAGGCCCCTGCTGGCCCTGCTGCTGAGCAGCTGTCACAGGGCACACACCCTGGGAGGCAGTACCAAGTGTTCAGAAAAGCTATAGAAAATACATGCAGCAGTTTCCGGGCAGAAATTCTGAATGAAAACCATCAGCTGTGCAGGCCTGTTCCCCTCGCTAGCCTTGTGTAAGGTCTCCGTGTGGGTGCAGGGGCCCAACACGTGGAGCATCTTCTGCTGCCTCCCAGGTGCAGTAGCAGGGAGCTGGGTCAGAAGCAGAGCAGCTGCTTTATCACTCCTTTTTAACGGATTTATTTACTTATTTAGTTAGTTACTTGAAAGCAGAAAAATAGGCGCGGGGGGGTGGTGGTGGGGGGGAGACAGAGAACTTCCCTCTGCTGATTCACTCCCCAAATGGCCACAGTGGCCAGGGCTGGGCTAGGCTGAACCCAAGAACCAGGAGCTTCTTCCAGGTCTCCCACACGGGTGCAGGGGCCCAAGGGCCTGGGCCATCTTTGACTGCTTTCCCAGGCCACAGCTGAGAGCTGGATCGGAAGTGGAGCAACCAGGACTTGAACCAGATCCCACGTGGAATGCCGGCGTCACAGCCTTGACCAGCTGCACCACGATGCCAGCCCCACTGGAAAATTAACGCTGCAGGATGCTATGAAACTTGCCCAAGATCGCAGACACAATAAGCGGAGGAGATGGGATTCGAACCAGGTCAAATCATAAAGTGCACATTGTTACCACTACAGCCACAGAAGTCCTTCAGGGCTCACTCCCTGCACTGCTCAAGCTCCAGCCTGCTGTGAAAGCTGCCTTAACTTGCAAACACTGCCATGAACAAAGAGTTCAACACGGAAGTCAGAAAGCCATGACCACACGTGGGGAGGAAGTATGTACACTGAGTTCATGTGACACGGAGTAGAGGTATGTTTTCTGATCCAAGTTTTCAGTAAAGAGGTTTATCAAGTTTTAAATGTTGGCTGTGCACTATCACAAGTCACTGAATCACATCCCTAATGTCACCTTTTCCTATTCAGCACTGAAAAACAGTTGGTAGGACTTCTGGTTCTGGGTCGGTAGCAGGACAAACCAGGGGCCTAAGAGGCACGCCTTCCAATGTCCATTTTAACATTCAGCAAGAACTGCTAGGGCGCAAATCCAGCAACACGGGGTCCTCGCCAAAGCCAGGGGGACGAGAACCAGAGCCTGATCCCAAAGACAGAGGAAAAGAGGGACTCCAGGCCGCCCAGGGCCACGTCCCACAGAATGCAGGCCGAGGCCGCCCAGCAAGCGCCCCCACCGCTGTCGCCTCCCTCACCGTGCCCAGCCAGGCACAACAGCAGACCTGGGGGGAAGCAGCCGACTGAGAAAAGGGGGGAAGCCCCTCGGAGCCCTGTACCCCGTGAGCAGGGGCGGTCAGGGCTGGGGAGCAGCAGGCAGAGGTGTCACTCCAGAATTCTCTGATCCGGCTGAAACACACAGAGGACGGGCGGGCGGCGGGCGGTCTGTGAGCCGGCCTCACGTCAGTCTCAGCACTGCTTTCCTCGCAGCTGAGCAGGGCCAAGAACACGCGAGCACCCGGATTTCTGGAGGGTCACAGTGGCCGTCTAGATTTACATATCTTCACACATGCTCCAGAAAAGGGGAAAGGAAAATAGACAATGCTGTTGCCTGGTGAAGCTGCCCCTTGGGGCGCACGCACGCCATGTCAGAGTGCCTGGGATCGAGTCCTACTTCTGCTTCCCACCCAGCTTCCTGCTGGGGCACCTGGGAGACGCAGGTGGCTCAGGCGCATGGATTCCAGACCCCGACAGAGTTCTTGGCTCCTGGTTCCAGCCTGGCCCACCGCTGGAGGCTGTGTGCATTTGGGAAGTGAACTACAGAGACCTCCTTCTCTGTCTCCCTCCCTGTCACTCTGCCTCATAAGTAAATACACACACATACATGCATACATATTTTAAATAACCTGTTGGTAAGGGAAGGAAGCTACAGCATCCAGGACAGGAGCCTGTGACACAGGCAGGAGATGGTGCATAGTTAAACCCCGGATGGAAGAGAGGAAAACCCTGAGCCCTGCAGAGCTGGTGCCCTGCCACCAGGGGGCAGTCAGGGGAGGGGAAGGGGCTCAGATCACTCACGATAAGGAGAACCCCAGAGACAGGGTCACACCCTTGGAGACACAGGCAGAAGCACGCAGTGTACCCACAGAGGAGCGCCCTGTGCCTGCACAGTTGACAGGCAGCTACTTGAAGAGTGTGCCGGGCAGGAGCGGCACCCCCGAGCAGGCAGCAGTGCCAACAGGGAGCTGTGGAGGTTGGGGTCTCTGGGAAGACGGCTGGATGTGGCCGGCACACAGTGCCCCAGTGTCACGAGGAGGTCAAGTGCTAGGACAGGGGCTGTGCTGACGGGAGACGCTGCACCTGCTGTGCGACACACGCACTCCCGGACTCTGAAGCAGACAGAAGTGCCCAGAGCACCTGGTGTCACAGGCCTGGGCGAGCTGACTGGGGCCATGTGAATAAGAGTGCAAGAACCCATCGGAGCTAAACCAAACCGCAAAGGGGAATCCCAAACTCCAAGGGACGAAAACATGGCAGACTGCAGCAACGGTCACTCTCTGGGGGAACTGTGCCTTGATGTCTCAGCACGAATCAAACCAGCCGCTCCACAACTCTGACAGTGAGAATACCAGCGCCGTCAGACGCTTGAAAACACAAACACTGGGCTAAGGCGAGAAGCGGACAGAAGAAAAAGACAAACATTAGGAAAGGAAGGGACGTTACGTCCCAGCGAGAGCCTGCGAAAGCACGGGAGGTAGGTGGTTCAACGTACGGAAAGATGGACGGCCAAGGAGCAGAGGTGGAAAGATGGACGGCCAAGGAGCAGAGGAGCACAGGGAACCCAGCTGACGCACAAAACGGGAATCTCACGTCTGGACTGCGCAAACACTCAAGCAGAGGGACGCTGGGCACGCTGCGTCACAGCAGACCCAGCTGGCCTGACAGTGACAGGATCCTGACGTCTTCCCGGCGCCCAGACAGAAGGACCAAGGCACTGGCACAGAAAACAAAATCAGGCGCACCCGAGACTCAGCAACAGCACCCCAGGAGACAAGACCTGGAGACGTTTCAGCAAGGCAGAGAGAGACAAGGGGTATGTGCGTGTGTGTGCGTGAGCACATGTGTGTATGCAGGCGAACTTGTGTGCAGTGTGTATATATGTGCACACATGTGCATGTATGTGTGTATATGTGTGGGCACATGTGTGTATGTATGTGGCAATGTGTGTAGTGTGTGTATGTCTGTGTATATACGTGTACACATGTGTATGTGTGTGCGCATGTGTGTGTATGTGTGCACGTGTGTGTACACACGTGTGTATGTGTGCAGTATGTGTGCGCACATGTGCACGTACACGTGTGTATGTGCACACATGTGTATGTGCGTGCACATGTGTATATGTATATGTGTGCACACAGATGTGGTATGTGTGTGCGTATGTATGCATGTAGTATTGCAAGCATGTGTATGTGTGTTGTGTGTGCACACATGTGTATGTATATGTGCGTGTGTATATGTGCATGTGTGTGTGTGACCAAAGTTGCAGAAAATGTTTCAACAGACAGGTAACGATTCCAAGGACCCTGAGAAACGTGTCCGGAGCTAAGTCCTCTGACTGCGAGGGAGCCGTGAACACGCGGAGCGGAGTGCAGAGGTGGTCAGCGCCCAGCAGATTCTCGTAGCTTTAAGACGCAAACAAAGCCGCGGAGGGGGAGAGGACAGCGGCACAGAAGTGACCAGGGCTCTTGAGCAGGTCTGTGGAAATGGAATTAAGAGACGTTTATTTTGGTGCCAAATTTTTTTTAAATCCATGCAGTTTCTTTCACATGTATTTTCATGAACTTTCTGAAAACCGTGCATCTGTATGGACTTCAATTGTTTGTGCCAAAATAAACATATTTTCGTTCCATTTTTCCACACTTTCTGAAGTAGACACAAGGGCTCTGACAGAGCACAGGTGACAGTAAAACGGAGGAGAAGGGAGAGGCGATCGGTGGAGTTGAATGCGCAGTAGCTGTGTGTCAGGACGCCGAGGATGGTGGACAGACCAGACCATGGAGCCTGGGGTACAGGGGCACCCGGGAAATGACGGGGCCGTGGCCACGTCACGGCAGCCACCACATCGTCAACACTGCCGGAACCAACACGCGATGAACAGCGAGGGCGGAAGGAAACAGCCCCAGACGCCGGCCCAGCCCGCCAGCACGGATACCTCACCTCACGCACACAGACACCGTCCCTGCAGACCACGGAGAACCCGAGGCCCCGCGCAGCCACTGCCCCGCCCCCTCCCTAAGCACATGGGGGCCGACACCAGCAGAGACCGTGTGTGGGCCAAGGCTCGAATGTAAGGACTGGGATAGCAGCTACATCCTCCAGCCACCACGGAATTAAACCACACGTCAGTAACACAAGGGGACTTCGAAAAGTGCATGGAAAATGAACAAAAAGTTTATTTTGGTACAAAACAAAATCTGAGATCCACGCATAGTTTTCTCCTAGGACACCTCCTCCATGGACTCCCTCCCTAGTTCCTAGTGTAACTGGGGGAACCTGAAATACTTGGGCAACGCAGCAACGCTAATCACACTTCAGTCACCCAGGAGCAGGGTCTCTCAACTACTAGAGAAGCCACAAAGTGGGTGGTCTTGGGTGGGCCCAGGCACACAGCAGGGTCCTTGGCTCCTCCTCCAGCCCCAGCTTTCTGCCAACACTCCCAGCTCCGAGGGAGGGTCCCACTCCCTGCGGATGGGCTCCCTGGGAGGTGGTGGTGATGGCACAAATAACCAGGTCCCTGCCGGCACTGCCGAGGCCTGAACTGCGTTCCCAGCCCCCAACGCAGCTCAGACACTAAGCGCACCTGGGGAGTGGGCCAGCGGATGGGAGTGTGTGTCCTCGCTGTGTCTCAAATCAATGGAACTTCTTAACTTCTTCCTTATGTCTGAAGACATTCTTTCATATACAAATTCACTAAATCCCACCATAGGAAAATTGCTTTAAAACATTAACTAAGCAAGAGACCAATCAAATCTAAGACTTGTAGAACAGGCATGGCATACAACAAAGGATGCTGGTAGCATGAGAGACAATGAAGCCCGGCACAGGTGTGTGGCACAGCGGCATCCATGACCACAGCGCCTGGGTTCCAGTGCCGGCTCTGCTCTGGGTTCCAGCTGCTCGCTCATGTGCACCCAGGGAGGTGGCAGACGAGTTCCTGCCACGGAGCTCTCAGCCCCCGGCTTCAGCCTGGCCAGGCCCTGACTATTGTAGGCAGCTGAGGAGTGAACCAGCAGATAGGAGCTCTCTCTCTCTCGCTCTCTCTCTCTCTCTCTCTCTGCCTTTCAAGTAAATAAACATGAAAACAAGCCACTGAGAGGGCCCCAAGACAGATCCCAGCACCAGTAAGAATGTATAGCGGTACCGCCAGTCAACGCAAAAGGACACGAGACTGACACAGCAGCCTGATGTCTTGCTGACGGGCGGGACACAGGGTACAGCCTAGTGGTTCTTCGCCTGCGGCTCGTGGGCCGTTATGTCTCACTGGGCTTCGTGCTATCTGAGAAAGGGTGAGAGGGATGTATTTGCCCTCCGCTTCCTTCCTGGGACTGAACCCTCAGGGCACACGCCGTCCTGTCTGAAGGAATTCCCATGATCTGGTGACACTGCTGTCACCGCGGCCAAGCCGTGAGTTTGCCACTGGTGAGGAAAGAACAAAGCTCCTGCCGCTATGGCCAGGGCTGCGCTTGCACCTCATAGGAAGTTCAGTTAAAGGCAAAATCAGTTAAAAAAAAAAAAAGCCACTTAGGATAGATGAATCCTTTGGCTTTCCTTGGTGTCACCAGCCTACTTGAATTGTCTCGAAATAATCCACAGGCTCTGTGTCAAGTTGAAGAGCAAGAGCACCACAGGGCCGGGAAGCACCGTGACCGCATCTCCTGGGAGTGACGGCCCTGGCCTGTGGTCTGCAGAAGGAGCCCTTTGCAAATGCCACCAGCCACCCCTGGACCCGGCTGCTGCCTCTGACCGCTCTGTGCTCTGTGCAGGCCCGAGAGGAAGCGACAGCTGTGCCACCTGCGGAATCTCCAACGCTCTTGGCACAGCCAGCTCGACTTTCCATCGTCCTCACATTCCTACTTTATGACATTTTCAAAAATTACCGTCATCTCGAGATCGGTGTTTCCATTCTGGAAAAAAGCTCATACCTCCGGGCACAGATCGAGTGTCTGTGACTTTGGCTGTCCGGTTGTTTTTCTGCTTTGGAAAAGCAGCTCCAGACGCCAGCCCGGCTGCCGATGCCTCAGCAGCAGGCACGGTGCTGGCGGCTCAGCCACCCGTGCCGGACGGCGGCCGGGCTGATGCCACGAGGGGGTTCGGGTGAACTTTATCAGCTTCAAGAATTGTGTCAAGAAATGGGAGCGAGGTGAGAGCAGGTCTCCGCTTGTTAAACAGAGACCTGCTGAATTTCCAGAGAAAACATCAGGAATTTTACTTGGTTAAAAAATAAAGCTGCCAAGGAAGGCGGCCCTGTCGTGGTGCAGGACCCGGCACGGCATTCGGTCGGGGCTCGCTGCTGAGCGGTGCTCGGTCCCCGCTCCCCGGAGGCCTGGCTGCCAGCAGAAGGCACAAGGCTGCGGCCTGTCTTCTGCGCCTGGGGGAGAGTGTGGCAGCCCTTCCCACACCAGGACTCCCACAGTCCACCTCTGAGCAGGATCATGAGAAGATGGAGTGGTCAAGTCACCCTTACCGCACGCCCATCCCACCCCAGGGCACCGACACCAGTCCTGTCTGCTCTGCTTCCAACCGGCTCCCTGCTGATGCACCGGGGGAGGCAGCAGGAGATGGCTCAGGCACGTGGGCCTTGCACCCGATAATGGTAAGGCTGACACGTGGGTTTACAAGCCAACATCTGGCATCAATGACGTGGACTCGGCCAAGATAAAATCCTCAGTGGCCCGGGGAAGAAGGCGATGGCCCAAAATGCACTCAGCACCTTCCTGTCCCATGCAGGGGGCCACTGGGCCCAGGCTCAGACACCTCTGTCACCAGAACATGGACCCCCTGATGCCAAGCAGGCCGCAAACGCTGTCGCACCCTAGCGCCTCCATGCTTCCCCAGCTCCTCTGAGTCAGACCCCAGCGGCTCCACGCTGGACGCGGACCACCACACGGCTGAAGCTCACACCTGGCTTGGCGACTGCAGTTTATTCTCTTTTTATCGTGAAGTGGGCATTGGTTTTCGCATTAACATAGGCAAGAAAGGAACAGGTTTGAAAAGAACATCCTCATTTTTCTAGATGGAATCACACAGACAAGATGTGCAGTCTACTTCTGATCTAAGATAAGCTCTATCAGGATTTGTAAAAAGATATTTATGTACCTATTTATTTATTTGAAAGGCAGCATGACTAAGAGAGGAAGAGCCAAGGTGGGGGAGACAGAGAGACAGAGAGAGAGACAAGGCCCACAAGGCCAGGCCCATCCATCAAGGATTTCCACCTGTGTCTCAGGCACATTTTTTTACCCTGTAAGTTCATAGCTTTCATTACAGTCTCAGCTCCAGAATCTAAAGAAACTAGGGGAAAACAATCATTCCTCTATCTGTGACCTGGACCCACGTAACACACACAGCATCTCAATGATTTAGGAATTATACAGGAGAAAAATCAAACCACAAAATTGAAAAGAAAATATTGAAAAATATTTAGTACATTTCATGGTGGGAAAAAGTTTTCAGAACATCACAGAAAAGGAAAAGTTGATTTTATTGATAAATAAACATGGGAAAGACATGTCCAAAAAATCAACAAAATTTAAAAGATAAATAAGATCAGAAAAATGTTTGCAAAGATATTATAGTCAAAAAACTCAATATACGGGGCCAGCGTGGCGGGGCACTGGGGAAAGCCACTGTCTGGGACCCTGGCGTTTCCTATCCCAAGTGCCTCTCAGAGTCCTGGCTGCTGACGGCCCGGGGAAGCAGCAGACGGCGGCCCCGGTGCTTGGGCCCCTGCACAAACAGGGGAGACCTGCGTGGAACTCCCAGCTCCTGGCTTCAGCCTGGCCCAGTCCTGGCTGTGTGGGCAGCTGGAGAAGAAACCATTGGACAAAAGAACTCTCTCTCTCTCTCTTTCCTTTTCTCTCTCTTTCTTTTTCTCTCTTTCTCTCCTCCTCTCTGCTGCTCTGCTTTTCAAATAAATAAAAATATATAAGTAGGGGCTCTCCTTTCTACAGTCCTATGTCTCAAATAAATAACTATCGAAAAACTGTCATTTCCTCAGCTGGGTATAAAATTTACAGTGATTTATTCTAAGAAAAATCTTAAATGTAGACAGAGAGTTTACACAGAAATAGCTCATTTCAGAGTTATTTATAACAAAAGAAAGAAAGGGGGGGGGCGGGAGGGACACAGAGCAATCCGAGGGAGGGGCAGGGACACAGAGCAATCCGAGGGAGGGGCTGGTGGTGCGTACTGAGATGCATCCAAAGGACTCCACGGCTGATGGAACGTCTCATAAAATAAATCTTAAAAAAACTAAACGTAACAAATTTAGAATGCTTGGACAGAGCTAGATAAAAGACATTTTAAAGAAAAACTACATCAAAACTAATAAAAAATTAAAATAAAAACATTTAAAAATTAAAAGCAAAGAAAACGCCAACTCATATGGCAAACAACAGGCATGAAGTCTCGACGGTGCCCAGGTTCCCAGCGCAGCCGCAGCCCCGGACCCAGGCTGCGCGAGGCCAGGGCAGCGTCCACCCCTCCCAGGCTCGCAGGACTCCAGACGGGAACGCCGACACGCGAACGCCCGCCAAGCCTCCTTCGCGTGAAATGATCTCACACCAGAGTCTTCCGTTTGCTCAACACAGACCACTGACCACGTGGAAACATAAGAAACGACCTCTGAGCCCGGCAGCTGAACTCACAAGGACATGCCAAACACTGAATACTGTGGCTACACACGGTCTTTACAAGTTCAAGGACGACACATTCGATGAAGAAACACCCACAGGTTTCAAAAACTAGTGCACCAAAATAAACCTTTTTTTTTTTTTTTTTTGACAGCAGAGTTAGTGAGAGAGACAGAGAGAAAGGTCTTCCTTCCATTGGTTCACCCCCCCAAGTAGCCGCTACAGCTGGAGCACTGCGCCGATCTGAAGCCAGGAGCCAGGTGCTTCCTCCTGGTCTCCCATGGGGTGCAGGGCCCAAGCACTTGGGCCATCCTCCACTGCCTTCCTGGGCCACAGCAGAGAGCTGGACTGGAAGAGGAGCAACCGGGGCAGAATCCAGCGCCCCAACTGGGACTAGAACCTGGGGTGCCGGCATCACAGGCGGAGGATTAGCCTAGTGAGCCATGGTGCTAGCCAAACCTGTCTTTAATTTCACTTTCTGAGAGCTTTGGGATGCCCCCTTGTCAGTGCACCATGGATTACAAGTGTAAATGCTTTCAGGGCCACGAGGGTGACAAACACGAAGACACTGGGTCCTTGCTGGGACCTGGGAGCCACAGAGAGGGACTTGGAGGGCGACTGCTCCATTGATTCCAGTCATTGCTGCCCTTGTGGATAAACAGGAACCCACTTGTCAAGTTTCCCATTCTTTCATTTTTTTATTTGAGAGGCAGAGTTACAGACAGAGAGAGAGGGCTTCCATCTGCTGTTCACTACCCAGATCACCACAATCGCAGGAACAGTGCCGATCTGAAGCCAGGAGCCAGGAGCTTCTTCTGAGTCTCCCACGCAGGTGCAGGGCCCAAGGACTTGGGCCATTCTCTACTGCTTTCCCAGGCCACAGCAGAGAGCTGGATCAGAAGTGGAGCAGCCAGGACACAAATGGCGCCCACATGGGATGCCAGTGTCTCACGCATAAGCTTAGCCCCACTACGTGACAGTGCTGGCCCCAGTATCTTCCCATTCTTAAACTCTTCTTACTTGAAAATAATTGCAAACTTACAAAGTTGCAAAAATAAGACACAGTAAAAGGGCACCTGTGTCCCCATGGAGATTCCTTTATTACTCACAGCTCATCCCTTTAGCTTCTCTATGGGCACGTGTACACACATACACTCACACACATTCTCTCTCACACACACATTCACACGCTCACACAAGCTCACACACACACAAACTCACGTACACTTCTTGTTTCATGAACCATTCGCGTGCACATGACATGTATCTTGGCTCTTTATTCCTAAGCTACCCCACTGTCTATTTCTCATGAAGAAAAATGTGACACCACGCTACCTTTGAGCTGGGCCATCATAACAGGACTCAGAAGGGAGAGTCAGGGACCCCTCCCCAGAGCACCTGGGGGGCAGCCATCCGCACTGACACCGAACAGGCTGGAAACCATGGTGAAAGCAATGCTCCTCCTCCTCCGCCGGTGAAAGCAATGCTCCAGCACGGGCACGGCTGTTTGTAAACTCCACGTATGCACCGATCTACTCGTCTATCACGTGCCTGTGCAACATACAATTAAAGAACAGAACTCGGGGCCGGCGCTGTGGCCCAGCAGGGAAAGCCCTGGCCTGAAGCTCCAGCATCCCATATGGACACAGATTCAAGTCCCGGCTGCTCCTCTTCCGATCCAGCTCTCTGCTGTGGCCTGGGAAAGCAGTGGAGGATGGCCCAAGTCCTTGGGCCCCTGCACCTGTGTGGGAGACCCGGAAGAAGCTCCTGGCTCCTGGCTTCAGATCTGCTCAGCTCTGGCCATTAGAGCCATTTGGGGAGTGAACTAGCAGATGGAAGACCTTGCTCTGTTTCTCGCTCACTTTCTCTGCCTCTGCCTCTCTGTAACTCTGCTTTTCAAATAAATAAATAACTTGGGCCCGGCACCGTGGCTCACTTGGCTAATCCTTCACCTGCAGTGCCGGCATCCTATATAGGCACCAGGTTCTAGTCCCGGTTGCTCCTCTTCCAGTCCAGCTCTCTGCTGTGGCCCAGGAAGGCAGTGGAGGATGGCCCAAGTGCTTGGGCCCTGCACCCCATGGGAGACCAGGAGGAAGCACCTGGCTCCTGGCTTCAGATCGGCGCAGTGCTCCAGCTGTAGCGGCTACTTGGGGGGGTGAACCAATGGAAGGAAGACCTTTCTCTCCGTCTCTCTCTCTCTCTATAACTCTACCTGTCAAATAAATAAATAAATAAATAAATCTTTTAAAAAATAAATAAATAACTCATAAAAAGGAGAAGAAGAACAGGATAAAACTAAGTTGAAGTTTTCCTCCTGCACTCCCAGGGAGCACTGTGCACCCTCCAGGGCCAGTGCCTTCCCACACAGAGACCACTGCTCCACACCGTGCGGGCTGAACCCGAGCAGGACCACCGCCACCCCCGAAGCCGAGCCTGGGCCTGCTCCCGCCAGCCTGCTCCGTCACCACCCACGGTGCTACTGCACCCTGCCCTCGGCCCACGGCACACACCTCGCGTGCTGATGTGTCTCCTGTCTCCGCCTCCCCCCGACCAGTGCCAGCTGCTGAAGTCAGGAGCCCACTCGTCTCGTTCACGCCCCACTCTCAGCACCTAGGACAGAAGCTGCACCTGCAGGGAGCTCACCAGACACCTCCTGGGGTGGGGCCACCCAGCCGCCCCGGCTCCTGCTGCCCTGTTCCCCACGAGCCCCGTGGGTAGATGCCGTGGCCCCTGCCTGCCACTGAACAGAGCTTCACCTCACAGGCCCTCCGTGGAGGGCGAGAGGCTGAGAACTATCCAGTTCCTCACGGAAGACCCAGGCCTGCACTCTCAAACGAAGAACTTTGATAAATACATGAAACTACGTATCTCTTAACGCATTTCTACTTAAAAAAAAAAAAATCAACTGTAAGCTGAAGAAGCATCTTAACAGGCGGGTTTGGCTCCTCCTCGCAGGGGAGGGAGAGGGCCGAGGGGCGGGGTACCTGATGGTGTCCCACACGTCGAAGCCGTCCAGGGGCTTGGTGCCGCCAGTGTGCGCCCCCGCCAGCCGCGCGAGCGTAGGCAGCCAGTCTGAGATGTGCAGCAGCTCCCGGCTCTTCACGCCCTTCCGCTTCAGCAGGGGGCTGGCCACAAAGCCCACGCCGCGCACGCCGCCCTCCCACAGGGTCCACTTCCTGCCGCGGAGGGGCCAGTTGTTGCCTCCGGCCAAAGTCTGTCCGCCGTTATCTGAAACACAACAGGGCCTTGTCGTGAGCACTTGGAAGCTTCCGGAATCCTGAGAGAGGTGCTGGTGTCAACTCTATCGAACCTGCTCACTGAGTGACTGACAGACTAACTGAATCAATGAGTGAATGAATGAATGGATGTCACCAGGGCGTTAGACTGAGGCCTCTCCTGTGCTTGTGATGAGACCACCACAACCCACAGAGAACACTCCAGAGAGACTCGGCCCAACGTGCCCTGACGTGCGCCCTCCCCCAGCCTCGCCCTGGTCAGGAACCCTCAGGGCCGGGGATTTCCGCCTCAGAGGAGCCCACGTGATCCTCCTCACATTGGTCGCCTTAGGAGTCCCCGTGCCTCCACCACGCTGAGCACATGGGCCACTGTGCTCACTGCCTGTGGGCGTCCCTGTGGGTCGGAGGCCGGCAGGGGTGATACCGCATATGTCAGTATTAAGCAGTGCTTATGGAAAGAAAGGGAAAACTCATACCTTCCCCCATACTAGCCACCTCTCCCATATTAACCACCTCTCCTGTACTAACCACCCTCTCCTATACTAACTACATTCTCCCATACTAACCACCTCTCCCGTACTAACCACCCTCTCCCGTACTAACCACCTCTCCCAACTATCCTCTCCCATACTAACCACCTCCCCTGTACTAACTACCCTCTCCCGTACTAACCACCTCTCCCATACTAACTACATTCTCCTGTACTAACCACCCTCTCCTATACTAACCATCCTCTCCTGTACTAACTACCTCTCCCATACTAACCACCCTCTCCTGTACTAACCACCTCTCCCATACTAACCATTCTCTCCTGTACTAACTACCTCTCCCATACTAACCACCCTCTCCTGTACTAACTACCTCTCCCATACTAACCACCCTCTCCTGTACTAACCACCTCTCCCATACTAACCATCCTCTCCTGTACTAACTACCTCTCCCATACTAACCACTCTCTCCTGTACTAACTACCTCTCCCATACTAACCACCCTCTCCTGTACTAATCACCTCTCCCATACTAACCACCCTCTCCTGTACTAACTACCTCTCCCATACTAACCACCCTCTCCTGAACTAACTACCCTCTCCTGTACTAACTACCTTCTCCTGAACTACATTATCTCATACTAACCACCCTCTCTAACACTAACTACTCCCTCTTGTACTAACTACCCTCTCCCATACTATCTTAATACTAACTATCCTCTCTGATACTAACTATCCCCTCCTGTACTAACTACCCTTTCTAGTACTAACTACATGATCTCACACTAATTACCCTCTCCCATACTAACACCCTAATACTAACCACCCTCTCTCGTATTAGCTACTTTTTCCCATACTAACTCCTTTCTCCCATACTAACTACCCTCACCTGTACTAACCACCATCTCCTGAACTAACTAGCCTCTCCTGTACTACCTCTCTAGAACTAACTACCCTCTCCCATACTAACTACCCTTTCCCATATGATCCTCTCCAGTACTAACTAGTCTTCTCCCAAGCTACCTTCTTCTGTTCTAACTACTGCTTCCTCAAACTGGTACCCTCTCCTGCACTAACCACCCTCTCTAACACTAACTACTCCCTCTTGTACTAACTACCCTCTCCCATACTATCTTAATACTAACTATCCTCTCTGATACTACCCTCTCCTGCACTAACCACCCTCTCGCATGTTAGCAACCCTGCCCCCTCCTGATGCTGTAGTCAGCAGAGATGTGACCAGAGGCCGGTGCAGCACACACCGGATATGAGACTTTTCAATCGAGCACAGGCCCTGGTGCCACACTGTGTGCTTTGTGTAGATCCACACATGTCACCCAGCACAGCATGGGGCAAGTCTATGTGAGCTGGGATCCCCATGTGTCACCCACCACAGCACAGGGCGTGCCCACAAGGTCTGGGATCCACACCTATCACCCAGCACAGCACGTGGCATGTTCACATGAGCTGGGATCCACATGTGTCACCCAGCATGGCACAGAACACGTCCACGAGACCTGAGATCCATGCATGTTACCTAGCCCAGCACAGGGTGCATCCACAAGAGCTGGGATCCATATGAGCTGAGACCCACACGTGTCACCCAGCATGGCACATGGCACATCCACGTGAGCTGAGACCCACACGTGTCACCCAGCATGGCACATGGCACATCCACGTGAGCTGAGACCCACACGTGTCACCTAGCATGGCATGGGGGGGCACACACGTAAGCCGGGATCCCTGCGTGTCACCCGGCACAGCACTGGGCACATCCATGAGAGCTGGGATCAGGCATGTCACCCAGCATGGCACAGGGTACATCCACGTGAGCTGGGCCCCACATCCATGGAAAGAAAACCGTGTCTCACGTGTTTACATAAAGCTCCCAAGCAGTGGAGACGTGGGCCTCGTCAGTACCTCTGGGACAACATTTCAACGTCCACACTGGTCACTGAGTTGACATCTGCAGCGACCTGAGCACTATCAAGTGTGGAAGACTTCTCGGTGCTTTACAAATGTCCCTGCAAACAGGGCAGTGGGGGAGGGGTTCTGGGAGGAAGACCCCTCCCCACAGGATAGCGAGAACTCCCACGGAGTGTGCAGGGCAGTGGGGAGAGGGGTTCTGGGGGGAAGACCCCCTCCCCACAGGACAGCGAGAACTCCCACGGAGTGTGCAGGGCAGTGGGGGAGGGGTTCTGGGGGAAAGACCCCTCCCCCCAGGATGGTGAGATGAAGCCCCATAGAGTACGTGGAGCAGTGGGAGAGAAGGCTTCTGGGGGGGGGAGACCCCCTCCTCACAGGACAGAGAAAACTCCCACAGGGTGTGCAGGGCAGTGGGGGACGGGGGTTCTGGAGAAAGACCGCTCCCCCCAGGATGGTGAGATGAAGCCCCATAGAGTGCGTGGAGCAGTGGGGGAGAGGGGTTCTGGGGGGTAGAACCCCTTCCTGGAGACACCTTCAACAGGGCACTAGTTGGTGTGTCTGTCATACTAAGACACTTCTAAAAAAAACCTCTGTAATCCAAAGGAGCCTCGGGAGAAGAGTGTGGACGACATGCTTGAGGGTATACTCCATCTCCCTGCAACCACAGGGAGGTATACAGTTGTCCACTTCACCATGTGGAGGTATACAGTCATTCCCTCACCACTCAGGGGTATCTAGTCGTCCACTTCCCCACAGGGAGGTATGCAGTCATTCCCTCACCACTCAGGGGTATCTAGTCGTCCACTTCCCCACAGGGAGGTATACAGTCATTCCCTCACCAC
>CM027409.1:2270074-2285858 GCA_015711505.1 Sylvilagus bachmani
TCACCACACAGAGGTATACAGCCATCTTGCCATTACTCAGGGGAGGTATACAGCCGTCTTGCCATTACCTAGGGGAGGTATACAGCCGTCTTGCCCTTACCCGGGGGAGGTATACAGCTGTCTCCCCCTGCCCACGGGGAACATGTTGCGAGACCACCTGCGGATGCCTGGAGCTGCAGACAGAACGCAGCTCCACAGGCTGTTTCTCCCTGAACACTCACACCTGTGGTGAAGTCGGAGTTCTCCAACGGGCACAGCTAAGGTGCCGGTGACAGTGACTCTGTAACTCACTGTAGCTGCGCGCGGCAGTAAAGGCCGACCACAGCCCGGGCAGGAGGAGGGGCTCAGGCGGATCTGATGTAGAACGCGGCAGCTGTTTACTTCTGACATTTTCCACTTCCTGTTTCCAGACCACGGCAGGCCATGGGTGACAGAAACTGCAGAAAGGGAAGCTGTGGACAGGAGGGACCACGGCACATAAAGTCTGTTCCCGAAATCGCAGACTGGTCAGAACCAAGGCAGCACCAGGGAGGAAAGAACCAGCATTTGGTAACAAGCACTGGCTACACACCGGGCACTGTGGGAAATTTTCATGTATGTGGTTGAGAGACAGTTCCCACCGCTGGTTCACTGCCCAAATACCAGGAATTGCTGGGGCCAGACCAGGCTCAAACCAGGAGCCAGAACCTAACCCGGGTCTCCCACATGGGTGCCGGGACCCAACTACTCGAGCCATCACCACTGCCTCTCAGGGTGTCCGTGAGCAGGAAGTGGGAAGCAGAGCTGGGACACGGGTAACAGGCCCGAGATGCAGGTACCTGAACTGCTAAGCCAGACACCTGCCCAACACTGCTGTGGCTCCTGGTATGTTTTCAGGGCCGGGGTTGGACAGACCCGAAGCCTGATGCTGGCCACTGGCCGGCTGTATTCCTTGGGCACTAGGCCCCTTGGGACCCTCACCCCGAATGAGGAGACCCGGCCCCTCCCTCCTGTGCTGCCTGGGAATGAAACGACACCATTTACGGTGAGCACATGGCAGGCGAAGGCCACGGCCTCGGTGCTTAGTCAGCTGCAGTGGCTCTGTTGTTCCAGTGTTTACAGAAACCCAAATGCTGGGTCAGATAACTGCTTCACTGCTTTAAAAATGTGGTGTGAAGAGGCCCAACAGCTGGGGAGTTGCAAGGTGGGGATTCCCACAATGTGCATCTCCCCAGGCGACAGTAACCTGGGCACAGCACACACCTTCCCACGGGATGGCAGAATGGGTTCAGTTCCCTCCAGGAGCCTGGGCTGCCGCTTACGAGTAAGAAACTCAAGAGCTGGGGCTGCACTGTGCTGCAGCCGGTGAAGTTGCCGCCTACGATGCCGGCATCCCGGACGAGCGAGTCCCATGTGAACTCCCGGCTCTATGCCTGGGAACGCAGTGGAAGACGGCCCAAGAACGTGGGCCCTGCCACCCACATGGGACACCCAGATGGAGCTCCAGGCTCCTGGCTTCAGCGTGGCCCAGCCCCAGCCACTGCAGACACCTCGGGAGGGAACCAGCAGATGGAAGGTCTCTCGTGTGCTCACTCTTCCTGTACTTCTGCCTTTCAAATAAACAAACAAACATAGGAAGGAGGGAAGGAAGGAAGGAAGGAGACTACAAGGCCACTCCAGGCAGAGTCCTGATGCAGGTCGCTTCTGGTCCCTGTGCTTTCTGCACGCGGGCTGAGTGGAGACATGGCCTGGACCAGATGAAGGTGAACTCCCCAGCGCACGGGGTCGGATGCTGGGGACAGACGGCCTTGTTGCCTGACACCAGAGACCTAAGGGACATTCCTCTCCTCTCACCACTCTTCCCGACAAACACTCAAGACTGGAGCCTCCGCCCAAGCCGGCTTAGGAGAGCCTCGATCCGTGTCACAGCCGGGCTCACAGCCCTGGGCACACGAACCAGGAGGGCACGGTCTCCAGACAGGCGCCGTCTCCATGCCGAGAGCACTGCGCAGCGAAACGGTCGCCCGTGACCAGCGCACCTGAGCTGGAAGGAAGGAGCCACACTGGAACGGCACACGGAGCCCGGGGCTGGGACGGAATCTGCCCTGCAGAGCCGTGAGCCACACGGCTCCCAGCTGTGCCCGCTCTAAGCAGGCAGCCGTCCCTGAGCCGTTGCACGACCTGCACATCAGCTCCGCACACTCGCCCGTGCCCAGCAGCACACACAACGGGACAGCGGTGGGGGAAGCAAGTGTGGAGCAGGAGAAGGCTGTCTGAGGTCTGATGCTGGGGGCAGCCCTGCAGCTGTGACTCAGAGGACGATCCTCCGGGCCACGGACAGAACGTGGCCGCCGCCATCTCCTTTAGGGAGGGTGTGGGCGCAGGGTGTGTGGCTGTTTCTGCCGTTAGCTCAGCGGGATGTTTTTGCCATTAGCAACTACCAGCGGTTCTTCCATCGGTTTTCCATGTGGCTTCCTCAATCGGCTTTTCAACAGCCCTCCAGGGAGAAGCATTGTCAGCGGACACACCTGCGGCTCCTGGGACCTTGTCCAGCAGCCAGCTGCAGACGTGGCTGGAGCAGGCAGCCGTGCAGCCTCGCGGGGCCTCTGGCTGGGGCCGGCCGCTGCTCCGCAGAGGGGCACATGCCCCAAGAGGGTTAAACACGCACATCGACTGGTTCAGGCTGCCGAGCAGCCCCTAGAGCTCGACACAAACCGGATGGCAGCCACAGCGAGGGCAAAGCAAGCTCCCTGGAAGCAGGTAGGAGCGAGGGCTTCCTGACCCAACCTGAAAAGACAACAGGCCACGGCCACGTCAGACCCGTTCGCCCCATCTCCTCTCCTAGCTTGCTTTTTGGCAAACGTTGGTTTTGTAAGAGTTCATTTACAGCTGAAATTTCTGTTTCATTTCCTGGCTGACTCTGGAGAAGACGTCCTGCTCGAAACGCCTCTGGCACGTGAAAGCCACCACGAGGCGCTCTCCCGGGAAGTCGTGTGCCAGCCACGTCTTGGCAGAGGGAGAACCGAATCCTACGACCTCCGCAGTCTGTGAGAGAAATGCCAGTGCTGCCACACGCAGACTGCACGTCTCACCTCACTGCCCACTGCTGAGCAAAAAAAAAAACATCAAAAATTCACGGGGAGGCATCGGCTCGCCAAAGGTCTGAGCAGAGCAGGAAGATCGGGCACAGAGCCTCACCTAAGCCCGGCCGAGGACACGGCAACAGTGGAGTAGCGCTCCACTCACGTTTCCCCTCCCTCGGGCTCCCGGTATTTTATGCCCAATGAGCCTGCGATTCCACCAGCTCCGACTACCTCGGCCCCCACCACCGGGCTCCCACACCCCCCAGTAGGTGTTTCTGGAAAGCCCCAGACCAATCACCCACAGCTGTGACTGACAGTCTGCCTGCTTCTCAGTTGGGAGCAGGGCAAAGGTGGTGCCTGCCTGCTTGTCAGTGGGGAGCAGGTGCAAACGTGAGCTGAGCAGAGTCTTCTCCCGGGACCCACCTGCCGTGGGCACCAGTGCCCAAGACATCAACCCCATAAAGGCACCGTGCACTTCATTCACAGAGAACTTGCTCCTCCCCAGTGCCGGGACTTGAGGGCATTCAGGAAGGTCGTGGGAAAAAATGTGCCATCTTTCAGTTCCTGTCTCCATGAACTGCTCGAAGTCCCACACGAGTCAGGCCCTCTCGTGCCAACCCTGCTCCAGCCAGGTCGGCTCCATCACCTGCAGGGCCTCTCCCCTCCTTTCTTCCTGGCCTGACATTACTTCCTCCGTGCACCTGCCGTGCAGGGCCCAGGTTGGCCTCCTCTCTCCGCTGCACTCCGGTTGCACCCACATGTCCCTCCCCAACCCCAGGTGCCCCGTACATTGCTGATCCACCATCCATGGCTGAGCCACCCCCAACTTGGTTTGTCAGCGGCGAGAAAGTTCCTTGCTGCTTGCACTCCCAGGCCCCAGGGAGAGGCCCAATGACTTGGGGTGGGGGTGGGGGACAAATCACCCAAGTACAGGGAAGGCACTGAAGACAAACTCTGCTCTCCTTGCAGCTCGTCCTGAGCCTTCGACTCGACCTGGACTCTCGACAGCAGGTCCACACACAGCTGCTGCTGGGAGCTCCTGGGCCCCGAGAAGCCCCGACAGCACGTGCTGGTCCAGTCTGGTGCCCGGTCGGCTGTGCCAGCCCTGGCCTGCAGGGGAACACTCACCCCTCTGACACCGCTCTCTCCAGGGACGGCCAGAGCCAGGGGCTCCGTCAAAGTGGCCATGGCAGGACGGACAGGTGCTGTCATGTGGAGTCAGGGAGGAAGGCGGTCTTGCAGCAGCCTCTCGGAGGGGCCAAAGCCAGGAGGACGGACAGAGGCAGCCCAGGACCAGCAGTAAGAGCAGGGCGGGCCCAGCTGCACGTCCAACTGTGCAGCATCTGTGTCAAGTTCCTTCTTCACTAGACTAGTGATGATGAGGAGGGTCGTCCACATGGGCTCAAAGAACACGCCGCGAGAAACTCAGACACGCACTTCTCAACTGCCTGGCACCAAAATGCAGTGAGGGCTCCACGCTGCCGGCCCCCAACTCCCTGAGGGGCCCCCTTCAGAACACTGCTCCAGGAACTAAGCTGGACAATGACCAGATGTAAATGGGACGGTCCCTCGTGGCTCCGTGGCCGCCACGGCCCTTCTCCACGGTCCCTGGGGGCCAGGTTACTCATGCCCTGAAACATTAGCGGGTGATGGGTGTTAAGCTGTGGGTTCTGAGCCTGAGAATCCTCAACTGGATATGACGACACCATATCTGAGCCACGGATGTGGGGCTCAGTTGGTCCCGGGCCCCCTGACGATGACAGGGACCAGCGGCAGCAACAGCAGGTGCACCGGACAACCCCCCAGTTATTTACTTGGCAATACCGGAGCCAGGTGTTTCAGCCATGCTCCACCCCAACAGCGTCCTCAGCAGAGAGCCCAGGTTGCCCTCCCTGCAGGTTCCTGTGAGCCATGAAGCCCTAACAAACTGTGACTGGCTTTGCTTTGCTATTATCTGGGGAGACCCGGGGTGACTCTGTCAGTTTCCACGCATTTCGATAAAACACAACAGCCATCAGGGGAGGCACAGCCCCCACGGCGTGGAACTCGCTAAGCCTCAGAGGCTGGACACTGACGCAGATGCTCATCTGGATGTCGGTTGGGGGCACGAGGGTCACAGCCCCCGAGGCAGACAGAGCTCCTCCTGCTGGGGCACAGCCGGACGCTCAGCAGACTTCAGCTCTGCGCGGGGAGCTCGGCCAGGGGGTGCACCTGCCCGGCTGGGGCCCTGGATTCCGGGCTTGGGCTGGGCAGCCAGACACCGCTGGTTGGTGCAGCCAAAAGCAGAGTTGAAGACAAAGGGAGACAGATAGGGAAAGGTCAACATCAGAAATGGATGGGGATTAAAAAGAAGGGTGACCGTAACAGGGTGTAGGAAAACATCTCCCCATTTTAAAGGCACTGACGCCATTGCTTCCAAGGACTAAGGACGAGACGCCAGGACGTGTTCTCTCTCCTTTAAAGCTACCTCAGGACAAAAATGACCCAGAAGTTGGCTCAGGGACCGGAACCATTTGTCCTCCAACAGCTGCGATGGAACCGAGAACCAGGTCCTAACTTATGACACACCGGAGGCAAGTGGCTTTTTTCTGCACTAGACATGCACAGGCAGCACCGAGCCTGCAGGTCTCCGATGGGAGTCGGCAGCCGAGCGCCAGGTGCCGTGGGCCCAGGAGAGCGGGCCTGCGCCTCCCGTTCTGAACCCCTAAGCAGTGCACGGGGAGCAGGCCTGGGGAGCAGGTCCTGGCAGACGCCAGGAGCAAACGCTCGCCCTCTCCCTCCTGGTGACAACTCCCTTGCAGAGAACACGCGTCGGCTTTACAGTGACCATCAGGGAAAACCCTGCTTGCCCCACCCCAGGGAACATTTCTGCTGACTTGGGCGTGAACCCCGTAGACCCAACACCCGAGAGATGAGAAGAGCAGCGGGGGAGAGCTTGAGGCAGAGACCACGTCCTCGCTGGATCTGCTCCCTAAGCCAAAGACACGTTTTCAGGGTCACTCAGAACAATCGATACACCAGCCCGAGGGCACAGGCCCTCTGCCTCCCCAGAGGCATGCAGACGTCCCACCAGCATGGCCGGCTCGGCCCCTGCAAAGAATGACCAGGAAGCAGGCCCAAAACAGCAGAAACAAAATCCACTTGCTCCACCAGGACAGCCGGCAGCTGGCGCCAAGCATTCCAGACGCACAAGGAGAGGATCCCCTTGGAGCCACAGTGCACATCTGCCCAAGGCCTTGGCAAAGCAAACTGTGCATCCCCAGGTCCTGGTCTCACTGTCCACACGGGGCAGCAGATTCCGGGGATCAGGGTGTGCACAGTGGGTGGGAGGGTGGGAGCCGGTGACCCCGGACACCAGCAGGAGACAGCCCCATAATGAGGGTCGCTGGAGGGAGGCAGGCCCGGGCTCTGCATAACCAGAGATGTCGCAGTGGAGACAAACCTGTGCATGGCCAGGCACCGGGACAGAGAGCAGCCCAAACACTCCAACAAACCAGAACAGATAGCCCTGGGCAAACACCAGGTGGCAGAGAGAACTGGGATCAGAGGCCAGCTCAGCGCCTGCGCGGCCTCCCCGGGGACTCAGACGGTGCACCGGGTCTGGCTTCCTAACTTCCTAGCAGGCAGGAAGTTGCACGGTAGGGAGCTTCAGTGGTTAGGGTTGGCCTCTATAGAAGGAAGGGGAAGAGAGAACAGCTGCCAAGGGAGATGAAAAGCAGGCCACAGACTGGGAAGGCACAAAGTTCCTGCAGGTCAGCAGGTGCCTCCTGGGCCCGACATCCCCCAGGGCCTGAGCACAGACGCTCTCATCCCTGGTGGTCTCCTCTCGCCTGGTGGGCAGGCAGGGCACAGGTGCACGGCCCCAGGTAGACAGTCCACAGACAGATGACCTAACGGGTTCAGCTCCCTTAATCACTCAGAGTGGGTACCAGGAGACAGCAGAGCAAAGCAGGAAGACCTGGCCATGGCCCCGAGGGATGGAGAGGGCGACAGATGTGGGGGGTCCAAGCACAGGAGGGCTGTGCCTGAGCCCTGGAGGACCCTGGGCAGAGGAGTGCACCCGAGACTCCCTGGCTCTCCCTGTGCCTGGGGGGCACGGCGGCTCCAATGACTGGGTGCACTGGGTAACAGGGCACACTGGGTGATGAAGGCAGCTGTGGGGGGGGCAGCCCCCAGTGTGGAAGCAGCTGTGAACGTCTTCTGCTCTCTGTTGAGGACAGCACAGCTGTGCACAGAGGTGGTCAGCACAGCCCAGGCAGGGGCGGGGGTGTCAGCCACAGGGCGCTCCCTCCCCCAGCCCCAGTGCCTGCTCCCTGGGGGACCACAGTAATGACGGGGACAGCCTGCACGCAGAGATGCCGCCCTCTTCCCCACAGGACAGGGCTCAGTCGTAGAAGACGCCAGCCCCGTGCCTGGCTTCCACGTCATTGTGGTGGGGGGGGCCTCAGGGCCGAGGCAGTGTTGTCCTCGGGTACGGGGTCCCGTTCAGCTGTTCAGTAGAGGACCCCACTGGGTACTAGAACTGTTGTCCTGTGTGTTCTGATGTGGGGATCCGTGAGCCGCAGACCCGGACTTCATCTCCACACAACAGGCTGAAATGGCAGGAAACGCCCTGGAACGCGGAGTTTGCCTCTGTCTCGTGGGCCACAGTCTCTCCAGCCGAACCCCACTTCTCACAGCAAGTCTCGGGCAGTGCTTCTCCCACTGCCCACAAATGGATTCACACAGCTGAAATGGATCACACAATGCCGCCACCTCCGCAGCACGACTTGCTGGGCCCCCAGGTGCTGGGAGGGCTGCGTCCCCTTCGGAAGCTCCAGGGCAACCCCCTTCCTGGCCTGTCCAGCTGCCAGGGCGTGTGCGTGTTCTGTGGTCCACACCCCTTCCTCCGCCTGCTAGGCCAGCCTTGGCGATGGAGCCCTTCTGCCATCACAGTCCCGTGGCCCCCACTCCAGCCTCCCTCTCCCCCATTTAAAGACACACGCGGCTTCACTGACCCAACAGCACGATCCAGTGTAGTCTCCTCTTCTCAAAGTCGACTCACTGCCAACCTCAGCTGGGTCTGCAACCAGCAATCCCCTGTACCGCAGGACGCACCAGAGCCACGCGTTCCAGCCTCCAGGACGGGAATGTGTGTGGGGGGCGGGCAGCACTGCACCCTGCACAACCACGGTGACCACGGGCACGCACCCCAGGGCTGCCTCAGTTCCCAGATCCCAGAACAACGCGGTACGAACGGAACGACCCAGCTTTACAACCTGTTCAAAGCTATGCTTGTCATGACGCCGTGGCACCGGGATACAGAGCCCAGGAGAAGAACTGTATCTGGCTGGTCCTTTGATGTTGGCAAAGGAGCTACACAAGCCAGTGAGAGGAAAGATACTGCAAGAATCACGCGAGAGTGAGTGGGATCCATGTGCTAATGACAAAGACAAAACAGAAAGCGAGAGTGAGTGGGATCCATGTGCTAACGACAAAGACAAAACAGAAAGAACCACCGTGACCAACTCCTAGCCCACAGTTGACATAAAAGTTAACCTGCAGGTCACTTTAGAACTCTGTAACAAAAGACAAAGAACTCAAGCAATTAATAATATAGAGGCGCCATGGCGTAGCAGGTGGAGCTGTGGCCTGCAGACCTGCATCCTGTGTGGATTCCGGTTTGTGTCCCGGCTGCTCCACTTCCTTTCCAGCTCCCTGCTAATGCGCCTGGGAAAGCAGTAGAAGATGGCCATCTGCTTAGGCCCTTGCACCCACATGGGAGACCCAGATGAGGCTCCCAGCTCCTGGCTGGGCCCCTGCAACCATTTGAGGAGTGAACCACCAGATGAAGGATCCATGTCTCTCCTCTGCCCTTCCTTCTCTGTAACTCTTTCAAATAAGTACATAAATCTTAAAAAAAAAAAAAAAAAATCAGCCACGGTTCACTAGGCTAATCCTCCGCCTACGGTGCTGGCACCCCAGGTTCTAGTCCCGGGGTGCCGGATTCTGTCCCGGCTGCTCCTCTTCCAGTCCAGCTCTCTGCTGTGGCCCGGGAAGGCAGTGGAGGATGGCCCAAGTGCTTGGGCCCTGCACCCGCATGGGAGACCAGGAGGAAGCACCCGGCTCCTGGCTTCGGATCAGTACACCGCCAGCCATGGCAGCCATTTGGGGAGTGAACCAACAGAATGAAGACCTTTCTCTCTGTCTCTCTCTCACTTGTCTATAACTTTCTCTGTCTCTCTCTCTCACTGTCTAACTCTGCCTGGCCAAAAAAAAAAAAAGAATACACACAAATGGACAATGAGAACATGGGAAATACAAAGTAACACCTGAAGGAGATGCCTTTCCACACCAGGGAGGATGATGGCACTCATCAAAATGACAGTGACAAGTGGCCCAAAGGGAGGAGTCACACGGGCAGCTTCCTTGTTGCCTGTTGGTGGCTCCAGAGTTTCCAGGAGGCTCAGCAGTTCCAGTCCCAGGAGAAGGAAGGAAAAATGCGTCCACGTGAAAACCTGCATCCCCAATCATAGCAGCATCATTCCTGACAGCCCCCCGGAACGTGGAAACAACCCAAGTGTCCACGACTTGATGAATGGGCACAGAAGACGTGGTGTATTTTAGCAATGTACAGTAACCAAACAACTCTTATTCACCAGGGAAGGGGCGCACAGTACAGATGCCCGCTGTGAAGATAGGAACCTTGAGAATATTACACTCAGTGAAGGACGCCAGACACAAAGGACCCGCATCGCAAGACACAGGAACAGGAAACACCCACAGCAGCAGAATCTGCAGAGGCAGGAAGTAGAGTAGATTGACAGCTGCTGGGAGGGGAGGGCCTTGGGTGCCTGCTAACAGGATTGCTTTGGGAGGTGATTAAAATGTTCTGGAATTAGATTTTGGTGGTGACTGCACAACTTCGTGAAAATACTGAAAACCAGGGAATGGCATTTTCAAAAGGAGAAATTTTATGGAATCTGAATTACATCTCGGTAAAACAACACTGTGCATAAAAAATGAAAAATAAACACGGATCAAAGACCTACATGAAAGCTGAAACCATGAAACTTCTGTGGGAAAACACAGAATGTCTTTGTGACTCGTCCAAGGCTTCTTAAAGCCAACAACTCTCTGCGCATGTGTGTCTAGAAGCTGCTGTGACCCGTGACGGCGTAAGAGGACGCACAGCCGTCACCCAGCTCCCGAACACCCACCCGGTGGGTTGGGTCCCTTGGAGGCGAGGTGCAGGAGAAGTCTCGCAGTCAGGAACCAGAGGTGTCCCCTCTGCTTCTCAGGAATGCACAGGACTGCGCTGGCCCCTCCCTGGCCCCTCCTCTACACCAGAGCTTGCGGGACCCGCCTGCGGGTCTCTGCTCTGTGCACCTCGCTGCCGTGGCTCCTCCCTTCCTTCTCACACAGACCCCCGCGCTCACACCGCAGTTCCCTGCCGGGCCTCCCATGGCTGGCCGAGGGGACAAAACCTGCACCTGGCACGCGCATCGCAACATTCTGCAGGCACCAAAGGCGCTGCTCTGCCGTCTGTTCCACTGTCGGCTTCCCGAACGCCTGACACAGAGTCAAGTGGAAAATGACTTCACGATAGATAAGAGGTCACCGGAATCTTCCACATTCCACGTATGAAATCATGTTAACCCCATGGGGCAGGAAACGGTGTACGTGTGACCCCTTTGTTTTTTAATTTCCATACAGTCTCAGCATGGCATGTCTGTGAGTTCTGACAGTCACGAAACCACCACCACAGGCAGCATCCGGAACATTCTGGAACATTCTTTCACTCAGCAGACTGTGTCCGAGACTCGGCGGTGCAGAGGCTGCGCCAGTAGTCCAGGACACTGCTGAGTCCACGGTGCTGTGCGTCCCCTGGGCGAGGGGCATCTGGTTTCGTCCAGTTCTGGGCAGCTCTAATAAAGCGGCTGCAAACACAACCCCGGTGCTTCCTGTCTGTCCACCCGCGGCTCTCAGCAGCTGGGCTACGGCGCGAGCGCGGTTTTCCCTGAGCTCACCCTGCGCGGTGCAATTCCCGAGCTCCCTGGATCTGCTCAAGCGCCCCCCAGCCCCGGGTAGCACCTGCGCTCTTCCTCCTCTCCTGCACACACAGGACAGGCCCGTGCCCCGGGCTCTGCTGACACCTTCTCTCCGCCCACTCTGCAGACCCGCCCGGGACGGCAGCGCCTCCGCTTCTAGGCCCAGCAGGGAATTCCAGACCACGTGTGCCAGTCCTAGAGTGGCCGTCTTGGCTGCTGCCGTCTCTTTGGTTTCTCACTTCTGCTTTCTCTGCTGAGACGTTCTGTTTTTCAATCTGTTCCATCGCAGAGCTCGGCCACGATGTCCCCTCGCACACACCCACAGGGAGACCGTGGATATGGGCCTGTGCTGGGCTGCTCACTTCCCACCCCCTGCCACACAGGAGGACTATTCGGGGGGGAGGGGACCCCAGCCACTCCTTGGGCATCCGAGGGGTGCTGGACAGCCGCACAGCAAGCAGCCGGCCTGAGACACCGGGGACAAACCCAGCTGCCCCGGGATGGCTGCACACCGGGTCCTGCTTTGCTTTTCTGGACTGAGGGTGCACAGATCCAGCTAATGCTCAGCCAGCCTGGCAGGGTCACGGACACCTGGTGCGACCGGAGACCGCATCTCACTTGTTTTGTCTGGGAACTCTACCTTGTGTTACAAAAGATCTCGCAGCCCCGGCCTCCCTCCGTCTCCCCGCAGGCCTGCCGCTGGGACCATATTTTGTCGCTTATCTAACACAAAATAAACAGAGCAATCTGGAGCTAATTTACGTGGTTTGCCATATCAGGATACAGCTGGGAAAGATTTGAAGAAGAAAGCTGCTGGGGAACAATGGTGCTGTGCAGTGTGGTGGGGGAGGGGGAGGAAGGCCCTGCAGACGCCTGGCAGCCCTGGGCCCGGGCGGGGCCCCAGCAAGGCTGCTCTGAGCTCCCCCTGGGCATCGGGGCCACCAGCCTCCCAGGAGCCCCTCTGCAGGGCTCCCAAGCAGCCGGGCCGAGGAGCCGCACACGAGCAGACGCCACTGGGTGTCTGCACTGCCGGCAAGGACGCTGCTTCTTTCTGACACGCATGCGCCCTGGCTCAGGAGGCCAGCAAGGCCGCAGAGCAACATCTGTTTTTGACATCCACTTCTCCTACGCTGCAGGCTGGGTGGATTTTAACCCATTGGCGGCTGCTGGCTAGACCCTGAATTTCCTGGTGCAGCTTGACGCAGGCGAGAGGGCTCGAGAGAGTTAACCCAAGCTCCGAGCTGCCCTGGACAGAACTTGCAAATGCTTTAAATATTAAACCCGAAGCCCCGCTGGGGTCGAGCTCTAGACCGAGATCCAACTGAGACGGCCAACTGTGCAGTCCCCCAAGGCAGTGACATTTCATGCACAGAACTCGGAGCTGGAAGCGCAGGCACTCAGGCTCTGTCTACACTGGCCCCTGCGGAAGCTTTCTGGGCCAGAACTCTCTGGCGGGGACCAGAAGCCCTTGGCGTCTCCCTCCTCGGTCAGTGATGACGTGGGCCGAAGGTCAGGGTTTCATTTCACAGAAAACTTAAGTCTCTCAAGAAACAAGTCCATGTATCGAGAAGGGCTTTAAAGGCTAACCAGCCTCCACGTTCTAACCTAAGAGGCTGCCATCTAGAAGGCCCGCTAAGAAACCAATGATACAGAAACTAAACACACCGATGCTTTATTGGTGCCTGCTCCCTCCACTGTGGTATCACACGTCCCAAACGATCATCTGGACGCCACCTTCCACCAGCGTTCCCAGACAGAACTGAGACAAAAATCGCTGGGCACAAACAGGCAGAGACAGGGGCAGGGGTTTCAATGGGCAGGAAACAACGAAACCTTCTGTCAGATGGGATGGGAACACGAGAGGGAGGCTGGGAAATCCGTCTAACACCTCCTCTACTTGTAGGCCGAGTTCAGACAATGATCACTTCAGAAATACCCGAGCATGCCGAAACAAGCAAAAACCACCAAAAATGCAAAACTTCTCCGGAACAGCTCTCCAACAGCAGCATGCAGAACCTTCTAGAAGCAGAACCTTCTAGACGCAGAACCATCTAGAGCAGAACCACCTAGAGCAGAACCACCTAGGACCAGAACCACCTAGGAGCAGAACCACCTAGAAGCAGAACCACCTAGAAGACTTGTGAAGGCACACATTGCTGGGTGCCACCCCCAGGGTTTCTGGCTCAGGGAGGGACCTGGAATCTGCCTCTCACAAGTTCCCAGGTGGGGGTAACATGGCTGCTCCCAATCCCACAATCTGAAAACCAACATGAGACAGAGAGACGGAAGAGAGAGAGGGAGGGAGGGAGGGAGATGGGAGGGAGAGAGGGAGAGAGGGAGAGAGGGAGAGAGGGAGAGGGAGAGGGAGAGAGGGAGAGAGAGAGAGGGAGCGAGGGAGAGAGAGGAAGAGAGAGAGGGGGAGGGAGGGAGGAGGAAGGGAGGGAGAGAGGGAGAGAGGTGAGAGAGGGAGAGGGAGAGGGAGAGAGGGAGGGAGAGAGAGCGAGAGAGAGAGAGAGAGTGAGCAAGCATGCTCTCTCTTACATGAAAGGCAACGGCTTCCCTCTTCAGCCTTTCACTCTTGTTCTTTTGAGGCACTGGTCGCGTGGCCTGAAAGACCCGAGCAGAAAACTGAGTAAGAAACGAACGGATCCTGGATGGCTGCAGAGTTCTCAGGATGGCCAACCCAAGAGAGAACAGCTCGGCCTCCCCTTCTGTGAGGGTTAAATCAAAACACGCCCTACAGGGTGAGGGCTGCAGGCCTGCCCCAGGGTCTCAGGGCAGTGAGAAGCTCAGGAGGGGGCTCGCAGGAGACTGGGGGGAGGCACCCGGCCCTGCAGAAGATGTGGACCACAGAGGGACATGGCCTCCCAGGGACAAGCTCAGAACCCCCTTGAAGGGACCAAGGTTGCCATGACGACCGTGTGGTCAAGAAACAACCGTGGCACCCAGAGATCGCACGTGAGACACGGGCAAAGCCACCACGAAGTCTCTTCCTGGAGGCAGCCCACGTCTGGCTGCCGTTCATGTGAGTGTAACTGCAGGGACGATGGAGACACGCGTGAAGCAGGCCCCGGGGCAGGGTCTGAAACGCGGATCCGGGTTTGGTCCAGGGGTTATCAAGTCACAACTGAAACCACACTGTCCGGGTTTGGGCCCTGGCTCACTCCCAATTCCAGCTTCCTGCTCATGCAGACCCCAGGAGACAGCACAACTGGGTCCCTGCCACCGACTTGGGAGACCTGGACTGAGTTCCCCTTTCCCGCCTTTGGCCTGGCCCAGCCTAGGCTGTTGTAGGTACTTGGGGGAGTGAACCAGTGGATGGGCGCTCGCTCTCGCTCGCTCGCTCTCTCTCCTCTTTTACTGTCTCCCTGCCTCTCAAACATAAAACAGAGTTCTCAGTTCATAGCAAGCAGCAGGGCCAACCATCACCATGGAGACCGCAGCTTCACTGAGAAGCGTCCACTTTAACGATCGAAGGCGTCAGCACGGCTCCTGCCTATCCTGACTCTGCACCTGTCGGGCGAGCAGGCCTCTCTCTCCACAGCACGGGCACACCAGGGGGCGTAGGGACGGGTGTTAGTGTGGTCCACACAGTCCACGAGAACGCACAGACAACAGCAGCCAGAGGATGGCCTGGAACCTGCTGTCCGGCAGCCCCAGCTGCTGACGGTGCCACGTGACCACAGAGAGGCTGCCGAGGGGAAGCCGTGTCTCCGAGGGCCCCGCGCAGGCCCGCAGCCAGCCCTGCTCTGCCTGCCTTACGGGACGTGCAGAGAATAAAGGCTGTATTTTCACAAGCTTGTCTCCCACCTGGTTCTCATCACCGCTTTTGGTGAGCAGGAAAAGGACTTGTCAGTTTCATCCGCAGGAGGTAAAAAGAGACACACATTGCAGGGAGAAACAATAGCCGTATTTGCCACGATGGTTTTGGGTTTACCAACACAGCAGGTGCAGCAGGGGCCGCGACGTCTCCCCAGCCCAGGCCGGGTGATGTCACACAGTGAGGAAGAGGGAGGCGTGTCCCCCACCCCACGCCCGACACTGCGCAGGGCCCCCCCCCAAGCCCTCCACCATCTGCCTCCGACCCCAGCATCTTCCAGGAAGTTTTTCTTCTTGGAACCCAGTCCCAACACCACCATCCACTTGCACTTCTCGATACTGAACAGACACACGTACCATCAGAAATGACCCCTCAAGTGGCTTGGTGAGGAGACCACGCAGGGCTGGAAGGAAGAACCCTGGCACCACCGTGACCACTGAACAGCTCTGCCACGGTTGCTGGAGAATCCAGGCAATCGGCAAGGCGGCTGGGGTGGGGTGGGGGCTCAGCCAGAGCCACGGCCTCCAGCAGAGACGGCAGGAATCCCGGTAAACGATGCTGTCACTCAGTCTGAGCTTCCCAAAGGCGGCCGAGCCACGGGCATGGGCTCGGTCTCCCCTGTCCTGGCTGAGCGGGGCCGGCTTCCTGCACTGCATTCTCAGGTTTCTCCTGCTCAGACCAAACCCAACTGTGTGGTTTCCACCAGCTTCTCTGCCGGACTAAGCCAGCGCCTCGGACACACAGTCCCCTTGCCCACTTGTGTCTGCAGCCGGGAGCACACGGCCACGCTGCCAGACGCACCACCACCGTTCTCTGTGACAACAGGCTGCGTGTTTGTGCCAAGGTGTTTGGACAAGGTGGCGGGGGGGGGG
>CM027409.1:2286358-2298235 GCA_015711505.1 Sylvilagus bachmani
GTGGGGAGGATAGGAGGGGTGGGGAGGAGAGGGAGTGGAAAGGCGACAGAGGGGAGGAGAGGAGGGGTGGGGAGGAGAGGCAAGGGTGGGGAGGAGAGGCAGGAAAGGGGAGGGGAGAGGTGGGGAGGGGAGGGGAGGGTGGTGGTGAGGAGAGGTGGCAGAGGGGAGGATAGGAAGGGTGGGGAGGAGAGGCAAGGGTGGGGAGGAGAGGCAGGGGAGGGGAGGGAGAGGCGGGTAGGGGAGGGGGAAGGAGAGGTGGGGAGGGGAGGGTGGTGGTGAGGAGAGGCAGGGGAGGGGAGGGGAGAGGAAGGGCGGGGAGGGGAGGCAGGGGAGGGGAGGGGAAGGAAAGACTGGGGGGGTGTGGAGTCCAGAGGACGGGGGAGTCACCCAAATCGTTTCCTGGCGACTTGTCTTGCTACACTCGTTTCTAAGGGGTCACTGTCAGAACAGTCCCACCGCAGGGTTCAGCGCTGACCTCGGGAGCGGGACAGCGAACAGTTTAGTTTACTCTTCACCCCAACAGTGCTCAGACTGCACCGCGACGATGCGCTGTTACTTAGTCAGAAACTCGTGACTAAAGCCACTTTCAAACAGAACTTAGGAGGAAGACGCTAAGAGTTTCTCTGAAAAGCTCATTTAAATCTGAAATACCTGCGGCTTACTGTAGAACTGTCTCCTCCGCAGAGCCAATTATTCTACACACGTCACTCACCCAGATGGACAGGACCTGGGGGCGTGGCCAGGAGCACTCCCGGGCGCAGAGGTGCACGCACGCGCGCGGCCGCACGGTGGCGCCAGAGCGCTCGCGGCTCCCCACGCTCGCCCAGGGGCGCCCACGGCTCCCTGTGGCTCCCCACACTCGCCCCGTGGTGCCCAGGGGCGCCCAGCGCTGGCCGGGCAGGGCCCGCTGGCCACACGCCGTCCCTCAGCCGCGAGCTTGTGCCGGGACGGGACGCAGCGCCGCTGTGGCAGGAACCCTCCCGCGTGCCAGACACGCGTGGGCTCGGCGGCGCCTCCTGCCCGCACCCACTGTGGGAATTCCTCCGTGGAGCGACGGCCGCCACCATCAGAGAGAATTCGGGAAGACGAGGCGCCCAGAGGCTGTGCAGGCCCCCTCAGGGCCGCTGCTGTGAGACCGGCCGTCCAGAGGACCGGGTCCTGGCGGATTCCCGCGGTCCCGGGCGGGAGCCGCGCGGCAGGCGGTGTCCAGCAAGGCTCATCAGCACGGTCTCTGGTGGTCTCCCACGCTCGCTGTGAGGTGGCCGGTGAGAGCAGACCAGGGACAGGGTCACCTTGCCGCTGGTCCACCCCGTGGCCTGGCGCCTGGACACACGCGGGGGAGTCCAGAGCCGAGCCGGGCCTTAACTGAGGACTCTACAATTCTAACCTTGCCTGTCTGCCGGGATGTGCACCTGGGAGAAGGGGGCCAGAGCCCACCGCCCCGGGGAGCCCACCCCGAGCCCACCGCCTTCCACCCCCACCAGCTAAGACACGGTTTGCGGTGCAAAGTGTTACCTTGTATACCAGTGTCCTCCTGAGGCACCATCAAGTCCTCAGGACACAGAAAACAGCACGGGATGAGGAGAGACTCCTGACTGCAGCTGTCAGCACTGGGTCTCTGCTGATTTCTACCCCAATGCCAGATGCCGCGACACTCATCCGTATATGCGCCAGTGTCACACACTTAGCGTCAGCCCACCACGTGCCCGTGTCCCAAGGAGGGGCGGAAAGTGGTGGCCCACACAGACCCTGCTCCCATGCCGCTCCACTCTGGAGGGAGACGGGCGGCAGAAATCCCACCGACAGGGGCCAGGCAGGGAGTCAGGGAGCCAAGGAGCCACGAGGTTTCCAAGCTCTATGTACCACTAACTCCGAGACCACTTTCCCATGATGCACTGAGCCTCCTCCATCACGAAGAAGCCCCGGTGAGCTCCACGCACAGACACCGTGGAAACCTCTCCAGAGGACACCAGCACCCTGAACCCCACCCAAACTCCGCCCCTTTGTGTGTTCAGTTGGACACCAGCCCTACCTAATAGAGGGGACCACAGGACTGAGGGCACAGTCCTCTCCCCGATCCATTCCTCTCCTCAAGGGGCTGCCCGCACTCACATCAGTGTCACTCTGCACCACCTTCAATACATCCAGCCCCCATTATTACACTTATCTATGTCCCTGCTTTGAATTCTCTCACATGGAGGCAAGAACCCAGAATAAAACAGCTCAGGGGGCCGGCGCCGTGGCTCACTTGGTTGATCCTCCACCTGCAGTGCCAGCATCCCATATTGGTGCCGGTTCTAGTCCCGGTTGCTCCTCTTCCAGTCCAGCTCTCTGCTGTGGCCCGGGAAGGCAGTGGAAGATGGCCCAAGTGCTTGGGCCCTGCACCCACATGGGAGACCAGGAGGGGCACCTGGCTCCTGGCTTCGGATCAGCACAGCACTGGCCGTGGCGGCCATTTGGGGAGTGAACCAATGGAAGGAAGACCTTTCTCTCTGTCTCTCTCTCTCACTGTCTATAACTCTACCTGCCAAATAAAATAAAACAGCTGGGGACCCCTCACCCCACAACACCACTGTGATGAGTGCTATTATGAAAACCACACACTCTGATAGGACAGACCAGAGGGACAGGAGTAGACTTGTGATCTGAGGATGAAGGTGGCCAGGAGCAGGGGTGTTTGGGGTAGCAGCTGAGACATCGATTGGGACACCCAAGGTTCTTAGTTGGGCCCCTGACATCAATGTGGGAGACCCAGATTGAGCGCCTACCCCCCCCCCCCCCCCGCCAGACGGAGTCCCAGCTGTTGTAGGCATTTGGGGAATGAACCACCAGTGGGAGCGCTCTCCTCCGACCCAGGAAAGAAAGTAAACAACAAGTGAAACAAATCCATCAGTTGACCAGGCCTGAGAGCGAGGCTGTAGGGAGCTCTGGGTGACACGGGGCAGTGGGTGCACTGCCCAGAGCTCCTTTAGCTTGAAGTCTGCAGTAACTTCAGTCCTGACACTTCTGCTTTGTCCAGACTCACACGCTACACGGTGGCGGTGATGAAGCACGAGAGACCTCATGGGACTTCCTGGTCACTGTCCCTCCGTTCCTTCTCTGCCTGTCTCACCGCACTGAAATGTGTTCCTAGGAGAGGATGCATGTCTGCATGAAATCCTTCTTGTGAATGCAACCGCATTTACAGTGGCATAGGACCATGGCCTCAAATAGAACCCAGGAAAACCGGGTAGTCTTCCATCAGATTTGGCCCCCAGTTAACTTCTCAGAAACATAAAAGGGGCAAACCTAGACAAAGACACACATCAAAGCATCATGGTTCTTCTTCCTTGGGGCCCCTCTGGATCCCAAGACAGGTAGGGACTAAAACCACCATTCCTAACTTCTGTTAGATGTGGTCAGATTTAGGAAGGCAACACGTCATCAATTTCCAAGTGTGTTTTTTTTTAATGAGAGTTTGCTTTATGGAAAATTTCTGGAAATCTTTCCATTCAGTCATTGCAGAATAAACTTCATTTGAAATTAAGGGCCTTTCATACCTTTTATTTTAAAAAACCCATTACTTTAGAATAGTTTTAGATATGTAGAATATTGTAAAACAGAACAGAGATTTTCCATGTACCTCACACTGAGTTTCCCCTACTGCTAACACCTCACATTAATCAGTCTTACCCATTGCGGGCGGCAAAAACCCAACTTCATGTACATACACACGTATATAAACACATCCACACACATACACATTTGAAGCACTTTCAACTCAATACAGTATTTCTTGTATAATTTAGTATGAAATTGTAATCTTTCAAGGACTTAATGTCTAATTTTCTGGGGCCAGTGTCATGGTACAGTGGATTAAGCTGCCAGCATCCCACATGAGTGCCGGTTTGAATCCCAGCTGCTCCACTTCTGATGCAGCTCCCTACCAATGTGCCTGGGAAAGCAGCAGAGGACAGCCCAAGTGCTTGGGCCTCTGCACCCATGTGGGAGACCCGTACAGAGTTCCAGGCTCCTGGCTTCAGTCTGGCCCAGCCCTAGCCATGGAGGCCATTTGGGGAGTGAATCAGTGGATGGAAGACCTCACTTTCCTTGTGTCTCTCCGTGTCTCTCTGTAAATCTAACTTTCAAATAAATAGATAAATCATTTTTTAAAAATCTGATTTTCTAAAATGCTATAATCACAGTGATTTATTAAATTAAGTACTTTTCTCCAGACATTTTTAGTCAGAACAATTTTTTTTAATTAAAGGTCACTACTAAATAATTACCTCATTAGCAACACCATTTTTTCCTCAGTTCAAAATCTAATTTAAAATTACAACCGTGAAAGAATGCTAATTGGCTTTCTACAGAAGCGTGGAGCCCGAGCATTTTCTGTTTGCTTCACTCCTCAGTGGATGAAGTCGCCTCATTAATCCTCTCTTGTCTGTGTGACAACCCCAATATAAAGGCTGCAGGCGGGAGCGATTGTAGATGAAGAGGAAAGAGCAGATCAAGTGGGTTTCCCACAGTGTGAGATCCCACCCTGCAGGCCGGAGCAGAGCAGAGCCGGAGCAGGGAGAACGGAGCTCAGCGTGCCCAGAGGAGCTGCCCGCTGCCACTTACACAGCAAGGTGGATACCCCCACGTGCCTCGGGCCTGGGACAAGCCCCAGTGGAGAGCGGTCATGACAGGACGAGCTGGGGGACCCAAGTCCTTACCCTGTCACATGTCTGCTTGCCACAAATAGTGTATCTGCCACACCCTGCTGGTGCTAACCACGGAGAGGAGCTGGCCTGGACCGGGTGGCCCTGGGCAGAGCCAACCTGCACAGCCCAAGTGCAGGCGGGGAGCGTGGCCAAGGTCAGCTCGCTTCTGTGTGCTCAGCATGGAGCCTTGCTCAGGGAACCGAGAGGAGTATATCCCGAGTGGGGCTAGGAATGCAGAGGTCACTCACCCCCGAAAGCTGTCACACCCAGAAATCAAGGGCCTTCCCACGAGGCACCCCAAAGGCCGCCTTTGAATGCAGACAGCCACCCGCTGGGGAGTGCGTACACTCTGGGGGACAGTGGCCAGCACCGCCCAGCAAGCCCCGGGTAGCAGGAGGGCGGAGACAGGGACCAGAGTCACCTTGCACTCATACGCCTTCGTCATTTTTTACCATTGTCCCTCATGCATTATCGATGCAAAAAAAAAAAAAAAAAAAACCACACACATTTCTTTAAAATGAGCTCAGGCTGACAGTCTTCTACACTGCTGGCCGTGGGCAGCATCTAAGCAGGACGTCAGAACCCTCGGGTTTCTGACTGATCAGCACCTGGACCCTCGTCCCCATGGGCTCTGCCCCAAACCCTCGCCCTTTCCACTTCCTGGGAGGCCGCCTCTCATCTGCGGCTCACATAGTACCACAGGCAGCAGTCACCAGAGCAGAGGCCCTGCTCTCCCTGAAATGTGGCTCGCAGGGGGGCGCGTCCTCTGCAGCTCACTTCCTAGCTCTCCCACTCTTGGCTCCAGCTGCACCTGTCCCCAGGTGAGGCCACACTAAACCCCACCCCGCGTCACACTGCCTGACGGCTTCAAGACCTAGCGTCCATCCACTCACTCCAGCACCATCCCTGCCACCTTTCTTCATGATTTCAATATCGACACAGGGATCTTTCCAGAAACCTGACCCCCAGGGACCTGACCCTCTGCCCTGCTTTAGCGACTCAGCCTCCAGAGTGAAGCCTAGATCCTCAGATTGAGAACATGCGCAAACCTCCCACCAGCCCGCTGTCCAGCATCTCTCTCTCCTCCCGGTATCCTGCATCACTCCCTCCGCTGACCACCAACCTGTGTCTAGCTCACATCTCTCTCTCTGTCTCACTCTCTCTGTAACACTGCCGTTAAAATAAATAAACACATTTTAAAAACACCAGCAAGTGAATTCAGCAGCACATTTAATGCAGCATTCAGTATGACCACAGAGGATTTACCCCTGGGAGGCCAGGATGGCTGCCAATAAACAAATATGATGCACACATTCACAGAATGAAGGACAAAAACCATGATCATAGCAATAGATGCAGAACGAGTACTTCAAAAATTTAACATTCTATCAAGGGAAAAGAGAAAATCCAACACACTGGGTTTAGGAGGAATGTACAACACAAAGAAGGACCCGGATCACAAGCCCACAGCCAACACCACGTTTCCTCTGAGGCCAGCAGCAAGACAGGGACACCCACTCTCACCACTTCTATTCCACAGGGTACTTGAAGGCCTAGCCAGGGTAATTAGGTACTAAAAACGAATACGAAATATCTAAATCAGAAAGGAAGGAGTTAAATTGTCTCTATTTGCAGGTGACATGATCTCACATGCAGAAAATCCTAAAGATTCCACTAAAAAAAACTGTTAGAACTAATAAAGATTCAGAAAGTTGCAAGATACATATCAACCTACAAAAATCAGTCTTGTTTCTACACACCAATAATGAACTACTCAAAAAAGAATTCAAGAAAACAATGCTGTTTGCAATAATATTTTGAAAAGATACTCAGAAGTTTTATACAAAGAAATAAAAGATCAGTACATTAAAAACTATAAAATATTGATGAAAGAAATTGACACAATAAATGGAAAGAGGGTCCATGTTAATGCACTAAAGAATTAATGTTGTTGAGGTGTTCATTCCACCTAACACATTCTAAAGATTCAATGCAATTCCTAGTAAAATCCTAATGGCATTTTTCACAGAGAAGAAACTAATCCTAGAATTCATACAGAACCACAAAGACCCTGAACAGCCAAAGCAGCGTCAAGTAAAGGACCAAAGCCAGACACATCACAGATGCTGGACTTCAAAACACACCACAGAGCAACTGTCATCAGCAGTGCTCCCCATTGGGAAAACTTCACGTCCACGTGCAGAACAATCAAACGGGGTCCTTCTCTTGAGCCATGCACCAAAAATATCATTAACTAAAAATTGATTCAAGAACTACATAGAAGACCTGAAACTACTACGAGATACTAGAAGGGAAAAGCTTTATGACATTGGTCTGGGCAAAGATTTTTGGGTGTCACCCCAAGAGCACAGGCGTGAAAAGCAAATACAAACAAGGAACACATCGCGTTGAGAATCACAGCAAAGGATAATCAGCAGCGTGGAGAGACAACCTAGGGAAGGGCAGGAAATATATAAGGAGCTTAAACATTTCAGGAGCAAAACAAAATTTTAAATGTCAAATACCAAAAGGACATTTCTCAAAAGAAGGCATACAAGTGGCCAAGAGAAGAAAATGCTCAAAATCACTAATCACCATGAAAGTTAAACCATGAGATGTCACTTTTATCAACAAGTCAAAAGCTCAGTGTTGGAGAAGGTCTGGAGAAAACACAGTGCTGGCACACTGGTGGTAGGGATGTAACTAGTGCACCCATTACTGAATCCAGTGTGGCATTCCCGATTCAGAAAATCACAAACAGAACTATCATGTGATCCAGCAATTGACTTCTGGTTAATGTCAAAAGAAAATGAAAGCAGTGTGTTTAGAGAGATCTACACCCTGTGGTCACTGAGGAGTTCATTCACAATAGCCAAGATATGAGTCAACGGAAGTGTTCATCAACAGAAGAATGGACAAGGAAGCTGTAGCACACCAAGACTGGAATCTTATTCAACCTTCAGAAGGAGACCCATCATCTGCATCCACGTGGGTCAGCCTGGAGGCACAGAAAGACATGACTGCATGGTCTCACTCCATGTGGAGTCTGAATAGAAGGGCGGTTACTGGAGGCTGAGGGTGGGGGCAGGAGAGCCGAGATGCTGGTTAGAGGATATGAAATTCCAGCTCTGCAAGAGAAAAAGGCTCAGGAGATCCACACTGCACAACACGGGGCACAGTTAGTAACAGTGTGTTGTACACTTGAGAATTACTGAGAGTAAGTTTTTAAGTATTCTCACCAAAAGACATGATAAATGTGTAGGCAGTGGCTACACTGGCGAGCGTGACTTAGCCATTCCAAATGCGAACATGTCAAAACACCACACTGTACACATACATCTTTAAAAATCTGTCAATTAAGAGAACTAATTAAGAGTAGTTAAAATTTAAAAAGAAGGAAGGAAGAAAAGAAATGTCTGTCAGTTTTTCTGCCGAGTGTTTTCTCAAACTTTGTTTAAACCCTTGTCAAGCAAATTGATAGGAATTATAAACTACATAGTTTAAAAGATTTTGTGACTATTTTTAAATTTATAAGAATGAAAAGAAAAGCAATCGGAGTTCTTCAAGATGGCTGATGGAGGTGCTAGCATTCCTCCCTTCCGCCACAGAGAACAACCAAACAGCAAGACAACAGCTGCCATTTGGGGGCTGGCGCTGTGGCTCAGGGGGTTAACACCTGACCTGAAGCACCGGCATCCCATATGGGTGCCAGTTCGAGACCCGGCTGCTCCACTTCCCATCCAGCTCGGCAGCTCAGCCAGAGAAGCCTCCAGAGTGCACAGGGTGTCTCTCCCAAGGAGGAGCTCACAGTGCCTGCCCAGCCCCCACAGCACAGGCCACGTCAGTGCCACGCCAGCGTGGGAGGAGTCAATATGGGAACTCATACAGCACCAGGCAACAGAAACCCTGACAGCCCCTTCCCTGGGGCCCCACACACATTCCACCAGCACAAAGGACCGCAGCCCCTCAACCCTGCCAGACCCAGCAGCCAGAATGACCCCACAAGCTGTTCTGCAGGACACGTGGCTGGCACAGCAGCTTGGGTCCTGCCCCCAGGATGGTGCAAGTGGGGGTGACTGCCTCTGTAGATGCAGGGCCACCCCACACCCCTCCTTCCTTGAGGGCAGCACCTGCCATGGCCTAGAACTCCAAGTCCCTGCCTTTCTTGCCAGCTCCATCATTCTGCCCCACCTCCACCTTGGTGAGGTCAGGCAGCCATGCACACCTGCCCCAGACTTGGGCCCAGCTCTGCTGTGGCTCCACTTCCAAACGCACCCTGGCTTGGTGAGTGTGCACCCCAGCCAAACTGCAGCCTAGCACTGCCACGACCCCAGCCACTGCCGCCAGGCCCCATGACCTCCTCCTGGGAATCAGAGGAGCCCCTCAGCCCCTGGTGCTGCTGCATCTATGACAGTGGGAGAATATACAGGGAGCCCACACTTCAGTGAACGTGAGAAAGCCCTGAATACGCAAAAACAACTGTTTAAAAGTGATGGGGGGGCTGGTGTTGTGCCGGCTCCAGCTCCAGCTGCTCCACTCCCCATCCAGCTCCCTGCTAATGCACCTGGGAAAGCAGAAGCTGGCCCAAGAACTTGGGCTTCTGCACTCGCATGCGAGACCTGGAAGAAGCTCCAGGATCCCGGCTTTGGCCTGGCCCAGCCCCAGCCATTACAGCCTTTTAGGGAGTGAACCAGTGGATGAAAGACCTCTCTCTGTCTCTCCCTTTCTCTCTCTCCTGTAACTCTGCCTTTCAAATAAATAAATAAATCTTGAAAAAGTGGCAGGAACAACTGATCTTCCACACGTGCAAGTATTAATGCAGTGACACCTGGGAAAGCAGGCAACAGATTGCCACAACCGGCAAGAGCGCTTCAGGTCAGGCTTGTACCTGACGAGGAGTTCCAAAGAACCAGTCCACGCCAAGAGATGTGAGAGGATGCAGAGACAGTTTAGCGAAGTCAAGGAATCGGTGCATCCTAGGAGTAAGAAAGTCAGCAAAGAGATTCTGAAAAATAATCCAACAGAAATCTTAGAAATGGAGGACTCAGTAAGTAAAATAAAAAAGACAGTTGAGCTGGCGCCACAGCTCACTAGGTTAATCCTCCGCCTGTGGCACCGGCACCCCAGGTTCTAGTCCCGGTTGGGGCACTGGATTCTGTCCCGGTTGCCCCTCTTCCAGGCCAGCTCTCTGCTGTGGCCCAGGAAGGCAGTGGAGGATGGCCCAAGTGCTTGGGCCCTGCACCCCATGGAAGACCAGGAGAAGCACCTGGCTCCTGGCTTTGGATCGGTGCAACATGTTGGCCATAGTGGCCACTTGGGGGGTGAACCAACGGAAGGAAGACCTTTCTCTCTGTCTCTCTCTCTCTCTCTCTAACTCTGCCTGTCAAAAAAAAAAAAATACAGTTGAAAGCCTCAATAAAATACTAGATCATGTAGAAAAATGTCTGAACTTGAAGTTGGGTATTGTGAAACATTTTACTCAAAGGTTAAAAAGGATGAATGAATGAAAACACCCTCTGAGACCTCTGGGAGACCATTAATGAACAAATACTCAAGTCACGGGAGTTCCCGTGGTAGAACAGAGGACTATAAAAACCAGTGAAATAGTAACTGGAAGCCTCCCCAGTCTTGAGAAGACATGGACCTCCAGGTACAGGAAGCCCACAGGATGCCAAATAACCATGACCAGAAAGCACCCTCACTGTGACGTGGCACAGCCAAACTGTCAGAAGTACACACCGACAGGACAGTGCCAAGTCACCACCAGGCTGCCCCATTACATTGACAACAGGTTTCCCAGCAGAAACTACAGGTCATGAAGGAATGAGGTGACACAGTCCAAGCTCTGAAAGAAAAACTTCCAGCCCAGAAACTATGCCCAGCAGAGCTCTCCTTAATAGAGGAAGGAGAAACAAAGACGTTCCGAGACAAGCGAAAACGGAAGAAACTCAACACTACCAGCCCGGCCTCCTAGGAGATGCTCAGGGATCCTACAGACAGAGCAAAAGGGACTAAGTACCATCATGAAAACACATCAAAGTACACAACTCACTACAAAAACCAACAGTATTCAAGACAAGCAGAAGAACTGTTGGATGATAAAAATCTCGTTATTTATCAATAATAATGCGTGTACATTAACTAAACTCCCCAAATAGAAGATACAAATAAGCCAAATGGGGTTAAAAAAAAAAAAAGACTCATTAATACACCATCTACAGGAAACCTACTTCCAGAACAAAGACACAGACTGAAAGTGAAAGGATGGAAAAAGATGATCTATGCAAACAGAAACACAAAGTAGGAGCAGCTGTCATGCATTAGACAAGACAAACTGTAAAAAAGAGACAAAGAAGGCCACCATATAGTGATCAGGGGACCAGTTCAACTAGAAGATCAGCTGTCAGTGAATGTGCACGAACACTGGAGCCCTCAATTTCATAACATAAAGGAAGGAAGCAAAGGAGTCACATCCATCAGCGGAGTTGCCAGGGGGCAACACCCCCCTTCAGGGACGCCAGTTCGCTGGGGCAATGCGGTGGTGCGGTGTGTTAGGCCGCGGCTTGGGATGCCGGCATCCCAAAACTGAGCCCAGCTGGAGTCCCCGCTACTCTGCTTGTGGTCCAGCCTCCTGCAGGGGCATTCTGGGAGGCAGCGGGAGACGGGCCACAGGCTTGGGCCTGCCTTCCAGCTGGGAGACAAGCACAGGATTCCGGGCCTCTGGCTCCAGCCTGCCTCAGCCCTGGCAGTGGCAGGCATTTGGGGAGGGACCCAGAGGGTGGAAGACCTCTCTCTCTCTCTCATTTTGTCTCACAAGAAGACAGAATCAGTAAGATAAAATAATACATCTAAAAAAACATCACAAACCTCTATACTAAATAACTCAAAGGATGCAACCCCAGCCTGGCACTCCCACCGTGTGCACACCCACACCAGCCTGGCACTCCCACCGTGTCACACCCACCCCACCCTGGCACTCCCACCGTGTGCACACCCACCTCAGCCTGGCACTCCCACCATGTCACACCCACCTCAGCCTGGCACTCCCACCGTGTCACACCCACCCCACCCTGGCACTCCCACCGTGTCACACCCACCTCAGCCTGGCACTCCCACCGTGTCACACCCACCCCACCCTGGCACTCCCACTGTGTGCACACCCACCCCACCCTGGCACTCCCACCGTGTC
>CM027409.1:2298335-2334421 GCA_015711505.1 Sylvilagus bachmani
CAGCCTGGCCATTAGGGCCCTCACCAGACAATTCCTGAACCACTCCCAAGGGGGATGAGTGGTGGCTGTAAAGCCACCACCCAGAGCAGAAATGTCCAGCTGCAGTGTTCTGTGAACCACGTGGTAGTTTACAATTCTCTACAGTGGCCACATCCAAAAAGATGAAAAGAACTGCAGAAATTAATATTATATCTTACTCAACTCAATACATCAAAAAGATTGTCAGGTCAGCCTATAACCAATGTCAGAAATCACTGAGATACTGCTTCTTGTTTTTCCCCACTAAGTCTTGGAGATTCAAGACTTCATGCCACAGCCCACCTAACCCAAACTGGCCACATGTAAAGGCTCTGTGGCCGTGTGCGGCTGGAGGCCACTTGGCACCGCAGACAGGAGCCCTGTTTCCCACCCTGCGAGGAAGGCCAGGCACTACTTCCTGTAGGATTACCTGAGCACGCCTGTCCCTTATCTCCTGTAACTTCTGAGCAGGTGACCACGGTGCAGGACCACAGCTGTGAAGGATGCTGGCCAGTCTGGCACTATGCCAGGAGAACCTTACAACAAAGAGGAGCTGACACATGGACCAGCACAGGTGCTCAGCCCCCTGCCACCACCCCTGCCTGCAGAGGCTGTGAGGGGAGGGTGGCCTCCACCTAGGAAAACAGAGCCCCTCCTGACTCATCGCCCAAACATGCGGAAAACAATGGAGCAGCATGGGGCAGGGGCCCAGAGAGGCAGGAGCCATTATGTGGGGAGACCAAGGCACCCAGGCCTCTCCGCATCCCTAGAAGCATGTAGACTTGGCCCAGACCAGCCCTGTCTGCCGCAGGGGGGCCCAGGCCAGGGACAGCGTGTGGCCCAGCCCCAAGACTCACCACCCGGGATGTGCAGCACTGACAAGGACAGGACACCAGGAGGGGTCCAGAGCTGTCCCCGGCCACATGGCTAGTGACACAAGGAGCCACAGCTCAGGCCTCTGCCCCCAGCGGGGACCAGTGGCCTGCTCTGACCCCTTACTTGCTTCTGCTGTTTTTGCCAATGAAAGAATGGAGTTGACCTCCTTGAAAGATTTTTAAATTCCTCCACCGAGGGACCAAAAGAGTGGACACAGATTTTGAACTGAAAAATCAATCCATGAAACAGCTGAGTCGCTCCATAACTGACCCTGTGTCGGCATAAAAATGTTTTAAATTAGTAGCCATCCATGGCTTACTTAGCCTTCCCACTCTTTCAGGCAAAGAGAACATGCCAGGGAGATGAGCCCGGTCTGTGCTGGGTGCTAGGTGCCTGCGAACACGGTCGGGGAGGCTGCACTGGGCCAGTCCCCGGGCCAGGCCACAACGCGCCTCTGCTCTCTCCTCTCCTGTGTCCCCACCACCACCCATGTCCCCAACGATCTGCCCGCCTTTCCCATTCACCTATTCGTCAACCACTCAATCACAGCTCCTCTTCGGACCCTGCCCCGAATGCCCGTCTTGGTCTTTCTGTTGGGTGCCCTTGACCTGCCACTGAGGCCCGCACAGGGATGTGGCTGGCTCACTCTTGGGAGCACCCTTTGCTGGGCACTGTGCTCCTGTGCAGTCTTCACACTGCCTGTGTGCCCCTGGGGCCAACAGGGAGGCTGCCCAGTGCCCAGGGCGTTGGATTCAACAGAGGACTGAGGAGTGAGCCGGAGACAGTGAATAGCGAGCCCCAAGTGTCTTGTTAAGAAAGCAAGGGCGTAGCCTCCACAGAGTGGGTCCCTCGGAGGGGAGTGGCCTGTGTCTGACCTGTGTTCCACATCGCATGGGCCTCTTAATGAAAAGGAGAGGGACGTTCTAACAAAGAGGAGGAACAGCACGGTTTCCAGGGAGCAGGTGCAGATCTCGGGACCCAGCCACTGCTTCTTGTCACTCCTTTACATGGTCCCGTGTTGCCTGTCACAGAGGCTGACATGTGTGTTAATCAGCTCAGGTATGATGGCCTGGCGGTCAATCTGGGCCTGTCCAGGCAGGCAGTTCTACCCCCAAACCCGTCTCCCGTAGGTCCTGAGATAGCAGGCACCCCCCCCCCCAGCCTCCCCTGCACCCACACTCCCACGGGGAACGCCTCCTCTAATACCAGGGCCTTCTCGGGAAGGACTGCCCCAGCCACACGCCTCCCCCTGCATGACCACCCAGGCCCCGCAGGAAGTCCCGCCGCTGCGCCTGGCAGGGGGCGCCATCCTCTTTAGTTCCGTGCCGCCTCGGGACCAGCGGGTGTCATAGGAAGACACAGCCAGGCTTGGTAACTGATTCCTGTTGCCAAGGGGAAAAAGGAATGGGCGGCCTCCCGGGGTGGCATCCTGATGCCCACAGCCCACAGCAGACATCCACTGCACCTCTCCAGGGGACTCACACAGCCACTCTGAGCGACTGGCTTCTCACTGGAGGCCGCCGGTCAGCCTGTCCATTACTTCTGGGCTCAAGAAGGCCTTCCTGGCACAGATGTGGCATCAGGGACCAGCAATGCAGTGCAGAGGCTTAGGCAGCTGAGGATACCACCATCCCCTAACAGAGCGCTAAATCCAGGTTCCTCCGCTTCTGATCCAGCACCCTGCTAGTGTGCCTGGGGAAACAGCAGAAGATGGCCCAAGTGCTTGAGTCCCTGTCACCCACATGGGAGACCAGGACAGAGTTCCAGGCTCCTGGCTTTGGCCTGCTCAGCTCCAGCCACCGCTGCCATCTGTGGAGTGAACCAGCAGATGGAAGATCTTTTTCCCCTCCGTCTCTCCCTCTCTCTCTGTCACTGTGCCTTTTAATGGCACCTCTGTGTGACTTTGGGCATCGTACTTGATGTCTCAAAGCTCAATCTACTGATTCTTTTTAAAAAAAGAAAAAGATTTATTTATTTGAAAGGTAGAGTGACAGAGAAAGCCATGTTCCATCTGCTGGTTCACTCCACAGATGGCCTCAAGCCAGGAGCCAGGCGCTTTGTCCAGGTCTCCAGGTGGGTGCAGGGCCCGGAGTCCTTGGGCCATCTTCTACCGCTTTTCCTAAGCTGGGAGCTGGATCCAAAGTGGAGCAGTCAGGATAGGAACTGGCACCCCCGCTGCTACACCACAACGTCAGCCCCTCAAATAAAGTCTTTAAAAAAGTGGCACGAGAGGGCCTTTCAAATGACAATGACACTGCACGCTCAGCACCTCACTCACTCACCTCCTGCGACCCTCCTTAACGGATGCTTCTCATTTGTGTACCCGAACACGGCACCAGACCACAGGCTGTCCTGAGGACACACAGACAATTCTCGGGTGGTCCCACAGCACTGACTGTCATTGTTCATGCTTGCTAGGTTTTTGAAAAAAAAAAAACAAACTAACAAACATCAAGTGTTCTGGGATGGAACTGGTTCTTTTTAAAGCAGGAGAGAGAAAAGACACTGTACTTTGGACTGTCACGCTCCAGGCCAGGGCGGGACACGGGCCACGATGCAAAGAAAAGCCCGAGAAGCCACAGAGATGGCAGCTGGGTCAGCGCGCGAACCGCAGGGAAGGAATGGCCCGTGGTGCCGGTAATCCCGGGAATATTTCTCATTAAGAAAACACGGAGGGGGAGCCCTCGGGGGTCAAGGCCTGCAATGCACGAAGGCAGCAAGTCCGGGGCTTGCACACAGCGTTCTGTTGATTCTAGGGACCTAACAGCCAAAGTCAGCAAGAAACCCAGCCGGGGACTTTTCCAAACGCATTTTCATTGTTGTCTTTAGGACTGGCGGGGGAGCTCCTGCTTCTGCAAGCCCAGGAGGGGGCGGCCCCGACGGATGCCGGGCGCAGCAGGGCCGTCTCTGCCAGGGCGTGGGCACGGCCTTCCCAGGCCCCCCCGCGCTGAGCAGGGCGGACAGAGACAGCGGGCGGGCTCCACGGGCCAGGAGCGCCTCCCCCCAGTCCGAACGCTGCAGCTTCTTCTGTGAGCTCAGGAGTCTGGACGGACCGGCCACAGTCGGCCTTGGAGCCCGCTAGTCTGGGAGCACTAGCTCCACAGCTCGGGGGACATTCCACACACGCGTGTGCCTCGGAGGAGAGCCACACGTGCACAACAGAGCCACGGAGACCTGCACTGTTCCGGCTCCTCAGTAACTAAAACCCAGCTACTCTCTATTTTTCCTTAAGTCAAAAAATCCATCATGGAGGGGCCAGCGCCTGTGATGCTGGCATCTCATATGGGCAACTGAGAGGCCCAGCGGCTCCATTTCTGACCCAGCTCCCTGCTGATCGCCTGGGAAGGTAGTGGAAGATGGCCCAGGTGCCCGGGACCCTGTACCCACGTGGAGCTTCGGATTGGCCACGCTCCAGCTGTTGCAGCTATTTGGGAAGATGGAAGATCTCTCTCTCTCTCTCTGCCTCTACCTTTCAAATAAGTTAATAATTCATTAAAAAATAAAACAGATACAAATGACAGAGGATGCATAGTTAAAAATGAAAAAAAAAATAAAGCAAAGTGTATGGATTACTTTCTGGAAGAGAGAAGTACACACACCACACAGCTTGCTTCCCTCCTGCTCACAGGAAGCCCCTTCAGAGCCCTAGTGCGTATCTGCTGCTGACGTGGGAGGGTCACCCCCCACCCCATCCTCATCAGAGGGGCTCACCCAGCTGGGGGAGGATCAAGGGCCCAGGCTCAGCCTCCCTCCCACACCTGCCGCTTACACTGCCCACGGCTCCGCACCCTCAGCTTTGAAGTGCAAAGAATGTTCCGGAATCGTCTCCAGAGCCCTTTCCGGCTTCTCTCCTGCACGCTTTCTCCACACGGCTCCCACGCACCTCCCCGAGCTGTGCTCTCCCTCTGGGTTCCGCCAGTGGAGATGGCTGGCGTGAGCCCTGAACCCAGCCAGCAGCGGCCTGAGCTCACTCCTCCACTCAGCAGGCCTGCTGCTTGCTGTGGACAGCTGCTTTGCCCTGAGAACACCTGTTTCTTCCCCCAGAGGCGAGGCTAACAACAGCAGGGCGTGCTCAGTGAGTCGGCACACGCGCAGGGCCTGGTGCAGCACCGGGGTGCAGCTGGCACTCATGAATTACTGCTCCCAGCATCATCAGCTCCAGGGAGGCATGTGCCCCAGGCTCCTCTCTCCCCTGAGCCCATCCCTGCTCTTCCTCCCTTCCAGCTCACACTGTGCGGGTGGCCTGGGTGCTGCGGCCACCAGCTGCCCTCCCTCCAGCTCCAGCCAAAGGGCAGGCCCTCCAAGCCTGCCGCCAGCACTGAGCAAGGGCCCACGAGGCCACAAAGCTGGGGAAGCACCAGCTCTCCCGATAGCAAGAACCATCACACGGGGCTGCCGTGCAGCCGCAGGTTCAGCTGCCACCTGCGATGCCGGCAACGGTTCAAGCCCCAGCGCTCCACTTCCAATCCAGGTTCCTGCTAATGCACCTGGGAAAGGCAATGCGAGATGGCCCAAGTGTTTGGGCCTCCGTTCCTACGTGGGAGACCTGGATGAAGCTCCAGGCCCCTGGCTTTAGCCCAACCCGAGACATTACAGCCATCTGGGGAGTGAAACAGCAAATAGAAGATCTCTCTCCTCCCCTCTGTCTCTCTTTCTCTCCCTCTCTCTGTAACTCTGTCTCTCAAATATAACTAAATAAACCTTTAAGAAAAAATAAAACACTATCAGACAGCAACTGGCCCAAGGTCTCCTAAAACCAAACAGCGAAACCCCTTGGCCTGTGCCTGTCTCTCGGCACCGGCTGGGCACCAGGAAGCTGGCTCAGGTGAGCTTCTGCACGAGCTGCCCCAACGTGCCCTGACCTGGACGCCCACCCGGGAGAGCAAGGCGCAGGAGAACAGGGGACAAACGGGTCTCTGCCCTGAGCTCTGCTGGTCCAGGCCACTGCCCCCGGGTTTGACCCATCATAAACCTACCCCAGGCAGCCAAACTGCCGACAACCACAGAACCAGTCACCGGAGAAGGAAACTCAGCCAGGGTCTCTTCTCGCTTGGCTGCACCGCGGAGAGAAGGGGAGCGCCAGGTGCTGAGGTCCCCGCCGTGGCCTCCGCGAGGCCTGGGTCTCCTGGCCCAGGAGCGCCTCTCACTCAGCGGTTAGATTTCCACGCGGCTTGGAGGACTCACAGCTCAGCCCCAGGGTTGGGAGCCGGGGTTCCAGTGGCGTCTGCTCCTCGGCCTTGGCACAGGGTCAACTCACCAACACCCTCCCAAAGTAACAACACGAGCAAGAGGAAAACCCAGCCCCACCGGAGGAGCCGAGGCCGACAGGACGCTGGAGAACTTCACTTGAAGTACCAGGCCAAAAAGCTGGGCCAGAGGCCCTGAACAGAGGCAGGAAGACAGCCGGGGAGTGCAATGGGGCTCCTTGTGTGTGTGTGTGTGTGTGTGTGTGTGTGTGTTTACAAGACCAGAGAATTATGGGACCGGTGCTGTGGCATAGTATGTAAAAGCTGCCTCCTGCAGTGCTGGCATCCCATATGGGTGCTGGTTCCATTGCTGGCTGCTCCACTTCCAACCCAGCTCTCTGCTATGGCCTTGGAGAACAGTAGTAGATGGGCCAGGTTCTTGGACCCCTGCACCCACATGGGAGACCTAGAAGAATCTCTTGGCTCTGGGCTTCTGATCCGCACAGCTCTGGCCATTGCAGCCATCTGGGGAATGAACCAGCGGATGGAAGATCTCTCTCTCTGCCTCTCCTTCTATCTGTGTGTAACCTTTCAAATAAAGAAATAAATCTTAAAAAAAAAAAAAAAGACCAGAGAATTAGGCCCTCCTCAGCTTTCTGCTTGCAGGGAGACACCAGAGCTCCCAGAAGGCAGTGGGCAGTGGGGGAGGGCACTCGAGGTCCTGGCACATCCCCAGAAGGCAGGCTCTGAATTACTGGAGGCAGGAGGAGCCGAGAAGCTGTGCCCTGCGCTGCCGACGAGCCAGGGGCCCACAGAGGAGATGGTGCAGCCAGGCAGACAGGACACTGACAGCCTGGACGCCTCTGGGAACACAGCAGGTGGCACGAACTATACCAGGGCATGGGACGCCTTGCGGGGAGCAGGTGGCCAGCAACCATTCAGTAGGAAAGGATTCTAGAAAGTTCTGCAGCAGAAGAGTCAGGAAGACGCAGGTTCTCAGGGCAGAAGTGTAGGAAACAGAGAGCAGACACAAAGGACAAGGCAGGGGAGGGAGAAGGGAGAGCTGAGGCTAGGCGGCAGCTCCTCGCGTGACCTCTCCAGGCTCTGGGTCTGCACCTGGCTCTCTCTCCCGCTGCTGTGTGGCCTCAGGCGAGCCGGTGAACTTTACCCCTTTGAGCAGTCCAACAAGTCTTGCTTTCTTAGCTGGTTAAATGGGGCTCAAGAAATGCACGTGCCAAGGTTACTGTAAGCACTGGTGCTCAGGCTGTGGGGATCGCAAGAGGGTACAGGAGAAAGCCAGCGACAGCCTGCAGGCAGCGCCACCCACAGTGGTCTTGTGACCACTGAGAAGCTGGGGTGGGAACCGACGGAGGCAGAGACAGCACCACAGCAATCAGCAATAAGCCACCCGAGACCCCGAAGCACAGAAACGGGGCTCAAGTGTCCAACAGGCAGCCCGGAATGGAACAGGACGGGACGAGGCCGAGGCAGGGCCTCCGACGTGGGTGAGCAAATGCAGGAAGCCGAAACAGGACCGAGGAAGATCCCGGCCAGGGATAATCTGCTCGGGCAGACAGCTCACTCTGTTCCATGCACAATTACCCTCAAGATATCTCACAGACCCACACCTAGATGTAATCAGCAAAAAATTCACACCATGGAGATAATTTCTCAAGATTGCAGGAGTCAGGGCCATTGTCCTGGGGCAAGGAGTCAAGTGACTCTGGGGCATTGCCTGTGGGCACCTTCCGAGTCCCAGCTGCTCCACTTCCTATGCAGCTCTCTGCAACAGCCTGGGAAAGCAGTGGAAGATGGCCCAAGTCCTTGGGTCCCCACACTCATGTGTGAGACCCGGGGGGAGTTCCAGGCTCCCGGCTCCAGCCTGCCCCAGCCCCAGCTACAGAGGACATTTGCAGAGTGAACAGCAGGTGGGAGAACGCTCCCTCTCCCCCAGCCTCTGTCACTCTGCCTTACAAATAAATCAATCAGTCTTAAAGAACAAAAGGCATCAGCTTCCCTGGGAGCGTCTTTCAGCTACTCTGCAAACTGTCCCAGAGCAGAGCAGCAAGGCGCCTCTCGGGACGCAGCCGCCCAGGTCACAGCGAAGACAGAACCCAGCAGCCTACGCGCCTCTGACCTCAAGCAAAATCCCCAAATGACTCAAACCAGCAGAGCAAAGAAAGGACAGTGACACGACCCAGTGGGCTTCACCCCACCAGAGCAAAGAGGACGCCAGACTAAGACACCCACTCGCAGGACACAGCGTCGGAGCCTGAGACAGCACGGCTACAGGCAATCCCCGTTTTCTCACCGGGAACTCCAAATGTTACTGCTGCCAACATGAATAAGAGGTTACAGATATTCGTGAAATGTCAACTGTTCTAAACCAGTTAGCCGCGTCCACTTGAAAGCAAACACTGATCTTCAAATATTTTTCTGTTCTCACGTATCATGAAAAACTTACCTCCCACCTTTTCCCATGCACTCTGGACGCCAAGCTGGGCTGCGCCGAGACACCTGGCATGGCCTCCGGGCTCCCGCCTTCACTTCCGCCTGTCTGACACCCGGCTGCCTGCACAGGAACCCCCCCCTCCCTCCCGCGATGGTGTCACTGTCTCCTCGGCAGAACACGCCAGCCGTTCCGAGGCTGCTTCCCAGGGACAACCAGAAAATCCGTGTCGCATGTCCCGGCCTCCTGATTGATTGTTTCTGGAGTCCTTGATCAGGCATCCAAACCCAGTGCTGACCCAGAGTTCAAGACAAGCTATGCTGACAAGGACTCCCTGCTCACGAGAGATCTGGGGATTTAAGTCTGAGGCGCGGCCTCTCTTCTGAGCGTATGTTTTGAAGGAAACAGCAGGGTTTACCTTAGAGTCAGATCTTTTCACAGCAGGGCAAGCTTGGGGCACCACAGCACTCGGAGAGCGATCCCAGGGGATCAGGGCAGACGCCCACCATGGGAAACTGCTGCAGGTGCCACAGGGGCACCACCTCGGGGGCAGGTGTTGCAACACAGTCTGGAACGGCCAACCTGCTTCTGCCCGGCTGTGTGACCCGGGCACCATCCTCAGCCCCGCTGGGCCTCGGTTCTCACACCTGCTAGACGCAGCAGTAACAGTCCCCAGAGAATTAATTATCCTGAGACTCAGCCCAGTGAATTCACACTGTGGTCTCACAGAGAGCAGGCACCCAGTGAATCCAACACCTGATAACCAGGTTGATTCAAAGCAAAGTAAAACTCTGAAGACAGAAAAGCGGTGAGGGGGATACTGAGATTAACTCCTGCACATCTCACACCCCCAGATGGTCACGGCACAGCAAATGCACGGATGAGAAGCCAGCCGACACACCCGCGGCAGTTACCCAACTTTTTAGATGTCAGTCAAGGATCGTCAAGGTCTGGGAAGCCACCCTCACAGAGGACTAAAGCAAAGATACCAACAGACCAAAATTTTCAAAAAAGAAGAGGAATGTAAAAGGAAGAGATGCAAAGTTGGGAATACAGATAAACTTTAAACAATATGCATGCATCTACATATAGACACACGTGTGCAATCAGACACACTTGTGCACCCACACACATGTGTACCCAAAGATACACGTTTGCATCAACATAGACACATGTGTGCATCCACAGACACACATGTGCATCCAGACACAGCTGTGCATCCACAGATACATGTATGCACCCACACACACCTGTGCACCCAGATACATGTGTGCAACAGACACATGTGCACCTATACACATGTGCATCCAAATACACACATGTGCCTTCACAGACACCACTGTGCATCCAGACACACATGTGAATTCAGACACAGCTGTGCACCCAGACACACGTGTGAATTCAGACACACATGTGCACCCAGATACATGTGTGCATCAGACACAAGTGCACAGAGACATACATGTGTATCCACAGACACACGTGAATTCAGACACAGCTGTGCACCCAGACACACGTGTGAATTCACACACATGTACACCGACACACATGTGCATCCAGGCACATGAGTGCATTCACAGACACACGTGTGCACCCACATACAGACACACCGCTATCCACACACAAACTCATAGATTGAGTGGAAAGCTTACAAAATAATCATAAGGAAGTTTCCCAAACAGAAAAAAAATAAGAAAACAGGAGAAGATAGAAAGAAACTAAGGAACTGAGAGGTGGGGGCCACTCCCCAAGGGCTGGAGCTTGTGAACAGGGGATGGGAGAGAGGCTGGGGGCACCAACACTGGGACATGGAGCCCCGCCCTGTGCGAGGACCCGTGTCTCCAGCCAGAACCCCGGTGGGCAGCACCACACACACCTGTGCATCGCCAGGAGAGTTTAGAAAACCCTGTCTTGGAGAGGGGGGAGACGTCACACAAATGCCAGGTTAGGGGCGGGAAGCCACCAGCACGATGAACATGGTTTCCCAAGTTATCCCTGGGGGCCAACGGGACACCATCATCCCCCACCCACTCTTGTGCTTTCCCCATAATCAACATCCATGACTTTCAGTGTTAGAAAGCAATTTTGACATCCAACAATGTGCAGGTGCAGACTTTGCCCAGCCTTAAACGGCTCCGCCTCCTTCACAGGGGCCCCTCTAGCCAGGACACAGGGGACGACTAGGCTGGGGGGACAGCCAGACCCCCAACGCACTGCCCACTGCCCTGGTCTGGGCCACACGCACCACGCTCCTCGTTCTCGAGCAAACCCACAGCGCACTGATGTCTGAGGAGGCAGCCCAATTCTTTGTGTTTAGACACCGCCCTACCCACAGTGACCGCACCCCCACTTCTGCAGGCCGCGTCTGTCTCGGCAAGGACCCGCTGAGCATGCCCATCTGTCTTCATCCCACTACCGCACACGGCGTCCCAGGCTTCGCCAAGAGGTGGTCTTCCTACCGGCACACTCACCCGTGGAGAAGATGAGCACCGTGTTGTTCCAGAGCCCGTGGCTCCTCAAGGCTGCGGTGACGTTCCCCACGGCTTCGTCCATCAGGGACACCATGCCCGCATAGTGCTGCCTCTTCTTGTCGTGGATGAAGTCGTAGGGCTTCAGGTACTCCTCGGGCACCTGCAGGGGCTCGTGCACAGCCTGCAGCGCCAGGTACAGAAACAGAGGCTGGAGAGAGAGTTTGCACACGTGAGTCGAGAGGGCTCGGGTGAGAGAGTCGATCCAAAGGACACCAAGACAACCTACAGAATGCACCAAAAACACCTAGGCATCCCATACGTGCCGAGAGGCTAGTACCAAGAACATATAAAGAGCTCTTGGCAACTTAACTGTAAGACAGTTCAACTACAAGCGGACAAGGAATTCGGATAGAACTTTCAAAGGCATGTTGCCCCACCCCCCGCCATTACCCCCACCCACCATTCCCCACCTGGTAAAAACCCAGCCCTGCAGCCGCCCTGTGCACAGCCTCTGCACAGGAACACACTGCCACCCCTCCTTGTTCCAACAAAACAACTGGCTGTCTCTGTTGAGCTCGGCCCTGTCTCCCTTTTCCATCGCTCCTTTCTGGGGATACGAGAGGCCAGAACCCCAAGCTATTCCAGACCTAACGCCATCAGCATAGGAGATGTTCAACAGCAGTAGTCCTTAGGGAGACGCAAAACAAACCACAGGGAGATGCCACCTCCCACCAAGCAGGGCGGGAGTAACTCAACAAAAGGAAAACGGGACCAGCACTGCAGTGTAGTAGGCTAGGCTTCTGCCTGCGTGCCAACAACCCACTGGGCACTGGTTCTAGTCCCAGCTTCTCCACTTCCAATCTAGCTCTCTGCTATGGCCTGGGAAAGCAGAACAAGACGGCCCGAGTCCTTGGGCCCCTGCACCCACGTGGGAGACCTGGAGGAAGCTCCTGGCTCCTGGCTTCGGATCAACTCAGCTATGGCTGCTGCAGTCATTTGGGGAGTGGGCCAATGGAACGAATGAGTGCTCTCGCACGCTCTCTCTCTCTCTCTCTCTCTCTCTCTCTGGCTTTGCCTCTTTCTGTAACTCTGTCTTTCAAATAAGTAAAACTACTAAAAAAAAAAAAAATAGAAAACAGAACCAGCACTGTGGTGTAGTAGGCTAGGCATCTGCCTGCAGTGCTGATATCCCATAAGGGTAGCAGTTCACATCCCAGCTGATCCTCTTCCGATCCAGCTCTCTGCTGTAGCCCTGGGAAAGCAGTAGAAGATGGCCCAAGTCCTTGGACCCCTGCATCCATGTGGGAAACCAGAAAGAAGCTCCTGGCTTCAGATCAGCCCAGCTCTGACCATTGTAGCCATTTTGGGAGTGAACCAATGGATGGAAGGCCCCTCCCTCCCTCCCTCCCTTCCTCTCTCTTTCTATAACTCTGACTCTCAAATAACAAAATTTTTAAAAAATGGAAAACAACAAGTGTCGGTGACGACCGGGAGAAACCGGCACCCTCACCGATGGCTCACAGCAGAGAACAGCACGTGCAGCCACTCTGCAGAAAGCCAGGCTTCCCTGAAGTCGCTCAGCACAGCGTCACCTCCTGAGGGCGCAGCACACATCCACACAAACTTGTACGCCTGGTCCCTGAAACACGCCCCATCATGGCCAAGAAAGCAGAAGTGACTCCAGTGTCTACCAGCTGACGGGTAAACAAAACACGGCATGTCTTCAGCGATTTCTGGCAGTAAAAGGAATGAGGTGTTGACACATCTACAACACAGACGAATCTAGAAAACACTACGTGGAAGGGGAGGAGCCAGGCACACACTGCATAACGCCACCTGCAGCAAAGCACAGGATGGGGGTAGAAAAGGCAGTGCCAGCACTGTGGCACAGTGGGTTAGCCCCACACCTGTGGTGCACACACCACAGATGGGCACCAGTTCATGTTCTAGCTGCTACTCTTCCCATCCAGCTCTCTGCTAATGCACCTGGGGAAGCGGCAGAAGATGGCCCAAGTGCTTGGTCTCCTGCACCCATGTTGGAGACCTGGAGGAAGCTCCTGGCTTTGGATCAGCCCAGCTCTGGCCATTGCAGCCATTTGGGGAGTGAACCAGCAGATGGAAGACCTCTCTGTTTCTCTCCCTCTCTGTAACTCTGCCCCTTGAATTAATAAATAAGTATTAGAAAAGAAAGAACAGGCAAGTGAGTGACAGGTGCAGCTTTCTCAACAGCGCGATGAATGCTACTCAACGTGGTGAATTTCTGTGAATCCTGTCCTTCAACTGGTGGGTTTTATTGGCTGGGTAAACTACGCCTCAATAAAGATGCTACCAAACGTAACAAAAGACGAGAGCTAAAAACCAAGCCCTTCAACGGCCTCAAAGGCCCGGAGCCAAGCAAACGACAGCAGTGACTGTGATGGTATATTCGGCATGAAACCATGATGCTAATCCACACATTCCATCTCACTTAATACCCCAACCACCCACGCTGTATCCAGTCTGCAACTCAGTTAACTGAAGCCTGAATGGTCGCACACCTCGCCCAGGCCAGCGCTAACTGAAGAGCAGTTCCCTGCAGGCAAAGGCACGGTCACCCACGGTGATGGGTCACCCGCGGGACGCGCCCACCTGGGATTGAGTCCACCCTTCAGGGAGGGTGGCAGCAAGTAAGTGCCGAGCTAGCTGGTCTGTGCCGAGGGACCAGCCGACGGTCTCCCCACAGGCCGCGCAGCCTGAGCTGCCGCTGCCCGGTGCAGAGCCCTCACCCGGGCCCTCCCAGCTCAGCTTCTCCTCTCCGAGGCACCTCTGAATGCCCTTTCATCGCTGAGGTCCCGTGCCGTTCTCTCATGAGCTGGAAACACTCCAAGAAGCAACCATGTGGCTCAGAAATAAGCACTTGAATTTGTTCAAGTATGTCAGACACTGAAATCTCAACCATAAAAGGCAAAGGAGTCTCGCGGTGGGCAGGGTGCTGGTGCCCATGCATCACGCGTCCCGTGGCAGAGTAGAGCATCTACACCGCACTCAAGGGACACCAGCAAGGTTGTCTCTAGTTCAGATCTTTTGGACTTTGAGACGTCATCCTCCCAAAGTTAGAATTCTTAAGAGTTGCTAAATATCAGTCATCACTAGAAACATTCAAGTAAGGAGGTGGGTGACCAGGTGGCTGTGATGCCTACACAGGGCCAGTGCACCGTTTGTGGGTTACCTCCGTGGGAAAAGACTCCAGACTCCCACGCCAAAGCCAACACCACGACCTCGGACACCAAGCTCTGCCTCTGCCCCCAACCCCACCCCAGCCCACCCCCAACACACACAGCTCACGCATGGTTCTTACAGACCACGGAAGAGGCCCCAGAGCCCATAGGCGAGAATGACCCAGGCAGAGAGGGCTGGGGGAAGGACGTGCCGGGTCACAGCAGGGCTCTGTGGTTGGGCCGACCACCGGGTGTGCATCCCCTGGCACAGCCGGCTGCAGCCACCAGCTGAGGTCTAGAAGCTGATAGGATTAAAAATCAGTAGCTGGGGCTGGCGCTATGGCGCAGTGGGTTAATGTCCTGGCATCCCATATGGGTGCCAGTTCAAGTCCCAGCTGTTCTACTTCCCATCAAGCTTTCGCTATGGCCTGGGAAAGCAGTAGATGTCCCAAGTCCTTGGGCCCCTGCACCCACGTGGGAGACCCGGTAGAAGCTCCTGGCTCCTGGCTTTGGATCAGTACAGCTCCGGCCATTGAGGCCAATTGGGGAATGAACCATCAGATGGAAGACCTCTCTCTCTCTCTCTCACTCCCCCCCCCCCGCCTCTCCTCTCTCTGTATAACTCTAACTTTCAAATAAATAAATAAATCTTTTTAAAAAATCAGCAGCTACAACAAATGGCAACCCACTTACATTGAGAGGCAGAGTTACAGAGAGGCAGAGGCAGAGAGAGAAAAGCCTTCCATCCAGTGGTTCACTCCCTAAATGGCTGCAATGGGTGGTGGGACTGAGCTGATCCAAAGCCAGGAGTTAGAAGCTTCTTCTGGGTCTCCCATGCTGGTGCTGGTTCCCAAGGACTTGGGCCATCTTCCACTGCCTTCCCAACCCATAGCAGGGAGCTGGATCAGAAGTGGGGTAGCCAGGTCTTGAACCAGTGCCCATATGGGCTGCTGGCACTGCAGGCAGTGGCTTCACCTACTAAATAGCACTGGCCTCCTCCTTTTATAAAAATGGGACCTATCACACAGAAATTGCTGATGACTCCACGTATACACTCAAGCTGGTAACCAGAGGCTGGAGTAAGATAAATGGGGTCACCACCACCACGGCTCCCTGACTTTCTGGGGTCTCCCCTCTGCCCCCTGATCCTGGGTGACCCTTGCCTCACCCATCGTAAGAACCACAGCCAACACTTCTTCATCAAAAGAGGTTAACACCAGAATGTTTTCTCTGACTCCTGGTCGCTAATACATAGAGTACCAAAAGCCAGCACTGACGCCCTGGGACTTGCTCACTGTCGCCAGCCCTGGTCTATACACCTGCAGGTCTGGTCTTTCCACAGCCCCTTGTCAACTTCTTTATGCAGTGGAGGAATCAGTCTGGGATTATCAAGCAAACTGCAAGTTTGTTGCTGCAAACATTAAAAGAAGAAAAAGGAAGGAGGAAGGGAGATGGGCGGGAAGTATCTTTCTGTGCTTAAAACTGTGCATACAGAATCTGCTCTCTTCACATCAACAGAAGAGAGGTGAACAGAGAGGCATGGCACAGCCACCTCGCCTCACAGGACTTGGAGACCTGGGGAATCTGTCTGTCTCTGCTCGGGTTCAGGGAGGCATGGACAGATGTCCTCTTTGTCCAGCTGGGTCCTTAAGCATCTGGCTCCACCCACTCAGCGGGTCTTGGTTTCCTGTGCTCCTGCGCTGTGTTCTGTTGATCTGTGTTTTGTCAGCATAACTCCCAGGTCCCCCAGGACCCTGCGAGCTGTGCTTCTGCCCCTCCCGGGTCAGCAGCAGCCCTGGGGTGGGGCGGGGAGGGACACAGGTGATGCTGGGGCACCAGTGAGAGATCTTAGAAATCCCTGGTCAGGAAAGCACCCCACCCACCTGGTGGAATGCAACAAAACAACATGAGCTCTTTCTCCTAATTCTTCCCCGGGGGCCGCAGCCATCACCCGCACCCCACAAGGACTGAAAACGCAGGACAGGCTGCCCAGCCCACGCCACTGCACCGGTCAGACTTCCAGTGCAGAACTCAGAACTCAGTGCCATGCTGCAGGCCGGGCCACCTGCGCCTCTCAGGCGCCTGGGTTGATGTGGGAGCCCGAGCGCCCCCTTGTCCTTTCCTGCATCCAGACCTCTGTTCACACGGACCCGGTCACAGCTGCTACCCTTACTCTAGCCCCGCTGCTTCTGTCACTCAACAGCTCCAGGCTCCTCCCCTCAAGTGCTCTGTGAAACAGCTCCACGGCTGGTGCTGTGGTGCAGCAGGTGAAGCCGACACCAGCTACGGCGGATGGCATCCCACATCAGAGCTGGACGGAGTCCCGGCTGCTCCACTTCCAATCCAGCTCCTGCTAATGCACTTGGGAAAGCAGTGGAACATGGCCCGGGTACTTGGGTCCCTGCCACCCACATGGAGACCCGGATGCAGCTCCAGACTCCTGGATTCAGCCTGGCCCAGCCCTAGCTATTGTGGCCATTTGGGGAATGAACCAGCAGATGGAAGATCTCTCTGTTTCTTTGTCTTTGTCCATCTTTTAAATATACAAAGTAATTCTTAAAGAAACAAAGGGCCCAGTTTTAGGTTGGCTCAGGGGTTCGCCAATGTCCATCTCAGCACACGTCACCTGCATCCCGTGGGTCTCTAGCACTTGAGAAATCAGCACAGAATTGGCTGGGACACAGGGATAACACAGGAAGCGTGGCTCATGGCACCACATGGGACACTGTCTCGTGGACAGCCGGAAGTGCAGCCGTCCAGGTTAGCTTTCTAGAACATTCCTGGGTTACGACAATGTTCTTCATTCATGCTTATTCTTCAAACCGCACTCTGAGCATGCTGGGGAGGACGGGGTCTGCCTGCCACGGCGTCAGTCAGACACAGGAGGGACCACCACCACAATGGCTTGCGGCTCCCCACCCCCTGTGGCCCCCCGCTGCGGTGCTTTCCCGCTGCGCCAATCAAGCCAGCCACCCACAAGCGAGCATCCACACTAGGGGGCCCTGCTGGAGCACACCCGTGCTGCAGGAGCTGCCGGCCGCCGGGGATGAAGCTGCTTCATCGGCTTCCACCTGGCTCTGTTGGAGGCCTGCGGCAGACGGCTCTGGACTACACCGGGTGTCCACACAGCGGCACGCAGGATCCCAGAGGGTATGGGAAGGACAGCAATGAAGCAGCAGTGGCCCGAGGACCATAGAACGTGGCATCAGTGCCTCCCACAGGTTTCCCGGGGGATCCGAACGTCCAGCCTGCACTGCAGCCATCGGGTGGGATCATTGCCCAGACAGGCCAACTCACCCCAAGTCAGACTGCGTGAGAGTGAATTCTGGCCCTGATGCTCAGTAGCTCCGTGACCTTGAACGAGCAAAGTGGCTTACGAGTGACAAGCTGCCTATCCAGAAGGATAACACACTGCCCCTGAGGACCCCGCTTTCCTCTTGGGGTGTGAAGCCGTGTCCACAAAATCGCAAGCATGAGATAGCAAACTGGGAACTTGAGCCAGTGACCTGGCGGCTGGCTTCCCAACTGTGAATCCACGGGTAAGACCCAGATGTAAAGACCTTTTTAAGAAGATGTTCCCATTTCTCAGTGTTTCATAGCTCCAAGACATCAGCACAGAATTAAAAAAGCCAAAAGTAGGGCAAAGCTGAGAACAGAAATCAGGGAAGGACCTCCCTCCTCCCACACCCCAGTAAAGGCAGAACCAGGAAAAAACCATGTCATAGACGAGTTGGGGCCGGCGCCATGGCTCACTAGGCTAATCCTCCGCCTTGTGGCACCGGCACACCGGGTTCTAGTCCTGGTCGGGGCACCAGATTCTGTCCCGGTTGCCCCTCTTCCAGGCCAGCTCTCTGCTGTGGCCCGGGAGTGCAGTGGAGGATGGCCCAAGTGCTTGGGCCCTGCACCCCATGGGAGACCAGGAGAAGCACCTGGCTCCTGCCATCGGATCAGTGCGGTACGCCGGCCACAGCGCACCGGCTGCGACGGCCATTGGAGGGTGAACCAATGGCAAAAGGAAGACCTTTCTCTCTGTCTCTCTCTCTCACTGTCCACTCTGCCTATCAAAAAGAAAAAATAAAAACGACGAGTTGGCAGCCAGGCACCAAGGCTGAGCAGGTGCAATAAGCAGAACCAACGTTGTGCTCTGCACCAAGGGTCTTCAGGACCGGTCAGAGAACCGAGGCGAGCGACCTGGAGGCACCAGGTAAAGAGCAGTCTGCCACCTGCCGTCCCAGGTCCCACAGATGGGCGGAGTCTGCAGGTGCATCTGTAGGAAGCCAGGTTCTGAGCCCACTGCCTGACATCACGAACATCGCAAGCCTCTACCCCACTTCCGAAGCACATATAAGCTAACGGCGGGGAACTCACCTTACACTTCTGCTCACTGGGCCAACTCTGGCTTAACAACAGCAACAGTGGGGCCTGCACTGTGGTACAGCAGGTAAAGCCTCTGCCTGCAGTGCTGGCATCCCATATGCGTGCCGGTTTGAGTCCCGGCAGCTCCACTTCTGATCCAGCTCCCTGCTAATGCACCTGAGAAAGCAGTGGAAGACGACCCAAGTGCTTGGGTCTCTGAACCCACATGGGAGACCTGGAAGGAGCTCCTCTCTCCTGGCTTTGGACATGTCCAACTCCAGCCATTGCAGCCATTTGGGGAGTGAACCAGCAGATGGAAGATTGATCTCTCTCTCTCTCTCTCTCTGCCTCTCTCTGTAACTCTACCTTTCAAATAAATAAATAAAACTTTAAAACAGAACAAAATAAAACAACAGCAGGGCTGATGTTGCGGTGCAGCAGGTTAAAGCCCTGGTCTGCAGTGCTGCCATCCCATATGGGAGCTGGTCCAAGCCCCGGCTGCTCCTCTTCTGATGTGGCTCTCCACTATGTCCTGAGAAAGCAGTAGAAGATGGCCCAAGTGCTTGGGCCCTGCACCCAGATGGAGGATCCAGAAGAAGCTCCTGGCTCCTGGCTTTGGACCAGCTCCCACTCTGGCCATTGTAGCCATTTAGGGAGTGAACCAGTGGATGGAAGATCTCTGTGTGTGTGTGTGCATGTCTACCTCTGTCTGTAACTCTATTTCAAATACATAAAATAAATCTTAAAAAAAAAAAAAAAAACAGCTGTGACACGCTTAGGCTTGTCCAACCTTGCTTGTACTTTTACAGGCAGCTCAGCCAGCGGATCTCAGCACCAGCGCCCCGGGAGCTGCAGTGTGGTCAGGGGGCGGGGTAGGAGCCTGGATGCCTAAGACCTCTACTTTCCCCACTGGGCTGCAACCCTGGCAGAAGCCACACTTAAAACAGAGCCTCTGACCAGCGGATTCCAACATCAACACAGGAATACAAAAGGCACAGAATGATCCAAATAGCCTCGAGGCGGGAGAAACAGGTAGATCCGCCCCAAGCGAGCCCAACACTTGCCGAAATGAAGCCTTGGGCTAGTGCCAACTGCTCTAACAGTCACACTCAGCACCTGAAACACCAAACCCAGGAAACCAGACTGCTCCGGACACAGAATTTCCTGGGTGTGTATGACCTGGGACCTCTCTGTTCAGACGCGGCCGTTCAGGTTTCTCCCAAGAGGGGATGTGCGGTCTCCCCGGGGTGCAGGGCACCACTGAAGGTGGGGTCCGGGCCTGCTCTCAGCCAGCCTGGCCAACGCTCTGCCCACCTGCAGCCTCGGCCCCGCCCAGCCTGTGGTCCCACCAAGGCCCGGGGGTCAGGCAGAGCAAGTCTCACCTTCTGGGACGGATGGTCAGCTATGAGGGCTGTGGCCCGTTCGGTAAACACGTTCGTTGAGTACATGTTCTTGTAGCCTGTCGCCACCTCCTCGCCATCTCGAAAATCCAGAGCACAGCGCGTGACATTGAGGGCATGGATCAGGGTGCAACGCTCGTGGGAATAGTAATCTTCACTGCCCAGCAGGTAGCCTGGTGCGGGAAGGGAAGACGGACAGTCAGCTCGGCACGGGGACGCTTCAGCGTGTGCCCCATCGGTGCCAGGAGCCCGGGAGGGGGCCACCCAGAGCACCCGCCCGTCACCCGGACCGGCAGCAGAAGGCGCGGCACCGCTGCCCTACAACCTCAGCTCCGCTCCTCACATCGCCAGAACGCTGGCTCCTTCATGCACCTGGCAAAGGAAGTGATCCCAAGCCCTGAGTTTAAAAAGACCACAGTTTGAATTCAGTGCAAGTGTTGCCATCCAAGTCCTTGAAAGCCAAGGGCAAAAATCATACAAGGTCACGGTTAAGCGGTGTGAGGCGGGTCCACAGGACCCTCCGTGCTGCAGCTCCTGAGCTGGGGACTGCTTCCCAGCAGAGCAACCAGGCCTCACCGGCAGTCGGATGCTGACACCCGCTGGTGGGAGAGACAACGTTTCCCAACAACTCCCTAAGAACCCCAGCGCCACGGGCTGAACCCAAGCCCAGTGCTGAGAGGAAGCATTTCTCCCTGTAGGGTCTTGGGCTCACCCCAACCGCAGCAGCACACCCGGGTCAGACCCAAGCAGGCAAGGAACTGGGTTTTTACAAGCAGCAGGCACTTCTGCACATGCTCCCTAGTTCCCTAAAACATTACAGTAAGCTTGCTGCACGTGATAGGACTGTTTACATAAAATGCCCAGGACCGGCAATCCAGAGGCAGCTCGTGGACTGGTGGAGGTGCGGGGAGGCCGACAGCTACATGTAGGACATGGGAGCAACCCCGGGCGTTTAGTTCAAGCCACTGAACTGTACACTTTCACGGGGCGAGCCGTGTGCCTGTGAACCACACGTCAATCAAGCGACGGACAGCAGTAAGCCCCGCCCCCCGCTGGGCTCCCTGCTGGCTCCTGCCCCACACTGCTGCTAACTCAAAATGAGGACGACAGAACCAGCCTGGCCCTCCCCGAGGCCTGAACCATCTTCCCTTTAATGAAATGAACAGCCTTCTACAGCTTCTCTGTCAACACATTTTTAATTAAGTCCTCCTTTTCTATGAGCCAATACATTTAATATCCTGAATATAATTAGTACCTGCATCTCAATATATCTTCAACATTTTTTAAAATTCATTTTCTATTTTTGTTTGAAAGGCAGAGTGACAGAGACAGAGAGATCATCCATCTGCTGGTCCTCTACCCCTACATTCCTGCAAAAGCTAGGCAGGAGGTACCTGCACTGTGGTGTAGCAGGTAAAGCCGTTGAATGCAGCGCCAGCATCCCATATGGGCACAGGTTCAAGTCCCAGCTGCTCCAGTTCTGATCCAGTTCCCCGTTAATGCACCCGGGAAAGCAGCAGCAGATGGCCCAAGTGCTTGGGTCCCTGCACCCACGTGGGAGACCCATAAGAGACTGCAGGCTCCTGGCTTTGGCCTGGCACAGACCCAGCCATTGCAGCCATTTCAACAGTGAACCAACAGATGGAAGACTTCTCTCTCTCTCTCCCTATCCCTCTCCCTCTCCCTCTCCCTCTCTGTGTGTGCCTTTCAAATAAATAAATAAATAAAAAGGCTGGGGCTGGGCCAGGCTGAAGTCAGGGGCCAGAATCCTAGTCCGGGCCTCACACGAGTGGCAGGGACCCCTCGAGCTGTCACCTGCTGCTCCCACCACGCACCGTAGCAGGAAGCTGGATGGGAAGCAGGCAGGACACAGACCCTGGCATTCTGAAACGGGCATCAGGTTAACCACTGCACCACAACTCCAGCTCCAAAGACGACTGTAGGCGACCATCTTTTCCAAGAATATGCTGAGCAATGAAAAATAAACAGGAAAAGATATGCATCCATGGGGGAAAATTCAGCCCTCACATGAGTGCTTAGCGTGGCAAGCGCTGTGATTTTGGAGTTTTGTGGGTTTTTTTTTTTTGATAATTACTTGATATTAGAGCCCAAAAATCTCCCCTCAGGCATCTGTTGTAAACATCAAGAGCTCTCTGTGATTTGGGAGGAGGTACACATGGATGTGCTCGATCAGAAGACACGAGAGGGACAGTGAGTGATACTGCTCTGAGATATACACAGAACCGCCAACTCACAGGCTGGCCCCCAGACCGCCATGCAGAGCTCCCCACGCCCATGGTGACTGACGGCCACACACTGACCCTGCAGAGGAAGCCGCCTGTCAGCCACGTGAGGAGAATGGTCACCACTCACAGGGCTGGGCACCTATGCTGTTCTCCAGCTAATGAAAGGGACAGGCAGGGAGCTGGGGAAAATGAGCTGGGACATTTTCCCACAGTGTGTACTGAGCAGCCCTGCACATAACTCCACCCTTCACATGCCCATCCAGCACACCCATGCTCCCATGATGCACCTGTGGCTCCACCCCCTCACATGCCAATCTAGTGTGCCCACATTCCCATGATGCACCTGTACTCCATCCCCTCACATGCCAATCCAGCACACCCATGCTCCCATGATGCACCTCACATGCCAATCTAGTGTGCTCACATTCCCATGATGCACCTGTAACTCCACCCCCTCACATGCCAATCTAGTGTGCCCACATTCCCATGAAACACTTGTAGCTCCACCCCCTCACACTCCACTGTGCCCACATTCCCATGATGCACCTGTAACTCCACCCCCTCACATGCCAATCTAGTGTGCCCACATTCCCATGATGCACCTGTAGCTCCACTCCCTCACACTCCACTGTGCCCACTTACCCATGATGCATCTGTTTGCCCCCCAAGGAGACCCCGTGAGGAACACATGAAAGCTGAAAGCCTCACGCACAGCAACCCTGCCCGAGCTGCAGCCCATCTGTGTGTTCAGTTAGGGCCGCACCCCTACCCAGCCAAGGGGCTGCTGGGCCCCTCCTCTTGTTGCATCCCCCCTGCCTTTCTCGCAACGGGCAGCTCTCTGGTCTTCCCATGGTGGGTCTCTCTCTGCACAGGGTTACCCACGCTCACTGCCCCACATGAAAGTGTACACCTAGTGTATATCCCTGCTTAGGGGCCAAGACATGGGGTAAAGACCAGGAAACACCTTCCGACCACACTTTTGGGCACCGCACCTGAGCTGTCACAGTGAGGGCAGCTGTGTGGTCAGCACACCCTCTGGCCCCAGGTCCCTCTTTGTAGGAAGGTGGAGTGTTCATTGTTCACCTGGGCTGTCACTTCTTGAATTTTTAGTATACAACTTGGCTGCATTCATGGGTGAAGGCCTGGGTGAAAAACGTCAAAGGATATACTAGCTGTATGTTCTAGAAACTCCCTCGTAGTAACATGATCTCACCCCAAGTCTGATTTTAACAAGTGTTTGAGGTCACCATGGATACATCCATGTGCATCCAACAAGATTGCCACAATTAACTGGAATGTCTGCCGGGGTGCATGGGTGGGAGTGGGGCTCTCTTGATTAGCAATGTCTGCCAGGGAGCCTGGGTGGGAGTGGGGCTCTCTTGATTAGCAATGTTTGCCGGGGTGCCTGGGTGGGAATGGGGCGCACTTGATTAGCAATGCCTGCAGGGGAACCTGGATGGCAGTGGGGCTCACTTGATTGGCAAAGTCTGCAGGGGAGCCCGGGTGGGAGTGGGACTCAATTGATTAGCGATGTCTGCCAGGGCTCCTGGCAGGACCAATGGACGCCCCGTAGACCTGTGGATTTGCTTTGTTTTGGCCTCTGTATGAATGACTTCCGAGTTGCACTTCTTTGCTCTGGCTCTCCCTTGAACAGAAGTGTGTATCTCCAGAAATGTGTACAGAAAACCCACCGGTGCTGTTTCTAAGGATGCCGTCTACCTTGCCTTCTCCCCAGGGTGCAATCTCAGGTCTCAGAGCCAGAGTGGCTTCCTGCTTCCTGAGCATCCAGCTCCCGCCCCTCCTAGAAGTAACGGGGCTCTTACTGTTCCCTTCTCCTCTCCTACTTTGGAAATGAGAACTCTCACTTCTCGGAGTGGAATGTCCAACGCCTACAGCCACCCAGTCTCTGTGCCACCAGGCGCCATGAAGCTCCCCCGTTTCCCCGTCCCCCTGTGTGGTTCTGTGCATGTCCAGCATGCTTGTGGCAGAATGGAGACACAGATGGTGAGGTGTGCAGGGAGATAAGCAGCTACAGAGAAAGCCACTGGGCATAAAAAGGAGGTGACAGAGGGGCTGCTGCTGCCGTGGGAGCAATCGGCAATCATAACAGAGGCGCAGCAGGGGTGAGGAGCTCCCATCGGAACCCCCTTCCGCCCCTGACCGTCACAGGGCTGTGAAGCCTGCGACGCTGCCTTCTTAGGGTCCCCCAGGACTGCGGGTTAATTACCCTCCCCACTTTTATCTTACGTTCAATCCACCAGTGATTTTAAAAACAGATCTCAGCAGAGGGAGAGGTGCCAGAGGGTGCCCGTGCTCCCCAGGAAAAAGAGCAAACTCTGCGCCCAGGCCGCATGAAGGAAACATGTGTCGTGTTGGCCTGGAGGTGAAATCACCCTCGGGTGTCCACTAGGGGACAAGGGTCCCCACCAGCAGGGGCCGTGCTGTGGACTCACAGGCTGCCCGGGGGCACCCAGCGCCGGGCAGGGGCATCGCCCACCGGGGCCCCAGAACACCCCATTTATGGAGGCACCCGGGGCTATGCTTCCCAGACGGCCGCACAGAGAACACGGCACGTGCACGGCCATTACCGAAGTAGGTGTCGAAGCCACGGCGGGTGGGGAGGCACTCCTTCCGGTACATTCCGAGGTGCCACTTGCCCACCATGTGGGTGGCGTAGCCGGCGTCCTTGAGCAGCTGGGGCAGGAGCTTCTCATCCAGAGGAAGGCAGCTGGGCTGGCAGGGCCAGATGATCTCGTGCTGCAGCCCCGTGCGGATCTGGGGAGACACAGCATCACACGTGACCTCAGGGACACACGTGACATCACAGATCTCAGGGGGACACGTGACATCACGGATCTCAGGGCCAGATGATCTCGTGCTGCAGCCCCGTGTGGATCTGGAGAGACACGCTATCACACATGACCTCAGGGACACATGTGACATCACAGATCTCAGGGCCAGATGACCTCGTGCTGCAGCCCCAAGTGGATCTGAGGAGACACGCCATCACACGTGATGTCACAGATCTCAGGGAGACACGTGATGTCACAGATCTCAGGGAAGACACGTGACATCATGGCTCACTGGGAGAGACACGACATCACGGCTGCTGATGCTGAAACACTGGCCTGACTGCTCGGGGCTGGCTTCCCATTTGGGAACGTGAACCTGGCGGGAATGATGGATTAAGGTATCCAATACACATGAGGTGCTTTCAGCAACTGTTTACCGAGGTGCAATATTAGAAACCATGAACGTGGGTTTTTATCTCTGAAAAAAACAAAAGGGTGCAACAGTACAAGATGTGCATCCATCAGGGAAACGTGTCATTTCTGGACAGGGAAGCCACTGTGCCGGGACAACGCTGGCGATATCTGATAGGACCAGGGAACTGATGACGCACCCTTCTCCCACCTTACATAAGCCACGATCACAAAAGGCAGCGACCAACTTTTCCTCATTGTGGTTTGTTTATCTCAGGGACAGAGATCTCCATCCACCAGCTCACTCGGCAAATGCCCGCAACAGCTGCAGCTGAGCCAGGTCAAAGCCGGCAGCCAGAAGTTCAATCCAGTCTCCCATGATGGGGGCAGAGACTCAAGCACCCGGGCCGTCACCTGCTGCCTCCCAGGGTGCACGTTAGCAGGAAGCTGGAGACGGGAGCCTGCGCCAAGCACTTCAATACCAAACGCTGGCATCCCGAGCGCTACAGCATGCACTCACTCCTCAAGTTTTCATTTAAAAAAACCAGCCACCTGACCACTGCGTGGGAGTGGTGACCCAAGGACAGCCAGGGCACAAGTTCCATGCAACACCCGGCCTCTAGGCAGTGACCAGGGGCTGGGCGTGGGTGCAATGCCAGCATAGCACATACACAGCTACAGAAGCCCCTCAGCTCACGACGGCGCTCCCTCCTCACATCTCACCCTCAGTCAAAACTACCGGAATTCAAAGCTGCGCTCACCACACCTCGCCGGGGCTCGGCAGCCTCCCGGAACCCACAGCCTGTTTCACAGTCAAGTGCCAGGGAGCTCACGTAGCTGATGAAACACTGCACTGCAAGTGGAAGACACAATGGTTGTACAGCTGCTTTTGAAATAAAAAACACCCTAAGTGGAACCGCGGTGAGCAGGGGGCAGGCATGAGAAGACTGCAGAGCTGTAGCAGCCAGATCTTCCGCGTCCATCAGAGCAGACCGCGTGCAGAAGCAGATCCTTCCATTGAGAGAAAAGATGTGCCAAACGTGTGAAGCGTGCCCCTCCTCTCACAGATTTTTTTGGGAAAATACCACTGTTTTTCATAAGAATCATGTTAACTGTAATGGAGTCATTATTGCTTCTTTTCACTGGAGGAACAAAAAGTGTGTAATTACTGTGTTAATTCAGAGAACGGCCAGTTTGGAAGGAGCCCACACAAACGCCTCCTCTTTAGGGTCCTCACTGTAAGCATGTGAACAGGTCCCAAGATGCTCCAATGGTCCTTGTGGCTAAGAAGAAAAATTGAATAGGAGAGGGAGACACTGGAGGAAGCACATGGAGCCTGGCGCGTGGAGGGGGCGCCCTTCACACTGGCCACAGGGCTCCAACAGGTGAGACCCCACCTGGGCACTGGCTCTGGGAGCCAGAGTTCAGCCCAGCAGGGCTCTCTGGCGCCTCCTGCCAGCTGTAAGGTGCATAGCAAGCAGCCTGTCACTGATGAACCTGAAAAATACATTTGCAGGTGACTTCAAACAGCACAGCGCCAGGCCCAGGGCACCAGAGCCCGTCCCAGATCGACCACTGACCGCGGGGTAATGCGGGGACTGGCGCCAGCCACATCCTAAGTCAGTAAGGTGATCACATGAGGATGTGTTCCTGAAGCCCACCAGGCCGCCACGCACGCACCAAGCCCTGGGCAGCGGCGCCCACGTGTCCATTCCAGCTGCTCCCCGGAGGAGACGCAAGCACGCCCACCGTCCTGCGATCCTCACAGAACCACCTGGCTGCAGCTTTGCAGATGTGGACCAAACACCGCCCTTCAGTCACTCTCTCGATGGAAACCCTGGTTGCTGGGTCACACAGCCTCGCCTGTTGGTGTTCGGTTTCATTCTGAATATCTGGCAATAGGTACAAAGTGCAGACCAAAAACAAAAACAAAAAGCTCCAAATTCACAATCATTTTCTAACTGATTATAGCTGACCATTAAACTGCTTTCTATATGCCGTTACACAGTCTTGACATTCATTTTTTGTGTGTCTTTCCAGAACTATCGGGATTCAATGTGCTACTGCATGACTTCCTGGCGTCCTCCCATGCCCTCCTGAAAGAACCATCTGGAACATGCCAATGTTAGTGGGGGCTCACTGTGAGGGCGAGTGGGGACACACACTCCAGAACCTGTGGGGGGATGCTCCCGTACCCGCAGTCACCTGTGCCACTCGCACCCCAGGGACGCTGCTCCCATTAGGAAGGGGGCGCAGCCCACACACTGCCCACTGCCCACGGATCCCTCCACCTTCCCAGCTGCCCTGAGTGGCTGACCTGTGGGGCCCAAATCAAAAGGTTCCTGCGCCCTCTGGCTGCTGACTGTGCCCAGCCAACGTGGCGCCTGCTAGGTGAGACAGTAGGAGTGGCCTGCCGCAGCCCCGCTGGGAGTCACAAAAGGCAGCCCCCAACCCTTGACCCCACACCCCTCCTGGGCCCGGTAACCACCCCTCCCTCTCCACATGCACACTCCTGCGCACACACATACACACACGCATGCACATGATCGGATGCACACTCGTGTGCACACCCACGTGCAAGCACATGCATACACACCCACACATCTACACGTGTGCATGCTAAATCTAAAGAGGACCCTCTCCATTGTTAACACCATACACTCACTCAACACAAAGTTGATCCGAGGCCCAAACACTTCCCAGTTTAAGCTCACTGGCAACCCAGCAGATGTAAGGATCCTATCCCACGAACCCAGAGGCCCCAGGCAGAGGACGCCATCTGCAAATGTTCTCAATGGACCACTTGGCCCCTACATGTGGGGACGGACTCTAGCAGCCAGGGCGCCGCCCACAGGGCCCTGCAGTCCACTCTGCCCAGCCACAGGCTCCTGGCCGGGCAGTCGGCTGAAGCCTCCGTCAACTGAGAGGAAAGGGGCGAGGGTTTCTAGCACGTGCCCGACGTGCATCACACTGAAGCCAGGGCTGCCGACAGCCGCCCACCCCAGCAGCTGTAGGAAGGCAGTGTCCCTACGCCGGTGCTGGCCACACGTGGCCCCTGGCTGTGGCACCGAGAGCCTCTGCAGGCCGGGGAGCTCCCGCTGGAGCCAGGCCTCAGAACAGCCACAAGGAATCCGTGCTGGGCAGATGGTGACGGGACTGGACAAAGGCCGTTCGTAAGATCCGGAAAATCAGTGGTTTCAAGTCTCCCACTGAACTGAAACCAGTGCATGCATTCTATTAGGAAAAGCTACAGAATTTTAACATTTTTCTTTTAAATCGTGAGACTCTGAACAAGTGGTGATGAACACTGAAACCCTATTTCTGTCTGCGGAGAGCACCTGCCTCCAGAGGTGAGCAGGAGGCTCCCCAGCAGTGCTGCCGGAGCTGAGGGTCAGGCAGGCGGCAAAGACCTGCACGGACACAGGTGGGCGGCAGAGAAAAGCACTGGGGAGTGCCACAGTGAAATTTACAGCTTTGGCTGTGACTCAAACACTATCCAGAACACAGACAGCAAGGCCCGAATCTGATGAGGCCTGAACTCCCAGAATACCCAGCAGACTCTGCGAACACAGCACCAGAAAACTAACACAATTAAAACAGCAAAGCATCGAGCAGACATTTCTCCAAAGAAGCGACACGCATTTCCAGGAAGCATCTGGTCGCTGGGGAAATGCAAATCAGACGACCACGAGATGTCACTTCACGCTCGCTGGGAGGACCGGAAGCTGTCATCAAAAACAGACAGTGAGCACCGGCGAGGGTACAGACATGTCCAGCTCACGTCCACTGCCACCGGAGATTCAAAACCGGGCAGGGGCTGTGTGAGACAGCGGGGCGGCTCCTCAGAAAGCTGGCACAGCGCTGCCACGTGATCTGGTCCTGGATGAGATTTTCATATGAAAACATGTACGGTGTTTGCTGCACATGACAGCCAAAACACGGCAACACGGGGTGTCCATCAGTTAGCGAGTGGACCAACAAAATGTATATCCCCATAACGGAATGCTCTAGAGCTGTACAGGGGGACCACGCAGGCCATCTGCTGTGTGAGCCCACTCCCCTGAAAACTCCACAGACCAGGCTGTGGACGCGTGGCTTCCAGGGGCTGACAGGATGGGAAGCCAGGGAGTGCCCAGCACTGGTTACACAGTATCTCCTGCCGGTGACGGGAAGTGTACACTTCCAAATGTAAATTTCATAGTATGTGAGCTGGAACTTTTTTAAAAAGAATATAGGGCTGTGGTCAATATCATATATTGCTGGTGGAAATGTACAATTCTGCACTATTTATCGCAATGAAAGATTCATCTACTCTTAAACCCAGGGAATTCCTTTCTATGGGAATTTATCCTATGAATATGTGCAAAATGGTATATGCAAAAGGCATGGCCGTCACCAGTCATGGGTACACGAACAGGTGGACACAATCTACACGTCCACCATGTGAGAGATTAAATAAGTTACAATACGCCCACTCCACAGAGTATCATACACTCGTAAAAACCGGCGAGAGTGTTTCTTATTTAGCAACACAGAATGATTGTAGATGGTCTATCAAAAACACCCAAGGTCTGAACAGTGTGGAGGACATTTCTATCCACCTCACATCAGAAGAGACAGAAGGCAGCACCTGCACGTGGGGTTTCTTGTTTCACCATGAACACCTGTGGGGAAGTGGACACTTCAGAGAGCCCCACGAGCCTGCAAATACAGAACTCAGGGTGTGCATGGCTGCGTGTCTGGGTGCAGGGCAATCGCCAATGCAAATCCTTCAGCAGCCTCTGAGTGTTTAAACCATCCGTGTGTGTTTCCCAGCTTGAAAATAAATGTAAAATATATTTTTAAAGTATTTTAGGGGTTGGCATGGAGGTGCAGCGGGTAAAACCCTATCCTGCCCTGCAGTAGAGGCCTCCCAAGGACAGAGAACAAGGAACCTCCAGTGGAAATGGAGTGTGGTCATCCTCGCTTGCCTACGAATGCTCCAACTGCAGTGCCTACTTGCACTTCAGGCTCTGCTTTGTATCGATTCCTGCCACCGCAGTGTAACATTAGACTATCCCATCATATAAGGGAAACAGAGAAGCTAAAACCACTTATAAGAAAATATTCCTCTTTGTTCCAGACTCAGTCATTTGGACACACATCCGACCGAGTCTTACGCTTCCTGGCCTTGGCGTCCCCTCTCTGGGGGAATCCCGCTACAGCTCCACTTCCCACCCAGCTCTCTGACAATGGCCATGGAAAGCAGCAGAAGATGGCGCAAGTGCTCGGGACGCTGCACCCACATAGGAGACCCGGATGGATCTCCTGGCTCCAGCTTCAGCCTGGCCCAGCCCTGGCCATTGTGGCCATCTGGACAGTCAACCAGAGGATAGAATCACTTGCTTGCACTCTGTCTCTCGCTCTCCTTCTGTAGCGCTTTCAAATAAGTAAATAAATATTTTAAAAACATGTCTTTAAAATAATGACTCAGTGACCAGTGGAGCTGTGGAAGACCACTCTCCTGAGTGTCTATGGAGACGTGACTTACAGCAGCTGGACTTCACAGTGACCTCTGACCTCTGTGGCTCCTCTCCCCGGGGCCCCTTCAGCTCTGCCCAGGCTCTGCACTTTCATCAAAGAACCCAGGTTTTCACAAGTTCACCTGGAAGGCTTCCCAGAAGTCATATGTCTCTGTACCAAAGGCTAAATTCATGCTTAAGTTTAAGCAAGGTCCAGGCACCAAAAGAACTCCCACGTGCAAGGGTCTTGGATGAGAGCAGTCTCTCCCTTCACCCACCGCTGGGGTTGGTGGGTCTGGTGACGTACAACTGCCCAAACTAGGAGCTTCCTTTAAGAGATGCAAGGGCCTGAGTTTAAGACATGCAGAGCTAAAAAGAGCCTCAGCGTCCAGCCCAGCTCCCAAATTCCAGGCGTGGACAGGACGTCCAGCGAGGTCGGAGGGCAACCAGGCCAAGATGGAAACCTACAAAGAACCAGAGAGGCAGAAGAGCGGCTGCCCAGTGAGGGGAGGGATGCTGGAGCCCTACAAGCCCCGGGGGCTGGGACAGCACCAGAGAGTGGAGAGAGTGCACCCGGCAGTCATGTCCCCGGTTCCCAGGCTGGACGCCCCACCACAGGGCAGAGGGGAGACGGGGAGGCCCAGTGGAACCCACGGGCTTGGATGCCAGCAACAGTGGGGCTCCACAGACGGTGCAGGCCTGGGGCACTGCAGGAGCCTGCACCGGGCTCTGCTCCCACACTGGCTTCCCCCACGAGAGCCTGGCTGCACGCTGCAGCAACATTCGTGTGGTGGGCCACACTGCCGGCCCACCAGCCACCTAAGCCACCACTGGGCACAGAGACATGCATCCTACACTGCACTCCCCCAGCACCTCCTCCCTACATGGCTCCCAGGCATCCCACAGCCATGGATTAAAGCCGAATGTGGGAGACACATCACCAACATCAGTGTGCCTACCGCTCCAGCACTCTCAGACACACCTGTTCACTACAAAAGCCACCTAACAGAGGCAGTAGAGACAACCGATCTACCCCATGTGCAGATCTTAGGCCAGGGACACAAGAAGTATGAAAAACCAAGATGACTGCTGCTGGCACTATGGCCAGCAGGTAACACCACTGCCTGCCTTCCAGCATCCCAAATCAGAGCACCAGTCGGAATCTAAACTGCTCCACTTCCAGGTTAGCTCCCCACTAACACGCCCGGGAAAGCAGGAGATGACGGCTCAACTGCTTGGGCCTCTGTCACCCACATGGGAGACCCAGATGGAGTTCCAGGCTCCTGGTTTTGGCCTGGCCATCTAGGGAGTGAACCACTGGGTTGAAGACATCTCTTTTTCTTTCTCTCACTCTCTCCTCTCTCCCACAGTGATCCTTTCAGATAAATAAAAATAAATCCTTAAAAATCAAAGCCTGGGGCCACTGCCTGCAGCGCCAGCATCCAAATAGGCACCAGTTCAAGCCCTGGCCACTCCACTTCTGATCCAGCTCCCTGATACAGCCTGGGAAAGCAGTGGAGGATAGCCCAAGTCCTTAGGCCCCTGCACCTGTGTGGGAGACCCAGAAGAAGCTCCTGGCTCCTGGCTTCAGATTGGCACAGTTCCAGCCGTTGCAGCCAATTGGGGAGTGAACCAGCAGATGGAAGACCTCGCCCTCTGCCTCTCTGCAACTCTGACTTTCAAATAAATGAACAAATCTTAAAAAAAAAAAAAAAAAGCCCATGTGACATGATGTTTACAAAGTGACTCAGTAATTCTGTACCAACAGACCTCACACAAGAGGAGCCTCAGGAACACCGGATCGAGCACACAACACAGGGAAAAGGGGGCAGCCCAGCAGTGGGCCAAGTTCAGCGTACCCGGATTCAGTCCTCAGCTCTGGCTCCAGATCCCAGCTTCCTACCAGCACAGACTCTGGGAGGCTCAAGTCAGCCCCCGCCGCTCACATGGGACACCTGGAGGAGTCCCCATCTCCCGGCTTCGGTCCCAGCCCCAGGGCCAGTGAGAGCACCTTGGCAGTGACTGGTGGATGGGACTCTCCCTCCCTGTCAGTCTCCTCCTCGGACTCTCAGATAAGTAAGCATGGTTATAAGAGAACTCAACGAGACGCAAGGGAATTCAGACAGCGTGACAAAATTAGGAAAACAATGCATGCCATGATTGAGAAACCCAGCAAAAACATTTTTTAAAGACTTATTTGTTTATTTGACAGTCAGAATTACATAGAGAGGGGAAGAGAGAGAGAGAGGGGAAGAGAAAGAGAGAGAGAGAGATCTTTTATCTGCTGGTTCACTCCCCCATATGGCCACAATAGCCTGGGCTGGGCCAGGCCAAAGCCAGGAGCCAGGAGCTTCATCCAGGTCTCCCACATGGGTGAGAGGGGCCAAACACTTGGCTCATCTTCCATTGCTTTGCCAGGCCATTAGCATTCAGCTGGGTAAAAAGTGGAGCAGCCAGGACTTGAACCTGCGCCCATATGAGATGCCGGCATTACAAGTGGCAGATTTACCCACTACATCACAACGCCAGCCCCAGCAAAGAGATCTTTAAAGAGAATCAGACAGAAATCTGGGAAATGAAGAACTCAGTAAATCAAATCAAATCAAAGTACATTTGAAAGCCTCAACACAATAAAGTAGAAAATATCTGAACTTGAAGAGGACTCCTTTGAAAAATCCCACTCAAGGGTGGGCACTGATTAAAACATCTCCTGGGGCTCTGGTGTGGTGGTGTAGCAGGTAAAGCAGAATCACAAACGTGCCCTGGTTTGTGTCCTTGGCCATGGCGGCCATCTGCGAAGTGAACCAGCAGACAGAAGATATCTCTCGTCTTCTTTTTTTTTAAAAAAAAAAAGATTTATTTATTTGAAAGTCAGAGTTACACAGAAAGAGGAGAGAGAGAGAGAGAGATCTTCCATTCGATGGTTCACTCCCCAATTGGGCGCAACAGCCGGAGCTGCGCTGATCCGAAGCCAGGAGGCAGGAGCTTCTTCCCAGTCTCCCACATGGGTGCAGGGGCCCAAGGACCTGGGCCATCTTCTACTGCTTTCCCAGGCCATGGCAGAGCTCTAGATGGGAAGTGGAGCAGCCGGGTCTTGAACCGAGACCCATATGGGATGCTGGCGCTTCAGGCCAGGGCGTTAATCCACTGCGCCAAAGCGCGGGCCCATCGCCTTCTCTTTCAATCTCTGACTTTCAAATAAAACAAATACATCATTAAAAAAAAAAAAAAAAAAAAAAAAAAGACGTAACTTGGGACACTCCCGTTCTATACCAGGGCATCTGGGTCAAGCCCAGGCTCTGCTCCCAATTCCAGCTTCTCCGGGAGGCAGCTGGTAGTGACTGAAGTACTTGGGCTCTGCCACCCCAGTGGGGACCTGGACGGAGTTCCCATCTCCTGGCTTCAGCCTGGCCCAGCCCTGGCTGTCACAGGCATCTGGGGAGCTATGACAGAGGTTCTCTGTGCGCTTCCATCTCCGTCTCTGTGTACATCTCTCTCTGTGCCTTTCAAATAAATACAATAAATAAATTCCTTAAAAGTCAAACCAATAAAAGAAAAGAAAAAATGATGCAAACAGCCTCTGAGCCCCCTGGGAGGCCAGGAAGTGAACAAAAATACAAATTCGTAGGGTCCTGAGGGCAAAGGGAAGGGGAAAGCCTGAGACTTGCCCCGTCGTGGGGACGACACCCACAGCACCCACACAGCCAGGACCAGGAGACATTCCCAGTGCTGCGTGTTTGGTCAAACCATGATGTGCTCAGCATTCTACACAGAATGTTAAATGCCAAGAGACAAGACCTAGTTGGGAAACTCAGCTGGGTTAACAGAGCCTTCTCACGAGCAATGGAACAGCACGTCCCCAGTCCTGGAAGAGCCCAGCAGAGCTTCCCGCACAAACGAGGAGAAACGAAGATGTTCCAAGCCCAGCAAAGCTGACTCATCAGCACCCAACCAGTCCGAAGTCTTCAAACCACGCTGAAGGGAACCCTCCAGGCAGAAGCAAAACAGAGACAAGGACCGCCACACACCATGGGAACCTGGAATGCCCACCGGAAGAGCAGATTCGAGGGTGAAAAGGATCAACCTGGGTCAGTGCAATAGAGCAGCAAACCACAAGGACAAACCAACTGTATTCAGCCCAGAGGAAGCCTCTTTTATGAAAAGGCTAAGTCTTATCTGCAATCAAACATGTTAAATCTTCCAATTAAAAGATACAGATTGGCTCCGTGGATCAAAAACAAGACAAAAACAGACAGACTGAAAGAGATACTCCAGGCAAAAGGAAACCAAAAGCAGAAGAGGGGACACTTCTGTCCCGCAAAACAGACTTGAAAACAGAAACCGGGGGCCGCACTGTGGCACCGCAGGCGTCCAGTCCCGGACGCTCCACTTCCAATCCAGCTCCCTGCTAATACCCCTGGGAAAAACAGTAGAAGATGACCAAGTGCTTGGGCCCCTGTACCCACAGGGGAGACCTGGAAGAAGCTCCTGGCTCCTGGCTCTGGCTTCTGGCTTCGGTCTGGCCCAGCTTTGGCCATTGCAGCCATTTGAGAAGTAAACCAGTGGATGGACGACCCCTCTCTGTCCTCCTTCCGTCTCTCTCTGTAACTCTACCTTTCAAATAAATAAAATAGAACTTCAAAAAAACTGTAGAAAAGGATAAATAAGACTCTACACAAAAAGTCCAAAAAAATCTATTCAACAAGACAAAATGAATGCAAATATATGCATTTTATAAAACAAATGTTACTAGACACAAAGGGAAACAGAGATCCCAATTCAACAACAGTGGACAGATCATTCAGACCAAAAAAAATCAACTCCCAAAACATTAAGCCACACTGTACATCAGAGGTCTAGAGACAGGCATGGAACCCCTCCCCCAGCGGGACAGAACCCCTCCCCCAGGACAGAACCCCTCCCCCAGGACAGAATCCTTCCCTCAGGACAGAACCCCTCCCCAGGACAGAACCCCTTCCCCAGGACAGAACCCCTCCCCCAGAACAGAACCCCTCCCCAGCAGGACAGAACCCCTCCCCCCCAGGACAGAACCCCTCCCCAGGACAGACTCCCTCCCCAGCAGGACAGACTCCCTCCCCCAGGACAGAACCCCTCCCCAGCAGGACAGAACCCCTCCCCCCCAGGACAGAACCCCTCCCCCAGGACAGAACCCCCCCCAGGAC
>CM027409.1:2334521-2354521 GCA_015711505.1 Sylvilagus bachmani
TGACAGACCGCCTCTCACACCACCAAAGCAGCCTCAGCAAATGCAGAAAAACTGAAATCCTATCCCGAGTCTCTTCTGACAAAAGAGAATAAAGTTACAAGAAACAAGGAAGGAACAAGCTCCTGGAGACTGGGCAACACGGCATGGAATCGAGGAAGACAGGAAGCAAACGGAGACAGCATCCACCAACCTGCAGGGCCCAGCAGGAGCAGGACCAACCAGGAAGCTGACAGCAATCAGCACTACTGCAGAATAAATAAATAAACAAGACCTCAAACACACAGCCCAGTGATGCAACTCAAGGACCTAAAAAGCAAGAACAAAACCCAAGATTAGTATAGGAAGGGAAGAGCAATAGCAAAGATCAGAGCAGAAAAAGAAACAACCAAAAAATAAAAATACAAAGGATCAATGACATAAAGAGCTGGCTTTTTGAAAGATAAACAACATTCTACAAACCACTGGCCAAGCTAACAAGTAAAAAAGAAAGAAAACTCAAATAAAATAAAATCAGACAAAAAGGAGATACTACAACATATACCCAAGAAACACAAAGGATCATTATAGACACCAACAAACTGGAAAACTTAGAGGAAATGGACAAATTTCTGCACACATATAACCTACCCAAATTAGTGCATGAAGAGAGAGAAAGCTGAGGCTGGCAGTGTGGTGCAGTGGGCAAAGCCACCACCTGCAACACCGACATCCCAAATGGGTGCCTGTTCCTGTCCTGGTCGCTCCACTTGCAACCCAGCTCCCTGCTAATGGCCTGGGAAAAGCAGAAGAAGACGGCCCAAGCATCCACATGGGAGACCTGGATGAAGCTCCTGGCTCCTGGCTTCAGCCTGGCTCAGCCCTGGCCATTGTGACCATCTGGTGAGTGAACCAGCAGATGGAAGATCTCTCCCATTCCCTCTCTCTCTCTGACCTTCTAATAAATAAATACACCTTTTTAAAAAGAGAGACAAAGAAAGCCTGAAGACCAATAATGAGTATTAGATTGAGTCCATACTGAAAACTTAAGAGAAACACTTCAAGACATCAATATAGGCAAATATATTCTGGAGAAGACCCCAAAAGCCTAGGCAACAAAAGAACGAGACAAACCAGTTTATACAAAACCAACAGAACGAGGATACAACACACTGAATATTAGAAAATCTCTGCAAATTATTCATCGCAGAATATATAAGGAACCCAAAAACACCCAAACAATACATTTAAGAAATGGGCAAACAATCCAAACAGACATTTCTCAAAAGAAATGCAAATGTCCAACCAATCTATGAAAAAATGCTCAACATCACTAGTCATTGGGGAAATACAGATCAAAACCACAGGAAGATACCATCTCACCACAGTCAGAACAGATACAACCAGAGACAGAAACAGCACAGGCTGGTGAGAAGGCACAGGAGGGCTCCCACACCACTGGAGAAGGTACTCACTACGGCCCTTACAGCAAACTAACAACAGATGCGTCACCCGACACAGCCACCCCAGCGCGCGGCGTCTATCAGAAGGAACGGAGATCTGGTTATCAGAGACGCCTGCACGCCCACTCTGTAGTGAATCTATTCACAACGGCCAAGGGTCAGAACTGAGGTGTGGAATGTGTGGAGCAATATTTAGCCATAAAGAAAAATGACATTCTGTCATTTGCAGCTAAATGGATGGAGATGGAGGGCATCAGTTAATTAAAATCAGCCAAGCACAGAAACACAAATGCTGCAGGTTCTCTCTCACATGTGGAAGCTTAAAAATGTGTGAATATTGAACAGGGATCACCAGGCTAACGGTGGGGGTGACAGAGGCTGACAAATGGGGGCCAGCACAGCAGGAGGCGTGGGGCTGGGGGCTCTGGGTCACAACAACTTACACAGTCTTGAAGAACAAGTGCAGCTGAACTTAAAACCTCCAAAGAAAGCAACAGGAATGCTAATTACTGTGATTTCATCAGTATACCCGCGTAAATGTCTTGAAACATCATTGTACCCCAGAAATGTGTACAATTTTGTAAATCAAAAAATGGGTACAACACTACGGAATGCAAAAGAAAACTTCATATTTTAAGCCCACTCAGTTTGGGTTGTCATTTTGCACTTTTCTTTAGCTGTCTTTTTTTTTCCTTTTTTATGCAGAGTTACAGAGATACAGGGAGAGAGGAAGAGAGAGACGCTGAAAAAAAGATCCTCTTCCACTGGTGCGGTCCCTGAATGGCCCCAGCGGCCAGGCCTGGGTCAGGCTGAAGCTGGGAGCTCCAGAGGTCTCCCATGGGGACAGCCGGGCTCCAAGCATGTGGGCCATGTTCCGCTGCCTTCCCAGGCACATTAGCAGGGATTTGGATCAGAAGTGGACCAGCCGGGACTCGAACCACTGCTCCAATATGGGATGCTGGGTGGCAACGGAGGCTTAACCGGCTGGACCACAGCACCAGCCCCTGCCCTTGCTCCCTAACCTAAAGTCGGCTACTTAGGAAGGAATCTCTGAACCTTAACTTAAAGTACCACAGCCCAGTTCACAGACATGACTCGTCAGCAGTTCTTTCCAGTTCAACAAATTTCCTCATTTTATTGTCTACACTTACCAACAAATGACTGAGAAACCTCTTTTCACCTGCACTTTATAGGGGACCCCTACCTAGAAATGTTATGAATTAAGTTTTAAATTAAGATGTTCAGGAATGACCTAAATGTTCAAAAATAACAGTAACGTGCCTCTTACAAACACTCTGAAATAACTATCAGTAGCAAATGGTGTGGTGGCTGTCAGCAGTGCCTGTGGGCCTGGGTCAAGTGCGGGTCTACCACTCACCAGACCCGCAGCTGTGAGAGGTGTCTAAGCCCACACCAGCCCCACTGCCCTTGTTAAAAACAGAGGAGACAATAGGGCCTCCCTCTTTGAAGCCCTATGGGAATTCAGTTAATGTCCTGGCAAAGTGCTCAGGGCTACAGGGCTCCTTGGCCCTCCCAGCAATACTTAACCCTTTCAAGAATGGGGCAGCGCTCTGGCACAGGGGGTTGAGCCACCTCCTGCAGTGCTGGCATCCCATATGGGCAACGGCTTGAGTTCCAACTGCTCCTCTTCCAGTCCAGCTCCCTGCTAATGTGCCTGGGAAAGCAGTGGAAGATGGCCCAAGTGCTTGGGCCCTTGCACCCAGCACCGGCTCCAGCCATTGGGGAGTGAACCAGCAGATGGAAGATCCATCTCTCTCTGTAGCTCTGCCTTTCAAATACAATAACAAACCTTAAAAAAAAAAAAAAGCAGCAGGTTCTGAGACAGGCATTGAGCCTAGGAGAGCAGTCAGGACACCTGCTCCAGATCGCCGGAGCCTGTGGCCCCAGCTGGACCCCCGACGCCAGCTTCCTGCCAAGCAGGCCTGAGGGGGCAGCAGCCACAGCCCAGCGGGCTGGGTCCCTGGATTAGGGCATGAACTCGAAGATGGGAGCCCAAGCCCTCTCTGCTCCAGTCTCCGTGTGGATCTCGTGAACCCCGACAGAACACAGCAGGTGCAGCCCTCGGCCCCAGCCAGCATCATTGCAAAAAGCCGCCTTTCCTGTGGATAAGGTCTTCAGGCCTCCTTCTCCTGGTCTCGGGAGCCCGAGGCGACCCGGAAGGCCCTGTGCACGCAGGCTGGGGAGGGCAAGGCTCAAGCATCTCCCGCGAGGGTGGCATGGGAGGCTCGGAACACCAGCGCACTGCTGAGCGGTGGGTGCTTCAGACAACTCCTGGGAAACGGAATGAATGAACGAAATGGAGACTTCAAGTTAGAAGTCCACGCACAGCGTGTCTGAGCACGCATTTCCATGAACACATGGGTGGGCGTGTGCAGGCACGCAGGCAGTAACCAGCAGTCCCCATGCTCTGCACTTAACAGGGACGGTCTCTATCGGGCAGAAACCACGAGGGTTCCCACCCGTCCAGGGTGGATGTCAGGGAGACACCCAGACCACGGTCAGAGCTGGAAGCAGGGTCGCCCAAGCCAGGAGCAAGACGGGCTCGCCACGGAAGCCCAGGCTCCTGGAGCGGAGGGGCCAGTGCCACACAACCCACTTGTGGGAGGGCCACGCTCAGTCACTGCAGTGCCTGGGACGGCAGGCCATACCCAAGTAAACTTTCAGATCTCTTAACTGTAACTTTTGTTTTCTAATTTGTGGATTGATCCACTCATCTGTGAGACAGAGGGGTTCATTCATTCACTCGCTATGCGTTAGACAGAGGTATCGTCCTCTGCTGCTCCACTCCCCAACACGCTTGCAATGGCTGCGGTCTCGCCAGGCCGAAGTCCCAGCCAGGAACTCAAGCCAGGTCTCCCCCCAGGGGGGTGGCAGGAACCCAAGTTCTTAAGCCATCACGGCTGCCCGCCACAGCGTGCATCGGCAGAAAACCGGAGACAGCAGCTGGTGCCGCGTGGAGCCCACAGTGCCCCGCGGGCACAGGTGTCCTGACCAGGCAGAGTAGCGCCTCCTCGGGACACACCGGGCCTTGGCCCGACGCCTAAGACGCCTTAAGGCACCTGCACTCCACACCTCAGCGCTGGGGCTCCAGCCCCTGGGCTGCTTCCAATTCCAGCCTCTTGCCAACAGGCACCCCAGGGAGGCAGCAGGCGGAGGCCCAAGTCCTTGGGTTCCTGCCACCCGTGTGGCAAATCAATATTAATTTTGTGTTCCTGGTTTCCATTCTGGCCCAATCCAGGCTGTCGTGGGCTGCAGGGGAGTGAGCCAGTGGACACAAGCTGTCTCCTGGCCTCCCACATTGATTGATTAAGGGTGCAGGGGACACCTGGCCACCGAGTTATGTGTGTCCCGTAGTTCCATGTCCCGAGGGGGTGGAGACTTAACATTCTACCGAGGTGGCATCTGGCTCGCGCATCAGACAGGTGCAGGGGAGGGCAGGCGAGGGCAGGCGGGCAGGGTCGCGGCTCCCCACCCGGCCTGGCGGCAGGCACGCTGCTTTTCCCCTCAGCCCTGGAGCGCTGGCCCGGTCAAGGCTGAGGGGAAGGGTGGCGTTACATCATCAGGGTCTCATACAAGGTGTCAGCCTAGGTCAGGATGAGCGGAAAGGCGCAACTTTCCAGGTCGGGGCGCGCAGCCCCACCGCGGTAGCTGGGGGTCTTCACCTGCCCCGCGTCGCCTCCTGTGTGCGGGGCCAGGGCCCGCACGGGGGTGCTGTGCAAGCGGCCGCGACGTCTCCACAGCCGGCAGCGGCGCGCGGGACCAGGGCCCGCACGGGGGTGCTGTGCAAGCGGCCGCGACGTCTCCACAGCCGGCAGCGGCGCGCGGGGCCAGGGCCCGCACGGGGGTGCTGTGCAAGCGGCCGCGACGTCTCCACAGCCGGCCGCCTCGTGGAGACGCGGCAAGGCGGGGCGGCTGCCCCGCGCCCGCACTCGCCCCGCGGGGTCCCGCGCAGCCCGCGCCCCTCAGAGCCGGACCCGGAAGCCGGAAGCCGACCCGGCGCCGCAGCGCGCGTGCGCAGAGCCCGCGAGTGGCGAGGGCGCCGCCGCAGCCCGCGGGGCCCAGCGCGCCCGGGCCGCGCCGCCTACCTGGTAGCGGCCGCTGAGCAGCTGGCTCCGCGACGGCGTGCACAGCGGCTGCGTGTAGTAGTTGTCCAGCAGCACGCCGCCGGCCGCCAGCGCGTCCAGGTGCGGCGTGCGGATGGCCGAGCCGTGGAAGCCCACGTCGTTCCAGCCCAGGTCGTCGGCCAGCACGAAGACCAGGTGCGGCGGCCGCTCGGCCCCCGCGCCCGGCGCCGGCCGCAGCAGCAGGAGCAGCAGCAGCAGCAGCAGCGGCGGCGGCGCGCCCCGGCCCATCCTGCCCCGCCGGCCCGCGCCCGCAGCCCCCGCCGCCCCGCTTATAGCGCGGGCCCTGCGCGCCCGGCTGCCCCGCCCCGGCGCGGCTGCCCCTCCGCCACCACGGGGAGGAGCCACGGCGAGCCTGGGTCTGCGGCCCTGCGCTCGGCCCCGGGAGGGAGGGCGTGCTGGCGGGCGTCCGTGTGTGCGGGACACGCGTGCGCCGCGGGCCGCGGGCCCGACCTGTGCGTGCGCCCCGGGCCGCGGGCCCGACCTGTGCGTGCGCCCCGGGCCGCGGGCCTGACTTTGTGCGTGCGCCCAGCCCGGACCTGGTTTGCGGTTCCCCCAGGAACGGGCCCCTCGGGCGGTGCAGCCCGCAGTCACAGAGCAGCCCAGGCCCGTCCACGGGCGAGCTGCGTCACGGCCGGCTCCACAGCAGGTGCCCAGTGGGCCCCACGCCCGTCCACGGGGAAGCGGCCAGGTCCCGCTGCTCTGGTCACGTGGGGTGGACCGCGCTGCCAGCGAGCCCTGGGGGTTACCTGACAACCTTGTAACTTGTGGATGATTGACAGCTGTGTGTCTGCTTGTACCTTTTAGTGAGCCTGTCCTTTGAACTGACTTTAACACCTTTAAGGAGGAAAATAAAATCTTAGGTATTCATTTTTGTATTTTTGCGATTTTTACCTTTTTTAATCACCCTGGAACACCTGCAATGCTTCCCTTTTATAAATAATTTTTTTAACTGCATGAAGATTCGTTTATGTTCTACTCATTTTTTACTGTAATTGAGAAAAATTTTTCAACCTTTAGCGTGTGTGTTAGGGGAGGGAGAGAGAGACGTGCCTATAGAATATCAAGAAGGGCACAGAACACTGTAGCACAGTTGCCTCTGAGTGGACGGGACAGGAATAGAAAAGAGACACCTTTTCACCACACACCCTTTCCTTCCCTCTGAATTCTAACGTCTGCATACATCACCTATTTCTGTAATTAATGGTAATAAAAAAGTTCATGTTTTTACTCTCAACGGCAGGGAGAAGAGTGGAAACAGATAAGAAACAGGCCAGTCTCCCGTCTGCTGGTTCACTCCTGAAATCCCCACCACAGCCAGGCTGGGCCAGGTCGAAGCCAGGCGCCAGGAACCCAATCCGGTTCTGCACGCCGGCCGCAGCGGCTCAGCCGCTTGAGCACCTGCTGCTGCCCAGGATGAGCCCCCAACAGACCAGGAGGTTGTGAAGCCCGGGGCCGGCACGGGAGACGAGAGGGGCCGGCGGTGCCCCGCCCTCATCCCTGACAGCTGCTGGCCGATGTGGGTTCCGCTCTCGGAAGTCAGGACTCCTGGGTTTCAATGCTTCTCCCAAACCGTTGTTTGTTTCAAGGCCTTTGAGTGTGAAAGGCATTGGCACACAGACCAGGCGATTTTAAACACCCTGTTTCAAAATGTTCAACCGTTGAGGGGAGGGTGGGGGAGGAAGCAGCCCTTCCCAGCTGAGATAAGAATCCTGAGAGGTCTCTGCAGAGAGAAACCAGGCTCACCGTCTGGGCGTGGGCAGCTGTGGTCGGGTGGCTCACGGCCCCAGTCTGCCCTGCACAGTGCAGGAGACAGACTTGAACTTGAACAACAGAACAGCCCAGTGTGCTCATTAGATGCCAGCTGTTCCCTTATTTCCCAAGTGCATTCATTAGGTTGAGAGGCTGCTGTGGGAGGGAGGGGGAAAGACTCTTCTGTCTGACTGGGCCTGCAGGCCGTGTGTCAGTCACACACACGACCCTCAGGGCCGACCTGCAGGGACACTCAGGCTCCATCACAGAGTGAATTGTATGGGAGCAGCATCTTCGGGCAACCTTCGCCTTTGTTCTGTGGGGCCTGAGGGATGAAAAGCAACGGAGGAAAATGTCATCTGTGGACAAGAACTGCTGTGGCGAGCTCAAAGGAAGCATTCCTGACCCCCCATCAGTGTGGTGCCTGCATCCCCATCAGTGTGGAGCCTGCATCCCCATCAGTGTGGAGCCTGAATCCCCATCAGTGTGGTTCCTGCATCCCCATCAGTGTGGAGCCTGCATCCCCATCAGTGTAGAGCTGCATCCCCATCAGTGTGGTTCCTGCATCCCCATCAGTGTAGAGCTGCATCCCCATCAGTGTGGAGCCTGCATCTCCATCAGTGTGGAGCCTGCATCCCCATCAGTGCAGTGCCTGCATTCCCTCTCAGAATGTGTGGTTCCAGTCTCGGCTACTCTTCTCCCACCCAGCTTCCTGCCTCGGAAGGTGGCAGGTGATGGCTCAAGTACTTGGGTCCATGCCACCTGCCCCTACATGTGAGACCCAGATGGAGTTCTGGGCTCCTGGGTTTGGGCTGGCCCAGCCCTGGCTGTTGTAGGCATTTGGGGGTGAACAGTGGACAGAAGATTTGTTTCTGTATCAGCCTCTTTCCCTTTAAAAAAAAACAAAAAACAAAAAACCTCATAGTAAACTCCAGAAATTTCAGTGTTGTCAGTTTTCCTTGGGAGCAATTCTAGTTTTAAACATCTCGGTAGTTGAAAATTTTCCCATAAAACGCCTTCATCAGAGAATTCTTCAGACATTTCTATTACGAATGGTCGGACTTCTGAAGTGTCTCTGCATCTGGTAAAATCAGAGAAACTCGTTGAGCAGCGAGAAGCTGAGACGTTATTTGATCTATTGCTTTGGAACGAGCCCTCGGTTCTTGGCAAGAAAGATCAAGGCTCTCCAGCGCAGCGCCCCGATGACTTCTGGCAGCGCAAGAGCAGCGCCTTCCGTTGTTTGCCCAGCGTGCTTTGAAGTTTGATTTCTGCATAAAGCACCATTTCCCTAGACTTTCTTACTGCAGCCCTAACGGCCTCCTTCTTCCTCTTCTGCGGGCCTCTCCTTTGCTTAGAGGCTGCTATAATACTCTACATAAACGATCGTCCAGGAACAATGTTACTGAAAAACTACAGCAGAGGTTACATCCATTGTAAATTCCGTCCTAGCATTGCATTTCCTCCTTTCTTTAGTTTTTGTACAACATTTAAAAAGAAGGAATTCGAATTGTAAAGGTATATTAAAATCAGTGGGGCAGTCCCTGTGTGAACACAGCCATGGCCAACGCAGTTCACCCTGTTTCACAACCCACGTGATAAACCCAGGTGCGGCCTCTGACCCCCGAGAGTGACCGCTGACGAATCCCCACCGCTGTGTCTCTGCCCTGTGCTCACTCTGCTGTCACTGCTCATTTCCAAGCCCCCGTTAAATGCAGGGTAACCAGTTCTGCAGGCTCTGAAGGCACAAACCGTGCCGGTAGTGAGCAGTTACAGGGAGCTGAGATGTGAGAGCTGGGCCCATGGCATAACCAGGGTTCCTCAAACCAACTTCCACGTGGAATACAAGGCTTATTCAGGAACAAGCGAACACAGTGTAATCACATGCATGACATTTATTGCGTGATTGGATCACATGTGTGTGCTGCTTTGCCGGATGGGATCGAGTGAGCTTCACGCTCTACAGAGATGTGAGTGAAACTCACAGAGGGGGGGATCTGAGTGTTAAAGAGACAGAGGCACTCACGGATGTCATCAGGGCCGCTCCAGACTTCTGCAGACGTGATGCGATACAACAAAGACGTGTTTCAGTTCCTGTGGGTAGGACTTCACCCTGCCAGCCCAGGGCCCCATCCTGGGAAGCCAGCCGCTCCTGCCCTCCCCCCAGCCCCATCCTCTTCCGGGCTGTCCCGCAGTTGTCCTCACTGCCCCTGGAGCGGCTCCTGCCGGTGGCGCCCACGCGCCTGTCCTCTCACTGGGCATCTTCACCTCCTGACCCCTCCACCACCCCCCACCCCTGCCCGGCTCTCCTGACACCGTCGCACACTCTAAGAAGGCTGCGTTTTTCCTGCCCCCATTCCTCAGCAGCAGCAGAGGAGAGACACAGACTGGCCACTACGACAGCCTCGCATCAGGACAGCGCCTTGCGGTCACGTGGCACCGGGATGGGGCCTGTGCAGTCCCAGGAGCTCTCCCTGCTCCCGGGGAGGGAGCGCCCACCCCTGGGCCAGGCCCGGAGGACCCACATCTGTGCCGACAGACACGGAGCACTTTGGAGCCTGGTGGTTGTGGGAGCCTGAGCTGGAGCCACTCTCAGAGCACGGCCCCTGCTCCACAAGCTGCGGGAACCCACATTCTCTCCCAAGCACCGGCACTAGCGCCAGGCGCCGAGGGCTGGCGGCCCAGCTGGTCTTCTCCCTCAGCCTTCCTCCTCGTGGAGCCGCTGGCATTCCAACACTGCAGCTTCTTTCCTGCCCACGCACGGTCTCAGCTTCTGCCTTCGGCGCTCATCAGCTCACTCTGAGGGCTCACCGGGCAGGTTCCCACGGGAGACGCCTGGCTGCCCCAGCCCACCCCTCCGCAGCCAGGTTCTGGTGCTGGTCAGGGATGGGCGGGCTGATCCTGAACAAGGTGACAAGCCCAGGACACTGCCCGGCGGACCTGAGGTGCTGGGTGAACCACAAGACCCAACAGCGACTCAGACACAAGGGAGCGGGTGAGGGCAACCTCTTAAGGAAATCAGAGTGGACTTAGACTGTGCGCGGGATTTCTTTAAAAGCCTGACCTGCACTGAACGTTCTACTCTCTAAACCGGGCGGGTTTGACGCTGTGATAAGAATTCAGTGGAGCACCTTCATTGCTGCTTCGGGATACTGCAGTATCCCAAAATCAGGAGAGGGCACACAGAGGACGAACCCAGAGACGGGGTACAGCCCTGAGGTCCCTAACGGACAGAGGCTGAGCAGCCGCCTCCCAGTGCCCAGCCACGGGCTCCAGGCTGCACCGACACTGGGGCTGAGCTAGGAGGACACGAACACCCCCAGACGGAGGTGGGGCCTGTTGCTTTCCAACAATGATCATTGTTAGAAAACATTTAAAATGTAAGTGTGGCTCCTTTTCCAGAGTTGCATGCTAAGAATCACTCTAGGCCAGCGCCACGGCTCAATAGGCTAATCCTCCACATTGTGGTGCTGGCACACCGGGTTCTAGTCCCGGTCGGGGAACCGGATTCTGTCCCGGTTACCCCTCTTCCAGGCCAGCTCTCTGCTGTGGCCCAGGAGAAGCACCTGGCTCCTGCCATCGGATCAGCGCGGTGTGCCAGCCTCAGCGCGCTGGCCACAGCGCCAATTAGAGAGTGAACCAACGGCAAAAGGAAGACATTTCTCTTTCTCTCTCACTGTCCACTCTGCCTGTCAAAAAAAAAAAAAAAAGAATCACTCTAGAGTTTATCATAACTACAGTCTTATCATGCCCCGTATTCAGCTTCAACACCCAGGAAGGCGGTTAATAAAGTACAGCACACAAAAAGTCTAGGGTTACAAGCTGATGGCAAATGATAAACCACCTTTCTCCAAAACCAACTGGATCTGATCAGTCAACCAAACCCACAAGGCTCCAAGCAGCACATCAAATTTTCCTGAAGGGTTTTCTCCCTGCTGTCCCCAGGCTCAGGGGCACCCACCAGCTCCTCGGCTTCTGTCTGTGGAGGTTCTGTGAAAGGACAAGCAGCAGGCACCCCGTGGCCAGCTCCTGAGTCCTCTCCCAAGGAGCTGCTGACTTGGCAGGAAGCCGCCAGCCCACTGGTGGTGGTGGTGGTGGGGCACTCTGGACTCTGGCTCCTCGGCAGGAAGCCGCCAGCCCACTGGTGGGGGGGCACTCTGGACTCTGGCTCCTCGGCAGGAAGCCGCCAGCCCACTGGTGGGGGGGGGGGCACTCTGCACTCTGGCTCCTCGGCGGGAAGCTGTCAGCCCACTGGTGGGGGGGGGCACTCTGCACTCTGGCTCCTCGGCAGGAAGCCGCCAGCCCACTGGTGGGGGGGCACCCTGGAGTCTGGCTCCTCCTGGGGTTACAAGCATTCTCTGCTTTCCTGCCAGTTCTAAGACAGCCATCAGAAGCCCAAGGACAGTGCCCTATAAACGAGCTCTCAGGGAGTCATTAACAAACAGTAAAGATTTCTAAAATTGAATTAAATGCTACCCTATTCAGATGTACCTTAAATTCGATTTTGATCACACATCATGAAAAATGAAAATTGGCATTCAGTCACCTAAGAGACGATTTCTCAGTGAAACAACGCAGCAGCAGCACCTCCGTTTTTAATGTAAATTCATTTTCAGGGATCACAAGCTGCACGCGTACGTGTGTGGGGCTGCAGCGTCCTTAAGCTCAGCCACGATGACAATCAGACGCAGCAAACGCCTCGCGCTCTGCGACTGGGTCTCATAAGAACAGGCACTTCGCATCACCTGGAAAGCACAGGTCAGTCCCCGGCCACTGCTCCGCCTCGCTGAGGAGACCTCGCTGCGGCCGGGCGCTCAGCCCAGGCGCTTCTCGCCTTTCTTCTGCAGCCGGCTCCGGATGGGCTCCGGCAGCACCAGCGGCTCCCGGGTGACGACGGCCGGGTAGTTCCTGCCCAGCAGCTCCACTTCCACCTGCTGCCCGACGGCGCCCAGCGCCACAGGGACGTAGGCGAAGGCCAGGCTCTTGTGGATGCTGTAGCTGTAGGCCCCCGACGTCGTGTTGCCGACCACCTGGAACACAAGACCCGGCGGCCTGGGCACCTGCGCCGAAACGGCCCGCAGGGAATGCACCCGAGGCAACCGGAAGACGACACGGCCTGGGGATCAGCTGTGGTCTTCTCAGGGTCCACATCTGTACTGCTCGGAAATGTCTCCTTCTTAAATAGTAACGCTTAGCTGCATGACTCCTGGCACCATTCTGCTTAGTTTCCTACCAAGAGCTCTGAAGATGGAAGACTGGAATGTCTCTATTTTAAACTTCAAAATGGTTTTTTTCTTCTTGGAGGGGCGTTTAGCCTAGTGAGGAAAACGCCTGCACCCCACCACTGAGTGCTGGTTCCCGTCCTGGCTCCAGCTCTGCTCCACAGCTCCCTGCGGATGCACCCCCCGGGGGCAGCAGGCGATGGCTCGGCAGCTGGGTCTCTGCCACCCACCGCGGAGTCCTAAACGGAGTTCCAGGCTCCCGGCTTCAGCCCTATCCCAGCCTGGGCTGCTGCAGGCATCTGGGGAGTGAACTGGAAGATGGGAACTCTCTCTCTCTCACTCTCGCTCTCACTCTCTCTCGCTCTGTTACTGTCTCTCAAATGAATAAATGTTAAATAAATACAAAAATTTAAAATTTTCTCTGCCATCACGCTAGTTGGGCAATACTAGATAAAAGGGGCGGGATCTAAGACCCAAATGCAGAGTTGGCCTCGTGTCCCTGTGTGTGGGGGTGTGTGTGAGGAAGTAGTGCTGAGTCCAGCTGTTTCTGACTGTCAGAGCCAATGTGAAGTGCGCGTCTGTGTGAGAACACACTGCTTGCGACTGCGCCCTATGATCTGCAGAAGGTGAGCTCCAGGAGCCCCCGCACAGGCCACGACTCCAGATGTGTGAATCCCCCAGAAGATGTCGCGGAGCCGGCCTTATGCGTACCCTCCCAACACCTGAGCTCATCTCTCCACCCATACACAGCACCAAGGCAACGTCTACACACCACTTCTTCTATGTGGATCCACAGTAATAACTTGGCAAGCAACAAATTCAAGTTTTGCTTTTTGGAACTTTCTGGATTTTTCAAAAATATTTGTATCCATGGTTGGCTGAATCTGGAGGTGTGGAACCAGAGGGTGCTACTGTGTAGTACTGAACAATTCCTGGTCTTGTTTAGCACATACACAGTGCGACGCTTCTAGTTCTACCATGCACAAACACCTTCTAGATGCTCATGGGGAGTGGGCAAAGCCTGCTGCCTAGCCACCCTCAAAGGCAAGCTGAGGCATAACACAGAGACAGAAGAAAACACAGTCAGGAGCCACAGCAGTCTACATGGGCGGGGCCTGGCTCTGCACTTTGAAGTTGGCTGGGCGTGGGCTGGGACAGACGAAGCATGGAAGCTTCCAGAAGCAGGAGAGACGTGGACTCAGCATGAACAAAGAAAATGAAAGGGGGGAAACGGGGTTTCCTGGGCGGTGGCCAGGGAGCGACACTGAACTCAAAAGCGACAGCAGAGGCTGCAGGACCAAACAGAGCCGAGGCGCTCGAAGGGGATGCACGCTAGTGAGACCAGACCTAAAGGGAAGGGCAGACGCAAGCAGCAGAGATCCAAGCGGGCCCTGGAGAGGAGACGACAGAAAACAGCAAGTGCACAGCCGGAGGTCCCGCCTCCTGGGAACGGCCGTCCAGCAGGGCAGGCTGCGTGGGGCTGGAGCCCCAGGCATCCACGCACGTGAACCAGCCTGGACCCCACAAAGATGCTAACGCAGTCTCCCAGGGCAGACTCCCGTCTGGAACGGTCCCTTTGAAGGCCCGCATCAGGAGCCCTCTGTGTGATTTCCGAGCTGACTGTGGTGAGGACGGCGGCGGACCTCAAAGCACCCATCAGCGGGAGCTCCCTCTCTGGCAGGGTGTTAACTGCCCGGGCAGACGCACGCTGCGCCACCACTCCACTGCTTTCCGTGCCAGTGAAGCGATGGAAGGCAGGGGCTCAGGAGGAGAGAAGCCAGGGCTTTAATCACAGCTTCCAAAGACCTCAGTAACCTTGGCTTCGCTTGCCAGTCTGTGAAGCTGGGGGTTGAGTTTGGAGCCTGGGAGTAACCCTGGGCTGCCTGGGTATGGAAGAGACCTGAGCCAGCGTCCGGGTGCCATCCCTGGACGCACCAGGCCCAAGGCACCTGGTCACCGCTCGGACACCTTCTCCAGGCCTCCACGCTCCTGGTACCCAGCAGGTTCACCTTGTAGTTGTTTCTGCCCTACCCACCCCAGGAAGGGAGCGCTGATTTTATGAGTGCTGCTTTGAAAATGCTCTTTGCTCTCTGCTAGGATTTACTTTCAATCCTACTCTAATCTCCCTCATCCAGGAGTCAGCAGCCGAGTATTTCAGAAGTCTGGCCTTTCCTTTTATCTTGTCACTCCATCTCTGGGGTCAGGTTCTCCCCGGCATACTTTCCAGAAGGTTCCGCCTGAAAGCCTTCCAAGAACAGTTAGGACCATTCCTTCTCTTTGCTTGGTGAATCCTGAGAACGACCCATGCCCACCCCTGCCCAGCAGACCCTCCTGTTCTGCGGGAACATTGGCCTTTTTTTATCACTCTGAATAATCCACATTTATTTTCAGTCTCTTTCTATTCCTCTCCTAAACTCTCAGGAGTCTCTGGCTTGGGAAGATGGCATGGTCAGTGGAGGAAGGAGCTCGGGGAGGTTGGTGGATGCCCTGTGTTTCTGTGGCCCTTTTTCCAATTAACATGATGAAAAGAGACTTCTCATCTCTCCAAACTTCCCTGCAAACCCGGCCTTCAGAGCTTCCTTCATGGCTAGCCCACCTACATAATGAAAACCGTTGTCGTGACCACCTGCGTCCTGGGCACTCTTCACACCTGACCGCCCCACCTCTGGTTTCCTCTGTTCCGTGTCTCTCCCTCCCATGAGGTGGAACGCTTGGAGGTCACAGATTCTTGCCTGTCTGGTTTGGTGCTATGTCCCGCGGGCCAGCACACTGCTGGGTACATGAATGATCTGTGCCCTGTTTCCAACACTGGGACCATACGCAAGAATAAGACACCAGAAACGAAAAGCAACACATGTCAGAACACAGTCAGGAAATGAAAAGCAACACACAGGCCATTCCAGGGAGCAGAGGATCAAGGACCCCATGGAGAGCCATCGCACACTGGAGCTGGGACCCCACTAAGAGCCACAAAGAGCAGTCAGCTCCTATCAGGAAGTCCAGGAGAGGCAGTCCTGCAGCTGGGCTGGCACGTGTTGGGAACCAAGAAAACCACAGCCCACTGACTCAGTGGACACCAGGGCAAGTCCTAGGTGGAGCTCATGCTTTCAGGCCGTTTACCGTTAGTGTGGCAGCGACACGTTTCCGATGGAGAAACAGTTGTCAGTTGTCCGTGGCTGACACGGGGCTGCACACACAATCTTACAGCATTGCAGCCCCGTCAGCACACGGCCAGCGAAACGGCGTTGGGAGGTGAGCTCATGGATCACACTCAGAGGTGCTGGGTGAGAGCAGAGTGGAAAATGGGATGCAAGCACGGGGTGTGGGTGGAAAGCGGGACTGGAGAAAGAGCGGGTCGTGGAGCACAGCCTCTCAGTGCAACCCCAGCGAACGGCCTCGCTTACAGCTGAGAAGCAGGGCCTGGACACGGATGGGGCTACTGCGCTGGGTATCAGCAGGAAAGGCGCAAACCACGACAGCTTTGCAACTGGAGGAAGAACACAGATTAAGAAAAGGCTGAACCAGAGATAGGGAGCTGAAAGGGGAAGGAAGGGGCTGAAGGAAGGCCAACAGAACAGCAAACGTGGGCCGGGGGAGGGCGGGCCGAGGCCCCTGCCACGGGAGGGCAGCTTCTGGCCTCATGGTGTCTAACAACGCCCACCTGCCGCTCAGATGGGCAGGGCTGTGGGGACAGCAACTCCCGGGGGCATCAGCAGGGGCAGATAAAGAGGAGACTGCGGCACTCAGCGGGCCTTGGAAGAAAGCATCAGAAACTCAGCAAACAAACCAGCCCCCCCCCCCCCAGGCACAAGCTGCTGCCCTCACTCTGCTACGCTGGAAGGTTCCCCCCACACACACACACACGTGTTCTGCTGATCTGCAAAACTGCCTCCTCCTCAAAGATTCAAGTTCTTAATAAAACTCAACTTTGCACTCACAGACATGAATGGGATGAACAAACAGGTCACCCCACCCCCTAAGCCACACCTTCCTCACCATCCGTGGGGCCGCCGGCCTTCGACAAAAGCATACAGAATTCCTCGTTTTCAAAGACAAGCAGCTGTCATTCCCCTCAGTTAACTGCCGCCAGCTCCTTCAACGTCAGCTCAGAAACGAGAAGTGCTGCATCCCTCCAATAAGTCAGCAGCAAAGCGCGCTAGGAGCTGCCAGGAAGGAGCAGAACGGGCCGCGGAGGCCGCGTGGCTCCCAGCAGTGGGGGCCGCGTGGATCCCGGCAGTGGGGGCTGCGTGGATCCCGGCAGTGGGGGCCGCAGAGGCCGCGTGGCTCCCGGCAGTAGGGGCCCTGTGGCTCCCAGCAGTGGGGGCCACGTGGCTCCCCGCAGTGGGGGCCGTGGAGGCCGCGTGGCTCCCAGCAGTGGGGGTTGCGTGGTTCCCGGCAGTGGGGGCCCCGTGGCTCCTGGCAGTGGGGTCCTTGGGCACTCACCTTGCCCTGGTACCACACGCTCTCGTTCCCCTCGGGATCGACGTCATCCGTGGCCAAGGTGAGGCAGACCAGTCTCCGCTTCAGCCCTGTGGCTTTAATCTGTCTCAGGGCGTGCTTCCCTATGAAGTCTGCAGGCTGTAGGAACACGAGACGATGATGATAAATGAATGCGCAGACACGGTGACAAGGTTAGAGACGCCAGCGTTTCAATTTGCCTTTGCTATTTTCTCGCCAATTACACATTAAATAAAAATACAGATTGGATCAAACGTCTAGCCAAATACGCCTTCGTCCTCAGATGACAGGATCAGCCACCTGCTCCTTCAGAACGGTTCCACGCAAGGCTGGGGGCTTGTTGGGAACAGTTCTGCCGGCACTACCTGGGCGGAAACCCGTAAGGCATTCGCCAGCAACACATGAACGTGACCCACATCTAAGGCAAGGGTGGAGCATGAATGAATGCGACCCGGCACCTGACACAGCCAGACAACAGCACAGCTGTCCAGGCGCAAAGTGCAACTGTCTCCACCATCGCGGGCCTCTGATGAGAAAGAAACCACCTTTCTGAATGTGATGCTAAAACCCCTCCCGCATGCCGTTTCTATTCCTCAGAACAACAGCCCCTGGCGTGCACTCCTGCACTGGGTGCATCCGCTCGTTCAATGGGGTCCATCCACGAGCCCCTGCTGCGCGGACACCACACTGGGCCCTCCCGTGAGTCAGACACTCCCATCAAAGGGCTTATTCTCTACAACTCAGCTTCTCTGTCCTTTTCCCTTCTTGTGTGCAACACGTGATGGGTGACACTCTGCGTGGCGCGTTCTGGGGGGCTGCAGCCCGGGGTTATTCCCAAGACAATGCACGTGACTGACAGTGACATTGGCTCGGGGGTAACCTTGAGTCCACACTCACGTGTTGAAAAGGAGCAGGAATCAAACCTGAAAGCATCCTGGTTATCACTAAAACTCCATAGGTGGGTGACAACTCAACAGGGAACCAGGGACACGGCCTAAGTGTGGGAAACCGGGCAGAGGCCCCAGTAGCCAGGGCGCCCAGGCCAGGCCGACGTCCACACGGGGCTGAGGGGCAGGCACCCCCACCCTGCGTGCCCAGCACGTCTCCGACCCTGTGGGGACAAGAGCACCTGCTACTTACGGGTCCTGTCGCTAGTGAGTGAGCTTGGACAAGAGCACAAAACAAAAAGGAGGTTCTCAAAACAATTCTCACTTCTAGACAAATGCTCTGCCACTCTGAAAACTGTGTGGGGACACGGACACGGCTCCCAGGGACAGGAACACAGCTCCCAGGGACAGAGACACAGCTCCCAGGGATGGGGACACAGCTTCCAGGGACATGGACACAGCTCCCAGGGACACAGACTGGGCTCCCAGGGACACGGGTACAGCTCACAGGGACACGTGCATGGCTCCCAGGGACATGGACATGGCTCACAGGGACACAGACTCGGCTCCCAGGGACACAGGCACAGCCCCCAGGGACAGGGACACAGCTCCCAGAGACACAGACGCGGCTCCCAGGGGACACAGACACAGTTCCCAGGGACACGGATACAGCTCCCAGGGACATGGACACAGCTCCCAGGGACACGTGCATGGCTCCCAGGGACATGGACACGGCTCCCAGGGACACAGGCACGGCGCCCACCTCCGGGCTGGCCAGCGAGGACACAGGCCTTCATGCCCACGCCACCCCAGCTGCCCACGCGGAGGAGGTTCCTGGCCTGGGCGGGAAGCATCTGGCGGAGTGCGATCGCCCTGCACCTCTCACTCCACCCCGTTCACAGCGAGCGTGGAGTCCACAGAAGCTGCCACTTCAACTCCAACCCGCGCAGAACCCCGCAGAACCCACACCGCTGCACAGGCACCGCGCACCACGACGCCGTTCTCGCCCCTCCCCCGGGACCCTGCCATCCACGACCAATTACAATGCCGCAGCAGCATCTCCTGCACGCACAGGGGGCCACGTCGCTGTCCATCAATATGGGTCTCACAGGGAGGGCGGAACCCACAGGAAGTCCAAGGTCAGAATGGCGGGAACGAGCTCAGGGACCCGAGTGCAGGAAGAGCACCCGGCCACAAGAACGCCTTGCTTTCTAGTTTTGTTTTTAAGATTTATTTGTTTGTTTGAAAATCAAAGTTACAGCGAGAAAGTCACAGATCTTCTATGTGCCGGTTCACTCCCCAAATGGCTGCAATGACCAGAGCTGGGCCAGGCCGAAGCCAGGAGCCAGGGTCCAGGGACCTAGGCCCTTGGGCCATCCTCTGCTGCCTCCCATGCCTTTAGCAGGGAGCTGGATGGGAGTGGAGCAGCAGGGACTCGAACCACTGCCCACTTGGGACTTAAGCAAGACAGGCAGCAGCTGTAACCGCTAAAGCCACAGAGCTGCCCGGCAGACAGCCTGGACAAGGAGCTCCAGAGTTTTCACCTCCACAGTAGGCAGGTCTCCACTCAACAGCCGAGTGGCCCGCACTGCACGTGCTGGGATGGTGCCCTGCCCTGGCCTGGAATTGCTTCTGCCACTGGAGATTCATTTACGTCTTGAAGGCTTTGGGTCTTGCTGAATCCCCTATAAGGAATCTACTGCAGTTGTTGACAAAGCCTTTGAGCCCTGCCGTGTACTGCCCTCTGGTTAGGCACTGACTACTCGGAGCTCGGTGGAAGCTGGACGTGAAGCTCGGGAGACCCCTGAGGAAGAGTGACCTCTCTCCCCCACGCCTCAGCAGACCCGGTCATGAAATTTCCTCACGGCAGAGGAGAAAGAACGATTTGAGATGACACAAGGCACACGCAACACACAGGCCAGGGCGGCCCACTCGGTGACGTGACTTGGTCAGTTCTGTGCGCTCCCTAGGGGTAGACGTCCCAACGTTTCATATGTCTTAACCAAGGGCATCAGAGGCGTGGAGGCAGAAATGCAAACAAGCAGACACTCAGAGAGAGGTGTGCCGTGGGGCCCGAGCCAACGCAGGGGACAGTGGGGCGGG
>CM027409.1:2357021-2369830 GCA_015711505.1 Sylvilagus bachmani
AACGTGGGAACACCTGACTTGTGCAGAGGTGTACAGGCAGGGTGGTGGAAGGCATGGTCTTTAGCAAGAGGCACTGGGTGTAATGGGACCTCCACACAGAAGTCAAAATCCTTCAACCCACACCTCACAGAGGATGCAAAAATTAACAAATTTTTACAATGGTAGAACTTATAGAAGAAAACACAAGAAAATCAAAGTGACTCTGGGTTAGGAGAAGATTTCTTACATAAGAACCAAAAACACACAGGACTCATAAAAGAACAAAAGGATAAGGACTTAAAAAAAAAAAAAAACTTCAATTCGTTGAGGACGGGGTTAGCACAGAGGTCAGGATATCTGCATCCCACATCAGAGTGCCTGGGTTCAGTTCCTGGCGCTGGCTCTGACACTGCAGACCCAGGTGGCAGACCTGGATTGTGTTCCTGGCCCCCAGCACTGGTCCTGCCCAGCCACCCTGCCTATCACAGCATTTCAGACATATACCTGATAAAGGACTTAGATACAGAGTACGTACAAACTTTAAAAATTATCAATAATAATAAAGTCAGATAAAAAGGGGTAAGAGATTTGGCCCGATCCTTCACAAAAGAAGAGAGGGGGAGGGGGAGGTGGCATTGTAGTGCAGCAGGTAAAGCCATCGCCTGCAACGCTGACATGGCACATGGGTGCCAGCTGGAGTCCCAGCTGCTCCGCTTCTCAGCCAGCTGCCTGTTGAGGGCCTGGGAGAGCAGCAGAGATGGCCTGAGTGTTTGGGCCACTGCCACCCACATGGGAGACCTGAACGAAGCTCCTGGCTCCCAGCTTCCGTCTAGTCCAGCCCTGGTTGTTGTGGCCATCTGAGGAGCGAACCAACTGATGGAGGACCTCTCTCTCTCTCTCTCTCTCTCTCCCTAACTCTGCCTTTCAAATAAATAAATCTTTAAAAGAAGAAGAAGGGTAGAGAGGCGGGGCATAGGGGAGCGTGTCCAACAGCATCAGCTACAAAGGGGATGCTGGAACATGCTGACATGCCGTCACAGGCTTGTAGCATAGCTCCGGCTAGGACAGCTGACCACGGCAGGTGTGCGGAAGGAAGCAGGGCCCTGGCATTCCTCCACGCTGCCAGCAGGAATGCAGGTCAAATAGTGCACTGCTTTGCAAAACCGTGTCTTGAACAGTTAACAGCACTTGCCATGCAGTCTAGGTGTGCCACTATGAAGTATCCACGCCATAGAAGAGAAGCCACACACACACACACACACACACACACTACATAAACATACACTGCAGTTATATCTGTGGTAACCCCCGACTGGAACAACATAAGTGGCCCCGTGCTAGCCATTGTAGCCATTTGGGGAGTGAATCGGCGGATGGAAGAGCTCTCACTCTCTTTTCCTTCTATCACCCTGCCTCTCAAATAAATAAATCTTAAAACAAAAATCAGAAAACATATTCACTTACTGCCCACTACTGAAAGAAGAAAGACTCAGCATGGAGTCTCATCCCCCACAGCGTGGGCGGAACAGGCCACAGGGCTGCTAACTCAGCTCCCAGGCACTGCAGACTCCACCTCACTCGGTCTCCTGGCTTCCTGCTTACTCCGGGAGCACGGCTACTAGGAGGCTAAGGAACCCAAACAGGGGTTCTCAGTCTTCAGGGCATTAAAGAAAACATCTGTAAAACCTCAGAAAGACGCCTGGGGGTGGGCGAGTGGCCTGGCAAGCATGGCGCCCAAGTCCCCGTCACAGTGCCTGGGTTCAATCCCCCCCTCTGCTCCTGACTCCCGCAGGCTGTGGGAGACAGCAGCGATGGCTGCAGGACACTGATCCCTGCCACCCACATGGACGACCGCCAATGAGCTCCTGGCTCTGGGTCAGCCCAACCTTGGCTGTCGCGCGGGGACTGCACTGTGGATGGAAGATCTCCATCTCACTCTCTGACTTTCGGATCAATAGATTAAAAAGAAAGAAATCCGAACGGTCGCCCAGAGTGGATCTGATTGGGTCGGCAAGGGACTGTGTTCTGAGCATCAACACAGCTGCCTGGGGCCTGATTCCCATGGCTGGGCCCCGCGGTGGCAGTTTCGGATCCTTGGGGTCTGGTACGAGACCCACCACCACCTGGTGTTCTCCAGGGAGTGCCCGCTGCTGCTCTGAGGGCCACACTGGAGGACCACTGTGGCAAAGCGTCGGGATTTTTTTTTTTTAATTCTCAGGATAGTAACTACAGCCAGTTGGAAATCACTGGTCTCCAACAGTCACTCTCCACTGTTACTGGCATCACCTCAGCGGGTAACAAACAAACAAAAAACACCGAATGCCCTAGTCCCTGCCCCAGAAATTCTTTTTTAATGATCTGGGGTGCAGTCTGGGCCCTGGGAGTTTTAAAAGCAACACACTATTTAAAAGAATCGCACGGCCCGGGATCCCACCGTCCAGCCAGCCTGAGTGTGGGTGCAGGAGCTGCCCCCTCAGTTCCTGGCGCCATTTATCTACAATTGCCCAAGCGTCCGATACTTCCTCCCATTGTAACCGGTGAGGAGTCTTCACAAAGTCCATGGAAAGTGGGCGCCACCTGTTAGTTCCCCTTCCCCCGAGGTGTGCGAAGTCGCCTTGCACTGGCAGGTGTGCTGTGAAGCCCGGCGCGGGGCCGCCCGGAGCGCCCAGTCACAGCCCCCAGCGCCCTGTTCCCGCTTCAGGCCAGGCAGAGGACGCCGAGCCCTGGGGCCTGTGGTCTGGGGGGCCTCTCGGACCTCCGGGAATTCCAGGCAGAAAATGCCCAGAGCGCCTGTGCCTGCACCCTGGGGCAGCTCTTCCTCACTCCTAGTTAACGCATTTCTTCCACTTCCTCATGCTAAAAATAAAAAGCAAGAACGCCCCCGATTTCTCCCCTCAGGTGACTCCCGTGGAACAAGCGAGAAGGCGGCCGGGAGCGGGGAAGCCGTGTGAGGCCCGCGTGACACCCGCGCCTCAGCTCCCGCCTGCCGCACGGGGGCGCTGCCGCAGGCGCAGGGCAAGCCTGCCGGAGGTCCAAGTGCACAAAGCCCAGATTGCCTACTGAGCGCTGGACGGGATGCCCCCTAGGGTGGCTGAGCCCCAGCCTGGCACAGCACTGCTTTTCCAAGGCCTGGGACGTGGCACCCCGCAAAGGGCTCTGCAGTTAGGGTAACTCCTTCCAGGCATAAGATTTGGAGGATCGAGTTACACAGCTTAGTTGGTGACAAGTCTTTCAGGAGTTTAGGCTGCTATGGAACCATAATAAAGTGGTGAAATTATCAATAGGATATAACGCGATTGATCCAATCTGTTCATCTTAGAAAGAAGCGTCAGCAAGATGACTGATGGCACAAGAACAAAAAGCCTGAGAGCCATGCTGACGTCTCACCTAATAACAAAGCAGGCCCCATGTCCCTGCCCTGCTAATCCAGCCCTCCCTGCCCTGCTAATCCAGCCCTCCCTGCCCTGCTAATCCAGCCCTCCCTCTCTTGACCAGCCCTGCGCGGCCTGGACTGCTGGACACACCACTCTGTGAAGAGTCCAGCCTCAGCCTGAGCTCTCCTCACTCCTCCCAAGCTCTCTCCCTGCAGCCCAGCAGCTCCGCCGCAGAGTCCAGCCTCCACCTCAGCCTCAGCCCAGACGGCTCCAGCTCACCCTGGGATCTCACAGGACCTCTAGAAAGAGCCAAGCCTCCCTCTGTCTCGGCATCCCAGCTTTAACTCAGACCCCCAAGCCTCCCTGCCACTCTGTACTCTATTAACCGCTAGTCTGTACGGGAAGGTGCTCGCTCTCTCTGCCGTGTGTTCCCTGGAGTGGGCCCCTCCCAGGCTTTGTTCTGGATAAACCTGGTCTGGCTGTGGCTTCCTGCTCTGTCTCCTCTTTCCTGACAATGACGTTGAAGCCGACCAATCACCTGAACCTGCATCACTGAGAGACATGGTCCACTGAGGGCCAGGTCCTGGGACTGCCAGAGCTTTCACCACTGACTCACCAGCGATGAGCTCCATGGCACCTGGCTGAGGACCAACAACTTAAAGATCCTAAAATCGTGCCATAAATCAAGCTTGGTGTCTACTGTCGAACCAACTCCACTCTGAGCCATATCATCTGCAAGAACTCGTAAACACATCAGCCACTCCTGCTGACAGAGTTCTTTGGATTCCAAATGCAGTATGAAGAGGTTGTCGATCCCTACCTGAGCCCTAACAACAATAGCCAAACATCAACCCCAAATGGAACTGCAGGGCTTTGCGGGCCAGGCCCCTTTCTCCTTATTTTAACGGCTAAGCCAAGACTCGTGCTGTCAGAAGCAGCAGTCAGCTGCTCGGTCTGCACCAGTCCCAGGCACCTGCTTCCTCTGGTCCGGAGGCCGATGGCACACCATACAAACAAACGCCATGGGAGAGAACTGCACAGGAAGATGCTCCCTTTAAAGCCCTCAAGGAGGCTCTTCCTGCTGCCATCCAACACTACAAATCTGCTAACAGTTCCGTTCAGGACCTGGGACGACACAGCAGCAGCACAGAGTTTCCTTAGCCTGTTCCATGAGCGTGTGTACAGGAGTCCCATAGGGTAGGAAATCACCTTTAGCTCCTACGCACCAGGAAAGGGCCGTCTGTTCTAGAATCCTGGCAAGCACCCCACACAGCAGTGGCTACCACGAACTGCACCTCTGCTAAGTCCTTTCATAATGGAACTGGAGATCATGATGCTACGTGAAACAATCCAGACCCACAAAGACAAATCTCACAGGCATTCCCTTATTCGTAGAAGCTGATCTAGAGAGAGAGGACGAAAACTGTGAGGATGTCATCTCCTTCAGTATACAATTACAAATATTGCTTCACCAAACCATATCACGCGATTTACCCTTCTTTCCCCAAGTAATGATCGTTGTCACGAGTCCTTCACTCTGATATTACTATGGATGATTTCAAGAAAAAACAGCAAATCGGTGAATGTATGTAATGTCTGTATTTGAGGTGACTGTGGCAAATGTTTTTTAAAACACAGTAAAATAAGGGGTGAGGGGAGTTCTTTCATAACCTGGATCACCTTCTTTAGATCCGTAGGCACTGGAGAAATGAGCGGGGTTGTAACAACTCAGCCCCATGTGGGCTGGTAACCCTCAGACCACAGGTGCGTGAGAAGCCTCTGAGAGCTCCTTCAAACGCACGATTCACAGCCTGACTCGCGGCCTGACTCCTGACCTGACTGACTCATGGCCGGTGGAGCAGCCTGCATGGGACCTGAGAGTCCACACTTCTCATAAGCTGCCTGCTGATGCCAATGCTGCTGGTCTGAGGACCACGCTGTGCGAACCACGGCTGCAGGGGCTCCCCCGGGACACTGGTATCAGTTACGATTCTTTGGGCCTGTGCTGTCCTGGCTTCTCAGCTGACACCACCTGCTGCTGAAGGCATTGCAAATGCACACTTTGCTTCGACACAGAAGTCATAGTTTATGCAAAGATACTACCACGCAGCTGGATCTGCTGAGTGAGCAGCCTTGTGCCATGAGCCTCCAGAGAGCGCGGGGGAGGGTGGGACTCCACAGTGCAGCCCCACAATTCCTGCTGAATGTCTGCTGAAATCTGGTTATTATCTTATCCTTACAAATCTTCATCTTGGAATTTCGAGTTAGCCCTTACATAAGCCCGATTCTGCTAACTGAAATCTGTAAGCACACTCCAATAGTTTGAGCTGCTCAGATTTTGACAAGACGATAATAAACAGCAACCGAGCAATGCTTAGTCTCTGTTTATGCTCACTTCCTTTCTTCCACGATCATCCTTGGTTAAATGTTAACGTGTGGCTTTGTCATGAAACAAAGTGATCACTTCCGGAAGCGCTTGCAGCGCCCTCTGGAGTGCAAACATACCTTATCCAACTTGACAAAATGTTCCAGTCCAGCTTCCAAGGGATTGGTATCACAGTTCATCTGAAAGGAGAACACACTTGTGGGTGCGAAGCATCTCCACAGCACCACTTTCGTCCGATGTCTTTGAGGAGAGAGAACAGTGTGACTTCTGAACAGATTCTGAAAGAGGCCAGTTACGGACTGGTCTCTAAGACACTTTTTTCACCCAACATTCAAGTGCAGCCTTCCACAAACACCGTCATGCGGACATGGTTAATGTAGAAGCTGCAATTGCTTGTTTCCGGGGCCTTTTATTTTAACCAACACCTGAAGGGGTAGCACATAGCGTGCCTTCTAGAAATAGCCCTTCGCACCTCTTATGTAAAAACTTTATATAAGTGCTTTTGGGAAAGTTGTGTAATTTACTGACTTTACAATCATCCAACCATCCGTGCAAGGAGAAGGAAAGGCGGGTGGTAGGAAAACAGCTTCTCCTGAGTTCAGAAGGAAGAACTGAGGACACAGACGCTGAGTTTCAGTCTTTGCAGAAGCAGTGGGATCACTTCCGTATAAACCCAGCTGGGGCTGAGCCGGTACTTGGCAACGGACCGGAAGTGAGTGATTTTTGTCTCTGTTTTGTTGCTCGCTTTGACTGTAAGGGAACTAACTAATCTAACCTCTTCCCTCAAAAGTGGTCAAAATCTCAAAGACAACTCAGCACTTGCAGAACCCAAAAGAACAGTAACTTGTTTTACGTGCTAGAAAATCTTGTCTCATATTTCTTAAACAGTTTGAGCTACTCTCAAATTAATTTTGATCTGCTCAAAGTTTCAGAATTCTTAAGTAAAAACCAGAGACGCCTGAGGGATGCAGCACCACTAGAGGGCGCTCTAGCACCACCGGAGCCAGCAGGGCCGGCACTGGGCCACAGACTGCCTGGGTAGGGGTGGTGGTGGGGGAACGGGGACGGAGAGGCATCAGATCTCAACGCCTGGTAGCGCCTGGCCCTTGATGGACTCCGGTGCCGCAGGGTGAATCCTGCGCTTACAGGAAAGCAGAGGTTCTGGAAAGTTCGTTGTTCTGAGGTGGAGATAACTAGGCCTGGGAGTCCCCACTCTGGGACTTTTATTTTTTAAATCACTGTCCCTTATCTCGGCTCTCAGGCCCGAGACCACAACATCTTCCAAGGGAACGATCAAATCTGAACGAGTGAGAAGTCCAGAGAGAGCCCGCTGCACCACAGATAAGGCCAAGTCTGTCTGACCACTGCCCGGCTGCTTACTGTGTGGGCTGGGCCAGGCTGGGCGCCGGGACTGTGCGTAAAACGAGGGCAGGCACAACAGGGGACTAAGAAGTCGTGCAGGTGACGAAGGCGTGTGGAAGGGACAGCACTGCTCGGATAGGGACTGGGGAGCAGCTTAGCCTGGCGGGGAAGGTGCTGGCTGGTGTGCCCTGTCACACACGGGAGTGTCTCTTTCACACCCGGCCCCAGAAGCTACTCCAGCGCCCCGCCAATGCAGGCCCTGGGAGGAGGGAGGGGTGGCCCGGGTAAGTGGGGTCCTGACACCCACAGGGGACGCCTGCCTTGCATTCCCGGCTCCCAGCTTGGCTGCTGCTGCTGCCTCCACCCACCATCTCTATCTCGCTATCTCTCCCGCCCTCCCCCAGCCAAGGAAGGAAAGGAGGGAGGGAGGAAGGAGTGGCGGGCAAAGGCTAGACCAAGGCATGCTGGGCCGTGACCCTGACCACAGAATGTGTGTCAATTCACCGAAACACGAGAGCCGAGGAGGAAACGTGTAGGGATGTGAACCGGGTGCTCCATCCCACAGGCCAGAGGCAGGGGTCCGGCCCCGCGGGAGCAATCAGCAGAACAAAGGTGCAGGCAGAACTCCCAGGAACACTGGCCAGGGAGCCCTCACGGAGTGCGAAACCTCCTCTCCCCACCCTGGGTGACCCCAGGCCAGGCACAGGGGAAGCAGCGCCGGCCCCGTGGTGTGGTGAGGGGCGCCCTCGCACCTCGGCGCCCCAGGCGCGGAAGGCCTTCTCCAGGCGCAGGACGTTGAGGGCGTAGGTCCCGAAGTCGGCGATGCCCTCCTCCTGGCCAGCGTTCATGATGGCCTCGTAGAGGGCCGCGGAGTCCTCGCGCCTGTGGTACAGCTCCCACCCCAGCTCGCCTGCAACACACGCGCAGGGTGAGGGCTGCCGGCCCCAGGCCTGACGCCTGGCCGCCAGAACACCACACGCACACACCACAGGTGCTACCGAGTGTAAAAGACCGCTGGCAAAAAGTTGTCCTGGGGCACCAGCTGTGGCCATGCCCAGCCCAGCCCTGACTCCCACGTGGAGACTGGCGCGTGGCACGTGGCTCTCGCCACACAGATGGGTGATCTGTACCCTGGACCCCAGCCTCTCCACGAGGTGAATGATGATGTCGTAAATTTGATCAAGATAGGGGGTTCAAGTCCAGATACCCCAACACCCACCCTGTTGCCCAAAGAAGCAGCGGGCTTACGAACAATCAGCAGACAGCTGTGGGGAGCTGTGGCTTGGGACTCGAGCCATGTCCCACGTTCCATGTCCCACATCCCACGTCTCCCCTCTGCCCATTCCATTCACCATCAGGACTACAAGCAAAAGTCAGCAGAAAGGGAACCCACACCCAGGGAGTGCTGGGGCTTCTACTCACTCACCATCCCACGCCCAGGGAGTGCTGGGGCTTCTACTCACTTACCATCCCACGCCCAGGGAGTCCTGGGGCTTCTACTCACTCACCATCCCATGCCCAGGGAGTCCTGGGGCTTCTACTCACTCACCATCCCACGCCCAGGGAGTCCTGGGGCTTCTACTCACTCACCATCCCACGCCCAGGGAGTGCTGGGGCTTCTACTCACTCACCATCGCCACAGGCTGCGGGAAGATGAGGCTAGGAGTGGAGGGGTGGGAGAGGGAGATGACCCTGGGAGCAGCTAAGGCCTCTGTCACCAGGTGCCCCTTGCTCCCAGTGCTGAGGGCTGATGGGGATGGGTTCCTCCGTGTGCCGCAGGACAGGAGCCACCTGCAGCTGGGCGGATGCTGGGGGCACACAGCACTTCTGTGACCAGACAGGGAAGCCTGGAGGACCTTGGCCGTGAGCCCGAGCACCAGCAGGGAGCTGGAGCCCGACCACTCCTGTCTGTGCCGGCTGGCTGCTGTGCACACTGTCAGTGCTGGAGGAAGCCTTCCTACACAACGCAAGGCCCTAGGAAGGGGGCTCGAGGGGAGACTGTCCCAGGGACATCGCCCTGAGTGTTCCCAGAGAGTCTGCTGGCCTGGACATTCCCATTACCCCAGCATAGCCTCTTCCCACTTGTCAGCTACTCTGCTCCACAGTCAGCTACGGACCTGGAGTAAGACAGGAAACCTGTGCAGCTCTGTCCAGAGTGGGAGGTGGGCAGAGGAGACCTCCCTCACAGCCACATGGAAAACAGTGAGTGTGTGGGTGTGAGAGTGTGTGTAAGCGTGTGGGTGGGTGGGTGAAAATGCATGTGTCAATGACAGTATGTGTATGAGTGTGTGTGCAAGTTTGAGTGTTTGAGTGTATGAGTGAGGGTGTGGTTGTGTGTGAGTGTGAGTAGGGAGATGTGTGAGTTTGAGGGTGTGTGTAGGTGTGAGTTGAGTGTGGGTAGGTGTGTGCGTATGTTTGCATGTAGGTGTGAATGTGTGAAGTTGAATATGAGTAGGTATGGATGTGGGCAGATGAGCATGTGTGTCTGTGTGTGGGTGCACACACACATTTCTGGTAGCTCCTTTAGCCCTCGGGCCGTTTTCTGGTTCTTACCGGTGTAAGAGATCCTAATGGCCGTCACGGGAACGTGGGCGACCTTGAGGGGCTTGACCTGGAGGAACTTGAAGGCGCCATCGCTGAGATCCTCCGAGGTCAGTTTCTGCAGGACCTGCCTTGCCCGGGGCCCGGCCACGCCAAGGACGCCCAGCTCATCAGTGGTGTTGCTGATTTCAACTTCATATCCACCTCTCACGGCTGCTTCTTCAATCCATCTGTGCTCAAGGCATAATCATCGTGTGAAATACGGCCTGGATAAGGCACTCTGGTGACACCCGAGCTCTGTGAAGAGGCACTTTGTGTCTGGGATCATCAGAGGCCCCAGAGACACATTTCTTGCTGTTAGCACGGAGGAAGCCCAGGCCTGAGACACTCAGCGATCTCTAAGTCACGCCTTACAAACCTGGGGGCGATTTTCCACGGCACAGAGCACCCTTCAGTTGAAACTGTCTCTGCACGTCACTCTTTCCAACGGTGACAGCCTTACTGCATTTAAACGAATGATACAAGTGCCAAAAATTAATGGAAACCCACTGTTCGCTGAAATCTGTACACAGGATGGCACACTTGGGCCACCACAGGTCAACAGTGCACCTGCCACAAGATGTGCGAGCGCCCTAACATCACCAGGAAAAATCCAGTGCCAGTTCCTGAGTCTTGATGAGTTACTGGAGTTCAGCAGGAGGTTGGCGAACTCACTGAGTGGCCACTGAAGCTACACAGGTCGACTGTGACATTCCTGTCTGGATTTACATGAAGAGAAGCCATCACGGATGGGAACACGTGACTCGCATCATTCCACAGCAGTGGTGAGAACCCATCAGGGGAAGCCATGTATCATGTAATATAATGACACTCCAAAGATTTCCGCACTGTTAGACTAGAGACCACAGACGTCCTGGCCGACCAGCAACTTAGCTGGGGGCCGCAGAGCACCAAGGGTCACCCACAGGGTGGAAAGCCCCAGAAGACAGTCAAGAGAGGGGCCGAAACTGGCTGGCTGGAGCAAGCTGCTTCGACCCGCACCTCTGTGAGGAACATGGGGGTAGGGGTGAGGAGTCTGGCACAGTGATTACGCTTCACCTATGGAGGTAGGAAGATCAGAACCACAGCCCCACACATAGTCCTTCTATGGACTATGGGGCTTGGGGCTTGGGGTCCTCACCCCAAGACTTCTCTATGTGAAGTTTGTGTGAAATGATCAGACCTAACAAGAGTTACAGTTACGCTTTCAAGTCCTGGTGACAGGAAGCTTGGTGTGAGGCACACGGTGTCTCCCCAGGTGCGCCCTTACCTGAGGTCATGGAGCTCTGACCCGGAACCAGTTACCAACAGGAAGTCACCGGGAGCCCGATGAGACACGGTCAGCTCGGCATACACTCGGCCTTTTGGGGTCAGCATGTGGCTTATGTTGGTAAAGCCCACCTGCACAGAAGCAGGCAGCGTGGCGTGAGACACGAGGCTGTCAGCTATGAAAAGCTTTTTTTTTTTTAAGAGGAAAATCAAACTGCCAAGATTTATTTAACTTTTTCTTTCACAGAAAATACAGTAAGTATGTAATGTAAACACTGACAGAGGAAATAAAGTACCAGGATCAGGAAGACAAAGGAATCGGATAATACTCTTGCTTCAGTGCTACACTGCTTCCTGATTTCATTTGTAGTATGAATCACATGGTCATATAAATTGGAAAAATGAAAGGCAACATTCAGATTTACAGATACACCAGAGAACTTCTGAAATCCAACAGTGGCATATGGAAGTCTGATCTTTCTGTTGCAAAAAAAATTAAAGTTGAACACATGTCCATTTATCCATTTACCCAAGGCATTTAATGTAGGAACATAAAAACAGATTAGCACATGAGTTTTAATATGCCTGTGGAGGAAAAGATTAAATTGTGCCTCTTTTCCCTCCTCAGAGAAAATAAAATCCACCAAATTAAAAGCAGAGCTGTCTGACACTGGCCAGAAGACTAGAGTCACAGTGAATTCTTATTTAAAAAAAAAAACTCCCAGGAAATGCAAACAAGTAAAGGATTGTCATTGGTACCTTGCCCAGACAGTCACCCCATAGCTCACGCTGCAGAATCACATGAGATTTTCAAGGCTCTTTCTCAGAAATCCAAACTAGCAAAAATTACCCAAATTAATGGTTGGGATAAAGAATCAAGGTGTTCAAATATCAGTGCTTTGTCAAGTTGTAAATATGACCTGTGGGTTCGTACCTGCAAACCCAACCTAAGGTCAATGCCGAGGTCTCCATGTCAACAATTATTTAAAACTACTTGTCATAAAATTTGCACTTTACTTAATGGTAGTCACGGTTAACTTCCTGTCCACATAGTTAAGCAAAGTCGCAAGTCCTGAGTGAATTCAGTCAACCGGAAGTTAAAATAACATGGGTTTTTGGAAAAAATGAGGAGCTGGAGAATGAAACGGGTGGGAACTCCGGACATTGTGTTTACCTTGGGGATGACGTTGGCAAAGAGACTGTCCAGCAGTGTGACGGAGTCTCGGCCTTTGATGTGGAACTTCCCGAAGGGTGACAGGTCGATCACCCCCACCTTCTGCATAACCTGTTCGTACTCGGACCCCACAGGCTCAAACCAGTTCGTGCGCCGGAAGCTTGGCCTGGAACCAAGTGTTGTTATAAAACGGTGGTCACTCACTTTCTAAACACATAAGGACCAAGGACACTTCAAGAAACTCCACTCATCTGGAAAATTCTACAGGGTGGAGGCAAGGGCTGAGAGCTGGAAGATGAAACTGTGATTTGAAAGCGGAGCTTTCAAGTAACTCATCCGCCCCCTGGACCAGTGCCCAGGAGGGAGGCACTCGTTAGCCACAGTGACACTGACCCCGCGGCTCTGGGCTGGAGCAGTCTGGACGTGAAGTGAAGCCCGGTGCTATTCACGCCTGCTTGCAGGTCACAGTCTCCTGGACAGCATTTGGAAGCCGCCAGTGGTGGGGCTTCATTAATGCAGAGTATCTAGGGGGAGGAGCTCTCAGACCCAGGGCTTCTCAAATGCTAATATGAACACTAGTTGCTTGCCTTTGTTCAGATCCAGGTGCTGCTGCCCCAGGCCTGGGCTGGGGCCTGGGTGTGTGTCCAAGTGGGCTCTCAGGTGACGCCCATGCCATCGCCCCCCC
>CM027409.1:2369930-2392166 GCA_015711505.1 Sylvilagus bachmani
GGTACGTAGGCTGCAAAGCCAGCTGCCAGCAGGTTAGTTGTGAAGAAGGCAAACAACACTGTGGCTGGACCCAAAGAGCCAGCAGTGAGGAGGAGAGCTGGCGCCTGAGTGGTTTAGGGAAAAACAACCCCCATATGGTCAATGTGTGCTCTAGACTGGCTGCTCAGGGAGCCCAGACGTGTTCCTGAACTGCCCTCCCCCACTATGCTTTGCATCATTTAGATTTGGTCCTTAAGTAGACATCAAACCCATCTACAGAAGCGAAGTGACGGCTGGGAAATCAAGGCCACTGCTTAACCACCAGGCTTGCTTTTTGCTTTCTCTTGGTTTCTGGATTCTCATGAGAAAACAGACATAACCACCACTAAACCCAGCACAACAATGGCATGTGACATCCAGGGTGTGGGGGGGGATCAGAGGACATTCTGTGGGGCTGGCATTTGGCACTGTGGTCAAGTTGCCATCTGCGTCGCCTGCACACCATAGGGATGGGTTTGCATCCCAGCTGCTCTACTTCCCATCCAGCTCCCTGCTCCAGGGCCTGGGAAAGCAGTGGAGGATGGGACAAATATCTGGACTGCTGCACCCACGTGGGAGACCCTGAAGAAGCTCCAGGCTCCTAGCCTTGGATTGGCTCAGCTCTGGCCATTGCAGCCATCCGGGGAGTGAACCAGTGATGGAAGATTATCTCGCTCTCACTCTGCTCTTTCAAATAAATAAAGTAAAACTTGGAAAAAAAAAAAAAAAGAGGACATTCTTGGGGTGTGCTCTATGAAACGCTAAACAAACGATGCTCTCCCCTAACTTATCAACTGTGCTATCACTGCAGGCTTAGAAAGCCCTCGCTTTGAGCCATTTTTTAAGCAAGATTTTTCATTTGAAAGGCAGAGTTACAGGGAGAGACCATCAGGAAAACACCCAGCACAAGGGGTGGCACCTGGTCCAGCTACAGGACGCGTGGGGCCAGTGTCACCTGGGCTCAGCTACGACTCCGGCCAGAAGATGATCTGTGTAGGGAGAGGCTGGGGAGGCACGCTGTAGGGGGGGCAAGTGGCTCCTCTCTGCTGCCCCTCCCCCCGCCTCGTGGCTTCTCCCTGGGTCAGGCCCTGCCTTACCTGTACTGGGAGTCCTGGCCAGGTCTGTAGAACCAGTGGGGCTGCTCCCAGCCTGCGTGAAAGCCCATGGAGCACCTGGGCTGCAGGATGCTGTAGAGCCCGCTGACCCGCTGTGTCGGCCGCCCGGCGAAACGCTCTTCTTTAGGATAGCCGACTGCATGGGGCAAACAGGCATGGTCAAGAGCAGCCAACTGGTAACACAGCGCCACAAAGGGACCCAGCAGATGGACACTGAAGCACCTCGTGTGCACGTACTTAACGTAAAACACAAAGCCGTCACCTTCACTGACCCTCAAAGGGTAACGTAAATCACTCAATAATCGGGATCTGAAGTCAATTCTGCACTCCACACAGCAGGCACCAGTGCACACACCCCTTGGGCCTCAGAGGCACCGTACTGCCCAGGGTCCCTCACCACGACAGAAGAAAGGTGCTCCACCATCACAGCTGTGCAAGGCAGCCCTGCGGGTGCGTGGCGGACAAGACGCACACGCTCGCCCCTTACCCACGTTGTTGAACCCGTAGGACTCTCTGGCTTTGGCCTCGGTGTACTGGGGAGTGGTCCATCTGCCGTAGCGGTTGGGGTCCAGTTCTATGAGGTCAAAAGGAGGCTCCCCCTGCAGGATCCACTCGCTGAGGTACTTCCCGATCCCGCCAGCATGGATGATGCCGTAGCTTCCGAACACAGAGACAGAAACCCCGTCACTGACACACGCTGGTTTCAAATACCAAACACATCTGGATACTTCACAGGGTCTCAATGCTGGAGGGCTCTGTTCTTAGAACTCACAAGTACCAGGGCCCTACACTGTCCACTGGTCCTAAAAACCACGTATTCAGGCATCCAGACCCAACACGCTCCTTTGTTTTCAGTCTCAAGAGTGGCACAGCTGCAAGTTAGCTCCTGGCTGGTATAGAACAGGTGGCAGAGAAGGGGCCACTGTGTAGGGGAAGCATGTGTCGTGTAAGAGTCCTGGCCACGCAGACTTGGTCCAGCCCGCTCCCTTAGGAGGCGACCTCTGTCACTGGACAGGGACGTGATCTCAGCAGCATTCAAGCCAGAAGGGCAAGAAGGGAGGGCACTGGGGACAGGAACGCTGGACCCCATATTCTGCAGGGAATGAGTCACTTGGTGGGGAAGGCACTTGTTCCCATCTCCATGGGAGGTGGTTAGGGGACAGGCAGACTCTCACCACCACAGCCCTGCACAGGACACGGTCAGGGGACAGGCAGACTCAACCCCCACAGCCCTGCACAGGACATGGTAAGGGGACAGGCAGACTCACCCCCCTACAGCCCTGCATAGAACACAGTCAGGGGACAGGCAGACTCACCCCCCTACAGCCCTGCATAGAACACAGTCAGGGGACAGGCAGGCTCTCACCCCACAGCCCTGCACAGGACACGGTCAGGGGACAGGCAGACTCACTCCCCTACAGCCCTGCATAGAACATAATCAGGGGACAGGCAGACTCACCCCCCTACAGCCCTGCACAGGACACGGTCAGGGGACAGGCAGACTCAACCCCCTACAGCCCTGCACAGGACACGGTCAGGAGACAGGCAGACTCAACCCCCACAGCCCTGCACAGGACACGGTCAGGGGACAGGCAGATTCTCACCATCACAGCCTCTCTGTAGGACATGCTTTAAAACCCAGCAGAGGATTGCATGTTGGATATTGGAACGTAGGGTCACAGCTGCACATTGGCCATGTTCCCTGCTACCTTCTCCGCGCATCTCACCAAGGTCTTTTCTCTGGGTTCCTCTATACTAAGTAAAGAGGCTGCTAGGAGCTGAATGAGTCAAGTCCTAGGAGGGGGCCCAGCACAGGATCCCCGCGAGCAGACATCAGTCACAGAAGCCAGGGAATCTCCAGTGACAGCAGCTCAATAGTGAGAGCCAGAGTTTCCAATGCCCCGGGAACCTCAGCCAAGACCAGAAATGCTGATTCTCCCACCCGGAGACAGCAGCGGTGCTATTTTAGAAAAATGCGTGGTCAGTTTGTTACGGGGATGTTTCTCAAAGAGAATAGGAGGGCAGCACGAGGCCTGGGCCACAGAGCACAAGCACTGAGGACAACAGAAGAAACAGCCAACTAATGTGGGGAAGGCAAATGGAATTCCCAAGCTGTGATGGGACAGTATAGGACGTGTGACATCAGTATCCATGGATTCATGGCACAAAGGTTAGAAATGAGACACCGAGTCAACAGGGTCATCAGTGAGGACACACACTTGAGGACACCCAACATGGAAACGGCCAGGAATAACGGGAATGGCAGGAAACACAGAGAAAGTTCTGGAAAACCATTACGCTCCTGAGCACTAATCCTTATAAACTACTCCAGAGACTATACCATTGCATAGTCAGTGCTTAAAATGTGTGTTCATGGCCAGCTAATCCTCTGCCTGTGGCGCTGGCACCCTGGGTTTTAGTCCTGGTTGGGGCCCTGGATTCTGTCCCAGTTGCTCTTCTTCCAGTCCAGCTCTCTGCTGTGGCCCGGGAAGGCAGTGGAAGAAGACCCAGGTGCTTGGGCCCTGCACCCATATGGGAGACCAGGAGAAGCACTTGGCTCCTGGCTTTGGATTGGCACAGCGCGCCATCCATTGCAGCCATTTGGGGGGTGGACCAACGGAAGGAAGACCTTTCTCTGTCTCTCTCTCTCACTGTCTAACTCTGCCTGTCTAGAATAGAATAGAATAGAATAAGTGTTCCTCATATTATTCCCTGGGTATAAAGGGTAGAAAATTCTTATGCACATGCACGTGTCCCTCCCACACAATGCTTCTTTCCCAGAGATGGTGGAGCAGACTGAGCTAAAACAGTGACTCTACAAGAAGCGCAGAGCCTCACCCGAAGCCCACAGCCACCCAGTAGTTGCGGACCCCCTGGTGGGGCCCCACCATGGGCAGGATGTCAGGGGTGTAGGTGATGGGGCCGTTGACCACGTTGACGATGTCAGCCTTTTTCAAGACCGGGATCATCTCCATGGCAATCTCCAGGTGTTCCGTGATCCGGTCCAGGTCGGCCTCAAAGAGCTCCTTCCCAAAACCTGCAAAGCCAGCCACTGGAGTCAGGGCGCCACAGCCCCACGGACGGGCGCTCCCCAGTGGGGCCGTCTGTGAAAGGTGCCCAGGGAGCCGCTGCCTGTTGTTGTTTTAAATCCACACTTGATATTTCCTATCTGTACCATCAATGCCACTGTTTTTGAAATAAAATCAGTTCATCATTTTTAGTTAATAGAACATTTAAAGGCAAACCTGCTAAGTTTCCATTATTTAATCCAACCACAGTTTTGGAAGGAAAAAAAACCCCGCGGGCTGACAATATGGCATAGCGGGTAAAGCCACCATCTGCAATGCCAGCATCCTATGCGGGCACAGGTGGTTCACGTCCCTATGGCTCCACTTCCCATCCAGCCTCCCAGGGAAAGCAGCAGAAGATGACCCAAGAGTTTGGGCCCCTGCTACCCACATAGGAGACCTGGAGGATGCTCCTGGCTCCTGGTTTCAGCTTGGCCCAGCCCTGGCCATTGCAGTCATCTGGGGAGTGACCCAGTGGATGAAAGATCTCTCTCGGTCTCTCCCTAACTCTGACTTTCAAATAACTAAGTAAATCTTTAAGGAGAAAAAGAGGCTCCTGTTTCACTCCCGAGGTGGAAGTCTCTCCTGGACACTGGGAGCAGTGGACACTACTCCAGGGTCTGGGCTGCTGGGTTCGGGACCCCCTCCATCTCTCCCTTCAGGAACGGCAAGGGGTCTCCTTCCACCAGCCCCCACCAACAGCCAGGGGCTGTGCTCTGTGACAAGAGGCGGGTTGGGAGCACCACCAACTTGGCCTAAAGTCGCCAAGGCTTCAGAGGCCACACAGAGGAGCTTCCCAAAGAAGGGAACCACGGGGGGCTTCCCCTTGCACCTGCTGGGGCCTGCGTGGTGGGTCAGCCTCACGGAGGCCCAGACATCACCACAGGTTGCACCTGGACATGTGGGCCTCAGCCCAGGCACTGAGAGCTGAACTCCAACCCTGGCATGGAGTAGCGGCTGCCAGGGACAGGCAGGCAGAGAGGGAGCCCTCCCTGGGAGGAGTGAGGCTGCTGGGGCCCAGGTGCACAGAGCCTGCTCAGCTTCGCCTTTTGCAAGGGCAGGGGAGCAGGAACAGGGGAGGTGGGCACATTCCCTAACTGATCCAGGCGTGATTCTCCAACTGCCACCTCCCCCACTTCTCCATATTCCCAGGAATGCTTCCGTGCCTCCCTATAAAGAGCAAAACCTGAGAAACCTCCTTAAGCAGCCCCTCCTCAATCCAGCTCTGCAGGGGGAAGCATCAGGCAGCTCAGGTCACCCTGAGGCAGCCCAGGGCCATGCACGTCCAAGCGCCTAGAGTTCAGATCCTCCCCGCTGACTCAGCTCCCTGCTAACATGCATCCTGGGGGGAAGCAGCTGACGCTCAAATACGGGGGTCCCTGCCCCCTACCGGGAGACCCGGATGGAGCCCCTGGCTCCTGGCTGCTGCCTTGCTGGGCTCCGGCTGTTCTGAGCGATTGGGGAGTGAACCAGCAGCTGGGAGATCTCTATCTGCATCCTTCCCTTTGCCTTTCAAATAAAAATGGAATCTAGCTCTGCAGAACCCGCTCCTGAAAGACAAAAGCACAAAGCAGTCCCAGCTCCCACGGACTGCGAGGGAGAAAGGGCAGCAGCTCCCACAGGAGCCCAAGGCCTGAGCCTCCCCTCCCCGGGCCCGGCACCCAGCCCCCCCTCTGCGCTGTCCTCCGCGGCTTCATCCTGAGTAGGGCGGACATCCCGCCTGTAGCACCGTCCTGCTTCTCCACAGAAGCACCATAGCTGCTGCATGCAAACCTTGAAACCAGACCAAGCAAGCCACAGAGGGAGGCAAGAGCACCCAGGAGTCCTGAACCCACCTGAGGGGCCCCGTCAGTGACCAGGAGTCCTGACTCACCTGGAGGGGCCCCGTCAGTGACCAGGAGTCCTGAACCCATCTGGAGGGGCCCCGTCAGTGACCAGGAGTTCTGACCCACCTGAGGGGCCCCACTGGTGACCAGGAGTCCTGAACCCACCTGGAGGGGCCCCATCAGTGACCAGGAGTTCTGACCCACCTGAGGGGCCCCGTCAGTGACCAGGAGTCCTGACTCACCTGGAGGGGCCCCGTCAGTGACCAGGAGTCCTGAACCCACCTGGAGGGGCCCCATCAGTGACCAGGAGTTCTGACCCACCTGAGGGGCCCCACTGGTGACCAGGAGTCCTGACTCACCTGGAGGGGCCCCATTAGTGACCAGGAGTCCTGAACCCACCTGGAGGGGCACTGTCAGTGACCAGGAGTTCTGACCCACCTGAGGGGCCCCACTGGTGACCAGGAGTCCTGACTCACCTGGAGGGACCCCGTCAGTGACCCAGGAGTCCTGAACTCTCATCTTCTCCTGACGCTCATAGGGGCCCAGCAGAAGTCCATCCCTCTCCTGGCGCACGTAGTAGGACCCTTCCAAGTCGCGGAGCACAGCGAGTTCTCGTTTCAAAGCCTTCACCTCGGGGATGGTGGACGTGACGAGGTACTGGTGCTGGACCGGAATGAGAGGATGCTCCAGGCCGATCATTTTGCCCACTTCACGAGCCCAAAACCCTAAGTCAAACAATCGTTAGAAAACGTCATCACACGCGCGGGGCAAGTGACCACAGCAATTCCTACTAAAACTCGACAGCTTGAGTGCTCTCAGAACGTCAGAACAATCTGCACATTCCGTGGCTGCAAACTAGAAGCAGAGGGGGTGGCGCTGTGGTGTAGCGGGCAAAGCCACCACCTGCAGTGCCAGCATCCCATGTGGGAGCAGGTTTGAGACCCGGCTGCTCCACTTCCCATCTAGCTCTCTGCTATGGCCTGGGAAAGCAGTAGAAGATGACTCAAGTCCTTGGGCCCCTGCACCTACATGGGAGACCCAGAAGAAGCTCCTGGCTCCTGTCTTCGGATCAGCGCAGCTCTGGCCGTTGTGGCCATCTGGAGAGTGAACCAGCGGATGGAAGACCTCTCTCTCTGTCTCTCTGTCTCTCTGTCTCTGTCTCTCTCTCTCTGCCTCTCCTTCTCTCTTTGTATAACTCTGCCTTTCAAATAAATAAATAAATATTAAAAAATAACTAGAATGGGGGAGGAGCAAACAAAAAAGGTTTCCCGTTGCCTGGAATTTTGAAGATAGCTGAATGGAAGGGAACTCCAGTCCTGAGAAAGGATTTTGTCCATGAGCAACATGGCAAAAACACACACACACACACACACACACACACACACACAAATTCAAATGAAAAAAGAATAAACAACTGGAATGCACAGGTGTGGGTAAGAAGTCATCCTCTGTGGATGGGATGGCCAGGTGCAGGCAGAGGCCCCATGGGCGAGGTCCACAGAACCCCCGGCACTGGCTGCGGTCAGGTCACGGACACGCGGGTGCCCGGAATTCCACCACGGCAGGGCTGTTCCGCCCACTTACAGTGAGAGTGTGACCCGGCCTTGTCACAGAGGTCACACAGAAACGGGCCTCAGAGACAATTTCCTTTGAGACCCACGAGAGGCTTTTTCGTAATGCGAATGAGGAAGACCCCGGGCTAGGGTGGTGACACAGTCCATGAAGCCACAGATGCAACACCAGCATCCCAGGTCAGAGAGCTCCTCTGGTCCCAGCAGCCCCACTTCCGACCCAGCTCCCACTAATGCACCTGGGGAGGCAGAGGAGGACGGCCCACGTGCCTGGACCCCCGCACCCATGCTGGAGACCCAGCTGAAGTTCCAGGCTCCTGGCTTCAGCCTGGCCCTGACCCCAGACTGAGCCGTTGCAGCCATTTGGGGAGTGAACCAGCACACAGAGCATTGCTCGCTCGCTCTCGCTCCGCCTCTCTCTAACACTCTACCTTTTAAATAAGTAGTTGTTTTTTAAAAAAGGAAGACCCTTCCTATATACTCTGGGGGAGATGGCCCACCAGGCTTTATCAGTTCCTGTAGTCTTTTCCCGTAGAAGGGCCAGAAGGCACCAGGGGTCACAGCAGGCGAGTAGAGAATCTTACGTGGGCACCTCATGTGCTACAATTTTTACCATTTCCCTTTCAGTTGCTTTTCAGAGTCTAAGGAGCCTGAAGACCCCATCATTCTGAGGTTCACAGCTAGGGAAGCGTCTCTGATTATGAGCAGTCTGGGAATCCTGATTACACACTCTCATTGCCAAGGTTTATGTCCGCTTAGCACCCCGACAGCACCCAGGTGTTCTGCTGTTTTGTTCTGGCCTTAGAGCTAAGCTGGGAGTTCTTGTAAAACAACCCCAGGAAGGGTGCCCATTCGCAAACCAGGGAATCAGCCCGTGGGCGGCAGAGCTGTGTGTGGGTCTTTCCATATTTCAGAGGCGGAATTTGTTCCTGCTGTTAGGAAGGTAAGAATTGCCCATCTCCGAACTTTGTAGGAAGATACAGTGAAGTCACGTTTTCTATTTATACACACTAGAGCGGTTTTAAAAGATAAAAAGTCAAAGCACCTAGTAATTCAAATCACTGTGGCATCCTCAGTCTACTTGTTTCAATTAAAAACATAAATTGAAAACTAATTTTCTGTCCTATTGAGACATATCTATGAATTTCAGGGCTCAACTGCCTGCTTATTAATGCTCTTCATCATTAAAACGGAAATATAAGCAGAAGCATCAGAGAACTATATTACTTCGAATCCCACAGGAACTTCTAAACTGTTCCGCCTTATAGAGTTGGTGTCAGTTGGTCAATGCCAACTATAAGTCTAATTCCCCCATAGATGAATTAAATTAACCTAAATCTAGCCAGGACTACACTTCAACCCCTGTTAGCTCACTGCCCTCCTCCATACACACACACACACACACACACACACACACCAGATTCAAATGGAAGAGACAAGTGAGGAGAACTCACTCCAAAATCCAGCATTATTACCCAAGTGACAACGGAGGAGGCAGTAAAATGCTCATGGAAGTGGCCTCAATGGCTTCAAGACACAGGGAGTAAGAGAAATGGGGTTAGAGCGAAGGGTGACGCTTCTACAAGCCGGTTTAGCAGTGACCATGGAGAGATCAGACGAAATGAAGCAATTCTTTAAGGCTGACCCTTGGCCTTCCCAGGATGCAACCGAAGATCTGATTATCCAGGTCAGGAAAATTCTGCAGTTGACAGGAAAGCTTGCACTCCCTGACCCAGGCCCTCCCCCAGCTCCCCCCCCTGCACTCCCCCTCCCCCTTCCACACCGGGTCTGGGATATCAACATCCCAGCAGAGTGGATGCTGGCAGTGTTAGGACAGTAGACAGGAGCTGAGCCATTTACAAAAACACCATGAAAAGCTGACCCTGGGCCAGCCGCGGGCACGTAACACTCATCACGTTAGTACCGTGAGCTCTCGGCAGGATTCTCTACGTGGGAGCCCTGTTCTGGGGACTTTCCCTTCCTCTTAGCTCATTTCCTGCTGCTGGTAACTTTGAACCGGCCAAGCTCCAAGGCAGGCAAGGCCAGGATCCGGGCCGAGACCCCACCACCCTGGACCATGTGGGGAACAGCCCACACCCTGGGCTCCCTGTGTGAGGACGTGTGAAAGCCCGGGCAGCCGTCACTCCTCCACACGCAGGTCCTACTTCTGAGTCCATAGCCTGGTCGCTGTTTTCTTGTCAAACATTGATTGATGTGAAAGGCAGAGTGATGTGAGCCTTGGGAGGCTTCTACCCTTACACGAGGGACTTGGTTCTTTGTTCTTTCCTCCATATTTGCAAATAATTCAACACAGCGGCCTCTCCACGCCTCCTGCCATGCAGTAAGGCTGACCTCCTCCGGCCACGTTTGCCCAGTGCACGAGAGAGCAAGTCAAGGGCAAAGCTCAAAGGAAAGAGGAACCAGCACAGAGCACAGCACAGACAGCAGGGGCCACACCGGCTCAGCCAGGCGCTGCCTGCAGGCGCCTGGCTGGCGAAGCCTCGGCGTGGAGCGAGACAAGACCTGGTCGCCACCTGGGCCACCGAGGACACCTGTTCTCCAGGACCCCTGAGCCTGCTCCCACGGCCCCACAGGAAGTGGCCTCTGCTGACCAGGGTCCTGGTTGGGTCAGGCCTCTCTGGAGGTCATTCATGTGCCCCATCTGTGACTCCTCATAGCACAGGGGTTTAGAAAAACACATTACAATGGCAACTTACTGTGGAAATAAAAATTGCTCATTTTAAGAAAGCAACAAATAAAGTAAGGTCTTTTAGGGTAGTTCTCAAAATATGAGTTGGGAACGTGTGGCTACCAGAAGCACTGTGTTGAGAAAAGTGGTATGGCTTTGTCCAATCCCAACCAACAAGCGCGTGGATTGATTAGCCAGGTCTGCTGCAGGTGCAGGATATGGGAGTCGGTGGTGTGTGTAACATTTGCTGTCACCATGGTTTCAGGAACTGAACTCGTGAGAACAGGAAAGGCATTGAAGGGTTACGGAAAATCCTCGCAACTCAGAGGAAAGTGTGCATGATTTCACAGCCTCGGATTTTCTTACAGAATATAAACCGGGGGGGGGGGGGTCCCAGGGGCAGAGGGAGAGGGGGTGCAAGGAGGAGAATGGGGGAGCAGGAGCGGCTCAGACCCAAGGCACTGTGACTTTATGCCATTGCTCTCATTTTCAACACAAGTCATTTTGCATTTTTTTAAATCTCAAATTACAGTGAAGACAACATGGGACTTCTATGCTTAGGAGGCATGGGTTAGAAAAAATCAGAAATACTAATTGGGACCCTCAAATACTGCAGCTGTGACTTTCCAAGGACCAGAGGGAAGCACCCCTGGGGAGCTCCATCCTAGAGGAAACGGGCGGCCCAGGTTTCCGGCAGGTCTGGGGCATGCGTTTTGATCTGTATGTAGGAAAGACTGATTTCAGTTTACAATTTAAGCAATGACCCAGTGAATATGAGTTATGGCCTCCTGCTTCTCGTGGGTTCTAAGTGAACCATTATGAACTGCAAGAAAATATTAACTCCTTGCCCGTTTTAGATGGCACACACACTTCCAGTGGCGTCTGCTTTTGCAGGTATGACGGCCGGAAGTGACTTCAGAAGGGGTCAGTGTCATGGCACTGTGGGTTAAGCTGCACCTGCCGTGCCAGCATCCCAGATGGGTGCCAGTTCAAGTCCCAGCTGCTCCACTTCTGATCCAGCTCCCTGCTAATGCCCCTGGGAGGGCAGTGGAAGATGACCCAAGTGCTTGGGCCCCTGCACCCACGTGGGAGACCCAGATGGAGTTCTTGGCTCTCAGCTTCAGCCTGGCTCAGCCTGGCTGTTGTGGCCATGTGGGGGAGGGAACCAGAAGATAGATAGATAGATCTCTCTCTCTCTCTCTCTTCCTCTCTCTCTCTCTCTCTCTTGCTTTCCTTTCTCTCTCCCTCTCTGTCACTCTGCCTTTCAAATATATAAATATTTTCTAAAAAAGAGATTTCCCAAGCCACTGGTCTGTGAGACATGTGTTCCCTCAGCATTAAAAGACACAGTCCCATGCCACCCGCTGTGCGGCTCAGCCACGGAGCGCTGTCCTGCTGGTCCCTACCCTGTACCGATGAAAGGTGAGTGGGGGCGGCTTAGCTAAGATGGGTTCGCTACTCTGTGAGTCTGAGTACAACAAAGTAACCTACAGAAAGGATCATGAAATAAGTGTACTGATGTCTGGGAGACAAAGGACGACACAGTGCACTGCTGGAGTGGAAACTGCCCAGAACTGGATGAAAGAGAACCCGGACGGGCAAATTGGCCCGAAAAAGCCAGCTGAGGATGAGGGGGAGGAAGTGAGTTTGAACACCAGGATTTGGTTATCACCAATAAAGAAAGAGCAGACACAGGAAAAACAGGCATAATTTGGTAAAATAATAATAAATAAAATACCTGGAGCAGAAGAAAATGGAGAAAAACTTCAACTTGCTGTGGACAGGCAGGGGCAGAGCAGTGTGCACACAGCAAAAGCCACACGCGGCCGCACTCCCGCGGGAGCCTCCCTGGGGGCTGCCCAGGCCCAGCCCCCCCCCCCCCCAGCCATGCTACCTCGCCCCTCTGACAAAGGTGCCAGGCTCACCGGCAGCATTGACCAGGCGCTTTGCTCTCACGGAGCCCTGAGGCGTGTCCACGTCCCACGTGCCGTCCGACCTGGGTGCCAGCGAGGTCACCGGGGCAGGGTACTTCAACAGGGCTCCGTACTTCCTGGCCCCGGCAGCCAGGGCCATGGTGAGCGAGTACGGGTCAATGTGGCCATCTCCGGGGTTGTAGAGCCCAGCGAGAACCTGCACCGGTCAGAGCCAGCGTTACAGCAGGCGTGTGCATGCCCAGTGCAGACAGGCTGTCATCCCGCAGTGCAGACCAGCCTGTCGTCCCCCAGTGTAGACACAGCACATCACCCCCAGTGCAGACACAGCTGTCGTCCCCCAGGGTAGACACAGCCTGTCACCAGACACTTAGCGACGCTCGAATGTGTCACTCCCACCCCAGCACTGATGGATCAGACGCAAGCCACGTCTATACCACGAGTGACGTCCCACTCTCCCTGCCCTTACACCATGAGTGACGCCTCCCCCTTTCTCCCCCAACAGCAGTAGGACTCACACGGCCACAAAGGACACAGACCTGCTCCCAAGCCTCTCGGCAGCCAGTGGTTCTACCTGGGAACTAGAACTACTACCACGTCTGGTCCAGGGCATCCCACGGCAGCTGCCACAGCCAGCTTGGTTGTTACTTTTCAAACATGGATTTACTTGAAAGTCAAAGTTACAGAGAGAGGGGGAGAGTCAGAAAGACAGAGAGAGGTCTCCACCCGCCGGCTCACTGCCCAGATGGCTGCAATGCCGAAGCTGGCCCAGGAGCAGGGTCCCAAGTACTCGGGTCACCGTCGGCTACCTTCCCCAGGCCATTAGCAGCGAGCGGTTAATGCAGCACCAGGACACTCACCACTGCCGACATGGGGATGTCGGCATTGTAGACAGCCGCTTTCCCCCATACCACAATGCCAGTCCCTCACAAACCACTAAAAAGACAACGGGCACGTGCCCTGTACACCTTCCTTATCCCATTCTCTATCCCGCTGTCTAGAATGTGTATGTGATAGCTGGAGCTCTGGCAGCCATCTTGGAGGAAGAACAGAAGAGTCACACTCTAGACTGACAGAGTGACCGCCTGAGAGGGGGCTGAGTCCCTGCATTCCTCGTTATGAAAGCCACCATTCACAGCCGTGGACTGCCCAAAACAGAAGCAGGAACTTGCTTTGTTTGCTTTGTTTGGGAGGGGAGGCAGGGCAGGGGGAGAGAAAGGGAGAGAGGTCCTCCAGCCACTGGTCTATTTCCCACCTGCCTGAGGCCAGGAGCCTGGAACACGAGCCAGGGCTCCTGGGGGTGGCAGGGAGCCTCCTGCTGCTCTCTGAGGTCCGCACTAGCAGGGGGCTGGCACAGAAGCTGAGTGGGAGCTTGAACCCAGGTGCTCCCGTGTGGGATGTGGGCTTCCCAAGAGCGTCGAAACCACAGCACCGCAATGCCTGCCCCAAAACGCCTCCTTGTTTAAGCCTTATTATTCTGGTTTCTGAAAGCAAACTTAATCCTGATACCCCAACTATTTACATTGAATGGTGTAATCTGTGAAATCCACATGGTAAACATGAGGGTTTCTTTAAGTTTATGTAAAATCGAATTACAAAGTTCATCTTGCGACAAAATCTTTGAAATCCATGTCCATGAGGGCTCCTCAAAAGATTCACGGAAATGCCTATTAGGAAAAACCGTGCATGGATTTCAGACTTTTTCACACCCAAGTGAGCTTATCTTCTCATGTCATTGTTCTGTGATCAGGAAAAACAACTACTCTGGACTCAGTCATCCCACACCCAGTGCCGGAACATTGGGGTTGTCTTAGGGCTTCAGGCCAGGCACTGCCAGCAACAGAAAGAGCGGAGCGCAGAGGACACACCGGCCCCGTGAGACAGGGCAATGTTCTCATTAGGCTCATCTGCTCCCCACGTCTCCCGAGCGCCACGGGGCGGCAAGGGGCTTCCGTCCAGGGCTCCTGCACCTCTGACACCGACTGCTCTGTGGGTTTCTCCCTCCTCCTGCTGCCCGCTCATCGCCCGGCGTCACCCCAGCCCTGGTTCCTGGGACGTCCACCCTCTGCCTATGGACAGCTCCCTTTGCTGTGCTCTGTGGGGTCCGCACTTCCGTGTTCCTGGGGCACCCCTGTCTTTCTGTTCTGCCTGCCCTCCCATTCAGGGCGAGGCCAGCCCGAGGGCGGAGCTGAGAGGTGCTCTCTTCTGTTTTCGGAAGGGCTTGTGAAGAACTGTACGAATCCTTCCCACATGTTCTGGCGTGTTCCCCAGCTGTGCCATAACGGCCAGAGTGAGGGTTTGCTCGCTGATTCCATCGTTTTACTGCTGCAGAAAACAACCCTGGCCCAGACCAAGCGTGCAGAGCTCTGAGATGGCGCTCAGTGGCCACCAGCAGCGAATGTAAGCTTCTGCCCCCCACCAGCCCCACCTGGGGCACGCAGGCCAGGTGTGCACTGTGGAGCCGAGAGCCCGGGTTCGAGTCTCTGCTCCGGCTCTCTCCACACAGTGAACCAGGGCTGCTATGCAAACTGCCTACACTATGGTTTCCCATGTAGGAACCGTACATGCCCCTCCTATTATTGTGAGGAGTAAACGAGATCACACACAGGGCTTAGCGCAGGACCTGGTACCTGGACAGCAGCTGCAGCGAGTGTAGGTGGCGGCTGCTATTATTCAAAAGGGATCATCAGCCAACAGGGAAAGATGCTGTATACCACCCCCCCCCCCATCATTCTCTCGGGCAAACGGGGCTGTGAACAGGGATCCACGCCCAGCGCAGAGCGGTGAGGCGCCAGTGGTGTGCGTAGCGCACTGTGGCGTGATTCTGCCCTGAGTTTTCAATGTGAACAACACGCCCTCTCTAGACATGTGCTTGTCTGGGTGACTCTCCACAACTGATGCAGAGAAATTGTTCTGTGTGCGGCCACGGTAGCAGGAGCTTACTGAGAACACCTCCTCGGGGCTGGGCCGCACCCCCGCAGCACCGGCACCCCCTAGCTCCAGTTCCAGTCCCCGCTGCTCCACTTCTGATGCAGCTCCCTGCTAATGGCCTGGGAAGGCAGCGGAGGATGGCCCAGGCGCTTGGACCCCTGCACCCCTGTGGGAGACCCAGATGCAGTTATAAAAACTTGTGGCTTCTTTGCAGCCATTTGGGGAGTGAACCATTAGATGGAATATTGTCTCGTATCTCCTCTATGTCACTTTGGCATTCAAATAAATAAATCTTGTAAGGAAAGAAAAGAAGGGGGGGAGGGGGAAGGGGGAAGGGGAAGGGAGAGCGGAGGGAGAGAGGGAGCCAGGGAAGAAGTTAGGAAGAAAAGAGGCTTTCTCAGTTGCCAAGGGTAGGAAACTCAAGATTTTCACTTCCTTTTTCATTTAACAGTGATGTAGTGCCCCCAAATCCCCGATCTAAGCATCTGATGCTGCCACTCAACACGTGAGCATCCAGTTTTTCCATCCTTAGTCACCTTCTTGGAGTAAGGTCTGCTCACTTGAATGCAAGTGCACGACGCGCGCTGCCCCGGGGGGTAATACCTTGTCCACGTTGAGCAGCGGGAACATCTCCTGGACCTTCTCGGGCCCGATCAAGTACTGCTCCGTCGCATGCCAGCCGGCGCGCGTCATCTGATACTTAAACTCATCCACCCGCACGGGCGTCGTGGCCAGCCGGATGCTGCCTGGCTGATGGAATCCCACCGCCTGCAGCAACAAGAGCCCAGAAGGGAGCCGTGATTTGGTTCTCCTCCGGCACGCGGACAATGCAGGTGTGCGAGCCACGAGACCCACGGTGCAGGCAGGGAGTCGCTTCCAAAGACACTGCTCCAAGTTCCTCCCACCGGCCACGACCAGGCTGAGCTGTGCGATGCGGGTACAAGCAGAGCAAAGGCCCCGGGGTGCTCCCGGTGCACAGGTGCACACGTCAGTGTGGAACCCCGACCGCAGGGGTGAGCGGCGTGCGCAGAGTGGGAGAGAGAGGGACCAAGGGTTCGAGGGGGCCCATGCTGACGAGGCAAAGTCTGAGCTGAACTCAGCCTTCACGTGACATTCCAGGATGCCCTGCAGCTCGCCGAGTTCTCGGTCATACCCCGCCCTGGACTAGGGAGTGAGAGGGCCTGACCCACAGGCAAGGAAGGCTTCCCGGGGGAGGAAACCCTAGGGGAGAGGACGCCATACTGGGATGGGATGAGGGGATGTTGTTTCAGCCAGAGAAGGCAGCAAAACAAACCCAGAAAACTGGGCTGAGAGCGCCAGCACATTCCAGAACTGGGCGTCGTTGAGGACAGCTGCATGAGGCAAGAGAAAACGCTGGCGAGGCAGGCAGGGGCAGCAGACCTGTGGCCTCGGGCCCACAGACCTGGGCCATCGGGTGGTGCTGAGCGGGGACACCCCCAGAGCACTCGGCAGGCTCCATCCTGGCCTGTGAGCATGCAGAGAGGAGCAGGTGCGGGCGCAGGCCTCAGGAGGACAGGAGGAAGCGGGCTGGGCTCTGAGCAGTGCTGTCTCCAGGCCACGGGACAACGTGGCACCCACCCTCTCACACCCTTGGCCACGCACCTGCCAAAAAGCTCCGGCTCCTGGGTTCTGGGGAGGGCAGCTGGCAAAAGGTGCTTTCGAAAGCTACTTTTTATCCTTTCTTCATGTAAATAATCAAGAACAGCTAATGAGATGGAGAAGTTAAATGATTTTAAAGCAAACTCCAGGGGTTGTTAACGTCTCACCCTGTTTCTGTACCACATTCAATGCCCTGTGTGCCGCCGACGTCACTCCACAGGTGTCAACCCTGCCAGAAATCTCACTCGCTTGCTGTAGACCCATCTCAACCTGCAAATGGTTTTGTGTCAAATGCATTTACCTGCCCCGTCTCTTCTTCCAGTTTCTCATACAGTTTGATGCTGTCATAATGTATTTTCTTCAGATTTATTCCAGGATGGAAGTACGTCGTCAACCCCGCCTTGAAAGAGAGGAGAAGAGGAAATATTGAAAAAAAAATCAGCATTCTCAGAACGCTCCCTGCAAACCACTGTACAGCGCAGGAGAGGGCTGTGTAGCCATGGAGACCGGGATGTTCAGATGGAAGGTTTGGGAACAGGAAGTTGGTGGAAATGGAATTAGAATATAAATGCATTTTAGTACAAAAAATGTGGAATCCAGTATAGTTTTTACATAAGATTTATTTTCCATGAACTTTATACAGACTTCTCACATGCACGGATTTCAGATTTTGGTTTGTTTCACAAAAATAAGCTCATCCTTTAATTCCATTTCCACAAACTGCTTGAAGTCTCTGGTGCACACTCTCAGGCAGCCTAAGTGGGGATGGCCCCGGACCAGAAACCTGCGTGTGCGCAGCTGCAAAACTGAAGGACCCCAGCCAGCAAAGGGGTCTCCCCGACCCAACTCCCCCTCCCTCGGATGGAGCCGCCCTCTCGTTCCTTCCCTGAAGTTGCAGACTCCACGCAGGAGAAGACTCATCCTGGGACCCTGGTGAGGGGCACCCTGGGAGCACACACGTGGTACCTGCCCGCAGGGACGCACGGCTGGCGGGGGGACTATGTGAACATCAGCCACGCCTGAGCCGCCCAAGCCAGCTCCTGTCCACACCACGAACCCCCAGCAACTGCATGAAGCCGGTCCTCTGCTGTTCCCATGTCTGGGGCCTCATTGTGCTGCCACTTCTGTATGGGCATGGCCCCTGCACTCGCAGAGGGCTCAGGGTGGGCTCTGGGCACACCTGCCCCTCTCCTTTCTCAGACTGCTGTCCAGTGCATGCATGGACAGCTCTGTTGAGCAGCAGGGACTCCGGCCCTCGGGCACTGCCGAGTGGACCTCACTGTGCTTTGAAGCATCTCCTGTCAGCTGAAAGAACCCAGCCACAGGTTGCCTGCTGCCCCTCTTCAAGATCGCAGAGCTTGGCGCCTGGATGCAGCCGGACCACCAGGAAGCATTGCTGTCTACACTGCATGGTCCACTTCTTCCTGCCCAGAAGCAGGAGGTCAGTGCCCTTCCAGGTGAGGGTCCCGTGTGTTCACTGCAGTAGCACTGTTGTTCCAGACTGCCGGCCTTGTTTCAGGGGCACATTCTTGTGCAAGCTCACGGTCAGGGAAGTCAGTATCCATGGCTGGACAGCAGCCACATCTCTATTGAATGCCCATGCCACCTGCTCCACCTCGCTGCCAGGACAGAGCACGATACAGGCTCTGGTTCCTGAGGTGCAACAATTAAATCCCAAGCATTGGCTTTTGCCTCTTCATGTCTTTAAAACTTGGGGCTATCTGTTTCAGCCCCCCGATTTAAACTGTTTGAAAGCCACACCTTGTACTGCATCCACTGCTGAGTTAAGAGCCAGCCTTGTGACTCGGGCTATAAAGAAGGTGCCACGTCTTTCTCCCCTGTGACTTCACCAAGGACACACTGAATGGAAGTTCAAGAACAGAGAACCCATTGCTCTGACCTTCAGGATTCTGCATTTGTCCTGGAGTCACGACACGTTAATACGTGCAGTAACTGAACCCAGGGTTCCTGGTGACAGGCGGGCACTGTGAACCATGGTTAGGACCCCTGTGCCCCACGCCTGGCTCAGGCTGTGGACTCCTGTTACTGCAGACCCTGGGAGGCAGCCGGCCATGGCTCAAGTGATTGGGTTCCTGCTGCCCATGGGGAGAGCAGGAAGGAGCTCCTGGCTCCTGGTTGTAGCCTGGCCCGGCCCTGGCCACGACAGGCGTTTGGGGAGAAGCCGGCAGACGTGAGCTCTGTCTGTCCCTCCTGTTCCTCTGCCTCTTAGACGCATTTATCTGTTTTCAAGGCACATGATTAAGCGACAGACCCTTCAGTGCAAGGTAGAACTATGGGAACCCTGGGAAGAGTAGCTCTAGGTGGGGAGGGTTGCAGAGGCCTTTGGGGCAGGGGGCTTAGCTCTGGTGTGAATACAGACAATGGTGGGGAAGGTGAGACAAGGACACCCACTAAGAATGACAGCCCTTAGAAAATGAGGGATTGGTGAGGAACAAATTGGTGAGGGCGAGGGAAAGCTGTCGGGGCTCAGGACGATGCCCCCCCTCTGCTTCAGCACCCTCTGCACCTCCAGAGGCCCCAGACTGGCCACACCCCCCTGCACCCCAGGGCTCCCGGTGTCCAGCCGACAGTCACACCCCGAAAAGCTCAGCACAGCCACTGGAACACAGATATCCACTGTTCACCCGCAACATGCCAATCAAGACATACTCCCCTACCCAGAGAGACCAGAAAACATGGAACCAGCTCGAGATGGGAGCCGCTACTCCTCACCCACACCCGGGATCCTGATGACCTCTGACCACAGCACCCGCCCTGTCCCTGTCCCCTGTCACCGAGCAGCGGGGAGCAGCGGGTCTCTGCATTTTAACTTCAGGGGACACATCCCAGAGAAACGCCTCACTAGGAAACACCTGCTAGCCGTCTCTTGCAGACAGACGCGTCTCCCTTTGTGACCCGCGCCACTGTGGCCACAAGACACAACAGCGCTGGCCACACTCCCGACGCAGGAGGGCCTCCCCTGGACACCTGCCCTCAGGCCTTCACCACACCCCAGGGGCTGCCTGGAGGGCCCACGCCCCCGCCCTGTGCACCCCTGAGCCCTGCTGCCAGCGCTGAGACTTGAAGCCACGTTTCTGCAACTATCTGGCAGCACCTGTATATGCCTTGTGCAGGCACAGAGGACAGCGACAGGAGGGACACAGGCGCCTGTACCTCGCTCAGGTCGGCCCCAGAATCCCACCCAGTGCACCCACACGCCCAGCGCACCCCCACGCATGAGAAGACTGCATCCACACAGTGGCGATGGAGCCCCCTCCTTGGGTCCCCTGGTAACTACAAACAGGAGCTGCAGCATCAACTTCCAGCTCCCAACAGCTCCCTCGCCCCGCATCTGCCCAGGGCAGTGGCCCTGGGAGCCCATGCTCCACACCACTCCTCTGTCCACTGCACGTGACATGCCAGTGCCTGGTGGACCAGGCAGCCCTGGCAGAGTTCAGCGGAGCCTGGGCACCTGTGGGCTCATTCTTATGTCCTCTGGAGGCCAAGTTTGCCTCACAGCAGAAATCTAGCTTCACAAGTGAATAAAAAATCCAACAAGCGCCAAACACAGGCGAGGGAGTCTACCAGGGCACCTCCAAAGTTGGTGGACAAAATGAATTAAAAGTAAGTTTATTTTGCTACAAATTTTGAAATCCATGTCTATGATTCAAAAAGTTCACGAGGAATGCCAATTACAAGGAAGTGACACATGGGTCATCACACCACACAAGAATAAAACCTGCCAGTGCCACTTCCCACCTCCTTGGAAGAGCCTGGCAGATCAAGGCTCTGGGCTAATACTCGGGATCGCTCAGGCACTGTCCTCTGATGCACTGAACACGCGTCCTGTGCTCGTCACGCGTGCCCAGATCAACTCAGCTTCAAGCACCACCACTAGTCCCACTTCACACTTTAGGAATGCAAGCCTAGCAAAGTTGCTGAACTCACAGGGCGGGAAATGGTCTGCAAGGCCAGGAGTGGAGCCCAGAAGCCATCAATTAAAACCAACACAGGGGGTGCCCTGGCGCTGTGGCCTAGGGGTAAAGCCGCTGCTCCACTTCCCATCCAGCTCTCTGCTGTGGCCTGGGAAGGCAACAGAAGGTGGCCCAGGCCCTTGGGCCCCTGCACCCACATGGGAGACCCAGAAGAAGCTCCTGGCTCCTGATGGGTGCAGCTCCAGCCATTGCAGCCAACTGGGGAGTGAACCATCAGATGGAAGACCTCTCTCTCTCTTTCTCTGTCTCTGTCTCTCCTTCTCGGTATAACTCTGACTTTCGAATAAATAAATAAATCTTTAAAAAAAAAAAAAAACAACCAACACAGCAACACTAACCAAACCGCAGCCGCAGTTCCCGCTCTGCTGAAAGGACGCTCCCTGGGAAAAGCTCACAGGGAACCAGTGCCCAGGGAGCTGCGGGTGGGAGGCTGGGCTGGGGCGGGGCGTGCATACTTAGGGCCAGGTGGATCCTGGGCTGGGGCGGGGCTTGCCTACTTCGTGCCAGGTGAATCCTGGGCAGGGGGAGGGGTGTGCTTACAGCATGCCAGGTGGATCCTGGGTTGGGGGTGGGGCTTGTTTACTGCGTGCCAGGTGGATTCTGGGTTGGGGGTGGGGCTTGTTTACTTCGTGCCAGGTGGATCCTGGGTTGGGGGCGGGGCGTGCCTACTGCGTGCCAGGTGGATCCTGGGTTGGGGGCGGGGTGTGCTTACTGCATGCCAGGTGGATCCGGCCGTGAGCTCCGACTTTTCCAGCAGGACCACGTCTCTCATGCCTGCCTTGGCCAGGTGGTAGGCCAGGCTCACGCCCACACAGCCCCCTCCGATGATCACTGTTTCCGCTCTGTCCTTCCATGTCGTGTCTGGTTTTTCCTCCCTGGAAGACATTTAGGTCTTAAATGAGGACTTGGCTGGGCTGCGGTGACTGTAGTTTTGGTCTGAATGGTGTGCTTCCATTACCCATTTCTCTAGTACTGAACACCTGGTGACTGTGAGATTTGCCGATCTAGCAGTTTGGAGCACATAAACTCGACTTGGGCAATCCGGCTATGGGGGTGGCGGAGGTGGGGATGGAGCCGGCATTTGAGTCCCATTCCATTTCCTGATTCTGGTCCACTGTAAGGAACCAACACTCTAAAGAAATGAACAAGTATCTTCTTTAAAAATATATATAGAGAGAGTACAGAATACTTTTTCTTACTTAAAAAGAAAAACCATAATCATCCTGAAATTTAGCACCTGTAAGTCTAGTTTACCTCATGTCTCCAGTGCTTTCCAGGCTGAAGAGAATGGAGTAGGACCCCCGACTTCCACACCTACTCCTCTGCTGACGACGGCCGGGTGGGACCCCACTCTCACCCTCGCCCCGTGCACCTGCTCCTCTGCCAACGACAGACAGGTGGGACCCCCACTCCCACCCCCGCCCCAGCACCTGCTCCTCTGCTGACAGCCAGGTGGGACCCCGCTCTCACCC
>CM027409.1:2392666-2421213 GCA_015711505.1 Sylvilagus bachmani
CCTGCTCCTCTGCTGACAGCCAGGTGGGACCCCACTCTCACCCCCATCCCGTGCACCTGCCCCGTGTGACTGCACAGCTGTCTTCCTGGCTGCACTGGCTACTGCTTGAAGGCAGGCACAGTGTCTGCCCACATCTGCATGAGTAACGAATGAAAACCTCTGATACTTGCCCCAGCTGACATTCAACCCTCCACGGACCACACTGTGCCTAGATTTATCCTACAAAGGTGGTGCTTATTAGCATGGGGCATCTGTTAAGTACCAGCACAAGCTATACTTTTGCTTGACTGGCTGATTCATTCATTCTTCCCTCATCAGATCCGCTGCCCGAGTTCCCGCCATGAACAGGGTGCCAGACAGCACCGTGCTCTCTGCAGCACACTACACAGTAGATCCAGGAGCTCAATCAATCAAAAACACAGACATGGACATCACAAGACAGTTGGTGGGAAGGAGGGGTACGTGCAGGAAGTAGGACAGGTGAGGACAGGAGGACACTCCAGGCTGTGGGGACAGCCACATGGCAGGGCCGCAGAGGCCAGCGAGTGCAGGTCCCATCGGAGGGGCCCGAGGAAGCCCCCACCTCTCTTTTGTTCTGTGCCTCATTGCCGTGTGTCGAGCCCCTAGGACCACTGGTTCTCAGTAAATACTGCTAAATTCATCCATGAATTATGTGCTTCGTGTTGCTAATTTTTCATATTTTCTTTCTTCCTATAACAATCCCTTAATTATATGCATCTCTACCTCAGAGACTCAAAAAAGGATTTTCTAAAGGTCCAAGGACCAGCTGGCGCCAAGGCTCACTAGGCTAATCCTCCGCCTTGCAGCGCTGGCACACCGGGTTCTAGTCCCGGTCGAGGCGCCGGATTCTGTCCCAGTTGCCCCTCTTCCAGGCCAGCTCTCTGCTGTGGCCCAGGAAGGCAGTGGAGGATGGCCCAAGTGCTTGGGCCCTGCACCCCATGGGAGACCAGGAGAAGCACCTGGCTCCTGCCATCGGATCAGCGTGGCGCGCCAGCCGCGGCGGCCATTGAAGGGTGAACCAATGGCAAAGGAAGACCTTTCTCTCTGTCTCTCTCACTGTCCACTCTGCCTGTCAAAAAAAAAAAAAAAAAGATTAAAGGTTCAAGGACCACTCCCATGCTATATTTTAGTAACAACAGAATCTAAAAGTTGTGAGTTTGAGGAAGTCTTAAACCAAGGGAACAAACCAACAGGAACTTTCACTGAAGTTATCACAGTGATGGCGCCTGCTTCTCCCTCTACTTGGAAGGAGGTCATATGCTTGAATTCCATGTTGCTACCCAGTCCTGAGACGTACAACCTAAACTGCCTTCAGTTTATCATCTGTAGTCACGTCTCTGTATCAGTTAAACTGATTGGGAGACTGTATTTTCATGTAATTTCAAATTTAAGAAAAGTTGCAAAAATTGTACAAGTACCTCGTAGAATACCTAGAAGGGAAATGATATCCATAATTTATTCTCAAATACAAACATTTTTCCACGAACGTCTGAATTCCAAGCACTCTGGAGTTGACTGGTAGCATTCTACTGCAAGAAAATACTTCATTGTTTCTTGCTTATATGAACATGAACCGTGTGGACAGTTGTCCTACTCGGGGGTTTATAATCCATTTCTATCCGGATTTATCTTATAGCCATGCTGTTCCAGGTTTGACCAGCAGGGTGTGCCCTAAGCTGACCCCGTCTGACATGGCCACAAGATTGTCGAGCAGTTCCTCCTCTGTGGTACCAGGACAGCTCCAGCACTTTTGTTCCAACTAGCTTTTAAACGACTCTTGCCATCTCTTCGTGAGCTACATAAGAAAACAGGGCACCGAGGACCCCACTGCTTTGCATAGACATCCACTTCGGTTGAGACCACCATGGTACTTTGTAACTTGGAAGGTTCTTCTGTGTGTGTTCAGGCGAGAGAATACGATTTCTTTTAGGGACACAGTCAGGTGAAACACAAATAATAACGAATTTGAGATCAGGAAACCCGAGTCCCACTGATCAGCTACTTCAGGGACATTCGGACAAGGGTCCTCAAATTCCCTCCCCAGTGAAACGGGGCTGGATGACCACACTGTGCTGCTCCCTGATCCCTGCGCCCAGCACACCGTCCATGGCGGCGTCTGGAGGCACGTGGACAGCTGCCCTGTCTCCTGCTGGCGGGCGTCAGGGAAAAGCTGAAACCATGCAAAACACCCATCTCCCCTATTAGAAGTCGAAGACGTTAAATGGCCTGTGGGCTTGCCCAAGTGCCTTCCACCATACAGCATCTTCCTGATGGTAGAGATCGGGGTGTGAGGACAGCTGGCCACAGAAATAACCCGAATCTGGACCCTTCAACACAGAACCGGACCTTGTGCAACGAACACAGGAAACTCTATGGCCCTGGGTGTTGCGGCTTTTCAACTCTGCTTTAAAGAGATTGTCTGGTTGCCTGCAGCACCGGCACCCTGGGTTCTAGTCCCGGTTGGGGAGACAGGTTCTAGTCCCAGTTGCTTCTCTTCCAGGCCAGCTCTCTGCTGTGGCCCGGGAGTACAGTGGAGGATGGCCCAAGTGCTTGGGCCCTGCATCCCATGGGAGACCAGGAGAAGCACCTGGCTCCTGACTTCGAATCAGCGTGGCGCGCCAGCCGTGGCGGCCATTTGGGGAGTGAACCAACGGAAGGAAGATCTTTCTCTCTGTCTCTATCTCTCTCACTGTCTACTCTATCTGTCCAAAAAAAAAAAAAAAAAAAAAGATCAAGTCTGTTAGCTGATTTCATCCTGCACTGGACAGTAAGTGCCGCCCACGTGTATTCCCCTGATGCCGTGGCCACCTACGCTCTGTTCCACGTGGCAGCAGGCCTGCGGGCGAGCGAGGAGCCACGAAGTCACCGTGATGTCACCGCGCCCGGGGCAGCAGGGCCAGTGCCCGGGTGGCTGTGACCCCCAGCGCCTCACAGGCATGGAGAAACCGTGCCGAGCAGTCGGACGGGTGCTCGACGAAAAGGTTGCCACCGCGCCAGAGCTGAGGCATCCAGACGGAGCCCACCCGGGGGCGTCCTAGCCACACACGCGGCCGCACACCCGACGGTGCTCCGAGAGCCGGGGGTCGCGCGGGACTCACACGCGGCGCGGAGACCCTCACCGCTCACCACGCGCACCCCGCGCCAGAGAGTCCACCCTCAAGGCGGGATGTCCCCGGGCGCACAGCCGCACGCGAGCCTCAATTGCGCGTCCGGTGCGAGAACGGAGCCGGCGCCCGGGGCGTCTGGGGACCCCGGCAGCGCAGCCCCCTCCGAAAACATCCATCACCCCCAGAAGAAACCCCAGGGGTCCCCCGGCCCCTGGCCGCCCCACTCACCCTTGGCTGCTACTGCTGGAGCGCAGGCGTCGGGGCGAGGCGCAAAGCGGGAGACCCCGCAGTCCCCGTAGCCCCCGCAGCATAGCGCGGCCGAGGCGAGTGCGAGCGCCTGCTCCGGACCGGGCAGCCTGGGTCGTGGAGCCAAGGGGTGGTGCCGGACCCTCCCCGGGGCGGGGCGCGCTCGAGGGTTGCCGTGTGCCAGGACCCGCGCCCGCAGAGCGCAGCGAGATGGCGGCAGGCGGAGGCGCGGGGGCCGCCAAGGTGAGTTCCCCCTGCCCTCACGGGCTCCAGGTTCAGACCTGCCGGCCTGGACGACTCCGCACCCCGGCTTCCGCTCGCCAGCGGGATTGTCCCCGCTTCCAAGGCTCCGAAACTGAGGCCCCGGGGTTGGTCGGAGCCGGCCTCACGTTGCGAGCGCAGAGCGCCGCGGGCTGGGCGCAGGGACCCTCCAGGTCTCACACCTGGCCGGGAGGCCTCTCCCCGCCTCGTACCCCACTCTGTGACGCGTGTGCGAGGGAAGGGACCCGGCGACCCCACAAAACCGGGAACCACCTCAGCGCGCCGTGGGCACCTCTGGGGACCTGATCCCCCATGGCAGCGGGTGGGCAGGGGCGGGGCTGTCCGCCAGGGGGATGCGCACCTCTGAGTTGCTCAATCACTGCTGGGAACAGCAGGGACACCGTGGGCAGGCCCCTCCCACCACAGAGGAAGTTGTCCTCCCATGAGTAGGGACAGTTGCTCTGAAGCCACACCACAATTCTAGAGGCCTCAGGGACTGACACACACGCAAGGCCACCCAGGGCTCACTGTCAGAGGCAAGGCAGGGTCCCTGCTGGGGGGAGTGGATGGGACACATGGGGGGCCCGTCTGACCCTCCTGCCCTGCCTGTGTCATCCCGGAGATGTATTCAGATCCTGGTGGTGCGGTGGTGAGTTGACGGGATGCCTGCCGCAGGGCAGAGGGCTCAGGGACGCTCTGAGGGCCGGTGTTGATCACTTAGTATTTTGCACATGGCTCAATAGGGAAATGGCAGATTGAAAATGCTGGGCATTTAGCTGAGCAGTTAGGATGCCCAGGCTGTACACCAGAGTATCTGCATTCACCACCCACTCAGAGGCAGCACGTGCCGGCTCAAGGACGTGGGAGACCTAGATGGAGTTCCCGGCTTCAGCCCCAGCCCAGTCCTGGTCACTGCAGGCATCTGTGGAATGAACCAGCGGGGGGGGGGGGTCTCTCTGCGTCTTTGAGAAAATAAGAAGCTGGACAAATACCCAGATAACAGGTGCAAAAGCCTTGTGTTTAGTTGGCATCAGGAAGACGTAGTCAAGTATAAAGAGTGGCTCCTTTTTCTCCTCAGGGCCAAACTTCTAGCATCCGTGATGTTTCCTAAACAGTGCACAAGGAGGGAGCCAGACCCACGGGAGAGCCAGACATGGCTGCAGACAGGGCTGGGCTGCACATGAGGGTGAAGTCAGGGAACTCAGCGGAGGCTAAGCCATGGTTCCCCCCAAATGCTGCCTTGGGCTGCCTGGGAGGTGGGAGACTGGCACCTGTCCACCTTCATTGTGGTCTCTGTTAGTCCAGGAGGGAGGCTGAGGACAAGTGCACTCCACTCTTGCTCCCGTTGGCCTTGCTGGGCCCCCAGTGTCTTGAAAGAAGACTGAAGAAAATCATTTATCAAGTCACAAGACCAAAATGTGGTCAGGATGTCCCGGGCAGCTCGTGCTAACCCCCTGGGCTGGTCACGTGGGGTGCAGAGCGGGCAGTGGAGAGACAGCAGGGGCCAGACCAAGGACAGACAGAGCCGGTGTCTCTCAGCGTCAGCTCCAAGGGCAGTGCCGTGACGGTGGGGCCTGGGGCCATGCACAGAGCAGCAAGCCCTCCCCTGGGGTGGGCACGGGAGTGACGTTCCAGCCTGGGCCCCACTCACAGTCTCCATCACCACACTCGACTTGCTCACCCTTTGGGACAGAACAGGGCTGCAACGCTGAGCCAGCCTCACACACACACTGAAGAGAACGGGGGTGGCACACACTTCTCTGCCAGCCCCTGCCGCGGGCATGCCCGCTGAAAGACGGAAGGACGGCGCACCATGACACTGCTGGGCAAGAGGAAAGCTGATGACCTTCATGCAAAGCCACTGCTGTTACGAGGCCTGGCCTTACCCTCAAATCCCCGTGTTCCAATGGTCCATCTCTGGACCCTGCTTGGTGTTCCCTGGGATCCCAGGGCTGGGCTTCCCAGGACACAGAGGCCGGGTGCACAGGGCACCTGCAGGCCTTTCTCCCCGATCACTGCACTCACGGCTCTGTGCCCAGCTGTGGCAGGAGATGAACTGGCCCTGATTCGCAGTAAAGTGGTCTGTCTTCAGCCACTGCCCATCCACGCAGGGTCAAGATCACTATGGGAGCATCGCCGAACAGGTGACCTGACCCAGGCCTGCAGGAAGGGAGGGGTGAGCCTATCAGAGACAGGACAGGGGAATGGTGGGCCTCAGCTCACTGCTCCACACCCAGCCTCTGGCGCATGCGGTAGGCTTCAGAGATGGGGTGAACAGGAAGTGAGTGGGGAATCAGGAGATCTGAAGTCTGCTAGGCTCTGTGGCCTTGGCAAGTCGCACCTTGCTGACCCTCCGTTTCCTCATCTACACGTGGAAGAAAAACCGACTTCCGGCCTTCACACATGGACTTCTTGGGAGGTCCGCGTGGGAAGATGCCGGGCAGGTGTAGGCAGGATTGTGAGACCCACACAGAGTGTATTCTTCTCACCCAAGGAAAGGCGTAGAGGTGGCCGCCCCGGCCACTGCAGTGACTCCAGGATGCTGTCATGGACCCATGTCACTCAGCGCCACCAGACTTAGCACGGGGCTGCCAGTGGCCCAGCTGCAGAGGCATGGCTGTACTCCAGCACGGACTTCCGTGCAGAAAGAGACAGAGGGAGTGAGCAGGCATCTGGGCCAGCAAACAAAACCTTTCCCGAAGCCTCAGCCACTTCTACCAGCATCACAGAGCAGCACCCGGTCACAGGGCCGCTCCCCGCAGCACAGCGGCCTGTGAGTGGTTTCTGTTCTTGTTTTTGCTTTTAAGTTAGGGGTGTTTTCTCCCCGCACAAAATGCAGCAGTAGAAAATGAGAGAATCCTTCTAAGTTAGGCCACTTGCAGAGTCGCCACAAACATGTTGAAAAACCAAGTCACTCCCATGGAACCCACTCCGTCACTGCAATGTCACTCCGATTTGGGGGAAATCAGTCATCACAGCCCTCCGACTGCTCACAAAGCAGGTGCCTGGATTGGTGAAGAAGTAAAACGTGCTTCCAGCTCAAGCCCCAGTGGCTCTGCTTCCCATCCAGCTCCCTGCTGATGCGCCTGGGAAGGCAACAGAGGATGGCCCAAGTGCCGGAGCTCCTGCACTCACGTGGGAGCCCAGGATGGAGTTCTGGGATCCTGGCTTTGACCTGGTCCAGCCCCTGCCATTGCAGCCATCTGGAGAGTGAACCAGCAGATGGAAGATCTCTCCTCTCCTCTCCTCTCCTCTCCTCTCCTCTCCTCTCCTCTCCTCTCCTCTCCTCTCCTCTCCTCTCCTCTCCTCTCCTCTCCTCTCCTCCCCTCTCCTCTCCTCTCTCTCCTCTCCTCTCTCTCCTCCCCTCCCCTCCCCTCCCCTCTCCTCTCCTCTCCCCTCTCCTCCCTTCCCCTCCCCTCCCCTCTCCTTTCCCTACGTGTATGTGTCACTCTGCCTTTCTGATAACTAAAAATTACCTTTTTAAAGAAGTGACACGGGCTCAGTCTTGCCGCCCCCCGCTGGTTGGGATGTTGTCAGAACTGGAGCTCCCCACACAGAGCACCACCTCTCCTAAGATCAGGGCTCGCTCGTGAGATAAAAGGTGGGCACGTCCCCATGCTTCTCCCTCCTCCTCCTCAGGGCATCCTGGAGCGCCTGGACAGCGGGGAGGTCATCGTGGGAGATGGCAGCTTCCTGATAACGCTGGAGAAGCGGGGCTACGTGAAGGTCGGGCTCTGGACGCCTGAGGCTGTGGTAGAGCACCCGAGTGCAGGTCAGTGCCCCGGCCCAGGGCTCTAGTTCCTGCTGCCCCCCAACACCTGTGCCAAGAGCTAGAAGTAACAGGGTCTCTTCCCCTGCCATACGTGGTGCGTGGACAGCGGCTGGGGTTCTGGCGCCACTCTCCCCTGACCCCTGCACACACACACACGCACACACACACACTCACGTGCACGTCCACGCCCTGACAGCCTCTCCAGGAATGGCCACCTTGTGGGTCGGCACAGCCCCCTTGTGATGGCCGCACTGTCACCTGCAGCCCCAGAACCAGCTCACTGGTCACCACCACTCTGCAGGCCCACTGCCAGGAAGCCCCTGCTGGGGATGCGAGGGCAGAGGCAGAGCCAGGCCCCCATCCTCCTGCTGGGAAGTCAGAGTGGGGGACAGATGGTGATGGGACTGGTTAGCCCTGTGGGACGGGAACTGCTCTTCTCCACTGGTCTGCTATGCTTGGTCCCCTGCCACTTCAGCCAACACTGAATGCCCAAGGCAGCGTCCACACTGCCAGGGGAGCTCACCCTGACTCAATGGCCAAATGCCTGGGGTCAGACAGGCAGGTCCTGCCTCTGCTCTTCCCCGCACAGCCCCATGCACCCCTAAACACCCCTACATACCACTATGCAACCCTACACACTCCTATACACCCTACATACCCCTATATAACCCTACCTACCACTATACACCCCTGTACACCCCTACACAGCCCTGTGTACCCCACACACTCCTATGTACCCCTACATAATCCTATGTAACCCTCCACAACTCCTATGTACCCCTACACATCCCTATGCACCCCTACATAACCTTACATACCCATAAACATCCCCATCCCTGCACACCTCTACACACTCCTATGTACTCCTTTGTACTCATACACACCCCTATGTACCCTTACATACCCCTACACAATCTTACATACCCCTACAAAGCTGTACCCACACCTGGACATTTCTACACAAACTTACACACCACCACACACCCTAGCGAACCTTAGTACTCCTATACATCCCTACCCATCCCTACACAACCATATGTACCTCACATACCCCTATGCAAACTTACACACCCCTACACAACTGTATGCACCCCTACATGCCCCAACACACCCCTACACACAACATACCCCTACGTATTCCTACAAACCCCTATGTATTCCTACACATCACTATGCACCCCTACATACTCCTATGTACCCGTACACACCCCCTTTGTACCTCTATGTACCCCTCTGCACCCCTATACACCTCTACATGCCCTTATGCATCCCTACCACCCCATGCAGCTGTACACACCCCTACACAACCTTACACACCACTACATACCCCTACTGAATCTTATACTCCTATGCAACCTTTGACATTATGCACGCTAAGTGCCTTGTATCTAACACTCCTGCATTCCTCCTGGCCTGAATGCCACGGTCCCGCTCTGAAACTTCCTGGGTTCTGGGTTGGGAGAGTGGAGGGGCTGCCGCCGCCACGGCCCTCGCCCCTGGGACCCTGACCTTTCCATCTTGATGTGAAAACCTCTGGCCCGAAGTTCGCCAGCTGCACACGGAGTTCCTGAGAGCCGGGGCCGATGTCATGCAGACGTTCACCTTCTCTGCCAGTGAGGAAACCATGGAAAGCAAGGTGACTGGCCGGGCATCCCCGCACCCCGTTATACATGGTCAGAAAACCCCGAGCCCTTGCCCCGCAGGGTGAGGCCACAGGGAGCGCACCACCTCCCTGGGTGCTGCCTCGTGGAGAGGGGACACACTGAGGGTGCTCTGGGCCTCCTCATCCTCCCCGCCCTGCCCCGCACCCGCCCTGTCTGCACCTCCACACGACTGTGCAAGTCGCTCGGCTGCCGTGGGCTCTGCTTCTCTGTCTGCAAAGCGAGGTGACGGCAGGGCTGCAGCTCCTTGGGCAGGTGAGGTGAGGGGGTCCCTGTCGATGCTGTAGCTTCACTCAACCCAGTGAGTGCGTGCCATGTCCCTTGGTTGTAGCCCGCGCACCTGGTGCAGGCATTCTCTCTGCTAGAGGCTCACGGTCAGGCATGGGAGGCCGAATCCCCTGGGCTGGACACCCACTGGGGAGAGTGCGGTGATGGAACCAGGAGGACACCGGCCCTGCCCTCCTCGCCCTGCGGTTTCAGCGCAGTTGCTACCCCCTCGTGCCACCCTGCCTCCCTGGTGAGCCCTTGGCACATATCGCACCATGCATTCAAACGCCGGCTTCGCCCTCCACCCGCAGTGGGAAGCTGTCAATGCCGCTGCCTGCGACCTTGCCAGGGAGGTGGCCAGCCAAGGCGACGCTCTGGTGGCAGGGGGCATCTGCCAGACCACAGTGTACAGACAGCACAAGGACGAAGCTAGAATCAAGAAGCTTTTTCAACTACAGATAGAGGTGTTTGTCAGGAAGAATGTGGACTTCTTGATCGCCGAGGTAAGCCTTGTGGAGGACAGATAGAGCCGGTTTTGACCAGTACCCATGCCTAGTCTCCGGCAGACACTGGGCAGTGGCCTGCCCTACGCCCTAGTTCCTCCATTTAGGCGGTCAAGGCCGTTGTACACCAGGTCCTCTGTGAGGCCAAAGGACAGACCCAGGCGGGCGGGAGCTCTGGTTTCCTAAGCCCTGGGTGGCTGCAGCAGCCACTTCTGGGGGCCTTGCCTCCCCTAGGGTGAGAGGAGAGGGACAGTGACCCAGGGAGCAGGAGGCTGTGAGTGAGCAGAGCCCAGGAGGTGGGGGCTGTGAGGCTCCCGTGGCCTGCAACAGCACTGGATAGCGAGAAGTGTCCTTACCTGCCCCACCGGCCTTGGCTATTTGCTCAAATGTGGACAGCTCCAGAACAAAGAGACAGGAAGGGGGACATCCTCTCCTCTCCAGCCCCAAACAGAAGTCCTGTGCCCCATTGCTCGGCACTGTCCCTGCTGCCTGGGCCAAGCCCTCAACCAGCTCTCATCTGTAGCTGCGGCTCCAAGGGACATCCAGCCCTGGCTGTCGCAGGCATCTGGGGAGTGAACCAGTGGGTGGGGGAACTTGCTCTCTCTCTGCCTTTCAAATAATTAAATGCATAACATTTTTCCCTGAAGAAAGAAGCAACACCTAGCTTGTGTTGCCCCACGTCCTCCGGGGGCCCAGGACAGCCTGCAGGGCATATGCCCTGGCGGCGTCTGCTCTGCGCCGTCCTGTGCCCAGAGGAGAGACATGTTGATATCTGCTGACTCTCCGCGTCTCCTAAAGTCAGCTTTTCCCTGGTGGCCTTGGGATTCCGAGGCAGGACCCTGCAAAGGACACAAACGCCCACGCAAGGCAAAGCAAACATAGGACCTCGGTTGCTCTGTACCTGCCCCTCCCACCCGGGCACAAGCTGAGTGTGAGGTAGCTGGGAGTGTCCAGCATACAGAAAGACAAACAGCTCTTCTCTGCAGAGGTCACCCAGCATGGGAAACAATGAGGCTGAAGCGTATCAGTAAAATTGTCATTCCTTCTAAATAGAATCTCGATTACCCTAACATCTCCGATTTCTGTTTTTGACAAAAGTTGTCATCTCTCTGAATTCACGATCCCTTGTGAAAATCTCCCATCGTCGGGGGAGGGATGGACACACAACTCGGAGGCGTCCCTTCCCTGTCCATGGGACAGAGGCGGCTTCCCCAGCGGGGCTCAGCCCTGGCTGCGCATGGGTCGTTCCGACGACTCTCCTGCAGCGTGTTTTCTCCCGTAGTACTTCGAGCACGTCGAAGAAGCCGTGTGGGCTGTGCACATCCTCCGGGCAGCCGGGAAGCCGGTGGCGGTGACCATGTGCATCGGGCCGGAGGGGGACATGCACGGTGTCAGCCCTGGCGAGTGTGCTGTGCGCCTGGTGCAGGCAGGTAACTCGCACACTTCCTGTGGCCTCCTGACACTCAACCCGGGTGCCTGCCTACTGTGGGAGTCTTTACAAGAAGGAACTAGGATCCGTTGCCTTCTCTGTAGATCTAGGGAGGTGGAGGGGAGAACTAATGGCCAAGCTACACTGTAACTATTTTTAAAAGCAGTAGCAGCAAGGGCTGGGGCTGGGGCTGAGGCTCAGTGGGTTAAACCATAACCTGCAGTGCCAGCATCCCATATGGCCACTGGTTTGAGTCCCGGCTGCTCCACTTCAGATCCAGCTCCCTGCTAATGCACCTGGGAAAGCAGCAGAGGATGGCCCAAGTGCTTGGGCCCCTGCACCCACATGGGAGACTCAGATGCAGTTCCAGGCTCCTGGCTTCCACCTGGCCCAGACCAGCCTGCTATGGCTATTTGGGGGAGTGAACCAGCAGACAGAAGCTCTGCCTTACAAATGACTAAATAAATCTTAAGAAAAAAATAGCAAACAAATTACTAAGCAGTGGAAGGTCAGAGGTCTTTGTTTGCTCGCAGGGGCCGACATCGTGGGGGTAAACTGCCGCTTCGGGCCCTGGACCAGCCTGGAGACCATGAAACTCATGAAGGAAGGGCTCCGTGCCGCGGGGCTGCGGGCCCACCTCATGGTGCAGGCCCTGGGGTTCCACACGCCAGACTGCGGCAAGGGAGGCTTTGTGGACCTGCCCGAGTACCCCTTCGGTAAGCTGCAGTGCGCACGGGGCCTCGAGTTTCCTGTGGCGGAGTTCCTTGGTCATCAGAGGCCACAATGCACAGGGTCTTCGTGGGAGACTGCCAGAGGCAGGAGACTCATGTGGCCACCAGAGCCAGCTCTCTGAGAACTCTGTAATTCGTCATCGGCGGGTAGCGGGGGAGCCCAGCAGAGCACCTGTGGGCCGTGCTGGAAGTGCCCTCACTGCTCCTTGCAGGCCTGGAGCCCAGGGTGGCCACCAGATGGGACATCCACAAGTACGCGCGGGAGGCCTACAACCTGGGCGTCCGCTACATCGGTGGCTGCTGCGGCTTCGAGCCCTACCACATCAGGGCCATCGCCGAGGAGCTGGCGCCGGAGAGGGGCTTCTTGCCCGCGGCTTCGGAAAAGCACGGTAGCTGGGGCAGCGGCCTGGACATGCACACCAAACCCTGGATCCGAGCGCGGTGAGCGCGTGCGCCCTGGAGGGGGGGGGGACGTGGGCGGAGACGGGGAGTGGGCGGGGCGGGGCTTGGTGGGAGGGGCAGGTTCTGAACTGGACATGCACACCAAACCCTGGATCTGAGTGGAACAGAGCGTGGTGAGCAGGCATGCACTGGGGAGAGGGCTATGGATGGGCGGGGTGGGTGGGAGGGGCTTGGGTGAGGCAGGGTTGGTGGGAGGGGCGGGTTCGGAGCTGGACAATCACAAGGAACCTTGGATCAGAACCCAAGAGCAATCTGAAAATTCACACTTCAATATTTTCCTTAAATCTCTTTATACCTATTGCCCATGTGCATAGTAATAACAGTTCAGAAGCATAGACGTATCCAAATGGAAGATAAGCTTGACCTCCCCCTGTACAACACCACCCCACCCCCACATGGGACAGCAGTGCAGCTCCACGGCGCGTGAACTCCTGGACGCTCACAGAAGGCGCATTCTTGCTGGGTCACCAGTGGTGGAACAGGCCAGCAATCTGGGCTCCCTTCCTTTAACAAATCCAAAAGGCAGAGTTACACAGAGGGAGAGGCAGAAAGAGAGATCTTCCATCCACTGGTTCACTCCCCCAGGTGGCCACAACAGCCAGGGCTGAGCCAGGCCAAAGCCAGGAGCCAGGAGCTTCTTCCAGGTCTCCCACGTGGGTGCAGGGGTCAAAGCACTTGGGCCATCTTCTGCTGCTTTCCCAGGCCATAGCAGAGAGCTGGATTAGAAGTGGAGAACTGCTGCCCATGTAGGATGCCGGCTTGGTAGGCAGCAGTTTAACCTGCTGCGCCACAGCACTGGCCCCTCTGAGTCCCTTTTAAAAGGGTACAAGGGGCCTGCATGGTGCCACAAGGGATTATACTGTTGCTTGTGACTCCCAAGTCTCCTATCAGAGCGCCAGTTCAAGTCCCACTTACTGCTTCTGATGCAGCTCCCTGCTAATGCATCTAGAAGGCAGCTGGTGACGGCTCAAGAGCTTGGGCCCTCCCACCCACAGGGCAGACCCGGATGGAGTTCCGAGCCCCTGGCTTTAGTCTGGTCCAGCCATTCCTGTTGCAGCCATTTGGGGGCTGAGTCTTGGATGGAAGATCTCCCTGTCTGTCTCTGTCGCTCCCTCTCTGTGCCTTTCAAATGAATCAGTGTCTGAATTTGTTTTAAAGAGAGAGCACCGATCTCTTCACGAGGATCCACCTGTGTGGCTTCAGCACACCCCCTCCCCTGCCCCACAGGCCCGCCATCACAGAGGGGATTAGGCTTGGTGTGGGACTTCGCGGCAGGCAAGCTTTCAGACCATGGCACAGAGGTCCGTGTGTGTCACTTGTGCCTTGAGGTCCACCTGCTGTAAGTGGAGATCACAGATGACCCTTCATGAACACTGAAGAACCCAGATCATGCCACCTGCCCCCGCTCCCCTCAAATCTGCTTTTCCCAGTTCAGATTCAGGGTGTTTCCGTTTCTTCTGTCGCCTGTGTTTTCAAGGCCTAGCTCTTTCCTAATCTGTCAGGCAGGACTGGACCACGGACTCCACCGTGTAGAATAAGAAGTGATGTCCTCTGCTTGTCTCCATCTCTCCCCACCTCCCTTCTCTTGTGGACTTGTCCACTTCTCTGTCCCAGCACCACGTCTCGGAGCCGGCTCGTTCTCCTCTGCAGCTGTAGCTATCTCTCCCAAGCCGTGTCTGTAGGTAGTCAGCAGAGCCTCAGGGTGTCCGCTGTCCCAGTGGAGCTGCTCGGTGGGGACCCCAGCCCCGCCTCCCTGGAACTGTGGACAGTGCAGGTCTCCCCCAGTCCCTTGCCTTCGCAGTCTCCGTTCTGGGGCTAACAGGGTGAGATCTATGGAAGAGTCAAACTCAGAGCAGGTTCTGAGCATGCTTCTCCTGCTGTCCAGTGGGGCCGCCAGAGAGACGGTGCGACCCTTCTCTCCTTCTTGGGGCTTGCTAGCCAGGTCTCTGACCGCCTCACTGCCCGAGTCAGCAAGGGCATGGAAGAGGGAGGCGGCCTCCCTATGCCCACAGGTCCCCGAGTGCCCGGCTCTGCTCTGGATTCTCCAGCCCCGGGGGGTTTTCTCTGGCTGCTGGTTCCCCTGCACAGAGGTGTGCCCTGGAGGTGCCACTTTCACTCTTCCCAGTGAGTCTCTGGCCCTGATCCTGGACACCTGCAAGTGGGCTTTGCTACTCTCTTCGGGCTCCGAGCAGCTCCCCCTGTTGTTCACAAAAACCCCAGAATGTGGCCTGATCCTGCTGCACACCCCTGCTCAGCACCAAAGCAGATTTTCCGGGGTGGGCTCCGGTGAGCCACCAAGCATGGAAGCGTCTACAGCGCTGACATTCATTTCATGGCTTCTGCATAAAACTTCCCATGGGATACCCTGTTGTGTGCAAGGCTTTCTGAACATTCACTGCAGAACAAGGCAGTGTTTCTGGGACCATGGGAAAGAGAAAGAATCGAGTTTCACACAGCTGGAGCCCCCGGTTCACAATACCAAAGCATCAAGGTCAAATGGATCCTCTCGGTTTAATCTGCTGTCTGAGTTCATGTCTTCAACTTGTTTCCTGCTTGAACCTGCGTTCTTTGCACCTCTGGTTTCCAGCTATGCCAAGTTATATTCCTTTTTCATTGTTGAAAGAAAAGTTGCAGGCCTTCACCTTTCTAAGATCTTACAACTTCCAGATTGTACTATCTGTTACTCAACCATTGTGCTCGCTTCGGCAGCACATATACTGAAGTCAATCATTTCACTATTGAAGACATTTTTCTTGTGGCTCCCTGAGTTATGGTTCTGTGTGTCTGAGAGCCCACCCCATGGATGGATGGATGGATGGATGATTGATAGACACATACATAGATGATAGATACAGAGGCAGATGATCCATAATTTATAGATTGATTGATACACAGATGATAGAAATATAGATAATACATAGGTGATAGATACATGACTGATAGATCTGTAGATACACAGATGATAGGTAGCACAGGTAGATGACAGATGAGAGACACAAATGATAGGTGGATGATAAATAGATGATAGAAACACAGATGGTAGATTGATAGATACATAGATGATAACACAGATGATAGCTACATAGATTGATAGATAATGGTAGATGGACAGATGATTGACAGACACCATCAGTTCAGTACCATCCCCTCCCATACGCCAGGAAGCAGTCTGACCCGCTGCTCTCTGTCCCTGTGATCAGGATTGTTGAATGCTCAGTCCATTTTTATTCATTTCAGTGGGATGTGAAGCAGACTTCCTTTTCAAATTGGAACAACTTCTCTGTTGTAAAATTTAGATTGTAGAAGCAGGGAAGATATCATTTAACCAAACCTCTCTTCTGGGAGATTTGGGTACTTTCATTAGAGAAGATTTATTTTATGGGTAATGTACTTAGAAAATACTAAATCTACATATCATTAGTGAGGAAAACAAACTTGGGTGGTGATTAAAACAGCTTAACTAAATGAGGAATGGCTTATTTTAATTGTCATCCTCTGGGGCCATTCTTCATGAGCCATTGAAGTTAAGACATTATTTTGTCCACTAAAGCAAGACATTCCTTTCCTTTTACCCCAAAATCTCAGCACTGCTGACACTTGTGGGGATTCGTGATCACACAGAAGCCTGTGTCAGCCTCAAATTCTAGTATTTCACCATTTCCAGATATTGATTTGTTCACCGTTTTGTAAGTAAAGTGGGGAACACTCTGACAAGCATTTAACACACAGGTCTGTCACCAGGGTGCTCCTACTCTGTCGAAACACGAGAACCAAATGCTGACAAAGGAATTTACGTTCTGTTCTTTGTTGCTTTTTGACGAACTGCACTTGGTCTTGCTGCATTAAAAACTGCATTCCTGTACTTCTCATTCCATTAAGATATTGAGCCCCGAAGTTTCTGCCGGACATTTCAGAAGGAAGTCATTCATAAAGACGTGTAAAAGCGGAGCACACTGCCTTGTTCCCAAGAGGTGGCGTGACACCTCATGATCGCTGTGAGCACAGAGACATGGGAAAGACCCTTTGCACTGATGGCTGTTCAATGGCTTTTCTCTCTCTTGAAGCCAAAGTTCTACTCTGGCCTGATCATCGATCAAGCCCTCAAGTGTCCATGTAGCTTTTAAGTTCATGTGTACACATGAGCGTACTTCAAACTGTTCATGGGAATGCAAGTGGGACGATAAGCTGTGGCAGGCACGCAGTCTAGCAGTTAGGACGCCATGTCCACACTGGGTACCTGGGTTTGACAGCTGGCTCCAGCTTCCTGCTAACGTGGACCCTGAGAGGCAGTGTTGCCGGCTCAAGCACTTGGCTCTCTGCTGCCCACCAGGGAGACTGAATTGAGTGTGGAGCTCCTGGTTTCCTCAGCCCCCGGGGCTGCAGGCATTTGGGAAGGGAACCAGTGGCTGGGAGTGCCCATTCCCTCACTCTCTCGCTCTTTCCCTGCTTTCCCTACCAAGAGAGCAGGAAGAGAGGGAGGGAGAGGGTGGATTTTGGTGCAAAGATCTTGGAAATTCCTGCATAGTTTTTTCTTTATATGTACTTTCTGTGAGCTGCTTTCAATAGCTCTCCTGTGCATGGATTTCAATTTTTTTTGCACTAAAATCAACTTACCTTTTAATTCTGTTTTGTACCAGTTGTTTGAGGTACCTCATATATGACATAATGGACTTAAAAAATAGGCAAGGGGCATCTAACCCATTACCTGTTTGTGCCAAAAACACAGGGCCAGGCGGGAGTACTGGGAGAACCTGCAGCCAGCCTCGGGCAGGCCCTTCTGTCCTTCTCTGTCCAAGCCAGACGCCTAAGGAAGGGACAGCAACAGCGGAACAGGAAGAAGCCACCCTCGGCCCCGCTGCCTTGCTCCTGTCTGCAGCCCTACCCCCCAGCCAGCGCCTGTGCCCTGTGTGGCTGCCGCAGGGACCCTGTCCCACCCTGCGCCAGCCCATGGTCCCTGAATGCAGCCCTGCACTGTTTGAGATCATCACGCACACAGCCACGCTTATGTTGGAGGGTGAATCTAACGTCATAATCCAAAATCACTTAGAAACGAACTGAGACCAGGAATCAGTGCACTACCCTGCTGCGTCTGCCCTGTCGGGGCACCTGCGCCCCTGGCTCGGGCAAGAGGCTCGGGCAGGAGGACCGACATGTGGGACCACCCTCCAAAGGGATCCTTCCCGAAGGAGGCCTGCACTCACGGGTGTTAGGTCCCAGCATCCTAGAACTGCATCTTTGTGACCACGGATGGCCATGCCAGGAGCTCTGCTGGAACAGGGCCACCTCAGATGCTTGTACCTCTCCTTCCTTAGCACCCCATCAGCCTAATCACAGATGTCCACTCACAGATGAGAGGCGTTGATTATTTACAACAGCGAAAGGAGAAAGAAGATCTTAAAGCCAGATCCCACCTGCCCTGCCTGAATCCTTTCTTGGCTTTCACTTCTGTCCTCCTCTGTCCCTGTGTCTGTTATCCATAACAATGTAAGAATGAGTGGCAATTAATAAAGATACAAATAGTGCACCTGCTACACTGCTTCAAACTGTTATAAATTCCATGGCATTCTTTATATTACTATTACTCACTAGGTCCTTGTACTTCTCTCATTATTAAGCCACATTATATGTAACACAGATAATAGGTAAGATAGCAATGACGAGGGCTGGGCCGGCCAAAGCCAGAAGCTTCTTCCAGGTCTCCTACATGGGTGCAGGGACCCCAGCATTTGGGGCATCTTCCACTGCTTCTCCCACACCATTAGCAAGGAGCTGGATCAGAAGTGGAGTCGCTGGGACAGGAACAGGCAGCCATGTGAGATGCCGGCATCACAGGCAGCTCCAACCCCTACACCACAGCACCGGCCTAGAGATGGTGTCTCCAACACAGTGGTTCATGGGAAAAGAAACAGCCGTGTAGTGAGGCTAAGTGACTTTCCAGAGGCCACAGCACATTTAGTGGTGTAGATTAGAACGCACGTGGTCCGGCCCTGGAACCCACGTCCCAGCCACTCTCCGAGTGCAGGTGTATCCGTGGCCGAGCTACAAGGGTTTAGCATCACCTCTCCGTCTCAGGAAGCCGTTGCTGTAACCCTAGGCACTGGAATCCCAGCCGTGCTCCCACTGTGCACTGCCTGCCCTGGTGGGAGTCCCAGACGTCGGTCACGTCAGGCGCTGATGGGGGGTGGAGCATCCCCGACTGTAGCCCGCACCACCTGCAGCAGGGCCACCAGCCTCTGTTTGCAGCTTTGGGAGAAGTCACAGCTCATGATCACTTTTCCTTGCTAGGACTGCTCTCACTCTGGGAAGCTTATTCCATGTGTTCGCCCACACCCTCTCCCTGTTGGGCCAGATAATAGGCTCTGAACGGTCATAGAACAAATGCACGGCTTCTCCCACATGCTGCCTCTTCAGACGCTCACAGATCACCATTAGGGCTTTCCTAGGCTTGTGCTGCCTCATTCTCTCTAACCCGAAAGGCACAGCGTTTTACCGTTTCCACACACCGCGTGTGTGCTAAGAGAAAATCTGAACTTCTCTGTTTGTGGAATGAGGGTAACCATGGAGCCATCTTCACCCCGGCACCCTGACCACCAGCTGTGACAGCAAGCACCTGGGGAACAGGGCCTGGAGCGTGGCAGATCCTCACTCCCTGTTGGTTTCCAATCCCCTCGTCCTCACTGGGGCACTCACCCGGGCACACCTTGTTGGCAAAGCCTCTGCTTATGACTTGTGCCTGTCCTGAGCAGCTCCCTCCAGGAGTGCACCTGCTCACGCAGTACCTGCCTGCCAAGTGGGCCGAGCATAAGTGAAGGGGCTGGTGCACAGTGCCGGGAGAGGAGGGAGAGGTGCTGTCCCCCGAGTCCCTCTCCTGGGCCTGCACCTGCACCAGCGAAGGCCTCCCTCTAGTCTCACACCGCAGTCTGGAAGCCTGGAGGGGTTGGTGTTGTGGCATAGCCGGTAGAGCTGCCACCAGCGATGCTGGCATCCAATGCGAGGGCTGGTTCAAGTCCTAGACACTCTACTTCTGCGCCAGCTCCCTACTAATGGCCTGAGGAAAAGCAGCAGAATATGACCCAAGTGCTTGCCCCTTGTGAGAGACCCGGATGAAGCTCCTGGTTCCTGGCTTCCACCTGGCCCAGCCCCAGTCATGGTGATGGTGGTGCTCTGGGAAGTGAACCAGTGGATGGAGGATCTCTCCTTCTCTCTATAACTCTGCATTCCAAATAAATAAATCTAATAATAATAACAACGAATGGTATACGTAGGTGGTGATGCAGTTTTTTTTTTTTTTTTTTTTTTGGCCAGGCAGAGTGGACAGTGAGAGAGAGAGACAGAGAGAAAGGTCTTTCTTTTTGCCATTGGTTCACCCTCCAATGGCTGCCGCGGCTGGCGCACTGCAGCCGGCGCACCGCACTGATCCGATGGCAGGAGCCAGGTGCTTATCCTGGTCTCCCATGGGGTGCAGGGCCCAAACACTTGGGCCATCCTCCACTGTACTCCCTGGCCACAGCAGAGAGCTGGCCTGGAAGAGGGGCAACCGGGACAGAATCTGGTGCCCCGACCTGGACTAGAACCCGGTATGCCTGCACCGCAAGGTGGAGGATTAGCCTAGTGAGCCGCGGCGCCGGCTGATGCAGTGTTTTTAAATCTAGTTCCATTGCCCCATAAAAAGGGGGGAGTGCAGTGGAGGATGGCCCACATGCTTGGGCTCTGCACCCCGTGGGAGACCAGGATAAGCACCTGGCTCCTGCCATCGGATCAGCACAGTGTGTTGGCTGCAGCGCAGGCTGCAGTGGCCATTGGAGGGTGAACCAATGGCAAAAGGAAGACCTTTCTCTCTGTCTCTCTCTCTCACTATCCACTCTGCCTATCAAAAATTAAAAAAAAAAAGGGGGGGGGGAATCAGCTGAGGTCCACAGCGACAGTTCATTTAGACTTAGAGAAAAAGTAAAGGCGTTCACCAGACTCCCAGACGGACAGCTGTGGTACATACAAAATAAGTGTATGTTGGAAGGTGCTAGTCCCAGGAGTGGCACGTCCTGAGAGACATGAGTAAGGACAATCATAAGGACAATGAGTGGGAAACGACTTGCCGGCCAAGAGTCACAGGGAAGGTGAGACCCGGTGTCGCAGTGGCCAGGGCCACAGGGCGGAGCCCGGGCCGGCCACTGAAAGCTTTGCTCGGGGAGTCCGTTCACGGCCCCAGTGTGCGTGCAGCTCTGCCCTGAGGACTCAGACCCGAGCACTATCGATGGGACAAAAGTCGTCCACTTTGTTAAACACACAGGTTCACTCCAGGAGTAGCAAGTGCAATGCCCTGGAGTTGATGTTGACGGGACCAAAGTTGATACGACTTGCAGCAGAGAGACCCTAGACCCATCAAGTAACATTTCAAAAGCGAGTCCCTGCTCTGAACGTGCGTAGGTCATGGCTGGGTCACACTTTGAGCAATCATGAAGGTGCTCTGAGGGACAATATTCCAAGCAACACAGCTCCTACCACAACTTGAAAACTGTGCCCTACATGAAGTCCAGAAAGTCTGACCAGTTCCTGTCCTCATTTACCATGCCCCAGAAATGATACATGGAACATTTACATGATGTGAAGTGTTAGAAAAGCAAAGACACACTGCTTATTCTGTGCAGATGAAGTGGTTTCAGAGCTCAAAATACCACAAGGGAAGAATTCAGTATTGTGTCTAGTTGAAAATGTTTTATACAAAAGTCACTGCTTTTCCATACACACTGACAATTGACTTGAAAGCATACTGAAAAAAGAGGTCTATTTTACATTTTTAGCAAAACGATTACATATCTAGGGAAAGGATTAATGAGAGCCACACAAGAGTCACTGGGGAGACTGCGGGTGCCGCCATGTAGGCTGCTGAGTTACTCTAACATGACTGACAGCATGACGGAATCCAGGTGAAAAGCACCATTGGCACTGAGGGGGCGTGGACATGCAGGCACTGGGGTTCCAGGAAAGCCAGGAAAAAGGAGAGCAAGGGAGGAAGGTGTGGGCTCAGCAGAGGAGTGCGTGTAACAGAGTAACTAAACCACTGCTTACTTGTATAAAAGCTGGTGCAACCGAATACAGTTAATATGTAACAGAGGGGAACCTCAGAGCAGTGAGTGGAAATCCAGTGGTTAATCATCAGGGACAACTGGTCAACCATATGGGAGTAAAAGGGTGCATCTCTTAGAGTAAGTTCCAGGTTGGTCAAAGATTGGGTCATAAATCTACAAAAGAAACCAGTGGATAAATTCTCCCAAATAAACAACACCAATACAAACAACACCAAATACTCCACACAAAGGTCAAGTCGAATGGGAAAATGTGGGTCAGGGTCAGGAGTGGGTCTTCCAGTATAGGGGTCTTGAGCTGTGTCAGAGCAGCCTCCCCCAGCCCTGCATCTGAGTGACTGGTGTTCGGAACTCAGCACCCAGCTGTCTCAGGCTCCCCGGTGTTGGGAGAGGGGGATCCACCCAGCGGGGGCCCCCCTAGTCAACACCAGGGCTGCCACCCTCACCCTGCCTGGCCATCAGTGTTTCAGGTGCAGGAGGTACTCCTCGAATCACCTGCCCCAGGAGCCCCAGGGCACCTGGTGGAGCTCACAGGAGGGGCTGGGTGACTGGCTCTGCAAATGCTGACCCAGAGCACCACCAGCTCCTGAACAGTCGCATGCTTCCCCAAAACGTGGCACCCGCAGGGCCCAGCACTGTCCTGTGGAAATCAGTTCTCAGCTCCCGCGTGCTCACCTGCACCCCACACTGCCTCCCCCCTGCCCACTGGAATGCGCCTGCACCCCACACTGCCTCCCCCCGGCCCACCGGAGTGTGCACATGCCTCTCGCTCTGTTGTCACAGGGACATGTCCCCACAGCCGTGGGAAAGGGAGGCCTCTTCCCTCAAAGCGCCCCTACTGGAGGGAGGGAATACCCTTGCTTCATGTCTTCCCAGGACAAAGCAGCAGGGGATAAGCCCTCCACAGATGAAAGCAGTCTGAGTGCTACCGCCCTACCACAAGGGTTTGCGCACCTTGATATACTCGAGAGAACGTCCTTAACTTACAAACTGGGAAAGAGATTTCCTTCATCTACTAAACATGGAAGACAAACAGCACATTCAAACTTAGGTAAATGTACAGCAAACCAGTGAGGTATTTGCACCTGTCACTGGCAAAGACCAACATGCTGGCAATCACTGATGTTGGTGAGGGTGCAGGAGCAGGCACTCTCATGCCTATGTTCTCTGTGGAGGGGAAGACCTGGACCAGCTACTCGGAAAGCCAGCGGACCCTACATATCAAAATCTAGAATCCACACATCGTTGGACAAGCAATTTCACTTCTTCTTTTTTTTTTAATATTTATTTATTTATTTGAAAGAGTTACAGAGAGGCAGAGGCAGGGCGGTGGGGTGGGGGGGTCTTCCATCCAAACTGGCGCCTGTATGGGACTCAAGCACCACTATGTCACTGCACCAGCCTCAGATAATCTTTAAAACAAACAAACAAAAAGGAGTCAGCACTAACTGTAGCTATAATGGAGCAGGTGCATTATCTTTGGAGAAAAAGTATAATTTTCCGAAATGTGAATTACTGTTTTAAACATGCTAGTGTATTAAAGTGAGTTGCTTTGAACATGAGATTTGCACAGGTTCTGATCTGGCTGAGGGGATAAGTGCGACCCGGCTCTTCCCAGGGGCACAGCAGGTGCCTGCCAGACTGCGGGGCCCTCAAAGTGGCAGGTGGCCGCCCGTAAACCCGGTGGGGCAGAGGGAGCAGCGCAGACCAGCCGCAGCCTGCGTGGAGGTCCCTGGAAGGGCCCGAGAGGTGTGTGGAAAGCGAGAGCAGAGGTCAGCTGGAGAAACAGGTGTCGCTTCCACCAGACAGCGCACACAGAGCCGTAAGCAGGCTTGGGCAACCCGTCTTGGCTGTACAGTCAGCTGCCTAGAAGTCGAGCACAGGCCGTGTTTAATGAACAACGAAGAGGGGTGTGGAGCCACGCCATGGGGCCTGACATCAGGTGGCTCCATTAAAGGGGCTTGAAAGGAGAGACAGGGCCCACTGACTGGGGCGTGGCTGCAGCTCCGGCAGATTTCTTACAACCTCCACCGATTGGTTGGCATGAAAAGGAGGGGAGTGAGGAGACAGGGGAAAAGGCTGTATTTTTAATGACACGGATCCAGATGAGCAGGGCTCCTCACTAGAGACCGCAGACGCCTCCTGCCTTGGGTGGTAACTGCTGCCCTAAGGTTCCTTGCTCTCATGGCCAAGCACGCCCAGTCTTTCCTGTCTTCACTCACTCATGTACTCTACATCCAACTCACCCAGTCACGCATGTTTAGGACTCGGCCCACAGCGGTCGCTGCACCCTCCTACTCAGCCCGCAGGGCTCTGGATTCAGCATGCATGTGTTCAGTGTGGCCCAAACCATCCCTTGGTCATTCCTGCTTACTTGCCTGGCCCCTACTTAGAAGCACTGGGAAAATATCTCATCAGTTGTTGGATTTTCAGCCCTGGACGGCCACAGATCCAAAGGCGGCAAAGTGTGGAAAGGAATGACAGAGCGAGTGAACACGCAGCCCCGCTGAGCCGAGGTGTGCAGCGCTGAGCAAGCACTACCTGGCCACCCTGCTCCATCTCGACACGGCTACTGTGGAGAACACATGCGTGGCTTAGGCAACACCAGCATCTGACAGTGCTGGCTCTGAGAGGTTGGAGCAGGGAGCAGGTGACAGACTCAGAGGCTGTGCACACACTCAGCTCAGGGCAACCGCAGGAAGGCCCAGACTGGAGCAGGCAGGGGAGTTTTTGGGATGTAGGGGCACACTAAACTCCACAAGCGATGGGAAGAGGTGGGGCGTACTGGACTCAGGCTCATGAGCAGTGGGGGCAGGTGGAGAGAGTCGGACTCAGGCTTAGGACCAGTGAGAACAGGTGCACATTTTAAATGCACCATTGCCATTTCAAAGATGGGAACTCCTTTAAAGTCTGAATAAAGCAAAACCAACACAACCGTCTGAACCGATCATGTAGAACACGCGCGTCGGACACACTGTTCAAAACCACTGTCGGCAACAGCAGAGTGGGTCAATCGTATGTTCTGGCTGAGACAGCAGAAAGGCCTGAGCCCACTTGCGGAAGCTAGGCCTTTCCACTCCGAGGAAGCCTCACTGGGGCAGCGGCGGACGGACAGACCTGCACATTCTGATGTCAGGGCCGCCTGTCTTAGTCCATTCTGAGCTGCTCTCGCGAAACACCTGAGGCCGGGCCATCTTGGAAGAACAGAAATCTGTTCTCAAAGTTCTGGAGCCTGGGAAGCCAGACGCCGGGGCATCAGCCAGGTCCAGGTCTGGCTGCCCTCTGCTCCCAGGGTCACGCCTTGACGCTGTGTACTCCAGATGGGGTCCCCGATCCCCACAGGGCAGGAGGCAGAAGGGCAGACCAGGCCCACGCACCCCTGGCCGAACCCTTTGCAGTGATGCTAATCTGCTCACGAGGCAGAGCCTCGCCACGAAACACCCCCTTCTCTGCCCAATATGGGGTGGGTTCCCAACATGTGTCACTTGCAAACCACAGCATCAGAGGGGATGAGACCCAGAGAGACGCGGACCACAACACCCTCACCCCTCTATTTTTCTCCAGCACTCATTACTGATCCGTCCCTTCTCCTACACACACAGAACATAAACAGGGCAGAAACCCTGCCCCTCTGCACACTGCAAAGGGCAGCATGGGGCGCATGGCAGGGGTCTGCGAGTAGCTGGAGGAGGGAGGGACCCGATGGATCCATCCACATCTTCTACCTGAAGGACCTCTGGACTCAAAAGCTGGTTTTTGATGGCTCTCAGTTCCAGACTAAGATGATCAAGCAGAGAAAGCCAGTGAACGCCTGGCGGGGCCAAGAGAGCCGTTCAGCTAGGGGTGCAGAGCAAGTGGCAGGTGACCCTCCCAGCCAGCCTGGAAGTGGCAAGGCGTAGGCGTGGTGTCCCCACCAGTCAGTAGGGACTGGGGTGAATGAAGCCATGTGTGTGATGCAGCAGAGCCGGACGAGGCCTGGGGAACGCAGCTGTCTGTGTCTTGCGAGGAGCTGATTGGGAAGAGGACTGGGAGGGAGCATAGTTAGGGCGGGGCTGGTGCGCACAGGCATCGTGGGGTGCTAACGGGGATGCTGTTCCCTGCAGAGTGGGCACTGAACCAGGCCTGGGGGTGCCACTTCTTAACTTTTGAATTTGGAACCATGGGAGTGTCTCACCTGACTGTCATGAAACTAACTTTTAATGAATGGATCTCCTCTGCCTGGTGCCACAGGCACCTGTAACAGCCATTTAGAACTAAAACTGCAGGGACCGGCGCCGTGGCTCACTTGGTTAATTCTCCGGAGGCCTGCGGCAACCGCATCCCATATGCGCGCTGGTTCTAATCTCGGTTGCTCCTCTTCCAGTCCAGCTCTCTGCTGTGGCCTGGGAAGGCAGTGGAGGATGGCCCAAGTGCTTGGGCCTCTGCACCCCATGGGAGACCAGGAAGAGGCACCTGGATCCTGGCTTTGGATCGGTGCAGCACCAGCCGAAGCAGCTATTTGGGGAGTGAACCAACGGAAGGAAGACCTGTCTCTTTGTCTCTCTCACTGTAACTCTACCTGTTGAATAAATAAAAATAAAACTGCAGTCCTGAAGTGCAGCTCTGACTTTTCTGTCTTATGTTCTGTATTACGACGATACAGCTGATGTCACAATCAATAACCTCTTGAATTCCACAGGTACAGAATATACATGCATCTATATAAGGAAATGCACATGTATCTATTAATGGAATACACAGTATCTGCATACACGGAGAGAGAACGAACGGCTGAACTTATTTTTCAAAATGGATTGCTTTACAGTAAGGCGTCTACTGGCGTCGGCACCATGCCTAGATCACTGCTTGCCACCAGGGAAATGACGGATTCAGACTCTAGACTTTGTCTTAGCTCATTTCTCTTCGTGGGGTCTGTCCTAGACTTCACCAGAGGGCAAACAGCTGCTTTAGCTTGGTTTTCCATTTCTTCCTGCAGTCTAAGAGGCACCCAGAAAAGCAAACCAGCTGTGAACGTGCCACCTGTGGGCACTGGCGCTCACGCGTGCTCCCTGCAAGGGAGAGCAGCAGTGTGGTGAGCCTTGTGGTGCAGCGGGTGAGGCCACTGCTTGGGGTGCCGGCAGCCCACTCTGGAGTTCACGTGGGAGAACCAAGTGGAGCTCCTGGCTCCTGCTTCAGCCTGGCCCAGCCCTTGCAGCCTGTTGCAGGGGAGTGAACCAGCAGATGGAAAATCTCTCTCTCTCTCTCTCTCTGACAACTCTGCCTTTCAAATAATATATGTTTTTCAAAAAATAATTTCCTAGGTGATCAAAGGGCTGTGTCCTGGAATGAAATAAAGCCACACACAGCCCACCGGGAAGAAAGGCTGTGGAGAATGAGGATGTCTCCCGCCGGCGCCACGCCCGAAGCCCTCTCCCAGTCCTCTTCACGGGATGGTGATGTACAAGCCAGCAGGACGCGGAAACAGGCAAACAGCCTGCTGTGAGGCAATGTGGGACAGGGGCCTTGGATTCCAGCCTAGAAGTGCATGCTCCTCTGCATGCTGCCGGTTGGTGTATCCCAGACCAGAAGCCACATCGGCGCCTGTGGCTGAACTCCCTGCATGCTGGGAGCACTTCCTCCATGCCCCCAGCCCTCCCACACACCACACATCCACCACCTGCTGCAGACTGTCCCTGCGAGGGCCGGGCAGAGCCACACGGCCCTGTGCTGTGATTCCCACACCAGGAGCTACACACAGGGGGGCCACACAGACCCCGTGCACCAGCCACCCCCGTCTTTTCCGATCAAAGCGGCAAGCTTCGTGTGCTGGCTCATCTCTCAGCAGCTCGCAGAGGTGAGGGCAACCAAGGCCTTCCCTCCTATTCTAGGAGCTTCTCTTTCTTAGCACACATCTGGAGCAACAGCCAAAATTTGGAATGACTGAACCACCCCGTGTTCTCGCACTCCAGCGGCCGGGGGTGCTGCCTGGGCAGGGCTCGCTGTCTTCCCATGAAACGGAGGTGATGCCACATCCCTGGGCTGGGCCAGCTGAGTGGGAGCAGCCCTGGGTTGGAAGAAGTTATCAAGAAGTTATCAAGAGTTTGGGAAGTCATTTAGGAAAGTAGTTCACTGAGGAGCACATACCAGGCAGCTCTGCAGAGCATGTCTCTGACTCCACTGGGCCTGGGCTGACGTCCTCTGCCAGCTCTAAGGCTGGGTCTGGACATGACCGCACTTGACCTCTGTGCTCCTTGGCAATGCCCTCAGTGAAGCAGGGCCAGCGTGCTGCAGTGAGCTGAGCTGCTGCCTGCAGCAGAGCTCTGTTTCCCATCGAGCTTCCTGCTAATGTGCCTGGGAAGGCAGCAGGAGACAGCAATGCCACCTGCACAGGAGATGAGATGGAGCCCAAGCTCCTGCCTGTTGCAGCCATTTAAGAACTAAACGAGTAGATGGCCGATCTGTCTGTCTCTGTCTCTCACTATCATCACTCCAGCTTTCAAATAAACAAACAAATCATAAAAAGAAGTCAGGATGGCGAAGTCCCTAGGTCTCAGGGTTATGGTGAGGGCCACAAAGGGCCTGCAAGGCACTCAGCACAGCTCACTCCACACAATGCATGCTCATAAAGTGACAGTTGTCTTTGTAAATGAGAGCAGCAAAAGGACACATGACATTCACTGGTCATGGTGCTAACCTGGGGAGAACTGGAGAAATGGGTGTTGAGTGGTCATGGTGCTAACCTGGGGAGTACTGGAGAAATGGGTGTTGAGTGGTCATGGTGCTAACCTGGGGAGAACTGGAGAAATGGGTGTTGAGTGGTCGTGGTGCTAACCTGGGGAGTACTGGAGAAATGGGTGTTGAGTGGTCATGGTGCTAACCTGGGGAGTACTGGTGAAATGGGTGTTAACTGCTCATGGTGTCAACCTGGGGAGTACTAGAGAATTGGGTGTTCAGTAGTTATGGTGTTAGCCTGGGGAGTACTAATGAAATGAGTGCTGACTGCTCATGGTGTCAACCTGGGGATT
>CM027409.1:2421313-2432909 GCA_015711505.1 Sylvilagus bachmani
GGTGAAATGGGTGTTAACTGCTCATGGTGTCAACCTGGGGAGTACTAGAGAATTGGGTGTTCAGTAGTTATGGTGTTAGCCTGGGGAGTACTAATGAAATGAGTGCTGACTGCTCATGGTGTCAACCTGGGGATTACTGGTGAAATGCGTGTTGAGTGGTTGTGGTGTTAACCCTGGGAGGTACTGGGGAAATGGGTGTTGAGTGCTCATGGTGCTAACCTGCAGAGTACTGGAGAAATGGGTGTTGAGTGGTTGTGGTGCTAACCCGGGGAGTACTGGTGAAATGGGTGTTGAGTGGTCATGGTGCTAACCTGTGGAGTACTGGTGAACTGGGTGTTGAGTGGTCATGGTGTTGCTAATCTGGGGAGTACTGGTGAGCTGGGTGTTGAGTGGTCTTTGTGCTAACCCAGGGAGTACTGGTGAACTGGGTGTTGTGTGGCCGTGGTGTTAACCTGGGGAGTACTGGTATAGTGGGTGTTGAGCGGTCGTGGTGCTAACTTGGGCAGTACTGGTAAAAGCATCAAAGGGAGAGGCTGGATAGGGGAAGTTTAGAGAGTGACTCCAATCAGTTATGATGCTGGGAAGGGTCGTGGAGAATGGGGTTGCAGGACTCACAGCTGCACTGGCAGGAAGGCTTCCTGATTGCAAGTCCTGAGGGATGCATTTGTACCCATGATGGGAGGAAGCCCCGAGCATCCAGCAAAAATAAAAACTTCCCAGCGTGCTGTCTCTAGGCACTCAGGAAGTAAAGTGAAGCTGGAGACAGGAACACAGCCAGAGCCCCTCGGAGGCAGGCTGCTGCAAAAGTGCTCACTGACCGCAGGCGGTTGGTGCTGTACGTTCACGCCGAGTCCATTGCAAAAGGAATCTGTTCCCGCTTTCACTTACGAAGACACATAGGCCCTTCCGAGGGAAAAGGTGCATGGTGTGGCTGGTGTGCCAGGCGCGTTGGGGTGCAGGTATGTGCCTGATGCTGTGGTGGGGGTGGGAAGAAGATAGGGGAGCCGCCCTGGGCACTCAGGGGAGCCCTTGGGGACAAGTGTGACCCACCGTTCCTGCAGTGGTCCCAGGTGGAGACAACACAAAGTACCCGAGGTCTGTGGCAACAGGAAAATCAAACCTTCTGGTCTTGATCTCTTTGAGAGGCACACATTTTGGACATCCCCAAATAGATCCATTTACAACCAAGGTTGACAGCCCAGTGCCTGCAAAGTGAGGGAAGTGTGTGAAGGAGAGCAGGGCGGCCAGAGGGCTGTGGCACCGACTTCCAGGCGGGAAGGACTGCGCGCCACGCACAGCTTCCCAAACACACTTGTTTGGCCAAAGGGAACATACAGGTAGCTGCATCTCCCTGTAGCCAGCGTGCACACAGCGTAGACACACACACCTCACCGATCCCAGGCCAACTGCCCCAGTTTTGGTCTCAAAAGATCCAGGAGAAACCAGCTGCATTTTAGAGACCTCGATGGAACAGCAAGTGAAAAGTCCCGATATTTTCCCATCTACATGTTGATACAAACAACAATTTATCCCTTAGACATCCATGGCCCCAGTGAAATGTTGTCTAATGGTGCTTATGAAATGTTTGTTGAATGAATAAATAAGGGTTTAAGTAGAGCAAAGCAGTAACTGGAAGAAAAACAACCTCCTCCCAGGTTATAAAACCAAGGGGGTGGCTCCCGAGTGCTAACCCTCCTCTGCCCCTTTGAGATTTACTTTCAACACCAGTCTCTCTTGCCAGGTCAAGGACTCTGGGAGGATGCCCTCCTCCCGCGGTTGTGCAGAGATTAGAGAACATGGCAGCGTCCCAGGATCTGCTGCTTGCAAAGCATTCACGCGGACTTGGTCCTTTGGGACCAGGACCAGGACCTGCAGAGCTCCTGACATTGTGGTCTGGTCACAGAAGGGGGGTGGGGGGGTGACCTACTTATGGAGTCGAGGGGAGCAAACATTTGGCTGGTGCCAAATGATGAGCCGTGGTGGTCATTACCACCATGGAAGCAGCAGGTGAGTAACTCCTTTGTAAAAGGACCCAGAGCGGGAAGGAGGGAGTCAGAGACGGAGGCTGGGTCTCCGCAGCTGCCCAGCAACCATCCTGGGCAACTCCAACCACTCAGGAGTCTACACTTGCACAAACGCTCCCACCCCTGCATGCCCCTCACATGGGCACAGCGCTCCGGGGCAAGCTACATCCAGGGACAGGACTCGACTGGCAGCAGCTGTGAACTTTTCAAATGTTAGCCTGGGTTTTTAATACATGTTTTTAAACCTAAGGCTACCAGTTTAAAATCTCTCCTACGTGTTGCTGAATTTGGGGGGAACCGGAACCCGAGTGTCTGAATTCAGCCTTTCCTCGCAGTCAGAGTCCAGACACCGGCCCCTAGTCCCAGTCCCCATCGCTGTCACAGTACTCACGAGGCTAACAGCATGACCACCCAACACCCATTTCTCCAGTACTCCCCAGGTTAACAACATGACCACTCAACACCCAGCTCACAAGTACTCCCCAGGTTAACACCATGACAACTCAACACCCAGTTCACCAGTACTTACCAGGCTAACACTATAACTACTGAACACCCATTTCACCAGTACTCATGGGTCAACACCACGACTGCTTAACACCCATTTCTCCAGTACTTCCCAGGTTAACACCATGACCACTCAACACCCATTTCTCCGGTACTCTCCAGGTTAACACCATGACCACTCAACACCCATTTCTCCAGTACTCCCCAGGTTAACACCATGACCACTCCACATTGCTTTCACCAGTACTCCCTAGGTTAGCACCACGACCACTCAACACCCAGTTCACCAGTACTCTCCAGGTTAACACCATAGCTGCTCAATGCCCATTTCCCCAGTACTCCCCAGGTTAACACACAACCAGTCAAACACCCATTTCACCAGTACTCATCAGGTTAACATACAACCAGTCAACACCTATTTCACCAGTACTCCCAGGTTAACATACAACTGGTCAACACCTATTTCACCAGTACTCCCAGGTTAACACCACGACTGCTCAACACCCATTTCACCAGCACTCACCAGGTTAACACACAACCAGTCAACACCTATTTCACCATTACTCACCAGGTTAACACCACAAGCTGTCAACACCCATTTCACCAGCACTCCCCAGGTTAACAGACAACCAGTCAACATGATAACTGAACTGTGCCTGCATGGTGGAAATCCAGCCACTGGGGCGGATGGCGCAACCTCATGTCTAGTTCTAGCTGACCCCAGGTCTCTGCTGGCGATGGGGGTAGGTGAATCGAAGATCTCCCCTCCCCTTGCTCTCTTGTTTTCAGATTTAAACTTGAGTCACTTATCAGAAGCAAAGGACTATGTCTGCTTCATGCATTGCATCTCAAGTGCACATCCTGTTAGCCATCCTATCTCTCTTTTTATTTATTTGACAGGTAGAGTTATAGAACCATCAGATCTTTTTAATTCACCATTTGGGGGCCATTTCTCTCTCTCCAGGTTTCTCAGGTGCTTTTATTTGGGTAAAAGATTCCAAATTCTGTTTCAGACATTTCAGCTGTTCTATAAGCTATTTATGATCATGGCATACTTTAAAAAAAAAGGGTGTTTTTATTATTTAAAATCAATGCATTTTCATTGTAAAAATATATTTGGAAAATACAGTAACACAACTGCTGTGGACATTCGGATTTCCTTCCCAGCGCCTCCGGCGCCCAAGGGGTTTCACACGCAGCCCTTGTCCACATGCATGTCCACTAGCATGGAACGCTAGTGGCACTTCGCAAAGGGCTCCTTGAGAAGCCAGAGCATTGCGTGGGTTCAGGGTACAGCTGGATCCGGACGCCCTGCTGAGCTCCCCTAAAGGCGGCCCTGGCCTCTGACAGGTGCTTGGCCGGCCTTGGGCAGCATTCCTAAGGACCTGGCCTGGGCGTGATCCCGGGTCGGGGTCGAAGGCTGGAGGGCCAGGGCGCGGGTGCGTTGGAGACCCCAGTGACCTACCTACCGAGCGGCTGCCCTGCTTTTGTTTATTCTGCACCCGGCACCCCCGCCCACCTGGAGAGCGACCACGCCTCCTCCACGGAGCGCAGGGCGGGTCTGCGGCCCGGGTCGCCCTGCCCAGCTCCGCGGATAAAGCGCTGTCGCTGCAGCAAGGCACAGCAAGGGCTCACCGCGACAGTCGCAGGGCACCGCACACCAGGACTCCCCACACCACGAGGATGGCACCCGTCGAGGGCAAAAAGGCCAAAAGGGTGAGTCTGAGGGAGCCTTGGGAGCCAGGTGCAGGCTTAGAGCAGCTCGGGCGCCCAGGGCTTCTCGGCGGGACCCCGAGACCTGGGCGCCGTGCCCAGGGCATGCCCGAGGCCCCTCACCACCCAGCCCCCAGCCTGCTTGGGACAGTGCGGCGCCCAGTCTCCACCGCGGGGGCCCGGGCGCCCCGCGTCCTGAGCAGACCGCCCCGAGAGCGCCTGCGCCCAGCCCGCGGCGCTGCCCACTGGGTGTAGGGGGTTCGGGCGCACTGTGGTGTCAGCTGTGGCCGGAACGCGCAGAGACGTCTAGGGTGAAATGGGCAGAGCCGCTGTGAGGTTCAGGAGAAGGGCTGCTAAGGAGATGAAAAACACGCACACCCAGGCCTGACGGCGCGGGTCCTGTTGGGGAGCGCACGCGGAGATGGGGGGGCGGGGAACGGATGGATGGAGGAAGCTCCTGGCTCCTAGCTTCAGCCTGGCCCAGCCCCAGCCATTGCGGTCATCTGGGGAGTAAACCAGAGGATGGAAGACCTCTGCCTCAAAAATTAAAAACTATATGTATATTTTAAAATTAAATACATATATTAAAAACAAGCATATGCGCTGATGCACAGATGCAAGGCTTTACTACACAACAGCTGCTCTCCCTGCAGGTGGCGCTGCACACACAACCCGCCCCAGTGTCCACCCAAGGGCAGGGCACCGCCCCCAGCACGTGCACAGCAGCCCGCCAATTATCATTATAGATGCATTTTTACGGATAAATGTACACCCATTTTTTCCTGAGAATTAGGACTGTACTAAAATAGGAAACTGTCTTTTTGCCCCCTCTGGGATCCCAGGGCATTCTGGAACGGTTAAACGCTGGTGAGGTTGTGATCGGAGATGGAGGCTTTGTCTTTGCGCTGGAGAAGAGGGGCTACGTGAAGGCAGGGCCCTGGACCCCGGAAGCTGCCGTGGAGCACCCAGAGGCAGGTGGGTAAGGCGTCGGCTCCACGTTCTCAAGAGCTGTGTGCAGGCTGAGCCCAGGCATGCAAGGGCTTACACGCAGGGCAGCCGCAGGCTCCCGGCCCCACCCCCTTCTAGGCAGGTGGAGACCCTGGCTATGGCCTCCCCCTCTGCCCACCCTCTCCCCAGCCCAGGTGACTTCCAGGTCCATTCCGACGAGGCATCCAGCGCTTCATTCTGAACTCATGTGCAAAGAGCTCCTCCTCTCCTCCCCAGCAGCCCACTCCTGGCCACACCTGCTGTCTCCCGTCCATGCCTGTGCAGTGTCCATGGCCACCCTGGCCCTCACCCACGCGGAGCTCCACACACCACATCGTGACCATGCTTGCAGATGAGCCTGCATGTTGTCCTGGCCTCCCTCTACTTGTTTCCAAGTTTTTATTGATTCTCTTCTACTTGAAAGGCAGAGACTGACGGAGATCTCTACCGCTTCACTATCCAAATGCCCACCACAGCCAGGGCAAAGCCAACCTGAAGCCAGGATCAGGAACTCCATCCAGGTCCCCTGTGTGGGTGGCAGGAACCCAAGTACTTGGGCGATCACCTGCTGCCTCCCTGGCACATTTGCAAAGCGGCATCGAATGTGCCAAATAGCTGGGCCTCAAACCAGGCGACTTACCTGCCACTGCACAGGCCTGCTGCGCTTCTGCACATCCCTTGTCACTTTGTGGCCATGGATCTGCGCTGGCCAGGGAGGGAGTAGGGGGTGGGGTGGGGGATCCCGACGATGTCTCCTCGGACAGAGGCCTCCTCATGTCCCCTGGCAAGGGGCAGGAGTGGCCCTGTCTGCAGCCCCCAGGGTCCATGGGGCCCTGGTCTTCCAGGTGCCGGAAGGAGCCTGCCTGTGTGTCTCCTCCCCTACTCACAGGTCCACTTCTAACAAACCAGACTTTGCAAAGCAGCCTGGTTGGCAGAAGCTCTGCCTCTCTGTGGCTCTGTTCCTGCCCAGCTTGGCCCTGGGCTGCTCTCCGGCTTTGCCTGCTCTGTAGCCACAGGGAGTGTGCCTCTGGTGCCATACCAGAGACCCTGCGGTGTGTTCTCCCGAGCACGGGTGCCCATCACAGCCCCCAGGATGACTGATTCCCCAGTGCATCCTGCCTTGCTTGACTCTGAGAGCCGGCACTACTGGTACCCACTGCACCTGCTGTGCCCCCCCTTCTGGGCAGCCAGCCCAGCTCAGCACAGTGAACTCTGTCAAGGGGGCAGGCACAGAGCTGCAGCGCTCCCCTGAAGCCAGCAGCGGGCACTCCTGCCTCAGGGCCCCTTGAGCAGCTTCCTGAGGCAGCCCCAGCTCCAAGTGCTGCAGGCCAGGTGCTCAGGAGGTGGACTGAGTGGGACACTTCTGGCCAGGAGTTGTGCCCTGGGGGTGCTCTTCAGAGACTGTCCTTGAAGGAGAAGCAGAGCAAGGCTGGCCTGAGGCTAGCCGAGGCCTCGGCCAAGCCTCCAGGAACTCCGGAGCTGGACTGCAAAGTTACCACAAATTGAGGTGAGGCACTGGGACCCTGTGTCCGCCCAGCACTCCACCCCTTGCCAGGGTACCTGAGTGTGGCCAGGCCTGTTAGGTTGCTGGGAGGACTAAGTACGTTACAGGAGGATCTTAAGACAGTTCATGGGAAATGCATATTATGAAAAAATTATGCATGGATTTCAATTTTTTAGTACCACACTTAGCTTTTAATTCCAATTTCCAAGAACTTTTTGAAGTACCGAGCATCTAAAACAACACCCGGATGTTTTTGGCGCATTTACACTTTGCCGCTGAGCCCGCTGGCTGTTGTTCCTGATGGTGCCTTTGGTGGCGGGTGGGCTTCTGCGGAGGGTGTGCAGAAGTGCCAACAGTCAGCCCCTCCACCCTTCCCCCCCAAGCAAACGGCTGTGAAGCCCAGCAGAGCTGCACAAGGCTTACCTCCTCCTCACAGACACAGGGAAAATGCTGCATCCCTCCAAACACAGAAGATGAAACTTGCTCAGATTGTAGTCTCCCCAGCAGTTTGTTAGAAATGACAAACTGGGCAAACGTTTGGATCACTGGTCAAGATGGCCACATCGCCTGCCAGCGACTGTGACAGCAAATCCCAGCTCTGGCTGCCGACTCCGCTTTTCTGCTAAGGCGCAGCCTGGGAGGCAGGGCTGATGGCTCATGTCGCTGGGTCCTGCCACTTACGCAGGAGACCTGGATGGAGTTCCCAGCTCCTGGCTCTAGCCCACCTAGCCCCAGCCTTTGCAGGCAGTGGAGGAGTTAAGCAGCGAATGGCAGCTCTCTCTTACAGGACACTTTTAGGATGAGATTCCCGGGCTGCCCTGCAGAGGCTGGGTCTAGTGTGCTGAGAGGGAGCCCAGGAATGCACAGTACCATCACTGCTCAGTGGCCGTGGAACGAATGAACCACGCATTGAGAAGCACTGCATTAAAGGAATGCCACGGAACAAGCCATCAGGAACCAGAGTGACATCGCAAACCCACCTGTGGTTTTCTACTTAGGCGCTGCCGCCAGGCTACTCTCAGAATAAAGCTTTTCTTGGGCACAACTAACATTAAAGATGAGCTACCTTGGCCCAGACTCTGCCATGGAGACAAAATAAGATTTTGATCGAAGCCTCAAGTTTGTTTTGTAAGTCACTCGTGTTCCACAGTGCTGTGCTGCAGAGCCTGCTGTTCCAGGCTCCTGCACGCTGCTCAAACAGAGAGAGGCAGCCATCTCGCCCCACACTGAGGCCTGCGCCACCAGACCTGCCCTCTGGCTACACCAGGCTGATCACAGCCTCGCTCCTTGGTTCACCCCAGGCTGGTCTCCATTTGTCCTCTGCTCCCGGCAACCTCTCCCCATCCCCAACCCCTCTGGGCTGAAGGACTGGCCACCGGTGACCTCCCTCATGGCCGTCGGTCCTGCCTCAGTGCCTGTGCTCACACGGGTCCCTCTGCAGGGAGCACCACGCCCTGGCTGGCAGACACCGTGCCTGCTGGTCTGTGGGGCAGCCCTAGTCACTCTGTACCTCCCCGTGCTGTCTCCCTGCAGTGCGCCAGCTGCACCGTGAGTTCCTTCGGGCGGGCTCCAATGTCATGCAGACCTTCACCTTCTACGCGAGCGAGGACAAGCTGGAGAACAGGGGCAACTACGTGGCCGAGAAGCTGTCGGTGAGTGGGACAGCACACGGGGGAGAGGCACGCCGTCTCTGCAGACCACGGGAAGGCGGCTCACAGAACATCTCCAAAAGGGGGCGTTTGCTGTCAGTGGTACCCCCTTCCCTGGGGGAGGGTGCGGAGCAATGTGCCCCCTCTCAAGTGCTTCCAGCCCTGGGGTCTCAGTGCCACCCACCCAGGGAGGGCAGGGAGCTCAGAGGCACCTGGGGGTGGTGAGTTGCTGACCCAGCTGTCACCCTCATAGAGGCAGGGCAAACCCTGACCCCATCGGGGCTGGGACCCCTTGCCCCGACCTGACAGACGGTGCTCCAGATGCCTGGTCTGTGCCGCCATGGGGGCTGGGTTTGGGGTTTGCCGTTGTTTTAGGGTAAGAGTCCACTTTTAGTGTCTAAATCATTAGGACAGACCCGACTGGTTATGAATTGATCAGCTGATTGAGAAACTACGCAACAACAAAAGCCCAAGCGCTCTGTGATCTTTCTAACTGAACTGTACATATTTTTAACCACACAAGCAACCCCTCCTCTTCCTCTTCATCCAACAGTCCGCTGGGCTGTCCTCCAAGTCCAGCCCAGGCATGAAGATGGCAAACTAGACCCTCAGGTCTTGGGTGTCACGTTATGTCCTAAATGCTGCCCTGAGATTTAGTCGCTGTCCTTAGGATCAGCACTGTCACGGCAAACTTCTCGGCCGGCAGAGCACAGACCTACCCACAACCATCACTTTCTGGGATAAAAACACAACTGAGACCAGGGCATTTGAACCTCTCTTTAACTTCATGTGAACGCGTAGATGCCTAGTGTCCCCCGTCCCCCCATTTCAGGGGCAGAAAGTCAACGAGGCGGCCTGTGACATCGCACGGCAAGTGGCCGATGAGGGCGACGCTTTGGTGGCAGGAGGCGTGAGCCAGACCCCGTCCTACCTCAGCTGCAAGAGCGAAGCTGAAGTGAAAAGCATCTTCCAGCAACAGCTGGCGATCTTCATGAAGAAGAACGTGGACTTCCTGATTGCCGAGGTGAGCGAGGTCACGGTCAAAAACGACTCAAGCACGCGGGGTGCACGGCCTTGCCTATGCTGCTGAGAGGGCATGGGGCTGGGCGCCAGTCAGGACCGGCAACATCAGCCTTCGCAGTCTTTCCGGGGGGACCCAGCACTGTGGCACAGTGGCTTAAGCTATGGCCTGCAGCGCCAGCATCCCGTATGGTGCCACTTTGAATTCTAGCTGCTCCTCTTCCTGCCCAGCTCCCTGCTGATGCGCCTGGGAAAGCAGCAGAAGATGGATGAGTAAATGCTTAGGTCCCTGCTACTCAAGTGGGAGACCCGGATGGAGCCCCAGGCTCCTGGCTTTGGTTTGGTCTAACCCCAGTTGTTGCTAGCATTTGGAGAATGAACCAGTGGGTGAAGCATCTCTGCGTGCGTGTGTGTGTGTGTATGTGTGTGTGTGTGAAAACTACTTTTCAAATAAAATCTTTTTTAAAAATTTTTTTCTCCCTGGGGCTTTGGCTAAACTTAAGTCAATCTAATGAAGTCCTTTGCAAATTCTCGACTGAAGCTCCCACTAGCAAATCACCCCTTGTATAGGAGCTGCTCGCGAGTGGCAGCCGGTTAGGGAAGCTTGAAGTTGCTGGCCACGTGGGCAGCCCGCCAGGACGGGGACTCACGGTGCCCTCCCTGGTTTCAGTATTTCGAACATGTTGAAGAGGCCGTGTGGGCAGTGGAGACCTTGAAAACGTCCGGCAAGCCGGTGGCGGCGACCATGTGCATCGGGCCCGAGGGTGACCTGCACGGCGTGCCCCCTGGCGAGTGTGCCGTGCGCCTGGTGAAAGCAGGTGAGGGCGGAGCCTGCGGGCTCCTGGTGGGCAGGGCTCTCAGGGTGGCACAGGCGCATCCCGTGGGGTACCAGGTCCAGCAGAGGAAAGGTGGGAACACAAGCACCCCAGCTTTCGATAGGGGCAGCTAGATCCACACAGTAGTCTGAGCCTGAGACCAGAAAAAATATTCTGGAAAGTTGAAAGAAGCAGTAGAACGTGAGACATTTTACTTTAAACTTGGCTCCAGTGGAGACCTTGGAGCATTAGTAACTTTAGTTAGCTGGCCTCTCCGTCAGAGTTTTTCTACTCTCATAAATTATGAGTATGCTTTACTTTTTGTAATTCGCATAGAAAATTAAAAAAAAACACCTTTGATAGGAAATGCAGACCAACAAGTCTGATGGAATTTCCACTCCCAGTGCTGGGTTTCATTTCGATTAGAAGACACTCAGGGAGCATTTTCTAAGGTGCCTCACTTTGAACCTCAAGGAGTCCCGCAATGTTGGTGGATGGGCCAGGCTCACCACATGAAACAGAATCTGTGTTCATCGTCTGATTCCTGCCCAGAACCTGACTTCTCACACAAGCCCCTTGGCATCCAGAAGACCAGATGTCTAGACCTAGGAACGAGATTATACAGTCCAACTCTTGACGGGAAGTGTAAAACCAGGGCAGAAGCAATCAGCTCGCATCAGACAAGGGCTCCTAGGGGTGTTAGATAGAGAGCTAGGGGATGTTAGAGAACTGAGGGGTGTTAGAGCTGGAAGATATGAGAGAGAGCTGGGGGTGTTAGAGAGAGAGCTGGGGATGTTAGAGAGAGAGCTGGGGGTGTTAGAGAGAGCTGGGGGTGTTAGAGAGGGCTGGGGGATGTTAGAGAGCTGGGGGTGTTAGAGAGGGCTGGGGGTGTTAGAGAGAGAGCTGAGTGTGTTAGAGGGCTGGGGCTGTTAGAGCTGAGGGGTGTTAGAGAGAGCTGGGGATGTTAGAGCTGGGGCTGTTAGAGCTGAGGGATGTTAGAGAACTGAAGGGTGTTAGAGAGAGCTGGGGCTGTTAGAGCTGAGGGATGTTAGAGAGAGCTGGGGCTGTTAGGGCTGGGGGTGTTAGAGAGAGAACTGAGGGGTGTTAGAGCTGGGGGTGTTAGAGAGCTGAGGGGTGTTAGAGCTGGGGGTGTTAGAGAGAGAGCTGGGGCTGTTAGAGCTTAGGGATGTTAGAGAGGGCTGGGGATGTTAGAGCTGAGGGATGTTAGAGAGGGCTGGGGATGTTAGAGAGAGCTGGGGGTGTTAGAGAGGGCTGGGGCTGTTAGAGAGAGAGCTGGGGTGTTAGAGAGAGCTGGGGCTGTTAGAGCTGAGGGATGTTAGAGAGGGCTGGGGATGTTAGAGAGAGCTGGGGGTGTTA
>CM027409.1:2433409-2493012 GCA_015711505.1 Sylvilagus bachmani
GACATGCACACCAAACCCTGGATCTGAGCATCTGAGCGGAGCGTGGTGAGCACGCATGCACCCGGGGAGAGGGCTGCGGGTAGGAGGGGCTTGGTGGACGGGGCTTGACTGGATAGAAAGGACGGAGAGGAGCATAGCTTGGCGCGGAGAAGCCCCAAGCTTAAGAATGGCCGGCCACAGTGGGATGGGGGCACTGAGGGGCAGCCTTTTGAGATTCCCACCTCTGGCTGGTGCAGCCTCATCCTCCAGGCAGGGGCGCACGTGGCCGGGCAGGGTGCGAGGGAGCCTTCCAAAAGGGCTGCCAGGCGCTGGGGCCCGCCCCTAAGACAGACCAGGAAACCGAACCTAACTGGGAAGAGGAGGCAGACCCGGGGGCATGCGTGGGAACAGGTAGCAAGCAGTTGGCACACGGCACGCACATCTAACCGATGCAGTGCAGGGCCCCGGCCAGGATCTGTGGCCGTGCCTCGCTGCTCACGCTCTGAAGCCCAGCGGCCGGGCTCTGACGTGGGCGCTTTGTCTACAGGGCCAGGAGGGAGTACTGGGAGAACCTTCGGATCGCCTCGGGCAGGCCATACAGTCCTGCTATGTCCAAGCCGGATGCCTGGGGGGTGACCAAGGGCACGGTGGAGCTGATGCAGCAGAAGGAAGCCACCACGGAGCAGCAGCTCAGGGAGCTGTTTCACAAGCAGAAGATCCAGTCTGCCAAGTAGCCGCAGCGCCCCGGGGCTCGCGGAGGAGCAAGGCCGTTGTCCCCCCTTGCCAGTGGCATCACTGGCTGAGCCTAAGAGAATTGCAAGTAGCACTTGATAGCTTTAGAAGTATGCTTTATAGGTTCACTAAGAAGCAAAAAAAAAAAGAGTAGAAATGGGTTTGTCCAGCACCTACCAGGTACGAGGTGTTGTGGGAATGTCATGGAAGTGCTGTGGCCACTTCAGGGGACATCGACTGTCACAGCCGACTCAGTCCCTGTCAGGGCCACAGCGCTGTGGGAAGTGACTTCCAAGCCTTCCTAAGAAACACACCTCAGATAATGAGCCAATCACCACTGAAATAAAACGTGTGATCCGTTCTGCCGTCTCCTCTTCCATTCTTGACGACAGCGTGCTGCCTGCAACCCTTGGCACTGGCTCCTGGGACCCGTGAAAGGGTCTCAATGCAGTTTGAACAGCATGGCTGGGTGGCGGGAGGGGGGCTTCCAACATGGGGGCTGCATTACCAGAGTCATCCGGCGCCTGATCAGGAAGGATCCAAAGTCTCACTCTCAGAACTCCCGGGCCACTCTCGGCATAGAGAAACGTACAACTATGGGAAGTAGGGAGCCCAGACTGCTTATCTAGGCTTTCTCCACGCTGCTCAAAATCAGAGCTGCCTCAATGCCTCACTCAGGAAGGCCGAGGAGTGGTGAATCCCTGGTACTTTCGTAGCTTGCACATACACACTTAACAACAGGGGTTGGGCTTGGTGAGGCAGTGAGGGGGGCCACCACGGGGGCACCCGTCTCTCCTATCAGAGCGCTGGTTTGAACCTGAGCTGCTCTGCTCCCTGCTCACGCACATGGTACAGGAGATAACAGCTCCAGTGCTGAAGCCCCTGCTACCCACATGAGAGACCCAGACAGGGTTCCCGACAATCGGCTTTGCCCTAGCTTGGCAGCCACGGTGGATTGAAGCAGAAGATGAAGGTTGTGTGTGCCTACCTCTCAAGTAGGTGGAAATAAATATTTTAAAAAGTACAACAAAGGAAAATAGAGGATTGTTCCAGCTGTAGCCAGGTCTCCCTCTGATATCCACTCGCCTATGGGAGCTCAGGTCTGCAGACACAGGACTATTGGAGTAAACACGGCTACCCCGAAGGACAGGAAGAGTTCATGCTGTTCTAGCAACATTCTGTGGCTCTTCCAAGAGCAATGAGACTGTTTTGGCTATATGTGATTCTGATTTTAGTTCTACACTTTGAAAATCTTGTATGAAATCTCTATACCTCAATTTTTCCATTAGAAAATTAAGTTAAAAAACAATTAGCGTAGCACCTAACGATGCTCCAGTTGCACACTGGGGTGCACGGTTTGGACTCCTGGCCCTGGCACCTTACTCCAGCTTCTTGCCAGTGCAGACCCTGGTAGGCAGTGGTGATGGCTCCAGAGGTTGAATTCCTGCTACCTACACGGTACCCATCTTTCTTATATCCTTAGTTTTGAAAAATACATCCCTCAAAAGGCACTGTGCGTTGCAGATTCTTGAACACTACGTCAGCACTGCCTCCTAGTGGTGCATTTTGGATTTTGCACACGAGCTCTGGCATTCACCCCTGTTCCAAGCATAGTGGTTTTATTTCCGGCAATCTGCCCCATTCAAAGAGAAGGCTCATTTAGCACCCAAGAATGGGTGTCACAGGTTACAACTGTTAATGCAAACAGAACAAGAGGGACCTTGGAGATCAAAATCCAGATGCTCCCTTTCAAGGGTAAGATTGGTGGGGCAGGACACAAGCCGGGAAGTGTGCCCAGAAAGAAGGCTGGACCAGGACATACAGTTCTTCCCAAAACAAAGGAGGCCCCTCCGGCCATGAATATAGATTCTTGGCTCTACTCCGAGTCCACATAAACTCACTGAGTAAGTTGTTTGCCTTCTATGGCCTGATTCTCTTGCACTGGAGCGAGGTGCCCCTGGGTAGGAAAGTCCAGCCAGCAAGAGAACTGAGAAGGCTGGACCAGAAGCTTCAGTTCCCAACGTGTCCAGAGGGGGGCAGCAGGGTACCACTGAACTTCAGTGCGCTGCTCACAGGGCACATATCCATGGCTTCTCCCCGTCACGGTCAATTTCCCCCTCATCTGTGCGGATCCTGGAGCCCTGCCCTGGAGAACTCATCCAGCAGGGAGAGCCGTTCATGTCTGCAGCCTCCCTCCTGGCAGCAGCTGGCCGGCCGGCTGCGTGTCCCTAGCAGTCACAGCCCTGCAGGAGCAGGGGTGGAGGCAGCTACGCTACAACAGAGCGTGAGCCCCAACGCCCGAGGGGCTCGACAGCCTGGTGATGAGGGCTCTGTGTCGAAGCATGGCTGCCCAGTGCCCAGGGTCACCAGGTCACCTTGCAGGGAGGTCTGTGAGATGGGTGGGAGGGGACAGACCGCCCAGAAATGCTTCCTGCGTGCCTGCAACAGGAGGCCTTGGCCTTCAGTGGGCGACAAAGTTAGAGGATGGGAAGGGAGAGAGTCAGGGTCATCATCTGTGCTGCCGTAAGCTACCGGCCCATCGCCAGGCAAGCCGAGCGCAGCCAAATCCTAAGAACTGGCAGGGAACCAGCACTGGGGCACGGTGGGTTGGGCCACCACTTGCAGCACCTGCATCCATGCCCGGGTATAAGTCCTGGCACTAATGCACTGGGGAAAGCAGCAGGCGATGTCCCAAATGCTTGAGCCCCTGCCACCCACCTGGGAGACTCAGAGGGAGCTCCTGGCTCCTGGCTTCAGCCTGGCCCAGCCCTGGCTGCTGGAGCCATCTAGGGAGAGAACCAGCACATGGAAATCCTTCTCTCTGTGCCTCTCCCTCTCTGACACTCTGCCTTTCAAATAAATAATTTAAACCTTAAAAATTAAAAAAAAAAAGGTGGCAGTTTATGTGCCATTAAGTCAAAGGCACAACTTAAAAAAGCTTTATTTATTTGAAAGGCAGAATTGCATACAGAAAGGTGGGGGGACCTTCTGTCTACTGGTTCTCTCTCAAACAGCCACAGCAGCCAGGGCTGTGCCAGGCCAAAACCTGGCACACCATCCGGGTCTCCAACAACCAGTGCTCCAGCACCGCGGGCCATGGCTGAACCTGCTGCACCACAACCCCTGCCCCCACGGCACAGCCCGACTGGAACTTAACTTTAAATTTATGAGAGCTTCCTATACATGTCTGCAGTTGAAGTGAGTTTTGAAAGGAACTATTCAACAAGCTTAATAAAAATCTATTTCCCCACACACTAAGTCTCCGCTGTCTGTGCCTTCAGGCCCCGTGCTGTGGCAGGTGCGCCCCATGGCCTCGGGTGAAGAGCATGGAGCTACCTCAGGAAGTCAGCCTTTCCTCCTGTGGGCCCGGCCACTCTCCGTTGTTCTGATTGGAGGACACGCTGCTGTTCTGTGGGATGGCGAGCGTCCCAGACATCTGAGCAGCCTCGTGGGATCCAGCCATGCCCCGAATCCCACACAGCGCCACAGGGAAAGCCCCAGTCCCTACAGCGACCCCAGGCCCTGCTCTCACTGCAGCAGGACAGGGAGCCAATCTCCTCGCTTCTCTGGCTTCTCTTCTGTGCAGGGCTCACCATGCTAGAAACCTCCCCGGTTCCATTTCCAGAGTGCTGGCACTGACCAGTGACTGCCCCAGGGCCAGCAGGCTAGGCATTGCCTGATGCTGTTCCCAGCAGACTCGACCATGGTGGACGAAGGCCTTGGCTGTGAGTGTAGACAGCTGACTACAGGCAGGGGAGGCTCTGTGAGTGTAGACAGCCAACTACAGGCAGGGGAGGCACCCGAGTATAGACAGCCAACTACAAGTGGGGAGGCACTCCGAGTGTAGACAGCTGAGTACAGGCAGGGGATGCACTCTGAGGGTAGACAGCCAGCTACAGGCAGGGGAGGCGCTGCGAATGTAGACAGCTGACCACAGGCAGGGGAGGTGCTACAAGTGTAGACAGCCAACTACAGGCAGGGGAGGTGTTGCGAGTGTAGACAGTCGACTACAGCAGGGGAGGTGCTGCAAGTATAGACAACTGACTACAGGCAGGGGAGGCACTCCAAGTGTAGACAGCCAGCTACAGGTGAGGAGGTTCTGTGGGTATAGACAATTGACTATAGGCAGGGGAGGCTCTGTCAGTGTAGACAGCCGACTACAGGTGGAGAGGCTCTGCGAATGTAGACAGCTGACCACAGGCAGGGGAGGTGTAGCAAGTGTAGACAGCCAACTATAGTCAGGGGAGGCACTCCAAGTGTAGACAGCCAACTATAGTCAGGGGAGGCACTCCAAGTGTAGACAGCCAACTATAGTCAGGGGAGGCACTCCAAGTGTAGACAGCCAACTACAGTCAGGGGAAGCACCAGGACAGGATCTGCGCTGCAGCCTGAAGGGCCTCTACCTCCTCCTGCACCACCCACTTTTTTTTTAAAGAAAACATGTATTTGTGTATTTGAAAAGCAGAGGGAGGGAGAGCTCTTCAACATGCTGGTTCACTTCTCAATCGGCCACAACAGGCTGATCCGGGTCACACCAAAGCCAGGAACCAGCAACCCCCTCCGGTCTCACACATGTCCTTGGACCCCCTTTCCCTTCCTCAGGTTTTAACAGGAAGCTGGGAGGGGAGCAGAGCAGCTGGGGCTTGGACCAGTGCTCTGATGTAGGATGTCGACTTCCCAAGCAGAGGCTTAGCCTGCTGCCCAGCTCTGGCCATGCTCTCTCCCCTCTTCCGTCCCCTCCAAACACCACACACTTTTGTGTCCTTCTTGGCACCTACCACCAGGCAATCCACAAACCACTCCTCCCTGATCACCCTACAGAAAACAGCAACCCTTGCTCCCCCGGCGCACCCACCCCGTTTCTCTGTTGGGCCACTCCTTGGCCACTGTCACGAGCCTGCCCTGCACTTCCAGGCACTTCCACTTGTGCACCTGCTCGCTCAGTCCTCACTGTCTCCCCACGCCCTAGAACACAAGCTCCTCGAAGACAGGGCCTGAGCTCTGCCACTCCCAAGATCCTGTACCTCCATGAACAACTCGGATAGAGTAAGAGCTGGACACAGCACCGAGGAACAGGAAAAGCAGGTGCAGGATGGGGAGCCCCCTGCTGGAACGAAGGAAACCAGAGCTGTGGGAAGACCCCAATGCCCTTCCTTGGACACGTGGACTAAGTGGAGGTCCCAAAGATGCTTGTGGTTGGCTTGGGACTTGCACAGGAGAGCCGATTCCCTTCCTCCTCACTCCCACATGCACACACGTGTGGTTCACGTGCAACCAAGTGCTCAGCCAGTCGCTAGGCTAAGGGCAGGCAAAACAGGAGGGGGATGAGACCCTGGACCAGTGGGGAGACAGGTCATCCCTGAAGGAGCTAAGTGCTGCTCAGAGCCACGCTGCTCAGCCCAGCCCTGGGGAGGACCAGGGTGCCCTGAGGAAGGCCAGGAAAATCCCTGCATGCTCCTCACCTCCCCCATCCTGCAAACACCACCCAGGCTCATTTCTGCACAGGGCCTTGGCACGGCTGCTCTCACTTCTCAGGGTGTGGTACCGTGCAGATTTTCCACAGTGTGGCATCTCCTTGCCATTCCCATCTCAGATGTCACAGTGGCAGGGAGGCCCCCCTGAGCACTTCATCTAAGAGGGCCCACTCACGCCTGTCTCCCCAAGCCCCACCCTTGATGGGGCACTGTCAACCTGACCTCTGCCCCGTCCTCAGCCTGTTCTCTACTCATCGTGGACCATCTGTCTCCAATGCAGTCGGGGTCCTTGCTGGCCTTGCCACAGCCCCTACGAGAGGAGTCGGCATGCACAGGGGCTCAACAAATGTTCATGCAATGATTCTGTGGAAAGCACTGAGCAGGGGGTGCTGCTGCAGAGACAAACATCGCCTGGGGAGTGGCAGGCATGGGAGTGGGTGCAGGTTTGCAGCTTCCCCTCCTCTCCCCCATTCCCAGGGCTGGGTGGTAGACTCGGGCTCACTGGGCTATTCTCTCCACTTTTGTACTTGGATGTTTTTCATTATAAAAAATTTAAGGAAATAAAAGTCTCGGAGGTCAGAAGGAAGCAAGCACAGGAAAGTTGGGATTTCAGCCCAAAGATGGGACCCAGGCTGGATGGCAGACAGCAGGCTCTGCACAAAGGCATGCAAATGTCACACTCCCCACCCCCAGACTCTGCTGAGACAGAAACAAACCCAGCTGCATACAGCCGGCCGTGACCCCTGCACAGCAGAGGCACCTGGGGGCCCAGCACAGGGCCCACAGCCCACAGGAGTAGGGAAGAGTCCCTGCCCAGGACCTCACTGCCACACACACAGACCCCTCGCCCTCCTGCCTTCCCCACACACAGGTCCCAACCCTGCCTCGCCCCCTGCCCCGGGCACTTCACCGCTACCCTCTTTCCCCACCCTTCTCAAACCTTCCATCTGCTGTTCAGCCCAGCTCCATCACCTCCGGAGGGTGCCCTCAGCCTCCATGCTAGGAAGTTGGAATGATGGCAGCCCTTCCCTCCCAGGGCCGCCCAACAGCCCCACCGGGTCGAGCCGCATCTGCTAACTGCCAAGCTGGCAGCCCCCACTGGGGGCCGCCTCCCTCACCTCCAGGGTGCCCACCCTTCCATCAGCTGTCAGGCCCCACTCTGACGTCTCCTGTCCTGGCGTGCAGCTTTGCTGGGCACCCTCAGAGGCAGCTGGGGAGCGTCTGCAACTTGGGGTGCTGGGGCTGCCTCCATCCACCACGCCAGCTGCCCTGCCCCGGGGGACTGCGGCGGGCAGCCAGGGCAGAGAACCCTTGGAGCCCTGCGACCCAAGCCCCAGCTTTCACCTGTCAAACCCTTACCGCTCAGCACCTTCACCTCCTCACCTCCCCGCTCTCTCCTGGGATATATGCTCCCCAGGAGGCCGCAGCTAGGAGCAATCCTGATCCTGCAGGAATGTCTCACACCTGCTGTGCTGTCTGCAGAGCAGGTGCCTGGCTGTAGGCTGGGACTGACGCCCCCAGGGGCGCGCAGGCGCCGCAGCCCACTCTATACAGAGCGAGACCAGTGAGCAAAGAATCAGGCTGTGGAGAAGGAATCCAACCTGCACCTGAACCGCGGCCTCAGCCCTGGTCCAATTCGCCACGGCAGGCAACTTAGCCCGCCTGGGAGCCCATAAAGGGGCACCTGTTCCCTAAACACAGGGCGGACGCCCAAGAGTTACTCTTCCTAGCTGGAAATTGGAGGCTGTGAGAATCTGAGCTTCTGGAAGGTTCCAGGTAGGGAGGCAGGGATGAAGGAGCAAATCAGGGAAAGGGAAGCTGAGAGACACAGGCCCCGGTCTGAATGCAGCCCCACGCTCCAGGTTCTCGGCCCAGGACTTGGCACACACGCCCCTGTGACTGAGCGACGGGTAGAGGAGGAAGGCTGCACAGGGACACTGCCATGGCTGAAGGTGCACCGAGAGGGTTAGAACAGCATGAGAAGGCAGAGAGGAGACAGGTGGGGATATCTTAAATACGCAGGACAAGAAACCGGGGCTCTGCCTGGAAGGCAAGGGGGAGATGGAGCCCCTTGCAGAGGGGTGTGTGCAGATGAGCCATAGCCGTGTGACTCGGCCATGCAGCTCTGGGGAGTTAGAAACGTTCCGTAGAGGAGAGTGTGGCCTTGGACGTGTGGGCGGGAGCGGCACAAGCCAGACTGCCCCGACTCGGATGGAGCCGAGGGCTTGTGCACGACAGCAGCTGGGCTGTTTCACTGGGAAGAGGCAGCAACAGTGCCACCCAGGGCGTGGACACAGCCACAGGCCCGTGCACGGGACACTTCGCAGTGCATTTCTTCAAGCACACCCAGGACCGAGTCAATGGGACCCCGCAGGTGGGTTCACTAACTTGCTCTCTGGTTCCTGGGCTGTAAGATCTGAAAATTTTTTAAAAGATTTATGTATTAAAATAGAAAAAATATATCTATGTATTTATTTGAAAGAGTTACAGAAGGAGAGCTCTTACATCCCCTGGTTCACTCCACAGATGGTTGCAATGGCCAGACTGAAGCCAGGGGCCAGGAGCTTTGTCTGGGTCCCCTACACAGGTGACAGGGTCCAAACACTTGGCCTGTCTGCAGCTGCTTTTCCCAGGCCATTAGCAAGAAGCTGGATCAGAAGTGCTGCAGCCTGGACACAAACCAGCGCCTACACGGGATGCCTGTTAGAGGCCGCTTTACCCAGCACACCACAATGCTGCCCCATGAAATCCGGCCCCTGGACTTGAATAACCCAATACTGTCAGAAAGTTAGACATGAGCGAGACCCTCCTCAGGAGGAGAGACCAGGGATGCTGCTCTGCACTCAGGCCCACCCAAGGCCTCCCCCTTTGTGGTTAACTTGTGTTTAGAGTATCCTGATGAAACAGGAGCTCAGCCAAACAAAACAGTCTGGTTGGCGGCCCAGGCTCGGTGAGATCCAGTCTGACACCAGAGAGACCTTCTTGTACGACGATTAGAATGTAACCCACCAAACGCACCAGGGAAGCCGCATGTGCAGAGTCCAAAGGGCTGCCACGCCCAGATGTCCATCAAAAATGCCAATAGGAGCATCATGGCCACCTCATCAGTCAACAGCCTTAAGCTTTCGGGGTGGAGCCCCATACCACTGTGCCCGAGAGGGACTTTAATAAATTTCGCTTTACTCTCCCTCCTTCATCTCTGTGAACTGTAATTCTTCACTCCATCAGCAAAAAGAATCCAAACCAGTGACAATACCTTTTCCATGACTAAGATCAAGGGACGGGCAGATCCAACTCAGCATGAAGACTGCTTCGGAAGGAGCCGGTGCTGTGGGACAGCAGGTTAAGCCTCCACCTGCGTCACCAGCATCCCATGCGGTGCCAGTTCAAGTCCCTGCTGCTCCACTTCCTATCTGGCTCTCTGCTAATGTGCCAGGGAAAGCCGCAGAAAATGACCCAAGTACTTGGGCCCCTGCCATACATGTGGCTTCGGCCTGGCCCAGCCTTGCTGTTAGGACCATTCGCAGGCCGCTCCCAGCAACGTGTGGTAGATGAGCTGCCCCCGGAAGCAGTTCTCACAGAAAGAGGTGAGGAGAGCGGAGCATACAGGTGGGTGTTGGGGCCTGGAACTTGCACCACCCCCTTGGAAGGGGGAAGAGTGGCCCCCTTCTTCCCCTCGCACCGGCCCCCAAAATGCCTCAAGAGGCTGCTGTGTGCAGGGATAGGTCCTCCGGCTCCCCACAGTGCCCAGAGGTTCTCCAAGAGGGGAAGTGCTCTCCCCATGAGGTCATTACGATTTGGAAAACCTGGGCTTTCCTGGAACTATTTTGTGCGATTTAAAATGAACCTATACCGTGACTCTCACACCACAGACTGGTAATCAAAGGCAGGGAAGTGCCTGAACACACACACAAAACCCTCTGCAGTGAGCCCTGTGGCTCCACCGAGCAGTGAAGGGGGAGAGCGAGTGAGCTGTGCTGAGATACGAGCATCAGAATGCGGGGAGACTCACCAGTAAAATGTTGCATAGGGAAATAGCTGTGCTGAGAACATGGTTCCTGTGCCCCGACGATACTCACTGTTCTTGACCCCTTCTCTGCTAAGTGCCTGCTCCTCTGTGTGGATGGCGTGCCAGGTGCTGGGTGGAAGAGGAGTGAAAATAGTGAGTGTTACACAACTGTCTCCTCCAGCCCCACACAGAAGGAGGAGCTCTGTATTCTTCCTGCCATTTTCCAGGGGAGAAAACTGGATGCCTAACGCCATGGATACCAAAAGGCCAGGGCAGGAGTTAAGGTGGAGGCGGCCAGCGTGGGCTGTGCTCAGACACCCTGGACATGCCTCCCTGCCGTGAGCCAGCGGGTACCCTCACACCACACCTCCCTGCCATGAGCTAGCTGGAACCCTCTCAAAATCCCTCGTGGGCCAGGATGCTCCTGGCAAGTAGCAGACTCAATATTTGCTGAAGTGACTATTTGGCTAATTGGACAATATCTGCAGAATTGAACCATTAAAATAAATGGAAACTACTTACTGATTTGAAATGGAATCTTCAAATTTGTGTTTTAATTGCGGTTTATCTTTTTAGCTCCTAGTCTGGTAGGCGGCTGGGGCTGTGGACAATTAGAGCCTCACAGCTGGCTTGCACCAGGCCAGGGGTCTGAGAGTCTGGCTGCTGTGGCCAAGCTCCTGGCGGGTGGGCCTTGGAGTCAGGCGGGCTTCAGCAGCGCACTTGCCCTGTGACCCCGCAGCCCTGCAAGCCTTCCTCCAGAAAGGTGTCTCAGCTTCTTACGGAAGCAGCTGGAGCATCACAGCTACCAGGACTCAGAGGTGTGGCCCAGGATGCCTGCATCTCCTCTCAAAGCTGCCCTGGCGGCAGCTGTGACCACTGACCCGCACCTGCTACCAAGTGGTTCAAAAGGCACAGACTTCAGGCACAGTGGCTCAGGAGTTTCCCTTGGGGCCCAGACAAGTCCGTTTCTTTTCTTTTCTTTCTTACTTACTTTCTTTCTAAGATTTACTTATTTATTTGGAAGACAGAATTATAGAGAGATCTTCCATCTGCTGTTCACTCCCCAAACGGCCGCAGCAGGGAGAGCTGGGCCAGGCTGAAGCCAGGAGCCAGGAGCTTCATCTGGGTCTCCCTTGTGAGAGCAGGGGCCCAAGCACTTGGGCCATCTTTCGCTGCTTTCCCAGGCCATCAGCAGGGAGCTGGATCAGAAGTGGAGCAGCAGGGACCCAAACCAGTGCATGTGGGATGCCAGCATTGCACATGGTGGCTTAACAGGCAGACAAGTCCTTTCATCAAGTTCCACTGGGAGAAGCATGGTGATATTCTGTGATGAATCTGCTAAGCAGCGTACATGGCCCAGCGGTCCTGAGTCCCCCCCACCATTGACAATAAAGCGTGCCTTTCACTCCTGGAACCCAAATCAGGAGGCTCCTGAATCCTGGTGTGGACAACATAAGTGACCTTAATGACTGTTAAATCATCCTTGTTCCCAGCTACTTCCTATGGATGCAGCCTATGTGTGCTGATAGAGCATTAATACTAATTCTTGGGATTATCACTGCATGATTTCTGGGTTTTTTAAAAAATATTTTCTTGTTTATGAAAAATGTAGTTACAGAGAGTGAGGAAAAAGAGAGATCTTCCATCTGCTGGTTCACCTCCCAAATGACTGCAACGGCCAGTCATGGTTTTGGGCTAGGCCAAAACCCAGAGCTGGGAACTCCATCTGGTTCTCCCACATGGGTGCAGGGGCCCAATCTCTTTGGCCATCATCTGCTTTCCCAGGAGCAGTAGCAGGGAAGTGCAGCAGCCGGGACTCCGAACAGCACTCACATGAGATGCAGGTGTCTAGGGCGGTGGCTTAATCTGTTATGCCATGATGCTAGACTCCTGATTTCTGATTTAAAACCTGGAAGGAGCTCAGAGAATTCTATGATTATGCTGCAACAAAGTCTGCTTGCTTTTGTGAGCAAGACTTTTCAGGGCTTACACCGGAAAAACAAGAAGAGGCATAGAAATGATGGAGACTCTGTACCAACCTAACCTTGAATGATGAGGCATGGATACATGGACTGGTTGGGAAAATGCATCTAACCATCTTCCTCATAAATAATTTCTAATACAATTTTAGTTTTCATTGCAAGCATGACTGTGCATCAAAATGGATCATGTCTTTATATTCTGATCATCCATTCTAATACATTGAGACTTGGGACCACAAAGTACTTTACAAATGTAAATGCAGATTATGTATGATTTTGGGTGTGGTAAATTTTAAATGGCTGGGGCTGCCTGCAGGGCTGGCTTCCCATACAGATGCAGTTCAAGTCCCAGCTGCTTCACTTCTGATCCAGCTCTCTGCTATGGCCTGGAAAAGCAGAAGACGGCTCAAGTGCTTTGGCCCCTGCACCCATGTGGCAGACCCAGAAGAAGCTCCTGGCTCCTGGCTTCAGATCAGCCCAGCTCCAGCCATTGCAGCCATTTGGAGAGTAAACCAGCGGATAGAAGATCTCTCTCTCTCTCTCTCTCTCTCTCTCTCTCTCTCTGCCTCTGCCTCTCTGTAACTCTGCCTTTCAAATAAATAAGTATATCTTTTTAAACAAATTTCAGTGCCCTACCTCTCAAAGACTTCGAGACACAAAATAGATAGGACAGAGGTCAACACTCACAAAGTACAAGAACAAGTTCTGGAGGTTAATGTCAAATCTCATTTGTCATTCACCCTTCATTCACTTGACAGAAGATGGGACCCTCCCAGTGGTCCACATCACAGACATACTCTTCATCCATACACACACCATATCACATACACAGACATCACACACATATCTTACACACATACCACATACATACCACATAAACGCACATCACATGTACACATTACATATACTCCACAACACATACATTCCACACCAGATGGCACACATCACACCACACATCCACCACACCACATACAGACATCATACCATGAACACCACAGCACATACATATCACATCATACACATCACACATACATCATATACATACCACACCATACCCCATACATCACACCATACACACACCACATACATATCACAAACACAGCACACACATACACATCACTTATGTACCACATGCAAACACATCACACCACACAAACATCATATACATGCCACACCATATATATCATATACACACCACACCACACACATATCACATACAAACACAGCACAGACATATACAACACATACACACATCACATCATACCCTACACATCACACCATACCCTCACCACACCATACGCATAGATATACCATACACATTATACACACAACACACAGATCTCACATCATATACCCACATACACATAGCATACACACAGATACACGACATATACACATGATAACACACACCACCACAAATGCCACACTAGCTATAACCAAAATGTTTAACATTTTAACATTTTAAACGCCCTAGTCTTAGAGCTCTTGTATGAAAAAATTTAATATCTTAACAATCCTAAAAATGTGCATGACATTACTAACAATGAGTAATGAAAGCAAAAAAATGTTTCTAAAGATTCTTTTACAAGGTGGAGAAAGAAAGAGACTTTCCATCTGCTGAGTCACTGTCGTGAGTGTAGCACCGGCACCAAGGCGGTGTTTGTTCCAATAAGGTTTTTATGCAGTGGGGAAGTCACACGTTCCAATTCACACAACACACTGGACAAACCAACCACCCAAGGTTCCCACGTACCTGTCATGCTCCTCACGATGTGTCTTAGCCACAGAGGGTGGATTCTCACAGCTTCCACGCCAGTGTTGCCTCGAGCGAAGAATGCAGGTCTCGAAGGGCGAGTCGAGTCTCAGTTTCAGGTCAGCTCCGGGCCTTGACACCAGGCAGGCTCGGGGCTGGCTGGGAACTCTCTCAGGAGAGGGTCTGAGTGTGGTGGGCCAGCCTGGAGCTTTCACCTGCTGCTCTCAGGAGAGTCTGTTCAGTCTCCCTGGGCCTCTTTGTGGTTTACATACACCGGGGAGTGAACCAGTGGATGGAAGCCTGCTCTCTCGCTTGCTCTCTGTCTCTCCATCTGCCTCTTTTAAATAAAATCTTTAAAAATTTTAGTGTAACCTCCTCACAGCTTAATAAAATCCTTATTGGAGCCAGCAGTCTCGGTGCCGTTACTGCGCTCGCGACAGTGTGCTAAACACACTTGCTGTGTGGAAAATACAGCACAGCATTGTCGAATGAGGATGAGGTTGAGGAGCATGCAGCCAAACGGCAGAGCGAACAACATGGGGGCAGGGCAGGGGTCAGGGCCGGGTGGCATCAGGGCATGGTGGGGTCAGGATGGGCTGCTGTGGTTCTTCGTCTAAGTAGGCACTCACTTTGTATGACTTTTACATTCACAACTTAGTATTCTCCTTCTCTAATTACATAAACTTCAGCTCCCGCAAAGTCTCTGTTCCAGGGGTTGGTGGGACTGGATGGCCGCTTGAGGGCTGGCTGATGGGAACGGTGACTGAAGGCCGGCGAGCCCTCGGGAGGGCGCCCAGATGGGGTGGCGGAGAAGGAGGCTCCGCAGGGCCTGAGGCCTCAGCCTCACACACCTGCGGGGCCCCACACACCCGGGGGGGCCTACACACCCGCGGGGCCTCACACACCCTCGGGGCCTCACACACACGCGGGGCCTCACACACCCATGAGCCCTCTCACACCCGCGGGGCCTCACACACCCGCGGGGCCTCACACACTCACGGGCCTCACACACCCGCGGGGCCTCTCACACCCGCAGGGCCTCACACACACGCGGGGCCTCACACACCCGCAGGGCCTCACACACTCACAGGCCTCACACACCCGCGGGGCCTCACACACTCACAGGCCTCACACACCCGTGGGGCCTCACACACTCACAGGCCTCACACACCCGCGGGGCCTCACACACTCACAGGCCTCACACACCCGCGGAGCCTCCGCCTCACACACGCGAGGCCCGCGGTCATGCGTAGAAGAACCGGGGTGTGGCTGGGCCTGGGCACGCGCGCGCAGGAAGCTCCGCCCACTCGCGTCAACCGGAAGTCGCCGCCTCCAGCCTGGTGGCCGCTGCCCTCAGCAGCCCTGAGGAGAAAAGGCGGGAGAAAGGAAGCGTCAGAACAGTGCGGTCTCTTCCAGCGCAGCCGCCCGCTCCCCCGGCGCAGTGCCGAGGCTCGCTCCGGACGGAGAAGGTGGGCTCGGCGGAGCGGAGCGGGAGGAGGGCGGTGCAGGCGGAGGAACAGCCCTGCAGGGCCGCGGCGTGGTGAGGGGCCCCGGGCGGCGGGGCCGCGATGGGGGCCGGGGGAGGAGGGCGAAGGGTCCGCGAGTGGCCGGGGAGCGTCTTCGGGCCCTGGGACTGGGGTCCGGCCCCTTGTCGTCTGGGGGTCGTGGCAGCCCTGCGCAGCGTCTCAATCTTGGTTTCTAACGATGCGTTCGTCGGTCACGCCGTGCCAGGAATCCCAGAGCAGCTCCGGGCTGTCTCCTGCGTGGACATCGGGGGTCTTTAAAAGTTTGTGGAAAAATACAACTAAGGGCTAGGTTTATTTTGGTGCCAAGGACATGTGAACCCCACGCTTATGTTTTCATGATGCCCATTTCCCCTGAATTCTCTGAAGCCACTCCTGCCGGCCTACTGGCGGACATCTGGGTCATTTCCAGGCTTCGGCTTCCAGACACGGGGCCACAGCAGATACCATCATGCATAGCGGCCACATTTGGAAGAGCGGGAGAACGTCTGTCAGAGAAGTCCCCAGGGCTGGAATTCTGGGCTCAAAGAGCCTGGGTAGACGTTGCCAGGAGGCCTCCTCGGTGACATTGGCTCACACAAACCAGGGAGCAGGTGACGGGTGAAAAACGGGTATCTTGTACAGCTTTCATTGTACTCTTACCAGAAGTGAGTCTGAGCAGATCCGAGCTGAGCTGAGAGCCAGTGGCTGCCATGAATTAAAAATGACCTAATGTGGGCCAGGCATTATGGCGCAACAGCCAGTTAAGCCGCCGCCCAGAAGGCCGGCATCCTATAGTGGAGCATCAGTTCCAGTCCTGGCTGCTCTGCTTCCAATCTAGCTCCTTGCCAATGTGCCTGGAAAGGCAGCCAAGGGTTGGCCCATGTGGGAGACCCGCGTGGAGTTCCAAGCTCCTTTCTTCAACCTGGCCCAGCCTGGCCCAGCCTCAGCCATTGTGGCCACAGGGGGAATGAAATAGCAGATAGAAGGTCTCTCTCTCACTCTTTCTGTCTCTGTAACTCTGCCTTTCAAATAAAGAAATACCTGAAAATTTAAAAACAATTTTAAGAAGTTAAAAATGACCTAATGAGGCTGAGAGCTGAGCAAAGGCCTAAGCCTCAAAGCAACATTTCATTCATTAAACAAAAAACAGTTGTGCCACAGTCACACTCCCGGGCCCTGATGCACCTGAGACAGGTAAGACCTGGTCTGCCCCAGGTGAGCTCCAGTACAGAGAGGGAGACAGGCAAGGAGGCACACAGGAAACTGAGGCGGCATTGGAACATGGGAGGAGGAGACACGGAAACGTAGGGGCAGAACGGCAGTGACAGGCCTGATGTTCACACGGATTTTCCTGGAAGACTTACGTGTGAAAGGCAGGGAGCTGAGGGAAGCAGGTGATGAAGACTTACTCACTTTTAAGGCCTCCTTGGGTTCCTTGTAAACCCTGTTCCATGCATCTGCAAAAATACCTGGAGTGTCTTTAATGGAACTGAGCTCTTTAAGAAGGGTGTAACTAGAAATATTTCTGAAATTATGGCAAGATCCACATCAGAAAGGTGAGGGATGATATGTGGTGACCTCCTTTACAATTCTGGGGCCACAGTAGGTTTCACGCGGAGGCCACCATCTGGGGAGTGAACCAGCAGATGAAAGATCTGTCTCTCTCTGTCTCTCCTCTAACTCTGACTTTCAAATAAATAGACCTTTTTTAAAAAGGGGGCGGGGAGGCACTGTGGTGCGTGTAGGCTGTCCTGCTGACCATGGCAACTGGTTCATAGTAAGCTTTTTTTAAGTAGGAGGATGCTTAAAAATCATAAGAAACCCAGTGCAGTGAACACACAGGTCCACGATGTGGTCGGTGATTAACACAATCAGTTGTGATGGACTGTGTGTGTGTCACCATACATGTTGTGCTTTGGTTTGTTGACACCGGCACCTTCACAAACACCTGAGCAACACGCTGTGCTATAGTGTCAAGCGTCCCCAAGCACTGTAATCTCACAGGACCATTGTAGGCATTGTGGGCCTTCATTGACTGTAACGTGGTTTTGCAACTATGACTCAGTGGGTCAGGTGCTCATCGCTGGAGACAAACAGCCTCTGGCATCTGAATGGTTCCATGGAGGAGGAGGGCATGGCAGCAAGTGGGGCGTATGCTGTGCCTCTCTGATCCCAGGGAGCGAGAACCGAGACGTTCTAGGCCCCAGGGCAGAAGAGTACCTGTCAGAACCCAACACTCAGTGGCGCTCTGGGAAGTCTGTCCTCCTTGGGCCCCAGGAGCCCAGCCTGTAGGGCTGGGACTTGGGCTCCTTGGGAAAGGGAAGGGGTTGGGGAGTGCTGTGCAGTGAGCCCGTACTTCACAGACCAGCGCCTAACCGGGCTGCTGTGCCAGGGCCTGCCCGGGTGTGTGCGGCTCGTGCCCACAGCTTTCCAGGCTCCTTGCTGGCGAGCACCATTTCAGGCCTGGGGCACAGGATCTGCCTTTCTGGATGCTGGGCCTCTGCTCCCGAGAACATGGCCCCCCTGTTCTGTGAGGTCTGTCTCCCCCCATATTGCGTCCAGCAGGATGTCTTCCTTCGGAGTTACCCTGAAACTCTTGAAGTCCTCAGGGCTGTGGTGCACCGAGCTCGAGTACAGCTGCCCTGGGAGTCAGGGGCCTGTGTCCGTGGTGAGGCCTGTTCCTCCCGTGCAGGCAGGAGGCTCCCTCCCACGAGCAGCGCCAGAGAACTGGCACAGCCATCACACCCCACAGACACCCTTGTCCAGTGACCCGCAATCTGCAGAACAGACAGACAAGGAGCCGCAAGGCTTCCTGTGGGCCCCACTGCCCTCTCGTTCATCCAGCAAATGACCACCAAATGCGCCGCTGCAGAAACTGCAGCTCTAGAGGTGCCAAGCTCACTCCTCTATCCCCGTCTGGAGAGAGGCGACAAGTATTAAACACATCCAGGGAAGGGCTCATCCTGCTCAAGTCCAGGAGCTACAGATTCCCTGGGCGTAACAGAGAGTGATGTTCCCTGGAGGAGGGGCACCACCTGTTGGGAAAGATGAGTAGTGCAGCAGAGTAAGGGATAAAATATGAAAAACACAAAGCATCTGTGCCGTGTGGCACTTTGTCGAGGTGAAATAATTACTCTTGTGTTCAGCAAAGAGTTACTCCATCCTTTGCAAGTGCTGGACTTGATACGAGGTTCAGGGAAGCCCAGAAAGGTGACAAGGCAAAGGACTCTAAGTAGGAAGAAGCAGAGGCTGTAACCTCAGAAAGCCAGGACCCCAAGCAAGAGCACAGCTCAGAACTGGGAGACGCGGGACAGGAGTCTGCAGAGGTGGCACAAAGCAGGTACCCATGTAAGACAGCACGTGGGAAGCTGAACAAATGGCCTCCCGGCAGAAGGAACAGCCGTACAAAGGCCCTGGGACATTAGCAAGGGTCCCTGTGCCTGGACAGCGTGAGTGAGGGGGCAAGAGTTACAGGTGCAGGGGGTTGGCGCCGTGGCTCACTTGGTTAATCCTCCGTCTGTGGCACCAGCATCCTACTTGGGGTGCTGGATTCTGTCCTGGTTGCTCCTCTTCCAGTCCAGCTCTCTACTGTGGCCTGGGAGGGCAGTGGAAGATGGCCCAAGCCCTTGGGCCCCTGCACCTGCAAGGGAGACCAGGTGGGAGCACCTGGCTCCTGGCTTTGGAGCGGCGCAGCACCGGCCATGGTGGCCATTTGAGGGGTGAACCAACGGAAGGAAGACCTTTCTCCCTCTCTCTCACTGTCTATAACTCTACCTGTCCAAAAAAAAAAAAAAAAAAAAGAGTTACAGGTGTAGGTTGGGGCTCATGTACGCAGATGAGGAGCTTCTCCTTTATTCTAGGTGCAGTGGAAAGCACTGGAAGATGCTAAGCAGGAAAGGATTTGATCGTAGTTCTGCTCTGGTTTTAAAGAATTACCTCCACTAGCTTTGTTAACAAGTGGCATGGAGGCCACTACATGCATAGTCGGTATCTCGTCTGAAACATGAGACAGATCCGAAACTGAATTGTGTTCCTCTCCTCTCCTTGTCTGCTGCACCACCCACCTCCTAAGGTCATTTCATCTCCACCCCCAGGCTCTGGCTGGGAAAACAGCACCCACCCTGAGTACTTCAATGGTGGGGATTTGATATGGGGACATGGTTACAAAGATGTAGGAAAAACAGAAGAAGGCGGGCAGTGCGAAGCAGCAAGGCAGGAGGCCATGGTTACCTTGACGGCAGCAGTGACACAGAGGGGTAGCGTCACGGTGTCATGGTGCCCCACAGGCAAGGCCACCCAGGGGGAGCTGGAACCTCACACAACAGCGGGAGCTGATAGCAAAGGAGACAGGCACTGCAGGTGATACCCCAGGAGCATCAAGTTACCTTAGCCTCACCCCTCATACCTCCCCTGTGGCTGTGCCCGTCCAGAAGCCAGGAGGTCCGGCAGCTGGACGGGGTGATTGCCAGAGGTCCGCTCCCCACCAGGCAGAACAGGGCATGGTTCTGACTCAGAGCAAAGCTGAGCTGAGCAGCTGCACCCCACCACCCAGGTGACCATCCCTGAACTTGGAAACAACCGGGCCGTCTGTCTGAGCTGTGATTCACACAGCCGGCGTCTCTGCTCCACCCCGCAGCTACCACCTCCCTTCCCGGCCTTCTCTCTGCTGGACAATGGAAGGCTTTCTGCCCTGCTTCCCTGCTTCCCCTCACCCCACTCCAAAACCCCCTCCAGAATTAATTTTTAAACAGAGCCGACTGTGTCCCGACCTCTGCCCACAGCTGAAAGCCACTTCCTCAGGGCCCCTGGCGGTCTGGCTCCAGCCAAGCATTCCCTCTTAGTTTCCTGCACACGCACCATGCTTGGCCACAAAAGAAGAACTTGCCCGCAAGCATGGCAGGTTCTGTCACGTCTCCACCCTGTGCCCACACCCCCTGGAATTCTCCTTTCGAAATCCTCACTCCATCCTGCCAGGCACCTGCCAGTGCCCAGCTCCCACGGCACAACAAGCTCTCCCAGATGCTGCACTCGGCGCCTGCGGCTGGCGCAGCTGCTGACTGCACTGAGGCTGCGACCAAGCGTGCTCTGTGCAGTGAGGGTGCTACCAGCTGCTCAGCTAGAGCACAGCCCCCAGGGTCTCCCACTACAGGCGCAGAGCTGAGCCGCTGCTGACTGTCATGGCCCCCTGCTGGATTGCCAGCTCTCAGCCAGTGCTGGGCACGTTGTAGGTGTCCTGTGTTTTCTGGAAAGAACCCAGCTGTGTGGGTCCAAGAGTAAGAGGAAAAGCCAGAAACACAAGAGTGACACATGCAGAGGGGAAGGAAAGCTGTATTCCCAGGCTTAAAACATTAAGACTCATGTGTGTTTTCAAGACAAAAAAAAAAAAAACCAAAGAAATGGCTTTCTAACTCTGCATGAAGATGTTTGCTTAGGCCTAAGGAAGAAGGCGCTCAAAAAGGAGAAAGCGGGGGCTGTGCTGCCTCTGTGAACTCAGGGTGTCAGGAGTTCCGGAAGATGAAGGCGAGCATCCAGGGTTTGGTGTGAACTGAGCACCTGGAGGGTGTCTAGCTAAGCGTCTGTATGGAAATTAATCACCTCTGCATGCCAGTGTGGGCGTCCCTGGGCACAGGTGCAGGGAGGGGGCAGGTGAGCCCTGTGCTGATAAAGGTCAAGGTCTCCTTGTCTGGCTTGGGAATGTGCAGCAGATGAGTCACCCAAAGGTCGTGGCCACAGAACATGGTACGTGAGCCTAAAACCAACTCAGCTGGAAAACTCAAAGTGCTGTGGTCACTCTACATGCTAGAGTGGATTGTGTCCATGTGTGAGACTCACTGGCAGGAGATTCTACTCCGTACAGCACAATGGGGGGTGTGCTCTGGATGGTGCTGATGACAGCAGCGTGTGACTTTAACAACACTTCAACCTCCAGTTACGTTACAGTAGTCAGCTTAAGACATCCAGCATCAACAACAGAGTTCTGGAGGATGGGGCCAGCTCTGTGGCACACCAGCATCCCATATGAGCACCGGGTCAAGTCCTAGCTGTTCCACTTCCTGTCCAGTTACCTGCCAAAGTACCTGGGAAGCAGCAGAAGATGGCCCAAGTACTTGGTACCAGTACTCGTGTGGGCAACCCAGATGGAGTTGTTTCCTGGCTTCAGTCTGGCCCAGCCCCAGCCATTGCTGCCTTTTGACTGCCTTTCCAGGCACATTAGCAGGGAGCTGGATCAGAAACAGAGTAGCCAGGACTCAAACCACTGCTCACATGGGATGTCAGTCTCTCAGGCAGTGGTTTAACCTGCTGTATCACAACGCTGGCCCCAAGGTTTTTTGTTTCTTGTCATCATTCCCTAAGCAGTGCAGTTTGACAGCTGCTCACATAATGTGTTTGTTGCATGAGATGTCATAAGTTATCTACACATGATTCCCTTTGCCCAGGAGGATGAGTGTGGGTCCTGTGCCTTCACATGTATCCAGGGTCCTTGACGGGCTAAGGACTGAGTTTGTGAAGCCAAGAGGAGAGCCCCATGGAAAACAGACCTGGTGCCTGATACCTCATGGACTTCCATGCAGCTGGAGCCATCCACTTCCCCACGAGCCTGGGGACCTCAGTATATCTTGGGAACCTTTGGAAAGATAGGAGTACACCCAAGAGCTACAAGTGAAACCTGACAGCAAGTCCTGGCTTGGCTGTCCAGCCTAGAGAGGCTCTGCAAAGATGTCTAAGCTGATTCCTCATTAACAGAACCAGCAGGGGCTGGCATGGTGGCATAGTTGGTAAAGCTGCCACCTTCAGTGCCAGCATCCCACATAGGCCCCTGCCTGTTCAAGTCCCAACTGCTCCAGTTCTGATCCAGCCCCTTGCTAATGTGCCTGGGAAAGCAGTGGAGGATGGCCCAAGTCCTTGGGCCCCTGTGCTGACATGGGAGATGGGATGGCATTCTAGGCTCCTGACTTCAGTCTGGCCCAGTCCTGGCTGTTGTAGCCAGTTGGGGAGTAAATCAATTCTCTCTCTCTCTCTCCCGTCCCCTCTCTCTGCTTTTCAAATAATAATCTTAAAAAAAAAAGTTCCATCAAACAAACTTAAAAACAGCTGTCTAATCACACTTCATGCAAATAATCAGGCCAAGTTTAATGAAACTAAAACTCATTTTACAAGCAAATCGGACTTACCATGATTATGTTTGGTAGGAATGGGGGCTGGAGAGAAGAGCTATGTTTAAGAAGAAACAGAATACACTTCTTGGTAGGTTCTAGCCCTGCTCATTTTTTTGTTTGTGTTTTTTTATCTTCTATCATTTATCAGCAATTTGATCGGTATCTTAAAATATTCCCTGGCTGCAAGCCTAATATTTCCAAATGTCCTCCTAATTTTTCTGACTTGGACTCACTAAAATGAAAATTGCTTTTTTCCTGAAGCCCTGCAAGCTGGGACTGGTGAACATGCTGTGCTCCAGGGAAGCCCGGCAGGCGGCCACCGCCCGCCCCCAGCCCAGTGCAAGGTTCTCCAAGTCACCTGGAGAAGTCTGCAGACGGCTCTGCAGGCTCCGGCTGGCTCATAAACTGCTCCAGTATTGAATTTTTTTTCATCTTATTTAAAAGGCAGAGGCAAAGGTAGAGACAGAGCTTCCTTCTACTGGTTCACTCCCCCAATGCCTGCAACAGCTGAGAGTAATCCCGGCTGAAGCCATAAGTCTGAAACTCCATCCAGGTCTTCCACAGGGATGGCAGAGACATAAGTACTTGAGATATTGTCTGCTGCCTCCCAGGACAGCAGGGAGGTGGGTCAGAAGTGGAGGAGCTGGTACTTGAACCAAGCACTGTGATATGGGATGCAGACATCCCAAGTGGAGACTTCACCCAATACCCACCACCAACCATTAACTTGTTTTCCTCCTGTTTCTGTAGAAAGGCCTCTTAGGAGAGACTTGATTGTCTACCCTGGAGGGAGACACCCCTGAAATGAGGCACAGCTTTCCAGGGCACTAACTTATCCCCAGCAACAGGAAGCTAATCTGATGATCTGCTTGGCCACTTGGTCCCCACGTGCGCTCTGCCTCCCACACACACTGTTGAAAGTTGAGTTTTCTTAAGGATTTTTATAATAGGTGTCATGTCTTTTGGGTTAACTTTTCATCAGTGGCATCACGTGTCTCTGCCCATATTCCTAAATCTGTCTCCCTGCTCTGCGGTCTCAAAGATTCTGACCAGGAATCAGAGTGATCTGCTCCATGCTCAGGGACGAGGAGTAAAAGGCTCATCCCTTCCCAGGTGCCCACTCCTTGGTTCACTCTCTGCCTGGCCATTCCTGTACTGATGACAGATGTTCATGTCCACAGCCCAAGCATCTGCCTCCCCAGGTTCTAAGCTTGGTTGGACAACTGTCAAAGCACCTGGTCCTCCTGGGACCCTCAGAGGTACCCAAGTTTAACAAAAATTCATGTTCTTTCCATCACCAGCATCCACCAGAATACCACACCTTGCGTCTTTCTGTGGCCCAGTGATCTAGCCCTCCTGCTGATCAAGTCTGGAACCCAGATGCCTCCCTGTAGTTGGGAAATGACTGGATCATGCCCACCGTTGAGGTCCCCTGTGACCCAAGGCTTGGGCCACAGGTGGCACTGCTGGGGGGTGCTGGGACCTTGGGGAGGTGGAGACTGGAGGCCCTCACATCAGTGGGTGTACAGGTGGTTCTCCTGCACCCCCTGGTGGTTCTGTCTCTGCCCCAGCTCAGCCTCATGCCGCTCCCTCTGACATGGGCTCCCAGCATCACTGCCTGCCGCAGTGTAACACAGCCAGTGCAGCACTAAGCCCTGGCACCTCCAAACTGTGCGCTGCTTAGAGCTCTCTGCTTCTTGAGCAGTCTGCCCCGGCTGTTTGCTACAGTAACTCAGAGCTGACCTGACAGCTCTCTGTCCTCGCCTCCATGGGTGAACTCCCGGCCTCCACCTCCTCAGTGCAGCTTTGTTTCGAAGCAACTCTCCAGTCAGTCTACCTAATCCCTTCTCAGCGCAGCCAAACCTGTGCACCAGATCATAGCAGATGTCTGCATATCACAGCTGCCCCTGCACACCACAGGCCGTTCTGATGCCCTTCTTTCTCTTCCTAACAACCCCGCCTCCTTCAACTCCAGGCTTTGTTTCCCAGGGAGGCCTTCTGGATTTTTGTAGACAGAAAAGAGGTCCACTCCCTCCTCTTCCAGCACTTGGCATACCCCGCCCTGTCAGGTCATGACCTGCTGTGTCACCATACTGTTATATTGATTCTCAGTAGTCTAAGCTTAAGAACACATCAGCCATGCCTGCTTGGTTTTTCTTCCCTGCTGCATCGAAACTTCTGGCCTAGTGACTGATGTATACTAGTTGCTCAAGAAATATCTACTGAGTAACTAAATGCATAAGTTAAACTCATGCTTTTCCAAGAGCATGTTTTACAACAGATACCGACCAGAAGGAAAACAAAGCATTTTCTCGAATGGAAGAACTATGAAAAATGCCTGGAAGGCAGTGGAAGTGCAGTTTCCTAAGACTCTGACTGCTTTACAGCTCTCCCAGAGCCATTCTGCATTCTTAACCTCCGTGTATTTAAGGCGAGCAGGACCAGCATGCCATGTTCTTACAGGCTGCGAATAATGAGGTGTTTCTTTTTGTCTGTCCCTGTTTCCAGAACATTCCTGGCTTGGTGTAAATCGACTGTAACCACACAAGACATAGCAGGGCAAATGGAAGAAAGAGTTGTGAGGGTTTCCTTTCTATCTGAGCAGCCGCCTTTGGAGGAACACAGTGCAGGTCTTCCATGAAACAGACTCCCGGCTGCCCAGTCGTCAGGCTGGGGTAACGACCACTCTCTAGGAAGGGGATTACCTTTCAATGTGGGCCCGAGAACACAGGACTTCACGCCTCGCTTCCTCAAAGTGTGAGGTCCGCCAAGGGTGGAAGGTGCAGGGTTAAGTCTGGGAGTTCACCCAAGGATGCATCCCAATAAGGACAAGCTGCAAGGCGCCCCGTTGCTTTGTGGGACAGTGTGAAGGCTTGGCACTGTTTGCTCGAGACAGCCTCACAGCAGTGCTGGACTTAACCACACAACCCAGATCTCCCTGGCTACAGGCATGCTCACACCAGCGCTGCTCAGTGCCTGCCGAGTCTGAGGTGGCCCCCGCTCCCCTGATCACTGGCTGCTCCTTGGTCCCGTGACTCACAGGCTGAGCTCTCCATGTGCAAAAGCAGAAGGGTGGGTGTCTGCAGTCCTTGACATCCGTCTCAGGCCCACGGTCCTGCCAGTGGGTTGCAGTCGGAGCATTCACTGGAGCAATCTGAGTGTGTGAGCAGGCAGACTCCACCCCCACCCCACCCCCGCCTTAGAAGGGTCATTCGCAGAGGAACTTGTGCCTCCTTATTTCAGGAAGCAGAGTGAGAGATCCCCCTTCCTCACTGGGTAGCACAGGGCTCCCACTGGGCACTGACTATGGGCAAGGCCACCGGGGATTCTGTCTCTGCCCCAGAGCGATGAGGCAGTGGTGGCCCCAGAAGGCGTCAGCCGGATTCCCCTTCACCACAGCTCTGTCCTCAGCACGCAGGTGCTACCTCACAGGAGTCACCTCTGCTGGCCTTGACCCACTGGGCTCAACTGGAGAACAGCAGAACTTCCACACTCATGACAGCTACGGGGCAGCTCTTTCTGCATTTAAAAAAAAAAAAAGTATTCTCTCAAGTAAGGCCTTGGCAGGGCTTCCCATGACAGAAGGTATCAGTGGCAAGGAAGAGATGTCTACCAGGACTCGGAACAGCAGGAGACTTACACGAAGCTGCTCCCGGCACTTCCTTCCCCAGCACACGGGAGGACGGCTTCTCTCTCCTTGTGGATGAAGCACCTGGTCCCTGCTCCCAGCTCTGCCATGAACAGGAAGATCCCAAAGTCAGCCTCTTGGTCTATGGAAAAGTCATTAGTTTGTCATCTGCCAGAAAAATATTCCACATACAGTTTTTTTCATTTGTTTATTTGAAAGGCAGAGTTACAGAGAGGCAGAGACAGAGAGAGGTCTTCTATTGGGTGGGCCACTCCCCAGATGGCCGCAATAGCTGTGCCAATCTGAAGCCAGGAGCCAGGAGCCTCCTCCATGTATCCCACGTGGGTGCAGGGGCCCAAGGATTGGGGCCATCCTCTACTGCTTTCCCAGGACATCGCAGAGACTTGGATCAGAAGTGGAGCAGCCGGGTCTCGAAACAGCATCCATATGGGATGCCGGCACTGCAGGCGGCAGCTTTACCCACCGCACCACAGCGCCTGCCCCATCCACATTCAATTTCTTTACAAATGATAAATACACTGGCTTGCCCAGGATATATTTTTTTCGATGTTGCACAAAATAGGACCTGTCAAATAATTTTCATATCCAATGCCTGTAACTATGGCATCTCTAAAGTGTAGCAAAGTATATTTTAAGAATAAAATCACAGGGCTTAGCACTGTGGTGCAGCAGGTTAAGTCCCTGCCTGTAGCACCAGCATCCCATATGGGCCCCTGGCTTCAGCCTGGCCCAGCCCTGGCTGTTGTGACCATTTGGGGAGTGAACCAGCAGATGATAGATCTGTGTGTGTGTGTGTGTGTGTGTTTATGTGTTTCTGCCTTTCAAATAAATATTTTCAAAAAATTAAATTAAACTGACAGTTGTACTTGGCTATAACACACATTGTTTATTTCTCGACCAGCTTTGTCAACTCCCTTCAGAGTTAAGTCTGCTTGCATTATCTGAACCAAAGGTTGACTTTAATCTTACATAGACATAATGAAAAAGAATCTCTCTGTTTTGAGAATCCACAATATGAGCTCATTCTTTTGGTATCTGGTCCTACAACCTTACCTGGACTCTTTTGAGTCCAAGCCAATCTTTCCATATTTATTTTATGTATGAAAACACACGTGTTCCTGTTGGTTACGCGGCTTCCATTATGAAAATCAGTGACTCTGACCGCCCACTGATGTCCTTGGCGTCCTGGGGCCTCTAATGCGAGTGTCCCAAGTGACCAGAGACCTGGCCCATCCTGCTGCGTTCATGATGAGTAACACAGGGAAATTGATGCTGTCACGATTGACAGTTTGTCTCTTGCTTTGAAGTTCCAAAACAACATGCTCCAAATGAATGCTCATCATTGTTGATGAGCTGGTCAGGTTTCAAAGCAGATTTCTCATTATTTAAATTTGAATTACAAGGTGTCTAGGTTAAACACAGAATACACAAATATGTGACCTGTTGGGTGAAATCACTGTTTGAGGAGAGTTGCTACTAACATCTCAGAGACTGGTCCCACCGAAACAAAGATTGCTTTCCCTAGGAAGCAAGACAGCGTTCCATTGATGGTGATGCACACCAGTCATTTCAAATTGCTGATCTTTATTTTTTTTTCTCCTTTAAAGATTTATTTATTTGAAAGAGAGAGTGGGAGAGATGAGAAAGAGGTGTTCCATGCATTGGTTCACTCCCAAAATGGCCACAATGGTTGGGGCGGAGCCATCCTGAAGCCAGGAGCCAGGAACTCCATCCAGGTCTCCCACATGGGTGACAGGAGCCCAATACTTGGGCCATCTTCTGCTGCCTTCCCAGGTGCATTAGCAGGGAGCTGCATTGGAAGTGGAGCAGCAGGGACCCAAGCCAGTACTCCTATAGGACACTGGCATTGCAGGCGGCAGCTTAACCTGCTGCCCCACAACGCCAGCCCATAAGTCACTTGTCTTTAGACCCAGGGGAATCTGATGTCTGGTGAGCCTGGCCTTCATGGTCCCCTCCGTCCCTACCACATCCTAGGTGAAATCTCCTAATACTCTCTCAAAAGCCATTGTCTCACCTTCCCTCTGACTCTGCCTCCTATTTCTGTAGGCTAAATTTATTGACAATTTAACCCCCAAAACTCTACTCCTGTTTTCATCCATCTCCATAGTAACTACACATCCAGAAAATTAAAACGTCATACCCAAGACAAAAGCATAAGACACGGCTGAGACGAACATGCTTTCTGAGCGCAGGCTCTCTGGGCTGGTCTGCTGTGCTCCATACAAGTTCCATCACCAGCATCTCTGTTCTGGAGCTCACTGCACCCTTCAAGCCTCCCCTTCTACAGAATCGACCCAGGGTGACCAAAAACTATGCATCATCTCCAGGGCTTGCGTGGAGCACGAAGGTAAAAACAGCGATTGCCAGAGATAACTGCAGAGGGAGGCAAAATCCTGGATCAGCCTGGGCTTTCCCTACACTCGACACGCCCCTGCCGACTGCCTCTGCTCCCACCTGCAGGCACATCCTGGCGGTGTGAACTTGGATCCCATGTGATGACCTCGCACGCCCGCACCTTCTCTGGACAAAGGTGACAGCCTGGAGTCCTGCCTGGCGGACTGAGCAGGTGGGTCTGTTTCCCCAGCTCCTGCCATCGCGATGCCAGGTGTGGTAACAGCCCAGCTATTACAGCACAAGAGACTTCCGCCGGCTTGCACAAACCATGCGGTCACGTTCTCATCAGCCGGTGACGCGGACAGTTAAAATGCAAACAGCAGTAACCAAGTCCGTAAACTGGACCTGATGTTAAGAAATAAACAAAGCTTCCCCATGTGGAAAAAGAATAAGACTGTGGCCCAGAACCACAGAGCCTCACAGCTGGAAGGTGACTTGAGGTTGTTTCACTCAAGCTGGTGAGAAGGTTCTGCAGCGTTCTTGACAGGAGTCCCTGCTGCCGCTTCCTGTTCCTGCACCCCACTGCAACTGAGCCAGAATTAGGCGGGAACTTCCACGGCTTGACGCTTGTTTGTCATTGATAGCTTCTAAATCCATTCTGCCAGCAGCCCCTATCCTAGTTCAGGCAGTTTTTTTAAATACGTTATAATAGAGCCTGGTGTTTTGACATGGTGGGTTAAGCCACTGCCTGTGACACCAGCATCCCATATGAGCACAGATTCAAGTCTCGACTGCTCCACTTCCCATCCAGCCCCCTGCTAATGTGCCTATGAAAGCAGCAGGAGACAGACCAAGTGCTTGGGTCCCTGACACCCATGTGTGAGACCCAAATGAAGCTCCTGACTTCGGCCTGGTCCAGCCCTACCCATTGCAGCTGTCTGGGGAGAGAACCCATGGATGGAAGAACTCTGTGTCTCTCCCTCTCCCTCTGTAACTCTGCCTTTCAAATAAATAAATATTTTTAAAATGCATCAGTAATAACAGTAAGCATTCACTGGGTGTTCTCTATGTGTACACATAGTTTTATATAGGAACTATCCTGTTTGTTTAATGATTATGGCATAAACTCTGGAGCCAGACTGTCTGAGCTGTGGCTAACCCTACCATTTGCCAGCTGTGACCTTGGACAAGTTGAGCAACCCCTCTGTGTGTCAGTGCCTCGGCTGCATGTAACAGGGCTGATCATCCATATGGTGTCTGTCCTGCAGGGTCTGAAGATTAAACGCCAATATCTGTAGAGTGTCTCAAACAAAGCCTTGCCCAGGAAAGGGATGACACACCCTGCTGTGTGACTCCCTGTTATTCTTCTTCTTATGCTCCCATTTCACAGCTGAGAAGACTGAAGTTAGTGAAGTGATCAAACAACATAATAGGGGATTTTTTAAGTTATTAAATCTGGAATCAATTGATTAGCAAAGGCATTTGCTATCCCTTGTCTACCTGCTATCTCACCTACCTTTGCACATTTGTCTGTATTTCCACAGATTTGATGATAGGAACCTGTTTCAGTGCTGCATTTGCCCAGAGTTTGGAAACAAGGTCACGACTCCTCTAGAAGCAGGACTGCTGTTTCATTGTCCCAGCCTCGAGATGGAAACTGGAGTCTGGACAAGAGTTTGACAAAAGGTACTGAGACCACACAACTGTTCAGAGCCTTAGATTCAATCATTGTGCTCCTGCACACTTATCCTGAGAAGTGAGCACACTTCCATGTCCTCCTTATCTAGTACCCCCCAAAATGTTAAGTGTAAATACTAGAGGTAGATCTAGATAAATTATGATAAATAAAAATGAAGGGAAATTATGTAGAATACTCACTTTGGTATATAGAAGCATAGAAAGAAGTCCATAATGCTAAAAAAGACATCTAGATTGAGTTATAGTGGGGTTATCACTAGTAAGACATATATGCTTTGTTAAAGGATAAACGTAGAGGTCAGCGCCTGAAATACCAGCATCCCTTATGGGTGCTGGTTCGAGTCCCAGTTGTTCCACTTTTGATCCAGCTCGCTGATAAAGTGCCTGGGAAAACAGTAGAAAATAACGCAAGTGCTTGGACCCCTGCACCCACATGGGAGACCCAGAAGAAGCTCCTGGCTTCGGCCTGACCAAGCCCTGGCTGTAGCCATTTGGGGAGTGAACCAGCAGATCGAAGGTGCCTCTCTCTCTCTCTCACTCTCTCTCTCTCTCTCTCTGCCTTTCTAGTAAATCAATAGAGGATAAAGTTAGGCACATTAACATTGAAGGGGAACAAGCACTGGGGCACAGTGGGTTAAGCTACCCCTCAGGACGCCTGCATCCCATATCAGAGTGCCTGATAGCAAGTCCCAGCTCTGCTTCCAGTCCAGCTTCCTGCTGATGCAGGAGGTGTTTACCCAGGTAATTGGGTCCCTGCCACCCATGTGGAAGACCTGGCTGGAATTCTAGTCTCCTGAATTTGGCCTGACCCAACCCCAGCTGTTGTAGACATTTGGAGAGTGAACCACAAATGGAAAATCTCTGTCTCTCCCTCTTTCTCTCTCTCTCACTCTGCCTTTCCAGTAAATAAAAGTTGAAAAGAAAACTTTTGAGCAGCTTGAATATTCATAATTGGGCAGCTTTGTTGAAACAGTACCAGCACAGCCTCGCTCAAAAGTGTTTTAATGTTTCTGTGATAAATACCATCTAGTAGTGAAAAGGAGCTAAGGCTGCATGTCCCAGCAAGCAAATCTGGAGCAGAAGATGCGTTTCAGAACGATACATGCACCGTAACTCCACGCATGTGTGGTTCTGAGAACATGCAAGCACCACACCACATGTGTTGGGGCTACAGGCACGCATGTGTGCGTGTGGCTGAGGTTCGAGTGTTTGGGGTGAGGGAAGACTGCCAGAGTTAGGCCCAGGGACTGCTTCTGGGGCTTGGAGGGAGGTGTGACCGTGGAGGGATGTCTTCCTAAGGGGACTGGTGAAGGAGTGAATTACCTTCTAGCAGAGCTTCTCAGAATCTGAGGGCCCCGCTGCTGGGGACCATATGTAGGGCCTGGGAGGACAGGCAGAATGGAGAACGCTGGGTTTCTCAACCTCTCACACGTGCACGAATGACTCAACCTGGCCTCTACTGCTGATCTGTTGCTTTAGCAGTTAAAAAACAAGATTTATAAAATGCTTATCTTCGAGTGCTTATAAAATGACAGAACCTTCCAGCTCTGCAAGGCTGGGTGTCATGGACTCTCTGCCATCCACAGCACATGGAGCCTGATGAGAGTGGGCGGCAGGGCCATTCAGCGGGTGCACACACACCTGAGAGTTGCAAAGGTGCTCCCTTGTGGAAGGAGCCATATGCACCTGCAGCTTTCTCTGTCTCTGGCCTCACGGTCAGTGTGCTAGAGGGAAAAGGAGAAGCCAACCTGTTCCAGCTCCACCAGGCAAGGTGCTCAGACGTGCAGGGTGCCCAGCCAGAGGCCACCCAGGCAGACCCGCACTGGCCTGCCATGGCCTTCTGAGTCCTGCCTTGGCCAAGCCCTGGCCTGGGGCTGGCTAAGGGAGGAAGAGGAGCCCAGGAGGGCTGAGGGAAGCCCCCCCACCCTGTGCCACCCGCCAGCAACCTGCTCAGCCTCTCTCTCCCCTGTCCCCTCCCTCAGAGCCCTGACTGGGGTTTTTGTCTTGCTTACTGAATCTCCGAGTTTTCTTTTTATTTTTTTCTAATTTTTAAAAATATTTCTTTTATTCATGTGAAAGACTGAGTTACAGAGAGAGAGAGATCTTCCATCGGCTGGTTCCTTCCCCAAATGGCTGTAACAGCCAGGGATGGCCTATCGGAAGCCAGGAGCTTCTTCCAGGTCTCCCACGTGGTGTGTGGGGGGCCCCAGCACTTGGGCCCTCCTCCGCTGCTTCCCCAGGTGCATCAGCAGGGAGCTGAATGGGAAGTGGGGCAGTGGGGTCCATATGGGGTGCTGGTGTTGCAGGCGGTGGCTTTACCCACTACGCCACAGTGCCAGCCCCCCGGGGTTCTCTTTAGAAGCCAGAGTGCGGCTGGTGGAGCAGAGCATCCTAGCAAAGACAAGGAAGCCAGTGTGGTGGGGACGGGAACAAGGACTAAGTGGAGGGTGGCAGGATGGGGCCAGAGCGGAAGTAACCGAGGAGCCTTTGTGAGCGACTGGTGCTTATCCGGCAGCGCGGGCCGGCTTCTGGCCCAAGACCGCCACCCCCAGCCCCACGCTGTCCTTCCACCACGTGTCATCAGCAAGTCCTGGAGGTCAGCCAGAATCCCAGCACGAGAGACCACTGGGGACTGGGAAATCCCACTGGGTCAGAAGGGGTTAAGCGTGGGGTTACAAAGAAAGGGGAAAAGACTGGAAAAAAACATACAGCATCGCTGACATCATTTCTATTAAGAACCCGAGGCTTTTCCATGGGGGTTGGTCAGTAAAACACTCAGCGTGGGAGAAGGGACTTCCTGTTCTCGGCCAAGAGGGTTTATGTCAGCGCGTGGTTCCTCGGGTGCGTGTGTCAGTCGCGGTTCTTTGAAAAGGCTCAGGGAGGAGACGGCGCGATTGTCTCTAGACAATCACAAGCTGTGATTAATCCTGAGCCATCGCAGGCGGATGTGCTTGTAAACAGACGTGGGCAGGAGCGCAGGGCGCTGGCTCAGAGCGAGCGCTCTCTGCCTGCTCCACAGCCCCCGCGCCAGAAGCCGGCGCTGAGGCCAGGAACAGTTTGGATAACACGGACTGTGTTGGTCAAACAGACTCGGAAACAACAAACAGAAATACATCAGGCCACGCTTCGGCTCCAGGAGCGACCTCCGTGTCAGGGGAAGGTTATTTCAGGCTTGTAAGGGAAGTCCAGCCACCAAGAGCCAAGAAGGCAAGCCAGGACCCTGGAGAGGAAGGTCAGAGTCGCCTTCCATTTCCTAACCGTGAAGGACTTTTTAACAGCAAAGTCCACACTAACGATCCGTGTGTACAGCTGTGTCTCCGGAACTGTGTGCCAGGGACTTGCCGCAGACTTGGTTGTCATTCTGCAGTCATCAGGCAAGAACCAAAGACCGGTCAGACAAGTCTCCAGGGGGACATAACGAGAAAAAAGTAGAGATAGGTGATGAGACGTGGAGAAGGCAGAGCCTGACAAGAAACGGAAGTCGGCGCCTGTGGAGTGAAAAGCTCAAGGTCCAGGTAGAGGCTCAGCGGATCCACGGACGTTGTGAGAAGCTGCACAGACTCTCCGTTCTCACTTGGGTAGCTACGTGAACGCCTGCCTCAGATCACTTGGGATTAGCAGCACAACAACGATAACTCACACAAAAGAGCTTCTTCCACATCAGGATGTAAAGTGATTCAGAGACATTATCTCATTAATCTGTGCCACTCTGAAGACCAAGTGGCAAAACAAGACCTTAACACCAGTCCTCCCAAGTCCAGAGTTGCTGACCTAACCACCGCACGGAGTTATACTTGATCTTAGCCAGAAGGCCGAGCAGCGATCCCACCACATTGAATGAAGGCTGAGGCTCCATCTGGGTGGATTGTGATTGAGTGGTGAAAGCTTCATCAGGAGTGTACATACTCTAGAGCGTTGCTTTGTTGTTTTTGTTTTGTTTTTGTTTTTGTCTGCTGGTTCATTCCCTTAAATGGCCAAAAGGGCCAGAACAGGGCAGGTCTCAAGTCAGGAGCCGGGAGCTTCCTCCAGGTCTCCCATGTGGGTGCAGAGGCCCAAGCACTTGGGCCATCGTCTGCTGCTTTCCCAGTCAGGTTAGCACAGTGCTGGATCAGAAGTGTAGCAGCCAGCACACGAACCAGCGACCCAGCCATTTGCGTTGCTGGCACCACAGGCGGAGGCCTAACCTGGTAGGCCACAGTGCCAGCCCCTAGAGCACTGCTTTCTAAGCTGGGCTGTAGGTCAAAGTCAAGTTCAGGGTGTCTGCCTTCAAGAGCTCTGAAGTCATCTCTTGTGTAGTCATCACAGTGCAGACAGCTCCAGCCCAGGGTGTCTCAAGTAAAGATGACACAGTTACACTCAGTGTACACAGGATTAAGTCCATTGAAAGAGAGCTCCCAAATGCCTGCAACAGCCAGGGCTGGGCCAGGCCGAGCCAGGCTCCAGGAACTCCATTCAGATCTCCCTCATGGGTGGCAGGGGCCAAGATAGTTGCTGCTTCCCCCGTCTGTGTTAGCAGGAAACTGGAGTCAGGAGCTGGAGGCAAGTGTGAAATCCAGGTACTCTGATGCGAGATGCAGGGGCTTAAGCAGTATCTTAGCCATTAGGCCAAACCAGTAGAGGGCCTTCCCCTGAGGTTCCATATTGAGCATGGACGCCACCCTCCCCCAGCGTTGCTTAGACTGGATTCCAGTGGTGGTACCCACTGGCTCAGATCCCTGGCTCTGCCACCCCCACTCATTTGCCATATCATTCATGGTGATGTCAAAGGCTGGCTTGGGGGGACATTAACACACCCCTTATCACCTTCATTTCACAGCAAATGCAGTCTCAACTGGATGAAGACTTTAAGCCACTTCTGTATATCAAAATTCTAGAGATACAGTTGCATTTGTCTTTCATGAGCATGCTGAACACTGAGGTTGCCAAGAACCAGCTCTGCCCAGGTCCCTACCCATGCCAGAGCTGCAGAGCTGGGGTTGTGCCAGCTTGGGCTCAGGTGCAGACAGAATAGAGTTAGGAAGAGAATTCTGGTTTCTCTGCTCCAAGGCTGGGAAAGACCTAGCCAAGGACCCAGCACGTAGATGTCCCTAGACATTCTCAAGTCAGCAGAGCTGGAAGTGGGAACTCCAGTAGATGCCTGTGGCACCTTTCAGAAGTAACAGCTAACTCTTAGTGAGCCTCCAACTCCGTAGATGCCTTTTGTGACCCACACCTCTGTCAGGGATGCTGTCCCCAGCACAGAGCAGAACGCTCTGCGAACTCACTGCGACACTGGCCGTTGAGTCCAGTGTGACCTCACAGACAGGGTAGCTTACCCAAGCTCATGGGCTCCTATGTGGGGAAGACAGGATTCCAACCCTGCAGGTCTGTGCCTCAGCTGCCAGCTGCTTGGGACACCACTGTTCCTCTTGCCGCCATGTTCTGGAACCCTGTGCAATAGAATGGCAGCGATGACTCTGGGGGAGGCTCCTCTGCAGCATCGTGACAGTATCTCAGGGTGGGCAGCGCTGGTCTTGGCCCAGCTCCACCACTTAGCCCCGGAGACAGGACAGACCTCCCTCTCCTGACCACCACTCAGCCTCCTCATCCCAGAAGTGCTGCCATAGCCTCAGAGCGCCCTCTCGGTCCTAAGACTTAAGGTTCTAAGAAGTACATGTTCTAAACTAAGGACCCTAGCTTAAATAAGTTAGTCTGTAACCATGGAGTTGAACTTGACTATGCCTTAAAGGAAAACCCGAGTTTGTGTTTTGTAAAGAGCTTTAAAGCGTGAGTTGTTGATAGAATGCAACTTAAACATTACTTTGTTTACAGAAGGGAGGCAGAGTTGAGCTCTGGCAGTTGAGGTTGAGCAGAGGTGGGTGTGGTCCGCAGTGCTGTCAGGACACCTGCGTGGACACCAGGGAGTTGGAGGGTGGTGGCGGGAAGACAGAAGGTAGGAGTGAGACAGGTGGAAGCTGAGGGGAGGGCGGGACCTGCCTGACAGTGACGCTGCCAGCCATCCAATCAGTGTTGTTGCTCAGGGAAGCAAGCTCATGCATCAGTGTGAGTGATTCCAGGCCTGCCCAGCTGGCACCAACCACTCAGCCCTGCTCCGGGCCGGCTGTCCTTCTTCCTCCTCCTCTTCCTCACACTCTTCTCCTGCTTGTGTCCCTGCCTAGATGACATCTTAAAAGTGGCAGGGCAGAAATGGGGACAGAAAGGAGTTACAGTGAGAATTCTGATGCCTGAAGGCTCTTAAATTTGAGAAACATCAAGAAAAAGGATCCAAGGTGTTGATAATTTCTAAATATTTCTAAATATTCGGTGGTGTAACGTCGGACCCTGAAACTGTGGCAGATACTCACAAGCGCTTCCTGAGTGTTACACACTGCTCTAAGGAGACTGTATGTAGCTTGTTTCCCAAACAACCATGTGAGACAGGAGCTGTTCTCTTTCCTGTACAGACGCAGAATCTGGGCACCGAGAAGCTAAATCATTTTACCGCAGTTGGAAGACGCCTGGGGTGCAATCTCAGGCTGACTGGTTCCGCAGTCACACCAGCTCCCAGCTGCTCCCCTGTGCTGCCGTGACATGGACATGGCTTCCTCTCATAGCAACAAGGATTCCAAGAGCCAGCTTGTATTCACACAGCTGAAGGCATAGACAATAAGAGGCAAGGTCTGCCAGTTTCTAGAACAGTAATTCTTCTGTCTTTTGCTGATCTGATGGGGTTGGGACTTGGTGACATGAGGGGACGTTTGTCTCAAGTTTCTTCTTCTTGCTTTGCATAGGAGCCTGGTGGTGTGGCTGTTCCCCAGCAGCTCTGGGTCTCATGGCACACCCTGGGTGGAGCTCACAGCCGCAGGGAGCTGACAGGGGCCCGCTGGCCGTGCCCAGAGAGGCGCCCAGCGGTGCATCCTCAAGGACGAGACCAGCTGCCTCCCCAAGCAGCGCTTGCTTTTGGCTTTCTCCAGTTATTTCACACACACGCACAGACACACACATGCACGCACAGGTACACACATGTGCGTGCACAGGATACCGTCTAAGGACCAGCAGTAATGTCCACTGGTAGCATCCTCCCAGGAAAGTGTGTCTACAGAATGAAACCGCCCACCAAGTATCAGCTGCCCGGCATGCAGCCTCAGATGCACCGTGGAGAGGCCTGGTCACGGCGCGGTCGCGCTGGGATCAGTCTGTTGAGCCAGGCCCAAGTTCTGAACTCTCCCAGCATATTAGCCTGTACCCACACCCGGCCGACTCTGAAATTGCAGGCATTTTTCTGTTCATCAAGATTAGATTCTGCAACAACACATCTTTTGTCTCATGATGATTTCTACAAGGGAATGACTGCAGACTAGAGGGCTTTTTTTTTTTAATATTTATTTTTATTTATTTTCATGTACTTGAAGGCAAAGCCTCTGAGAGAGAAAGAGAGACAGAAAGAGAAAAAGAAAGATCTTCCATCCGCTCATTCATTCTTCAGAAGCCTGCAACAGCAGGGGCTGGGCCAGGCTGGAGAACTCCATCTGGGCCTCCTGGTTGGGTGCAGGGGCCCAAGTGCTTGAGCCATCAATGCCTCCCAGGATGCTAGAAGTAGAAGCAGAGTAGCGGGACTCGAACTGCTGCACCACAGCACCTTCCCCGATGTGAAGACTGACTGACGTTCTGTGCTGTCTGTGGAAGCCAAGAAGTCGGGGAGTTGAGGTGGAAGATTTATTCTCCATCATGTGAGAGACTGGATGAGGTTCTTGGCTCCTGCTCCCCTTGCCCAGCAATGGCCATGGCAGCTATCTGGGGAGGGAACTAGCAGGTGGAAGAATTCTCTGTCTCTTCCTCTCTCTCTCTTACTCTGCCTTTTGGATAAAGAAATAAATAAATTTTGTAAAAAAGATTTACTCTCTGAGATTTACTAATGTCACTATTTTTATGTGTCTTGAAAACTTTCAGCATGTTTGTTTTAATCCAGTAAATCGCTCATGTGCACATTGTGTGTGTGCTGGCTGATTTAGTAGCATAATCATAAAATGTGCCAAACAAAATCACGATTAAACTGTTGACTCAGAGGTGACTAAGCTTCGCAGTGGGGCTGGGCATTTGGACAGTGGTTAGGAGTCAGCATCCTGGGGCCGGCGCTGCGGCAGAGCCGGTAAAGCTGTCGCCTGCAACCTGGCATCCCACGTGCGTGTCAGCTGCTCCTCTTCCAATCCAGCTCCCTGCTAATGGCCTGGGAAAGCAGCAGAGGGTGGCCCAAGTGTTTTGGTCTCTTCCTCCCACCTGGGAGACCCAGATGAAGCTCCTGGCTCTCTCCGGCTTCAGTCTGGCCCAGCGCTGGCCATTTTAGCCATCTGGGAAATGTACCAGTGGGTGGAAGATCTCTCTCTCTCTCTCCTCTCTCTCGGTCCTTCTCTCTCTGCAACTCTGACTTTCAAATCAATCAATCAATTTTAAATACATAAAAAGTCTTGCATCCCATATCAGAGCTCCTTGATTCAAGTCCTGGCTCTGCTTCCCACCCAGTGCCCTGCTAATGTGCAGTCTGGGAGGCAGCAGTGTTGGCTCCAGTCATTGTGTTTCTGTATGCATGTGGCAGACCTGGGTGGACGTCCAGGCTCTTTACTTGAGCCAGGCCCAGCCCTGGCTCTTGTGGGCATCCGAGGAGGGAACCAGTGTTATCACTGTCTCTGTCTCTCTGCCTTTCAAATGAAAGGTGAAAAAAATAACAACAAAAACTTGTCAATGAATTCAGAACTCTTTCTTTCAAACGTTTCATTTCCTAATTAGACAGCAAGAATAATCTGAAAAAGTTACAAAACTAATTACCACTGGATGCATTGTGTCAGGGCAGGCTTGTGTGCAGTAGTTGAGTCCTTGTTTGGGACACCCCCGTCCCATCTCAGAGTACCTGGTTTGAGTCCCAGCTACTCCACTGCCCACCTAGCTTCCTGGGAGACAGAAGACCATGGCTCAAGTACTTGGATCCCTGCCACCCACGCGGCAGACCTGGACCGAGTTCCTGGCTCCTGGCTTTGGCCTGGCCAAGCCCTGGCTTTGAAAGGCATTTGGTGAGTGATTCAGTGGATGGAAGATCTCTCCCTGTCTGTCTCTTTCTCTCTGCCTTTGAAATAAAATTAACACTTTTTTATTTTAAAAATGCAAAGGCCTTCTAAAAATGAAACCACTTTCAGTTATGAATTGAGAGCCTTATTAAAGTTAAATAAATAAAAGATAGGGAGATGCAGTCAAACATATTACCTTCCATCTTTCAGGGTAGTAATCTAAATTTAAATTTAAATGAACTTTATTTAAATCAACTCCCTTCTAAATTATATGCATCAGTGCAATCATCCTGAATAGTAGATGAAGCAGATTCAAGATAAATAATACTCAGAGATTAGGAGGATGAATTAAAAAAAAAAAACTCAACCTGTTCTAATCAGAACTGTCAGGGAACAAGTAACCACTTGAGGAAGTCTGTGATACAAACAGTAACTTTGTGACTTCATAGAAGGGACACTGTAGGAAGAAAGCCTTGGCTAACCATGGTCAAACCAGTCCATCTTGCTCTCCTAGACTTCTGTGTCAATCCATTGTCCCAGGTGTTCGTCAAGCCAAGTTGTACAAAGAGGTGCACCTAGGAAGAAAGCAAAAGATAGATTCGGAGGAAAGTGAACCATCAATCAGCATTGTGAGAGTTCACTGTTTGCACCTTGTCAGCTCGTGTTTCGGGTTTATAGCCACCCTGAGGTGTGCTCCCGGTGTTCCACGCTAAGAAACCGATTATGAATCCACATGAAATAGTCACGGAAGTTCTAGCTCAAAAAAAAAAAATACCCAGAGGGAAATCGCATTGGCATTAAAGAAGCCACTCTTGGTCGCCCACGGAAATCCAAAACCCTCCTGCGCCACCAGGACAGACACTGGATGTTTGTCATTCTTTTATGCTCAGCACCAGAATCTCATGCCACTGAATAGCTCCCATTCTGCTGCCTGCCAGGCCCCTTATCTCTGGGATGGAAGCAGACGGCTTTTGTCTGGGTGTGGCTGGGGAGCAGAGCAGAGCCGTCAGGATGCACGTGTGAGGCAGAAATGGCGAATGCTGGCCATCTTGTGGGTGTTCTACCGGGGGTGCCACACACTCGGTCCCTGCAAATTTGATGTCTGAACCCTGGTTCGCTCTGGGTTGCAATCAGAGCCAGCTGCCCAAGAGGATGCTCGGTCCTCAGCTGGATGAGGCCCCTGTGCACCTTGCTCGTAACACTCAGAGCTGCGACCAAGAGGGCACGGTAGGCAGACTGGTGCAGGAAATCTGCTTAAAGAAGTGGTTTTCCCAGAGCTTTCCCTGGACAGCCACGTCAGCATCCCCCAGGAGTGGGTGAGGCCTGCACGTTGCTACTGGCCAGAGGTTCTGCAAGAGGGGCCAGCCACGCTGCAAGTGCGTCTGACATACCCCAAGTTGGAGAACCAGCAAATCAGGCATGCCCCAAAATGACACCACTTTTTAAAATGTGTCATACAGGGGCCAGCACTGTGGCATAGCAGGCAAACTTGCCAGCTGAAACGCCGGCATCCCAAACGGGCACTGGTTCCTGTCTCAGCTGTGTCAGCTCTCTCAGCTGATCCACTTCTGATCCAGCTCCCTGCTAATGTGCCTGGGAAAGAGCAGAAGATGGCCCAAATCCTTGGACCCCTGCACCCATGTGGGAGACCCAGAAGAAGCTCCTGGCTCAGGCCTGGCCCAGCCCCTAGATGTTGTGGCCATTTGGGGAGTGAACCAGCATATCTCTCCCTCTCCCTCTCCCTCTGCCTCTCCCTCTCCCTCCCCCTCCCCTCTCCCCCTCTCCTCTCCCCCTTCCCATCCCCTCTCCTCTCCTCCCCCCCCCGCCCGCCCCCCCCCGTGCGTGTGTGAATGTGTGTGTAACTGTTTCAAATACATACAACAGATGTTGTTTTTATAGGTACAGCATTGGGGAGGACAGAAGTCAAAACCCCTGCCCGAAACCTGTAACTGACATGGGATAAGCAGTCGGGAAGTTACTTCAGGTGAGCTGGAATTCTTGTACCCCTGCAATGCAACGCTGTCTCTTTAATTGGCGATTTGAAACGCCAGCCTTCCCAGGATGCACCTGTCACTTCCAGGACCAGGGCAAGTGCTCATAGCCTCCCCACCTTCCCCACCCCCCACCCCCTACCTCTGCCACATTTGCATATCCAACTGGGGCACCATACCCTATCCTTATAAAAAGAGGTGGAAGGTGGGAGAGAGCTCTCTCCACACTGGGCCTTGGTCAGGGTGCCAATCTCATTGGTTAGGGATACAGCCCATTTCTGCCGTTCCATTGCAGAACGCAATGGGACGTGCCACTCTCTGCTGTTTTCCGCCGCTGAGCCAGGTGGACCCTCCCAATTATAGACACCATTTTCTGGATATTTCTTTTCTCTCTAGTTTATGGGCAGTTCTTGCCTCAATAAAGTTGGGGATCTCTCAGTGTGGACCAACCACAATTTTGTGTGAATGTCTGTTTATACCAGTATCCATTTAGTACTTCTGTCTCTGCAGGAGGCAAGAGTCTGGATGGGAAATCAGTGTATTCATTGCCTACTCTACAACCATTGGCAAAGGCCTCTGGGGAACAGCCTCCTGGATCGAGGTAGGCATCCCTCTGACTTCTACGGTCCTTGCTGCCCCAAGACAGCACCAGCCTGACCCTGGAGGAGAAGCTGGACATCTAGGGTGTGGGTCAGCTGCCTTCCTGTTGTGTGGGGTGTCCAGGGTGGCTGATGTTGGCTTCTTTCCACTGTGACCAGGCTCAACTGACCTGCAGCCACGGCGCCTGGTCCCTCCCAGCTCCAGCCTTCCGCTGGCCTGTGGGGTCTGGTGCCAGAGGGGGGTGTGGAGGGCTGGCTGGAGCCCACTGGGAGCAGCTCAGTCTCATGCTTCCTCCACCAAGGCCACTCTGCCCTCTCCTCCTCCTCCTTCTGCTTCGGCCACGGCCCAGGTGAAGTCTAAGGCCAGCTAATGCCTTTCCAGCAACTCCCCTCCAGACTGAGCCCTGAGCAGGAAGCTGAAACTGCAGGGAGTGTGCTGCTGGAGCCCCCCCCCCCCCCCCCGAGGGCTGACCTGGGGTCGTGGCTGCTCCCCACCCTTTCCTATCAGCCTGGCCAGCTGGAGGCGGGCAGCCTGCCAAAATGACGTATATTTGTGACAGGGCTTGGGGGATGAGTGACGCTTAGGGTGTTTCTCAGAGTGGGAGGAGGGTGAGGCAGGCACCGTGTGTGCAGAGACTGGGCTCGTCCCAGGTCTCCCAACAAAGCCCCAGAGATCAGGAGTTGCCCCAGACACAAGGAAGCAATCCCAGCCCCCACGCCTGACCCTGGCTGTGGCACTGGGGCTGCAGAGACAAAAGCACAGCCAGATTGGGCCCTGAGCCAGCCAGGGGCCCAGGAAAAACAAAAGGATCCTTCCTGGGAGGGCAGGGGCGGAAGCCAACACAGAGACAGGTGCAGAGGCAGCACGGGCCCCAGGGAGAGGACACTTTCTGTGTTTGTCCACTGAGGAGGTCCAGGGAGGAAGTGAAGGTGGCAGGGATGGGCCCTCCCACCCCCACCCATCACCTATCCCAGTGACAGTGTGGGTACAAGGACAGTGAGGGGAGCGTGGGTGAGAGATGAGGATTCCAAACAGCCGCCTGTGGCAACGTCAATTATAGATGAGGGGGTGACTCAGGACTTATTTAGGCATAAGAGGTGGGGTGCGAGTTCCTGGTGTGAGTGTGAGTGGCTCTCGGGGGTACTCTGAGGCACAGGCGAGGCTGTGGTGAGCTCTCTGTCATTAGCAGATGCTAGCTGAGAAGTCTCGGGGCTGACAGGCTCTGGGCTGTGCACTGAGCACCTGGGAGTGAGTGTGAAAGACAAGCCCCAGCAGTCCTGGGGCTCCTCTGTGTCTTCTGGGGTTTTGTCATGGTCGTTTTTGATGTAGGCCTGGTACCCCCGTTTCCAACCCCAGTTCTTGCCCCACAGAGTCTAAGATCTCTCAGCAGAGGCAAATACAGGGTGCAAAGTACGGGTGGGCTTCCTTGAAAAGGTTAGAGAGTGGACACACATTTACAGGTGAGTGTGGGCTGCCTCGTGTGAATACCCAACACACACGGGTCCCCGGGTTCTTGACAGAGAGAGAGAGGGAGAGAGAGGAAGGGAGGGAGGAAGGGAGGGAAAGCCCGGTCATCCTTAGGGACAAAAAATAGGGCTGCCCTCCATTTGCAGTCTCTTTTATGAAGTGAGAGATATTGCCTTAGTCGAGTAAATAAACGGGGGGAGGACTTAGCGTGGGAGAAGCCATCTAAGACTTCTGTGGCACCTCTGCCTGCAGTCTAACATGCACGCGGTCATCGTGATGTCTCCTCCTTCCTGGTCCTGAATGAGACCCAGGTGCGCCTGGGGTGGTGAGTGTTTACACTGACAGGCGAAGTGATGGGATTGCAGGGTTGGCAAGAATTCAGCTCTTCGAGGTCTAACTCCCTGCCTATTCCCATCATATCATTCTGACTTTCTTTTTTAAAAGACACTGCTTTATTTGGAAGGTAGAGTTACAGAGGGAGAGACAGAGAGAGAAAGAGAGAGAGCTCTTCCATCTACTGGTTCACTCCCCAAATGGCCACAATGGCTGGGGCTGGGCCAGACTGAAGCCAGGAGCCAGGAGCCAGGAGCCAGGAGCTTCTTCTGGGTCTCCCACATGGATGCAGGGGCCCAAGCAGTTGGGGCCATCCTCTGCTGCCTTCCCGGGCCATCAGCAGGGAGCTGGATCAGAAGTGGAGCAGCTGGGACTTGAGCCGGTACCCATAGGTGTCGCAGGCAATGGCTTTACCCTCTGGGCCATAGCGCTGGCCCCGCATTCCTGTATTCTGACCCAAAGAATCCAATAAGGAAAAGGACCTCTTATAATAGCAACAAAAACAAAGATACCTAGAAATAAACCAAAGAAGTTATTTTGAAAATTGTAACACTGAAATCATCATTTTTTCGCAGACAAGAAAGCTTCATACTGTTTCAAACCTCCAGACTCCCCATTGCTATTTTGGAACCATAGCCTGCTTTGCATGCATTCTGTAATCTCTAAGACATACTTTTCAGAGCCAAGTGGAAAAGATTAAGCTTTTGTAGAACTAAAGAAGACCAGATAGGTAATTATTTGAACTCAGAATGAAGAATTTTTTAAAAAAGATTTTATTTATTTGAGAGGCATAGTTACAAAGAGAGAGACGGAGAGAGAGGTCTTCCATCTGCTAGTTCACTCTCCAAGCATCCACAACAGCTGGAGCTGGACCAGGCTGAAGCCAGGAGCTTCTTTGGGGTCTCCCATGTGGGTGCAGAGGCCCAAGGACTTGGGCCATCTTCCGTTGCCTTCCTAGTCCAATAGCAGTAGCTGGATCAGAAGTGGGGCATCGGAGCCAGCACTGTGGCACAGTAGGTAATCCGCATGTGGGCACCAGCATCCCATAAGGGTGCCAATTCTAATCCTGGCTGCTCCTCTTCCAATCCAGCTCTCTGCTATGGCCTGGGATAGCAGTAGAAGATGGCCCAAGCACTTGGGCCCCTGTACCCGCATGGGAGACCTGGAAGAAGCTCCTGGCTCCTGGCTTTGGATCAGCTCAACTACAGCTGTTGCAGCCATTTGTGGAGTAAACCAACGGATGGAAACCTTTCTGTCTCTCCCTCTTGCTGTACCTCTCAAATAATTAAAATCTTAAAAAAATGAAAAGAAGAAGAAGAAGTGGAGCATCCAGGACAGGAACCAGTACCCACATGGGATGCCGATGCCACAGACGCAGCCTTAACCTAGTTTTTGAGGGGATGATTTTTCCCCAGTGCTAAACCCTAAAAGAAAAGAAATCCATCCATCATGCCTTTGGCAGGGCACATTTTGGCAGAGGACATTTTAGCAATATCTGGACAGTTTCACAGCACAGTCCTCACCCTCTCTAAATGAGGGCGACATCAGCGTCACATCAACACAGAGACTAAGAGTGACATGACGTGATGCACACACGGACCTTAACACTCTCCAGAAAGCCGAGAGACAGCCAGTCCCTCATGCAGTCTATTCAGCCAGAATCTGGACTGCTGGGACTTTATGTTGCTGACTGAAGGAAACGTGTAACTCTTGTAAACCCGGCGGTCAGGCAGCAAGGGCTGACGTCTGATTAGGCACGCTGAGACATCGGCCCAAATTCTGTGCTCTGAGGCTAAGCGGCCTGCACAACACTTGGGCCAAAGCCAGGGTTTCCCCCAGGAAGCACCTGCCCTTCCATTCCAGGGCCTGGTGCAAAGCCTCAGGAAATGCCCAGATTTGCCAAGCTGCCTGGGGCGCGTCTTCCTGGCAGCCATGCCTGGGCAGCGCCTGGTGCGTGCGGCCTGTCCTGGAACACTGTCAGAGCAGGTATCCTCAGCACGGCCACCTAGCCAGAGTGAGAGTCCTGAGCTGCTCCAGTGGAACGCGTGGTTCTGCACAGCATCATATCCGGATGTGCCTGCCAGAGAGAATCCACCGCACGAGCTACAGCCAGGCTCCCGCACAGCCTGACCTGCTGTACACGGTTCCTTCAACTGTGGCAGACGCCGACACGCGAGCCTGTCAGGAGCTGGGGGGTGCAGGGAGGAGGCCCACGGAGCCCTCCTGGGCTGTGTGCTATTAAAGCTGCGTCTGAAGCACACAGAGGCACACCTGTGCCATTAGCACTGGCAAAAGGGATTGTGCGGCAGTCATCAGAACGCGGCCTCCCAGTAAGGAAGCATCAGTCAAGGAATGAGGCAGATAGAGGACAGCCCTGCTTCCTAACTCCTGGGATTGTCGTTTGATCTCACCACCTCTTCTTGGCTCCTTTGATTTTGAAAGGGGATCAAAAGAAGGATGTTTAAGTGTGGCGGTGTAGCTTGGTGGCTGAGACACTGGTCGGGACTCCTGCATCCCTGTGAGAGTGCCTAGCTTTGAGTCTCGCCTCTGCTTCTGGTCCAGCTAATGTGTGCCCTGCATGGCAGCAAGTGATGGCTCAAGCACTCGGATCTCTGCCACTGGGTGGGAGAACCAGACTGAGTGCTGGGCTCCTGGCTTTGTCCAGCCGCAAGCTGCAGGGGAGTGAAGCAGCAGATGAAAGACCTCTCCTTGTCCCCACACCTCTGTCTCCTCTGTGGTAGGGGAGGTTGTCCAAAGGGGTTGAATTAGGGATCTGGAGCCAGCACTGTGGCATAGTGGGTTAAGCTGACACCTGTGACGTTGGCATCCCATATGGGCACCGGTTCGAGTCCCAGCTGCTCCTCTTCCAATCCAGCTCCCTGCTAATGCACCTGAGGAGGCAGCAGAGGATGGTCCAAGAACTTGCCATGCACATGGGAGACCTGGATGGAGTTCCTGGTTCCCGGCTTCAGCCTGGCCCAGCCCCACGTTTTGTGGGCATTTGGGGAGAGAACTAGTTGATGGAAGCTCTTTCTCCCTATGTATCTCTCCCCTCTTCCCCTCTCTGTGTCATCCTGTCTTTCAAATAAATAATGAATACAAATCTTTTTTTGCAAGAGGTAAGGATGTCTGCTATGAGGCTGGCCCAGTGAGTGAGCAGTTCAGCCTGGTCTGCAGGAGATGGCATTTCCCCCTCTTGTAAGCTACCCTCCAACTCATTCTGAGAATGGCCCCCAGCATCTCCAGCTCTGCTCATCTCAGGCTAGACTCAAACTGCTTTGTGCCAGGTCACACCTGTCCTGAGCCACACAAGACACCCCCGTGCTTGCCATGTCAAACCAGAGAGTGACAGAGGTCACCGTGGCTCTGCAAGGGCACCGCCCACACTGAGTCCAGCCCTAGCCTGAGAGTGAGCGGAAGTGCTGCAGGCACTGAGACAAAGAGGTGCTGACCTGCTCATGGTGGGGCGTCCCTGTGTCAGTGCCAAGCCAGTTGCAACCCAAGGCCTAACAAGCCTAGCCCCCATCAGAATTCCACCCACAAAAATCAAAACTTGATTAGATTTCAGAGAATATCCTCACAGTCATTAGTCCTACTCGATTAACTGGCTATTAAAGCACAAAACACAAAAGGTGTCTCCTCTTCTGCATGTAGAGACCGGGTGCAGGGGCACATCATGCGTGTAGAGACCGGGTGCAGGGGCACATCATGCGTGTAGAGACCGGGTGCCGGGGCACATCATGCGTGTAGAGACCGGGTGCCGGGGCACATCATGCGTGTAGAGACCGGGTGCAGGGGCGCATCTCCACCGTTTGTCCCACACACTCTGCTACAGGGCACTGGCAGTCAGTTTCCCTTCTTTCTCCCCCTGCCCACCCTCCTTTTGGGGATGGGAGTGGTTGTTTTATTGTTGTTTTGCTTTTTTTTTTTAAAACTTACATATTTATTTGAAAAGCAGAGTTACAGAGAGAGAGGGGAAGAGACAGAGAGAGATCTTTCAACCACTGTTTCACTTCCCAAGTGGCCACAATGGCCAGGGCTGGGCCAGGCCAAAGCCAGGAGCCAAGAACTCCATCCAGTTTAGCTGTGTGGGTGCAAGGGCTCAGGCACTTGGGCCTTCTTCCACTGCTTTCCCAGGTGCATTGGCAGGGAGCTGGATCAGAAGGGGACAGCCAGGACTCAAACCAGCACTGCAGGCGGTAGCTTAACCTGCCACATTACGATGCGAGCTCCCGTGTGTTTGCTCTTACAGGTGCAACGTGCTGTCCGTTGTGCTCTCTTCCACACTTGGATGATGTGGATCCATCTCCTTGTCTGTTTGCTTGTTTACATTAATTGCAAAATAAGCAGAAAGTTAAAAAAAAATACCAAACAACGTAGTGAAGGTGTTTCTGGGGCTGGTGTTGTGGTGCAGTGGGTTAGGCCTCTACTTGCCATGCCACCGTCACACATGGGCGCTGGTTCAGGTCCCAGCCACTCCCCTGCCCAGCCAGCTCCCTGCTACTGGCCTGGGAAAGCTGTGGAAGATGACCCACTTGATTGGGACCCTCCCACTCATGTGGGAGACCCAGATGGAGTTTCAGGCTTCTGTCTTCGGCCTGGCACAGCCTGAAGTGTTGTGGCCATTTGGGGAGTGAATCAGTGGATGGAAGACCTCTGTCTCTCTCTGTCTCTGTCTCTCCCGCTCTGTCACTATGGCTTTCAAGTAAATAAATTTGTTTCTGAAATTGTTTCTGCCTCATTCTCGCCTCCCTGATCCACCTCTCCGCAAGCAGTCTTGCTGCCAGCTGTCCTGCACAACCTTCCCGACTTCCCACGGGTGAAGTCAGACCTGCTGACGTCACTCATGGGCTGCAGCTAGAGCTCTGTGCTGGGCCTCCGCACCGCTTCCCTCTGAAAGCTACGTGGCCTCCCTCTCCGGCTGGGCTGTGGGCTGCTCATGCCCTGGACTCCCTGTTCCTCCACTGTGGGTTGTTACTCCCTCCTGGGGCCCGGGTTGCTACCTCTGCTCTGCCTACCTGCCTAGAACCAGCCTGCCTCAGCAGCTGTTGAGGGGGTCGTGGGCTGGCTCTGGGGTCCAGGGAAGGAGACTCCTGCCTAGGTGTGGTTCACACGTGCTCTGCTCCAGCTGAGGTTCTGTGGGCTCAGCAGGACAGCCAGCCAGCTGGAGGCAGGAGTCTGGCCTCATCCCAGGTGAGCAGGAGGAGCACCTGTGAGTCTTATCTGGGCCATGGGGCGATACCTGGCTCTGTGCCGTAAACCCACAGCAGCAGCACAAAGAGGGGATTTCTTTGACCATGGCTGTTCTCCAGGCTCCCAGGGCCTGGATGAAACCCAGCCTTGGCCGTGCCCGCCTGAGAGGTGGATGAGGCTCCGTGAGTCCTCTCTCCCCCAGGCCTGCTTCTGCAGGTGCAGTGGAATGATGGAGGATGCTCGGGAGACAAACCTGGGCAGTGCTTTTGCTGTAGTTTCCTTCCCGACAGGTCTGCCCTTAGAGGCTGGTGGGTAGTTGGGGAGGTGGAGGCACAGGGTGCCAGTGATGGGGAGGGAATCCCACTAGTCCCGACTGTCAGGCTATGGCCCCGAGGCACTAGGACGGGGAACGACTCGGCCAAGAGGAAAACCTGCCCAGGTGGCAGGCACGGGCCCCTCGCCTGGCACGGGAAAGGAGCATGTGGGCCGAATGTGACACAAAGCCCCACGGCTCCTCCTCCCACTCGAGGGCCGAGGAAGGAGCAGAACACCTTTTCCATTTGTCGGGAACCCTCGGGACTCTTGAGGCAGCACTAGAAAGGAAACATTCTTCCCTCTGCCAAAAACAAAACCGCAGCAACCTCGCAGATCCCAACCGGCTTCTACAAGCCACTTCGGAACGGGCGGCGCCTCTTTTTCTAAAACAGGATGCCTGTTCCCAGGGGCTGACCGAGGGGGTGGCCTTGGGGACAGGGAAGGGCTGAGGAAACCAGGAAGGAGAACAAAAGGCAGCCCGGTCACTTCAGAGTCACAGCGCTGGTGGAGTGAAGGCAGAGAGGGCTTCCTGACCACGCCGGCCGGCTCCGCGGCTCTGCCCGTTGCCTCTCTCTCTCTCTGCCTTCCTCTGTCCTGATTTCTCTGAAAGGCATATAAACAACCGGCTTTGAAGCATGGAGCTCCAGCAGACGTGCCTCCATTTTGGTTTGGTTTCGTGAGCCCAGTGCAGGAGCTCAGCCCAAACCAGTGGCCTCCTGTAAACCAGTGGCCTCGTTTAGTAGCTCCTAGAGTGACTGCCTTACCGCCAGCAGTCTGTGGGTGCCAGGGCCAGCCCTGGGGCTGCAGCCCAGAGCCCCACCTCCTGCCAACTCGTAAAGCCCCGCCCCCGGCCGGCCCGGCCCCGAGATCATGCCCTGCTGTTAGGCGCAGTGCTTTATGTGTGGGTGGAAGGAGGCTGTAAAATTCTGCAGGAACTTTTCCACCAGGCCGGTTAGCAAAGCCTCTGCAAAGGCGGCGCTGTTGTGGTTTCGTTGTTACTATCATCAGACTGTGAACCTGCAGTCGTTCTGTGCCTCCTCTCCAGTTCTGATCTGTTTTCTAGGGGAGTAAAGTAGACATGTCAAATGTCCCCCTCCTCAACCTGACCAGGTTCTGTAAACTCTAAAAAGCCCCTTTTAGTTAGATGTCAGTGACAACAGGGACTTAGTGCTTTTTCGGCATGATCAAGGGTATACTTGGCTGTCTAGAGCCACTCACTATTAAACCTCTAATGCACTTTACAACAAAACTATTTTCAGTAATAATCATGAAATCAAATTAATGAAACCATGGGCAGACTCAGAGTGAAATTTTATTTTTTTGCACTTTGTATATATAAAAATGCTAAAAAAAATAATAAAATAATGATTGTATACCAAAGTGAAAAACTCTAACGAATACAATTTTTTATGTTTTTGTTGATTTAATTTAATTTGAAAGGCAGAGAAAGATCTTCCATTCACTTTACTCCCCATTTGACTCCCCAGATGCCTGAAAGAGCCAGGGCTAGGCCAGGAGCCAGGAGCTCCATCCCGGTCTGCCATGTGGGTGGCAGGGACCCAAGTGCCTGAGCCACCATCTAATCAGCCCAAAACTCCAGAGACCAAGGGAGTTCTGAATTGAAAGTTTCTGTGGAGCTGCTGGAGATGCGAGCCCCCGAGGAAGGAGCAGGTGCTGGGTCCAAGCAGCAGGCCTGGGAAGACTCACGAGTGGTTCTAGAAAACGTGGGAAGGAGAGCGTCAGCTGTTTGCCCCAAGCCTTCACAAGCAGTGGATAAGAGGGTCAGGAGGGCTGCAGGCTGGGAGCCCTGGGGGAGGGGCGCAGTGAAGGGGCTGTCGCCTTGGGGTGGGCTGGGTCTCGAGTCCTAGAGACTGATAATGAAAGTATGGTGAAATTATTTTTCATGTTTATTTGTTTTCATCTACCCAACAGGCAGAGTGACAGAGAGACCCTCCAGTCACTGGTTCACTCCCCAAATGGCTGAGACAGCTGGAGCTGGGAAAGGCCGAAGTCAGGAGCCAGGAGCTCCATCTGCATCTCCCATGTGGGAAACTGGGCCACTTCCTCTCTCGTCCTGACTTCTCAGAAGCTCAGATAAACTGCTTAGCTCCTGCCTGGTGACGGCAGCATTAGCGTGAGTGACTCCATTTTGATTTTTCATGTGATCCGTTGGGGCCCATGCAAGAGCTTAGTCTGAAACACTGGCCCCCTATTAGTTTTATTTATTTAACAGTTATATAAACTGCTTTTCTAAGGGGATATTGTGGATAGTGTCAACTTTAAATTAGGCTTTTTATTTTTACAATTATTTATTTGAAACTCAGAGTTACAGAGAGAGAGAAAAAGATCTTCCATCTGATGATTCACCCCCCAGATGGCTGTTAACAGGTAGGGCTGGGCCAGGCCAGAACCTGGAGCTGGGAACTTCACTCAGGTCTCCCACATGGGTGCAGGGGCCCAGTACTTGGCCATCTTTCGCTGCTTTCCCAGACGATTGACAGGGAGCTGGAAGGGAAGTAGAGTACCTGGGGCGTGAACTGGCACTCATATGGGATACCTGTTTGCAGGCGGGGGCTTTAACCACCATGCCACGGCGCCAGCCCAAGGCGTTCTTCACACATGTGGTTGTGCTGTGGGGTTTGAGAACGCTGGCTGGGTGCAGGGAGACCCCCCAGGCTAGGTCCTGCTCCTGGTCTTCGTGCATGTAAGAAGGCAACCAGGAGACGTGGTAGAAGTGAACAGAAAAGCAGGGTGTCCTGAAAGGCACAGGCAGTACGTGCTCACACGTGAGTGCCCCCCACCGAGCTGGGGCAGGGCCTGGCTGAGGATCCGAGGAGACAGGATTGGGGTGGGGCTGTGCGGTTGTCTCCAGGAAGGTGTCCTGGCCCCTGGTGCCTGCTGTACGGTGAGGCTTAGCTGCAGAATGAGGGGTGGGTGAATCAGCAAGGAGGGTGATGGGATTGGGGTGGCACCCGCGACTGGGGTGTTGGCCGCCCTCAGCTCCTCACGCCTCTCTGCCTTGCCCATGTCATCTCAACTGAGCAAAAGTTATTTAGCACTCAGTTCAGAGTTTTCCAGTTCGTCACATCCTTTTTATAGAGCAGAATAAAACCAGTTTGTGTGAATGAGAAGAATGAATGTGATTGTTTAGGTCCCAGTTTTGTCCACTTATTTTTTCATTAATAGATTCTATTTCTAATCCAGTTTGAGGTTCAGAGCAAAACCGAGCAGCAAATGCAGAGGCCCCCATCCCCGACCTGACACCCCCGCCTCCCACAGGGACAGCCTGCCTGCTGGCTGCCAGCCGGGGAGCAGCATCTCTGCGTTCCCCAGCCACCGCTCAAGGCCACCTTCAGTGTGCTCTGCCCTCAGTGAGCCTCAACAGATGAATAGTGACAGGTGTCTACTTGGCATCACACAGAACAGTTTTGAACTGAGTTTTTAAGAAACTAATGTATCTAGACAATACGTTTGGGCCAGCGCCACGGCTCAATAGGCTAATCCTCCGCCTGCGGCGCCAGCACCCTGGGTTCTAGTCCCAGTCAGGGCACCGGATTCTGTCCCGGTTGCCCCTCTTCCAGGCCAGCCCTCTGCTGTGGCCCGGGAGTGCAGTGGAGGATGGCCCAAGTGCTTGGGCCCTGTACCCCATGGGAGACCAGGAGAAGCACCTGGCTTCTGGCTTCGGATCAGCGTGGTGCACCAGCCGCAGTGCGCCGGCCGTGGCAGCCATTGGAGGGTGAAACAATGGCAAAAAGGAAGACCTTTCTCTCTGTCTCTCTCTCTCTCTCACTGTCCACTCTGCCTGTCCAAAAAAAAAAAGACAATACTTTTTAGAAAATGAGTTAAACTCTAGTGTTGAAAAACGTCAGTATTTATACTCACTCTAGAACTTCCATCTCGGTCAGTAAGTCCTGGGGATACTTCAAAACGGTCCCATGGAGAGTGCAGGCAAGAGCGGGGAGAAGGGGCCGACACAGTGGCGCAGAGGGTTAAGCCTTTACCTGTGGCACCAGCATCCCATATGGCCTGTGGTTCGAGTCCCAACTGCTCCACTTCTGATCCAGCTCCCTGTTAACGGGCCTGGAAAAGCAGCCGAGGACAACTTGAATGTTTGGACCCCTCAGGCATGTGGGAGACCCTGATGAAGCGCCTGGCTCCTGGCTCCAGCCTGGCCAGCCCTGGCCTTTGCAGTCATTTGGGGAGTGAACCCGTGGATGGCAGACCTCTCCCTCCCTCTGTCTCTCCCTGTCTCTGACACTCTGCCTTTCAAGTAAATAAGATAAAAACTTTTATTTTAAGATTTATTTATTTTTATTTGAAAGTCAGAGCTACACAGAGAGAGGAGAGGCAGAGAGAGAGAGCGAGGAGTCTTCCATCCGATAGTTCACTCCCCAGTTGGCCGCATTAGCCGGAGCTGTGCCAAACCGAAGCCAGGAAACAGGAGCTTCTTCCGGTCTCTCGCGCAGGCGCAGGAGCCCAAGAAGTTGGGCCATGTTGTACTGCTTTCCCAGGCCATAGCAGAGGCTGGAATAAGTGGAGCAGCCAGGACTAAAATCGGCACCTATATGGGATGCTGGCGCCTCAGGCCAGGGTGTTAACCTGCTGCGCCACAGCACTGGCCCCAATAAAACTTTTTTTAAAAAGATGTATGAATATTACAATGGGCTTCTGTTATACTACTAATTTTTGGTACACCTTTAACATTATCATCATAAGCAAGTCTTTGAGACTTTCCATTCTTTCATATTTAAATTCTTTCACTAAAAAGCCACCTGTTCCCATATAATTCAGCACTTTTAGGGAATAAAATAAGCACGTGTGTCAAAAAAACAAATCCTATTTAGGTAAAGAGAGATTTTATTCTTTTTTAAAAAACACTCATTAATTTATTTTTGAGGCAGAGAGACAGAGAAAGAGGCTTCCCCACAATGGGTCACTCCCCAGATGCCCCCGAGAGCCAGGGCTAGGCTGAGACTGAGCTGGGAGCTCAGGGTTTGGACTCAGGCCAGGTGTGCCACCTGGGTGCGGGAACCCAGCCTATTGAGCCGTCACCACTGCTCCCCAGGGTCTGCGTTAGTCGGAAGCCAGGGTCCGGCGCCGGGCTCGGAGCTGAGCTCAGGTAGTCTGATGGAGGAAGCAGTCGTATCAGCCGCTGGGCCCAGTGTCCATCCTGAGAGATTAGATTTGAAAGGATCAACGCGAAGGGTGAGTGGCGAAGGGACTGTGGCACTAGGGGACCAGGTTGTCAGGGTCCAGCCCTGTTCACAGCCTTTGGGTGCATCGTGCCTCTGTTAATTGTAGGCAACTGACTGGAGTGGACACGTGAGCCGCTGGGAACACCGTGTGGCATGAAAGTCTGCTGCTGTGGGCTTTCCCTCTGGGCTTTGCTGCGGGGTTTTGTAAGGAGCCTGACGGGAAACATTTAGAAGCAAAGCCAAGAACTTGTCACCGGACTTCTCCTGCGGGACTTCAGATTTGGGCAAAACCCTCTCTTCTTCTTTTTAATTATTGTTATTATTATAATTATGGGTGCTGGTATTGTGGAACAGCTAGTTAGTTTTTATTTTTTAAAGATTTATTTATTTATTTGAAAGTCAGAGTTACAGAGAGAGAAAAAGAGGCAGAGAGAGAGAGAGAGGGAGGTCTTCCATCTGATGGTTCACTCTCCAGTTGGCTGCAATGGCTGGAGCTGGGCTGATCTGAAGCCAGGAGCCAGAAGCTTCTTCTGGGTCTCCCACATGGGTGCAGGGCCCCAAGGACTTGGGCCATCTACTACTGCTTTCCCAACAGAGAGCTGGATTGGAAGTGGAGCAGCTGGGACTTGAACCGGCAACCATATGGGAAGCTGGCACTGCAGGTGGAGACCTTACCCAATACACCACAGCACCAGCCCCAAAGCCCTCTCTTCTTGAGGGCCCCCAGATACCAAACAGTTCCTGGGCCTCCCAGGGTGTGACTTTCCTTCCTCACCAGTAAGGCCAGGAACCTGGCTGTGTTTTCCTGAGAGATCCTGGTAGGCACTGGCTCTGTAAAATCCAGCTCAGCTCCATCACAGTGCTCTGCTCTGACTCCGGGAGCAACCTACTCACAGGCGACATGGCCGCCGAGCTTTGGTGATGCCACCAAGGCTTGCGATCCTGCCTGCCGGCCAGGGGGGTCAGAGGCCTAGAATGTCCACACAAACAGTGATTGGTCCCTGAAAAGAAAAACAATTCACGAGAATTTAAAGATTCTGGAGGAAACAGGCAAGAGGAAAAAAGACGAAAGTTTCACATAATCTGAGTTATGAGTGTAGATGATGTGGAAGGAAAGAGAGACTGGTGCCCTCTACCCAGAAAATAGAACCCATGGTCATCCATCAGCTCCTGTGATCCACCCCTAGCTCAGTCATTCACTCAGCCTGTGTCTCTCCGTTCGCTCGGTGTTGGATCTGCAATCTCGGAGCCGTCGCTTCCCCACTCGAGTCCTCAGAGTTAATGGAGCTGGGCCCCAGAGTGAGTGGGACAGGTCTTGCCACAGCTGGGCCTCTGGAGCAGGGGTGAGTGTTGTCAGCTTCAACCTGACACTTTTCTGTGCTTCACATAAAAGTCAGATTGCTGGCAAGCAACTCCAGTGAGTTCCTAAATGGACTCAGGGGAGCTGAGAAGCTGTAAACGGGTGAAATGGAGAACGAGGCCCCTCTGGGAACGGAGTCCTTGGCTTCATTGGAGGTGGCTTTGTCATCAGTAGCTGTATTGCAGTTTAATTCTGGTTTGATAGGTTTGGAAATGGAAGACTATGGTTCTTTCTTCAAACTTTAATACTAAAACTTGTGTGAACTTCTGGAACAGGGATTTTGCTTGGTGGGTGGTATCAGAGCATTTGGGGTGAATGTCAGGTGCTGGCTCCTGACTCCAGCTTCCTGCTAATGCAGATCGAGAGGAAGTGCTGATGGCTCAAGTAGTTGGGTTCCTGCCCCCGACGTGGGAGACCTGGATGAACTTCCCTGCTCCCAGTTTTGGCCTCAGCTCAACCCCAGCCTGGTGCTAGCTGTTGCAGGCATTTGGGGAGTGAGCCAGTGTGTGGGAGTGCTCACTCTCCCCCTCCATCGTGTGTGTGCGCGCGCGCGCATACGTGCCTGTGTCTTCCTCTCTGCCTCTCAAATAAATTTTTTGAAATTCTGAATTTCTAAGATACAATTCTGGGCTATTAATTTTTCAAATGTCTCAAACTGGGGTTTTATTTCAACCTTTGAGGATTCAAATACACAGCAAGGAAGGAGTATGGGAAAATAGCACCTGTGTTGGGAACCTTGGCTCTGACATCGAATCCGTCCTCGTAGACAGGTCAATATGAAACCCAAACACACTGCCTTGAAACCAGTGGGAATTTGAGTGATAACATCTTGCAACTTTGTTCAGAGTTAAAACAAAGGACAGAATTTCTGGCTTCAGGCCATGAAAACCTGACTCAGTATTTTTAAAATCAATCCTCAGCCTTGTTTTCCTATCAGCTAAAAAATTGACTTTTAAAATACTTAGATTTGTTTAAGGTATTTTTCCTTAAAAATATCGGTGCTCAAAAAATATTAGGGGCTAGTGATGATACGTGTGTTTTTCCCCCCAATATCAGATTAGAGACCAACTGGCTTTATATGGTGAGTTCTGGAACTAAGTAAAAAAATCTCCTAAAGAAAGTCTCAGCGATCAGTGTGTTGAAAGAACATTTTGTTCTAATGAAACTAAAATTATACCTGGTAAGATTTTTTTGAACTGGCCACTGCCGTGAAAGGTATCACGCTCTGTGGGGTGTACCTTGTTTATAAAGCAGTGCGAGTAACGGAAGGTGTGTCTAGAGCCATGTTTGGCAAAGTGCATGCTGGTGGCCACAGTTCTGCAAGATCTTCCCCAAAAAGAGCACGAGAGTCGCATGGGCCCAGGGTGCCCCAGCAGTGGTATTCCCGTGAGGGCTCTGCAGTGCACGTGTGCACTCAAGTCAAGTCCCTCGGCATGGGAACGCCCTTCCTCATCCCATACACCGACCTCAGTGCGTCTGTCCCTCTGGGTCCTCCGTCCTAACAGTGACGATCCTGTTCAGGCAGACTCACTTCTCCAGGGAAGGCCCCAGATGCCCGGGGTGCCAGGGAGCGAAGGCACCGGGGCTGGGGGAGATCCTCCATCGAGGACTCACACGGCCCTGGTTCTAATCCCAGCTCAGCAACTTAGAAACTTTGTGAGCGTGCTGATCTATAACACGGGTATGAAAACAGTGCCTCAGAAGGCTTTTTGTGAAGATTAATCATAGGATGCACCAGACATCCAGCCCAGTGTCTGGTTCTTCATGAGCTAATGAAACGTCAGGGTCATCTCTTCTCCTTGTTAAGCGGGAGCAGCAGGCAGGATACTGTTTGGGAAGCTTTTTGTATGCCGTATGCCTGTCCAAGTGCACACAGAGAACTGACAGGGTGCAGGACACCGTACCCCTAAACATGGCTCCGTGGCATTTGAAAGCAGCAGAAGCAGGGGGGCTCCCAGGACCTTCTCCATGTGCTTCCCCCAAAGTGGATCAGGGACCCTTCATCCAGGGTGCCTCCCTTCCTAGCCCCAGAGGGAAGGCACATCCACATCCTCAAAGACACAGAGGCACCCAGGAGAACCGAGCAAACAGGCCTCTGCGCCCCAGTTCCTTACACTGCCACACACGCCTCTGGCTCATCACACTCCTGGCTGACTCCACGCTTCATCCATCCTGAGCATGAAGACACACAGGGGTACCTGCTTCTCTAGCTCTTCAGTTGTTTTTAAAATGTCTTTTCTAAATTTATTTAAAATGCAGAGAGATACAGAGAAAGAGGCAGAGACAGACAGGAAAAGGTCCCCAGTCTGTTGGGTCACTCCCCAAATGCCCACCACAACTGTGGCTGGGCCAGGCTGAAGCCAGGAGCCAGGAACTCCATCTGGGTCCCCCAGATGAGTGCAGACAGCAAGCTACTCGAGCCTTCCCCACTGCCTCCCAGGGTGAGCGTTAGCAGAATGCTGCATCAGAAGCAGAGTAGGCAGGAGTTGAACCCAGGCCCTCCCATGTGCGATGCAAGTGTCCTGATATGCCAAATGCCCATCCTCCCAGAGGCTCTGTGTCACATGAACTGATGTTAAATAAGTGTGCATGTTTGTCTCTTGTTGGAGGTGCCTCAGACACAAACCTTGCCAGGGATATGGGAAAATACTACCTGTTCTCCCCTATGGAACCATTGGTCAAAAGTTGTGAACATGTATCTGTGCATATAGCATAAAATGCTGTACGGTGATCAAGCAGACAAAAAGTGGAAAAGATGCCTCACTAGACGTTGAGCTCCATGGCATCAGTCACCTCTAAATGACTGGAAATTTCCATGGGCAGAATGCCAAAGACGAGCTTCTCGTGGTGGTGGAAGACCCCAGCCCACATGGGCAGGGGAAGCTTGGGATGCCACATCCCACATCCCTGGGTTCAAGTCCTGGCTCCACTTCCAATCCTAGCTTCCTGATGATGGGCACCCTGGGAGGCAGAGGATAATGGCTCAAGTCCTTGGGTCCCTGCTACCCATGTGGGAGACTTGAGTTAAGTTCCTGGCTCCCAGCTTCAACCTGGCCCAGCCCTGGCTGCTTGGGTATTTGTGGAGTGAACCAGTGGATGGGGTATTTCCCTGCCCCTTTTTTCAAATAATAATTACATAAATAAAGTCATTTCATAGAGGTACCTCCTCTCCATATATACCACATTTCAGGGGTAAATGCTTACGAAAGGGCACAAGTACAGGGTCCTGAGCTTCTACCCATAAAGGCCCTGTGGGCGCCCATTTGGGGAGGAGAGCATCTCCTGCCCATGCTTGGTGACCAGGAGATTCAGCCGGCAGCCCAGCCATTAGTTCCTCATGTTCCAGAGTGTCCTCCTGCCTCCCGGGTGCACTGCTCTGTCCCACACTCAGCCAGACCAGGTGTCAAAACCACACACTCCCGCCCTCCCAGCTTTGCCAGGTCCTTGCAGGCCCAGCACCTGAAAGCCCGTCCCTCTGCCAACAGTCATCAGCATCACCAGGAACAGAGAGCCACGTGTTCACACAACGAAAGGGTTAACAGTCACAGGCAGCCTGGAATTCGGCACATTAAATCTGCACTCTGCGTTTCAATTCAGTGAACTTTACACCCAAGATTGAATGGCTTTGCTAGGAACTTTGGTTTCTCCCCCACTCCAGACGCACCATCACCATGTCTTCAAGTGCCCGCAGGAAGTGTGGACTTCCCATGTCTGCACAGTGCCCGCAGGAAGTGTGGACTTCCCATGCCTGCACAGTGACCCCAGGAAGTGTGGACTTCCCATGTCTGCACAGTGACCCCAGGAAGGGTGGACTTCCC
>CM027409.1:2502166-2550066 GCA_015711505.1 Sylvilagus bachmani
GCCGGCACCGTGGCTCAACAGGCTAATCCTCCGCCTTGCGGCACCGGCACACCGGGTTCTAGTCCCGGTCGGGGCACCGGATTCTGTCCCGGTTGCCCCTCTTCCAGGCCAGCCCTCTGCTGTGGCCCAGGAGTGCAGTGGAGGATGGCCCAGGTGCTTGGGCCCTGCACCCCATGGGGAGACCAGGAAAAGCACCTGGTTCCTGGCTCCTGGCCAGGGAGCGCAGTGGAGGATGGCCCAAGTGCTTGGGCCCTGCACCCCATGCGAGACCAGGAGAAGCACCTGGCTCCTGCCATCGGATCAGCGCAGTGCGCCGGCCGCAGCGCGCCGACCGCGGCGGCCATTGGAGGGTGAACCAACGGCAAAGGAAGACCTTTCTCTCTGTCTCTCTCTCTCACTGTCCACTCTGCCTGTCAAAAAAATAAAAAAAAAAAAAAAAGAAAGAGGGGGCTAACAAATTGGGCTCCCCAGTAGCAGAGATTCCCCCCAGTGCAGTTCCCAGGAGGCCCCTAGCCTAGATCTGAACCCGTATTCTCTCTTCAGACCTGGTGCCCATTGACCACAGTGATGCCGTGATGGCAGATGCCAGTGCCAAGGACCCAGCAGTACCCGATGGTTTCCCCAGTGCTGTCCCAAAAGGGTTTTTTTTTTTTTTTTTTTGACAGGCAGAGTAGACAGTGAGAGAGAAAGACAAAGGTCTTCCTTTTGCCGTTGGTTCACCCCCCAGTGGCCGCCGTGGCCAGCGCACTGTGGCCAGCACACTGCGCTGATCCGATGGCAGGAGCCAGGTGCTTCTCCTGGTCTCGCATGGGGTGCAGGGCCCAAGCACTTGGGCCATCCTCCACTGCGCTCCCTGGCCACAGCAGAGAGCTGGCCTGGAAGAGGGGCAACGGGGACAGAATCCGGTGCCCCGACCGGGACTAGAACCCAGTGTGCCAGCGCCGCAAGGTGGAGGATTAGCCCAGTGAGCTGCGGCGCCGGCCCAAAAGGAGTCTTTTTAAAAGGTTATTTTTCAGGGGTGTGTTGTGGCATAGTGGGTAAACTCGCTGCCTGCGACACCCATGTGGGCACCAGTTTGTGTGGCAACTGCTCCACTTCTGATCCAGTTCCCTGCTAACGCATCTGGGAGAGCAGCAGAGGATGGCCCAAAGGCTTGGGCCCCTGCGTCCACGTGGGAGACCAGAGAGAAGCTTCAAGCTCCTGGCTTCAGCCTGGCCCAGCCCCAGCTGTTAAGGCCATCTGGGGAGTGAAACAGCTCTTTCTCTGTCTCCCTGTTTCTCCCTCTATCTTTATAACTCTTTCAAATAAATAGACTTTTTAAAAAAAAGATTATTTATGTAAGATGCAGAGAGCTAGAGAGAGAGAGCTACCATCTGCTGGGTCACTTCTCAAATGCCAGACCAAGGCCAGGAGCCAAGAGCTGGATCCGTGACTTCCAGTGAATGGCAGGAGCCCAGCGACTGGAGCCATCACTGCCCACTCACAGGGTCTGCGCTGGCAGGAAGCTGGCATCAGGAGCCAGAGCTGAATACGGAACTCAGGCACTCTGGGACAGGACAAGGGCGTCGTAACTGCTAGGCCGAACGGCCACACCGCCGGCTGTGTTCCGAACGATGGCTCGCTGGAACAGGGCAATGCAGACACAATTCAAGGAGCGCTGGAGCCGCATGACATTTCATCACAGGCTCTATGTGTGAGTGAGGCAACACAGTGGCTGGATCCTAATCGTGCTCTCGGCCAGAGTGGCCAAAGGATCTGTGAAGTCACCCGGGGTGGATTCCCTGGCCCCCAGATGTGTGATTGGGATGGACACATGTGGCAGTTAGAGCAGTCCTGGCCATGCATGCTGGCCCTGGTGGTGAGCACTATCAGCAGGGAGGGCCAGGCTGAAGGCCAGAGCCACCTCCCTCCCACCAAGACTGCGTCCAAACCAGTGCAACTCTGGAGAGGGGTGGCGGAAATCAATGCCCCTCATAAAGGTGCAGGCACGGTGGCCCCTATTTCATCTCTGCTTAATTTGCTGCTCTGGTCCTTGCAGGAACCAGATGGGGCCCAGAAAGCGTAGCTGGCTTAGCCGCCAGTCAGCCACTGTCGCAGCTGCTTAGCCAGATGTGGTCTCTGTGCTACAGCAGATACTGCAGGCTCTGGTGTAGAGTGTGTGGCCGTTGACTTGGTATGTGAGTTCTTTTCTATCGCGGCCAGAAACGGCTTGCTCCAGGCCTGTGTTAATGATCTGACCATCTGTCCTGACTCAGCCTGCAGACATCTGGGCATGTCACAGGACATCACGTGGGCTCATTACTCGGTGACATCCTGCTGGTATGGCAGGATGAGGAACAGGTGCTGAGACACTGCAGACCTCGAGCATATGCGCTCGAGAGGCAGAGAGATACAGCCTGCAACATTCAGGCCTCAGCTGGTAACCTGCCTGTACATCCTGGGGGCGGCATGCCACGGCCTTCCCTTAGAAGTGGAGGACGGGGCCAGCGGTGTGCTGCAGCGGGCTCAGCCACTGCCCACCATGCCAGCATCCCACATGGGTGCCAGTTGCAGTGCCAACTCTTCTACTTCTGATCCAGCTCCTTGCTAATGCACCTGGAAAAGCAGCAGCAGGTGGCCCAAGCTTGGGCCCTGCATTCATGTGGGAGGCCCGGATGGAGTTCCAGTTTCCTGATGTGGCCTAGCCCGGCTCCTGCTGTTGCAGCCATCTAGGGAGTGAAGCACAGGATGGAGGATTTCTCTCTCCCTCTTTGTCTTTCCAATAAACACATGACTCTTTAAAAGCAAACAAGTAAAAGGCAGAATGCTGCACACTGACTATTAGGCCTTCTGGGGCTTTGGGGATGACACATTCCATACCTGAGTCAGGCGTCTGGAAGGCTGCCAGCTTTGGGGGTGGGGTGGGGCGTTGTTCAAAGTAGCACGGTCCTGGCTGCAATCACACAGCCCTGCTGCTTGCAGCCATTGATCCTAACACGTGAGGGTCTTCAAAAGGCTCATGGAAATCCTTACTACAAACAGACTGGGCACAGTTTTCAACAGTTTTGCACCAGAATAAACTTGCCTCTCTCTCTTATTTGGAACATTTTCATTTTTTTATGGTTATTTATTTGAAAAGTACACTCATGCTCCAAATGACTGCAACAGCCAGGAGCTGGGCCAGCGTGAGGTCAGGAGCCAGGAACTCCATCAGGGTCTCCCATGTGGGTGGCAGGGACTCAAGTACTTAAACTGTCACCTGCTGCTCCCATTAGCAGCGGCACGGGCAGGATGCTGGGAGAGAGACCTGAACCCAGGCACTCCAATACGGGTTGCAGCTGTCCCACACAGTATCTTAGCTGCGAAACCAAATTTCCACTCCTCAACTGTCTTTTAATTCCATTTTCCCACGCAGTTTTTGCAGTGCCCGTGTGCAGCGCAGTAGGGAGGGAGGCCACACACAGGTGTAGTTAGCAGGGTTCCCACTGCACAGCAGCGAGGGTTTGGGGTACATCAGCAGGTGAGTCATGGGCATGAGCAGAGTCAGAAGAGTCTGGAAGTGGAGGAGGGAGCTGATGGGTCCCAGGGTCCCACCTGTGGCCACGAGGTCACCCGTCTGCCACTGAGGGCTGTCATCATTCCCCTAACCTCAGTCTTGTGTTTCCCCTAGGGAAGAGAAACCTACCAGAGCTGTGGAGGGCTCAAAGTTTTTACAAAAGAGTCATGTCTTTATTTGAAATGCCAGGGAAGAAGGAAGGAGGTTGGAGGAGAATATGAGATTCCTCCATTCCCTGGCTCACCCCCCCAAACAGCCACAATGGCTGGGTGTGGTCCATGCTAAAACCAGGTGCCAGGAACTCTATCTGCATCTCCCACAAGGGTGCAGGGACCCATGGACCTGGGCCATCTCCCGCTGCTTTCTCAGGCACATTCGCAGGAAGCTGGACTGAAGCGGAGCGGCCGGGGCTGTATGTGGTGCTCTGGTATGGGATGCTGGTGTCACAGGAAGCAGCTCAGCTCGGTGCCCTGTGCTGCAATGCCAGCCCCTCCCCAAACGTTTGTATGAAGTGGATCCTGGCGGCACATGAGGTGAGCTGGGGTGGATGTGGAGATGAGTCCATCAGAGCTCCTTCGGGGGCCAGCGTTGTAGCGTAGTGGGTAAAGCCACCACCTGCAGTGCTGACATGCCATATGGGCAATGGTTCAAGAACTGGCTGCTCCACTTCTGATCCAGCTCTCTGCTGTGGCCTGGGAAAGCAGTGGAAGATGGCCCAAGTCCTTGGGTCCCTGCACCCGTGTGGAAGACTCTGGCTTCGGATTGGCACAGCTCCGGCCATTGCAGTCAATTGGGGAATGAACCAGCGAATGGAAGACCTCTCTCTCTCTCTCTGCCTCTTCTTCTCTCTCTGACTTTCAAATAAATCAATAAATCTTTTTTTTAGAAAAACTCCTTCAGGGAGGGCTCACCGACCATACTGACGTGGGTCTAGAACTGAAGCATTCCCCGCTCCCAACCCTGGACCTCCCGATCAGCAGCGTCCTCGTATGTAAAATTAGACACTCACTCCTTTCAGACCCACTGTGAGGACAAAGAGAACGCGTGTAGGAAAACACTGTGCAATCTGGTAATCACTAGGTAAATCCTTGGTCTTTATCCAAAGGCCTGACGAGCTATCGGGACAAGCCCCAGTGGGTCTGCAAACTTCAGACCGGGTTTCAAGCCCTCCAGGCTGCTCCGTGCATGGGCCTCTGCTGTGGCCTCCGGGTTCCCTGGGAGGAGTTTCTACGTGGGGTTCTTGCTTGGCAGTCAGCTGTGGTGGGAGCTCTACATTGTTTCTCTTCGGCTTTAGAAGAGCAATTCCGGAGAGGAAACAAGAAGCATTTCTTTTGATTAGAAGACAGTGGCCGGAGTCCTGGGGATAGGGAGGGGGGAATTACTTAACACCTGTGTAACCACACACCATTGTGGTGAGATGTGACTTCATATCTGTGCATAAATATCACAATGTTAAAAGACGCCTAAATAGAGATACTGCCTATAGAGGCAGGGTGTGGATTCCACCTGTGTATTCCACTGGATGCAGAGAGCCAGTGATCAGTCGTGTCAGTCCCTTCTGAGGACAAAGACTTTGCCCAGATGCTCTCTCACACAAGAGGAGAGACGTTTCTCTGGAATGTGCTCTCGTTTGCCGCCCAGGTGATTCCCGTAATGTGGGGTTTTCTCCCTTTCTTCCTGCTTTTAAAACGTTTGTTATTTGCATCGGAGTGTTCACACAGTTCAGTTACAAGCTTTGAGAACAGTGGCCCTGCACCCCATGGGAGACCAGGAAAAAGCACCTAGCACCTGGCTCCTGCCATCGGATGAGCGCGGTGCGCCGGCCGCAGCGCGCCGACCGCGGCGGCCATTGGAGGGTGAACCAACGGCAAAGGAAGACCTTTCTCTCTGTCTCTCTCTCTCACTGTCCACTCTGCCTGTCAAAAAAAATTTAAAAAAAAAAAAAGCTTAAAAATCAAAGAATTTTTTCCATTTTCTCACCCTACCTAGAGCGCCTTCTATGGCTTAAGGAGGTTTGTGGGGTGTCAAGATAATCCATTCCTCTAAGAAGTGCAGCTGGGGGTGGGAATGGCACAGTAGTTAAAGTGCTATATGGGAGACCCCCATCCCACACGGGAGTCCTCCAACCACACGGAGACCACCGCCCCACACGGGAGACCTCCATCCCACACAGGAGTCCTCCAAACACATGGAAGTCCTCCACCCCACACGGGAGACCTCCATCCCACACGGGAGACCTCCATCCCACACAGGAGTCCTCCACCCACACAGGAGTCCTCCACCCCACATGGGAGACCCCCATCCACACGGGAGTCCTCCATCCCACACGGGAGTGCTCCACCCACACGGGAGACCCCCACTCCACACAGGAGTCCTCCATCCCACACGGGAGACCTCCACCCACACAGGAGACCTCCATCCCACATGGGAGTCCTCCAACCACACAGGAGACCCTCACTCCACACAGGAGTCCTCCATCCACACGGGAGACCTCCACCCCACACGGGAGACCCCCACCCACACGGGAGTCCTCCATCCACACGGGAGACCTCCATCCCACACGGGAGTCCTCCAACCACACGGGAGACCTCCATCCCACATGGGAGTCCTCCATCCACACGGGAGACCTCCATCCCACACGGGAGTCCTCCATCCCACACGGGAGTCCTCCATCCACACGGGAGACCTCCATCCCACATGGGAGTCTTCCAACCACACGGGAGACCTCCATCCCACACGGGAGTCCTCCATCCCACACGGGAGACCTCCAACCACATGGGAGACCTCCATCCCACATGGGAGTCCTCCATCCACACGGGGGACCTCCATCCCACACGGGGGACCCCCACCCCACACGGGGGACCCCCACCCCACACGGGAGACCCCCACTCCACACGGGAGTCCTCCATCCCACACGGGAGACCTCCATCCCACACGGGAGTCCTCCAACCACATGGGAGTCCTCCATCCACACGGGAGACCTCCAACCACATGGGAGACCTCCATCCCACATGGGAGTCCTCCATCCTCACGGGAGACCTCCATCCACACGGGGGACCTCCATCCCACACGGGAGACCCTCACTCCACACAGGAGTCCTCCATCCCACACGGGAGTCCTCCAACCACACGGAAGTCCTCCACCCCACATGGGAGACCCTCACTCCACACAGGAGTCCTCCATCCACACGGGAGACCTCCACCCCACACGGGAGTCCCCCACCCACACGGGAGACCCTCACCCACACGGGAGTCCTCCACCCACACTGGAGCGTCTGGCCCCGCTTCCTCCTAATGAGCACCCTGGGAGCAGCATCCATGGCTCAAGGACTGGTGTCCCCGCCACCGCGTGGAGACCCGGATGGGGTTCCCAGGCCGGTTGCTGCAGGCATCTGAGAAGTGACCCGCTGGCCAAGAGATTCTGTCGCTGCCTCTGTCTCTCCGCCTTTCAAACGCATCTCTAAAAAGTAAAGAACCATTTGTCTTAAACGTCCAGGGCCGGGGATGTCAGAACAACTCGGACCTGCGCGCCCTGGAGGCTACTGCAGTCGGTTTGGCACCTATGACAGAAACGTGGACGAAGCCCAAAAGGGACAGTTTCCAGGGTCCTGACCGAGCACTGGCACCGGGACCTAGGCCCGCGTCCGCGCTGCCGGGAATGGACGTGGGGTGCAGGCCGGCGCCCGCTGACCTCCCAGGGAGCGTGCAGCAGCGCTACTCGGGGCCACAGAGGCCCCAGGGGGAACGCAAACAGCCGCGCCGGGGCGGCGAACCTGCGGCTCACTGCGCCCCGGGCTGGATCCACCGGCCGGCTCGGACCCCTTTGAGCCCGGCACACGGCCCTCTCGGGTCTCAGCGGTCTCCCTCCCGGCCAGTGCAGACAGGCGACAGCCGAGGGTCCCAGAGTTCGAAACGCCTCTGGTCCTCCGTCTTTGCGCCGCTTTCCCCGCGGGGCGCAGACTCCCTGTGTGCGCAGGGCGCACCTGCAGCTCCCCGCGAGCTCCAGGGCCGGGGGCGGGGCTGCGCGCGGACCGGGAGAGCCAGGAGCGCCGCCGCGCGCCGGCAGGGGCGGGGCCGGAGGCGGTGCGGGGGCGGGGCCTCCGCGCGCGGGCTGGGCCGGAGGCGGGGCCGGGGCGGGGCCGGAGGCGGTGCGGGGCGGGGCCTTCGCGCGCGGGCGGGGCCGGAGGCGGGGCCGGGCGGCCGGTGCGCGCGCCGCCGCCGCCGCGTCACCAGCGTGCGGCACGTGCCCGTGTTTACGTCCCTCGTGGAGCCGCCGACGTCAGCAGCCGAATGGCAACACTGTGGCGATGCTGAGGCGCCGAGTTTAGCAGACGCGGCGTTCTGTCCGGCGGGTTCCGGCAGCTCCGCGGGCGCAGGGGCGGCGGCGGCGGCGGCCAGGCCGGCCGGGCCAGCGCGGACACTCGCACGGTGCCGGCCCGGGCCCGGGCCCCGGCTCCTCAGCCCCCGGCCGCGGTCGGGCGGCCTCGCGCGGGAGGCGGCCGCGGGCCGGGCCCGAGACCCGGCCGCGCGGGACCATGTGAACCGCCTGCTCCGGGACGCGCATTGTCTGCCCCGGAGCCGCGCCACAAAGGAGCCGGGCCGGACGCTAAGATGGCTGCGGGGCCCCGGCGGGCGTGAGCGGGCGCGGCGCCGGAGCCATGTCGTTCGCGCTCGAGGAGACGCTCGAGTCGGACTGGGTCGCCGTGCGGCCTCACGTGTTCGACGAGCGCGAGAAGCACAAGTTCGTCTTCATCGTGGCCTGGAACGAGGTGGAGGGCAAGTTCGCCATCACCTGCCACAACCGCACGGCGCAGCGGCAGAGGAGCGGCTCCCGGGAGCAGGCCGCCGCGCGAGCCGGCGCCGAGGCCGGCGGGACCGCGTCCGACGGGGCCCGCGGCCAGGGCGGCGCGGCGGCCAGGGCCCGGCCCGCGGCTCCCGCCGCCGCCGCCGCGGCGCCACTCCGCAGCCCCGGGCCCCGGCGCGGCGCGGCCTGCCCGGAGGCCGGCCCTCGCGGGGCCCCGGCGTCCACGGTGCGCGTGGTGGGCGCCTCCGGGGCGGCCTCGGAGGAGATCGAGGTGCTGGAGCTGGTGCGGGACGACGAGGCGGACGCGGCGCCGCCGCCCGCCGCCGAGCCGGAGCCTGCGGCCGAGGAGTGCAGCTGGGCCGGGCTCTTCTCCTTCCAGGACCTGCGCGCCGTGCACCAGCAGCTGTGCTCGGTGAACTCGCAGCTGGAGCCGTGCCTGCCGGTGTTCCCCGAGGAGCCGTCGGGCATGTGGACCGTGCTGTTCGGGGGCGCGCCCGAGATGACCGAGCAGGAGGTGGACGCGCTGTGCTACCAGCTGCAGGTGTACCTGGGCCACGGGCTGGACACCTGCGGCTGGAAGATCCTCTCGCAGGTGCTGTTCACCGAGAGCGACGACCCCGAGGAGTACTACGAGAGCCTGAGCGAGCTGCGGCAGAAGGGCTACGAGGAGGTGCTGCAGCGGGCGCGGAAGCGCATCCAGGAGGTGGGCGCCGCGCGGGCCGGGGCGCCGGGGCCCGCTGCCTCCCGTCCCCCCTTCGCCGTCTTGAATTGGGTCTCTGACGGGCCCTTGGGAAGTGTGTGGGTTCCCTCCCCGGTCCGCTCGGGTCCTGGTGGGGCGGAGGGAGCCTCCGAGAACGGGGGGTGCCGCCGCCGCCGTGCGCCCGGGGCGCCCCGAGCCAACTTGGAGGCCGCTTTTCGGCGCGTGAGCCGCTGACAGCCGGGTGCCCCCAGCCCTCGGCGGCGGCGCGGGTTTGGCCCACACCGAGGGTCGTGGGGCAGGGGGCGTCAGTGCGGACGCAGCGGGAGGCAGGTACGCGGTGCGGCTGAGGCCAGGCCTCCGTAGCTTCAGGTGCACGATGGGCCCGGGTGCGTGTAAGGCTTGGGGCTCGCTGGGGCCGGGGCGCCGAGCCCCCGGCTCTCCTGTAGTGCCGGGCGGTGTTCTGTGCTAGACTGCAGTAAATATCCCGTCACACCGCGGTACGCTTATCGCTTTCTGAATCCAGATTTTCGCTCCTTCCCACGGGTTTGCTTTGTGCTAAATGTGACTGCAATTCGTTGTTTGTCTTCTGGGCTCTGTCTACCCTAGCATCTTTTTGGAAGGGGGTGTCAGGAGGATTTGCTGTGGTGTTCTGTGCGGTTTCCCCGCATTTCTCCTAGCGGCAGCAGTAAGGTCAGGGCTGCTTTTTCGCTCGACTTACAGAGATACGTGGTAGACTCTAAAGCCCTGGCTGAGTAGGTCTGTCGATCTAGCTTTAATGATACACTGAAAGGGGCTGTGGTTTTTAAATTCAGGCAGGTCGAAAGTGAGCTTCTGGAAACTGTAGTTTTCTAAGACTAGTTAGAGCGACTGTAGTTTTTTAAGTAGTGTGTTTTCCTAGTCAAGATTCTATTGGCTGTAAAATTTTCAACAGAAAATTAACTTTTTCAGGCCATTTGGAAACAATTACAAACAAATGAAGTTTAATGTAAATCATTGAAAACTAAATTGTTTCTTTTTTCATCTGATCGCCTTGGTCACTGTTTGAAAAGACCGGTTTGTTTGCTGATTTCTAAGGGGGGATCGGTGGTGTGATTAGTGATGTCTGCCGAGGGCGTGGTGTTAGAAGTGTGCTGGAGGCTCCCTTGTGTTTGGCTTCTGCAGCTACGTCGTGTCTGTATTCTGCTGAGCTTAGTAATTCCTCGAACTCGGTGCCTTTCATTTTCAGTTTTGAAGTTGGTTTAGCTTGTGGAGCTAGTGATAGCATTTCTTCAAAGATGTGTTTGTTTGTTAATGTATTTGAAAGGCAGAGTTACCAAAAGAGGGGGAGAGCGAGCCGGTAAGTGAGGTCTTTCATCCCCGGTACACTCCCCACTCCCAGGATGGCAATAAGCGGGAGCCTGGAACTCCATCCAGGTCTCCTGTGTAGGGCTGGGGCCCAAGCACTGCTTTCCCAGGTGCACTAGCAGGGAGCCGGCTCAGAGGTGGAGGCGCCCGGTCCCGTGGAGAATGCTGGCGTTGCGGCTTTCCTGGAAGCTGCTCCTCAAAGAGCTGAGCGTCACCGCTGTAATTGCCTGCTTTGCAAGCTTGGGGCACACCCTTCTTGAAGTTTGATTTTGGAGCACCCTGATGATTTAATACGGGGTCACTGAGAAGTATTCCCATATCTTTGGTAAATTATTGAAGAATTAAGTATTAGATTTTCTGCTAAAAGTTTTTGTTAATGATTCACAAATTTGGTTAACTGACTGGAAATTAAAATTTGTGAGGGTTTAGAATTAATGCAGTGTTAATGGGAATATTTTTAGATGACAGAGTTGTAAGATTGTATACTACAAAGTATATACACGTTTTGTGTGAATTGCTTGTCAGTGTAAATGTGAAATTGGCTCCAGGCAGGCGTGTCATGGAGTTTTTCAGGGTTGACAGTGGGAAATGTGGTGTGTACAGCAGGCACACGGTCCCACAGGGATGCCAGAGCTACCAAGGCCCCTCTGGGCAGTGGCCGCTGAGCAGATTCCCGTTCACAGTAGGGCGTGTGTGCTCGGCTGGGTGATGCTGGAGCTCGGCTTTGACCGGTGTCTCTGTAAGGGCAGATATGTAGGAAGGGTTGATGATTCCTGCCCAGTGGAGACCACCACTTGCGAGCACATGTGGGGTGCACAGTAGGAAGCCTGCCGCAGCTCAGTGAGAAAGACCTGGGTTTGAGGTAGGGCTTACCGCTTGTTATGACCTCATGACAGCCAGGACGTGGGAATGCTGACAGGGCATCTCAAGATCTCCATAAGATGAAGAGTGCCTGGCACCCACAGAGAAGCGTCCTCTCTGCTTGCTTGCATGGGCTTTGTGTTGCCTGCAGCCTCTGTAGAGATAGGCCGGCTCTGGGCTCTTCACACTGCCTGGCTCCTGCCAGCTGCCGGTCCTTGGAGTTTAATGTAAATCCGTGACACCTGCCACAGCAGCAGTGCCCCGCCCGGCATGGGCTCTGCAGCCAGGGAGCCCCCAGACTCAGATCAGCTCTGCGCTGGGCTCAGCCAGACTCATGTCTGGTCTGCCAGGCCTCGGCACCTGGTTTTTTTTAAGATTTATTTTTATTTATTTGAAAGGCAGAGTTAGAAGAAGAGGGACAGAGAGCATCCGTCCATGACTGGGCATGAGTGGGGAGAAGGGGCGTCACTGACAGGACAGCTAAGGCAGCAGTGGACAGCGCAGTGCAAGGGCTGCGTGGTGGGTGGGTTTCTGAGGAGCCCCACCTGTGCCCAGAGTCTGCAGAGTGGGGCTGGGGATGCCTGGGAAGTCCTGGGAGAGTGAGCCTGAGGAAACCAGTCCATCTTTGTCGGGAGATGTTTTTGCTTTGTTTTGTTTTTTTTATAAAAATTTACTTTATTTGAAAGGCAGACAGGGAAGAGAGAGATCTTCCACCTGCTGGTTCACTCCCCAAATGGCAACAGCAGCAGCTGAGCCGGGCTGAAACCAGGAGCCTGAACTCCATCCCGGTGTCTCCCACTGAAACTTTATCTGGCTCTCCCACTTGGGTGGGATCTGCTGCTTTGCAGGCTCATTAGCAGGGAGCTGGATCAGAAGTGGAGCAGCTGGGACCCCAACCAGTGCTGTCACGGGATGCTGGCATCACCAGTGGCGGCTTTACCGCCTGTGGCTTGTCTTGATGCCAAGGCCTGTGTTCCTTCACTGAGACATTGGAAGGTCGGCAGGCTCCACGGCTGAGGACGGAGAGTGGCATTATTTTAAAATTCCATCAGCTCAGTCATGTGGCTTTTAAAGTAAAACAACTCGTCTTGTTTCAAATTAATTCTGACAGGCACGAGGTGAGGGCTGCCTGCCTGTTGTGTTTTAGTGGAAGGAGGTTGCCTAGGGATGGAGGACAGGTTTATGTTGACAGTGCCCAGGCGTGGTTTTCCTTTGTGTCCTAAAATGGCTCAGTAGCAGCAGTTCTGCGTGCCAAGGTTGGTCAGCAGAGGAGAGCCTGGCTTGCTCACCGTTCCTTCCCCCTGCTGTACGTTGGAGAGATGGCGGTGCTCAGGACCCTGGGGTCCACCTTCCAGGACTGGGTATCACCAGGTGGTCGGGGCCGGCTGGGGAAGGACTTGCTGACCGCATCGAGGGAGCTGCTGGGCTGCACAGCAGGCACTGCGAGGGAGGAGGTCGAGTGTCAAGGCCGGTGCTTGGACTGCTCGTGTTGTTTCTCTGAAAATAGGGCAGACTGCTAAGTGGATTTTGTGGGGTTCTTAAAATGGTGATGAAAGATTGGAAAGCTGGAGGCCTTTGATACTAGTCATTGTTTTCATTCCTGGGTGAAACAAGCTGTGGTCATTTTTTTGTAGCACTGACAAGAGGTGAGTGCGGAGAAGAATTCATGCTCCCAGGCATGTGGCCGCCTTACTGACCACTTGTTCACACTGCCCGTGCAGCATCACCTGACACTCGTCCAGTCCACGGCAGAGTTCACAGACTTCAGTACCGTGTGGACAGAGGGCTGTGTGGGTATCAGGAGATGGTGGGTGGCTGGATTGCTCTGTCACACATAACATTAGCCATCTCCACTTCCCAGATGCTCACCCGTAACTGCTGTGTCTGGAAGTATTTATTTACTTGAAAGGCATCTAGTGCATACTTGATAATGCTGAACTTTTGTTAACACTAGTCTTCACATCAGCCTAATGCCTGCGAGGACTGGGCCAGGAACACAGTTCAGGTGTCCTGCTTGGCTCGAGGAACCCAGTTACCCGAGGCATCCCTGCCACCATCAGGGTCTGCACTAGCAGGAAGTTGGAGTCAGGAGCCAGGACTGGGCATCTAACTCTGGCGCTGCAGGGTGGCATGGGGGCATCGGAACCAGCACCCTAACTTCTGCTCCAAGCATCTGTCCTGAACTTAGGGTACATTTGCCACGTCCAGCAAGGGAGAGAACTATCCGATTCCTCCTGCCTTCTGCACTGCTGGCCTCTCCCCACCTCTGTAGTGAAAGAGCAAGGCTCACTGGTAACTGTTGCCAAAATGACATCTGTGGTCAGTGTCTCAGCCCTGGACAGAAAGCCATAGTGGCTGCAGATGACTGTAGTTGGAGAACTCCGTGTGCATTTACTGTACACACCTGTTTTGTCTGGGATGGAGTATTGTGATGCTGGAGGAGGCTAGTCTAAGTTTGTGCCTCCATATTTGGTATGCAGAGCACTGACTCAGTGCACATGCTTTTCTCATGCGGGTATAGCAGGAACGAGTTTATAGCAGTGCTCAAACGTTCTCTTCTGTGTCCTGCTGTGGCCGGGAGTGGGTTTGTTTAGGTGGTGTGATCATTTTCTGTAAAAGTTTTCACGGGTATCTTTAAAGTAAGGTATCTTACTTGACAGAACTTACTTTCCTTCTAACATTTCCTAATACTTTTTTTTTTCTCCCCACAGTAAAATTACGGGATTTGTTGTAGTCTAAGCAGAGGCTTGAAATTGACCCCTTTCTTCCTGCTCTCAAATTTTATTTGCATTTACAATAGTCTGTAATATTGAATTTAATCATGAACTTTCCTGTACCCTCATAACTGGACTAAATAAACAGTCATCTTCCTTACTAGGCCAGGAAGTCCGAGGGGACAGTCCCGATGCGTGGTAGCATCTCCAGCTATATTTTAGTTTGGGAATCTTGCCTCTTTCTTCTATATCAGGTGATGTGAATTGGTGTTGGGGTTGCTACAGGAAAATGGAAAGGTCATGACTAGTGGGGTTGATGAGGACTGCGGCAGGCATTTGGTCTGCTGAAGATGCCCCATGGATTCTGTACCCAGCCCCCAGCCCTGGCTTCCTGTCACTGCAGACCCTGGGCAGGGGCTCACATATTTACATTCTTGCCACCCATGTGGAGGGAACCTGAACTGGGTCCTGGTTCCCAGTGTCAGCCCGAGGTTGGCCCTGCTGTTGGGTATTTGGTGAGTGACCAGCAATTGGGAGCTTTCTCTTTCTGCCTCTCAAATAATATTTTTGAAAGATTGAGAGGGATGAATCGATTTAACAGTGGCAGTGTTTAAACTTGGAAGTTAGGTGGGAGTGGATAGCATTCATTATTTTACGAAAAGGAGATGATACACTAGCATGCCTGTGAAGTGTGCTAGGAGGACTGTGTTGTCAACAGTGAGTTTATAAAGTTTGGCTCCTTGGAGGACCTTGGAGTTGGCTCTTAGCTGCTTTTACTCTACTGTTTGTAGCTCTCTGAGACCTAAAGCTTGAAGTAACACTGTCTATGTTGGTGGAAATTATCATAAAGGAGTTTGGGAGAGGAACAGTTGCCTTTTTTTTTTTTTTTTTAATTTACTTTGTTATTTGAAAGGTAGACAAAGAGAAGGAGCTACCGTCTGCTGGTTCACTCCCCACGTGCCTGCAATGGTTGGGCCTGGGGCCAGGGCTGGGAGCCAGGAACTCCATCCAGGTCTCTGTGTGGGTGACAGGGACCCAACTGCTTGAGCAGCCGCCTGCTGTCTCCTAGGGTCTGCATTGGCAGGAAGCTGAGCTAAATGCCTGCCTCAGGAACAGGTGTTCCCTATCTGAAATAATCAGCAAATTTCTGTGTTTAGAAATGGGAAACTGGATGAAATTATAAAATTACAATTTTGTTCTCTGTCTTGTCTGCACTATTCTTCCGTTGCTCTGATCAGTTTGCCTTTCCATGAAATTTCATTATCTTTTCAGTCTCCCCAGACTTAAGAAACGGATAAAAGAATACACCGGCATGAGCAGAGGAGGCCATCTGGACCAGTGGTTTGGGCTCGAGCTGGGCTGTGGGGGTCCACCCTTTCTGTCTCCCAGCAGCTTAAGTTTTGGCACCTCTGTGAGCCTCTGCTTGTAGCTATTCACCTCCAAAGTGTCATAGCAGCTTCACCTGCAGCAGAAGTTGTTAGGGGGAATTGAAACAGAGTGTATAAGTGGCTGCGTGGTGCCTGGCACAGAGAAACCCTCAGTAAATATCACCTTTATTACCACGATTGTTGTACCTCTGCTTCTCCTTGTTTCCCACCATGCTAGTTGACTGCTGGGCTCCTCCCAAATCCAGGTTGTTTGTCCTGAAGACCAGGTTTGCGGTAGCAGAAGCTGGCGCCCAGCGTGTCAAATGCTTGCAAACGAGGAACAGGTGTGTGGCACAGTGGGCTAAGCTGCTGCTCCGGCGGCCTGCATCCCATGTTGGAATGCCTGGTTCCAGTCCCTGCTGCTCTGCTGTCCCAGCTTCCTGCTAGTTGGTCCTGGGAGCGCAGCCAGTGACAGCCTGAGTGCTCGGGTGCCTGCACCCATGTGGGGGCTCTTGGCTTTGCTCTGGCCCAGCCCTGGCTCCGGCAGGAATCTGGAGAGAACCAGCCTCATACCACTCCCCCAACTCCTATCCCCAGCCCCAGTCACTGCCTTTTAAGCAGATAAAAAGTTAATACTAAATTTTTTCATTTGTCCCATATAAAAACATTGTTAAAATAGCAAAGAAAAGAGCAACCGGTGGGACTCGGAAGAAGCTCCTAGTGCAGTGCACACAAGGCCTTTTGCTGCTCCCTGTGCGTGTTGTTACGAGACATGGGGTCATGTGATCCATCTTGCACTTGGGTATAATTTTGATTCCAGCACTTCCTAACGTCAGCTGTCCTGACAGCTCTCTGCATTTTCCCTGTGTTCCTCTTCTGTTTGTCAGCATGTGGTGCAGCCCTCAGCACGGTTGACTTGCAGACGTTGCAGTGGGATAACTACCAGGCGGCAGTAAGCATCAGCCTTTGGCGGCCTCCAGTACCAGCCATTTACTCAATGAATGGGAGACAGCGCCTTCAGTTTTACTACAAAGACTTGTGTGGATTCTTTCTAGCTAGACCTGTATTCTGACAATCCCCCAATGCCTACCACAGTTAGGGCTGGGCCATTCCATAGCCAGGAACCTGGAACTCAGTCTGGGTCTCTTAGGGTGGCAGGAAGCCAGCAACTGGAGCTGTCACCTGCTGCCTTCCGGAGTGAGCTCTGTGAGGCCCACACTGCTGGGAAGGTGGGGGACGGCGCGCTTCCACAACAAGCACCGGAGACAAGCTTCAGTGAATATGTCCGCTTTATTACGACCACGCACACCTTTTGGGGCGTAGCTACTTCAGGGCAACACTAGTTCTATAGGGTTGAGCCCACATGGTGCCACTACGCTTCTCCACTCAGCTTGAAGGTCACATAGGCTACATAACCTTCCTGATTGGCCTGGGCCACACTTGGGAGCAGTTTGTTTGTTTAGACAGGCAGAGTTAGACAGACAGAGAAAGGTCTTCTTTCCGTTGGTTCACCCCCTAAATGGCCACTGTGTCCGGCACACTGTGCTGATCTGAAGCCAGGAGCCAGGTGCTTCTCCTGGTCTCCCATGCAGGTGCAGGGCCCAAGCACTTGGGCCATCCTCCACTGCCTTCCCGGGCCACAGCAGAGAGCTGGCCTGGAAGAGGAGCAACTGGTACAGAACCTGACACCCCAACCAGGACTAGAACTCAGGGTGCCGGCACCGCAGGCGGAGGATTAGCCTAGTGAGCTGCGGTGCCAGCCTCGGGAGCAGTTTACTTGATTGGTGGGGGTGGGGAAAATTTGCCAGCAGTCAGGTTAAGCCCCTACATGGGCAGTCTCCCAGGCAGGCACGAGATCGCCCACAGAGCTCGAGCAGGAAGCTGAAATCAGAAGTAGAGCCATGGCTCAAATCCAGCGCTCCGAGACGGCTGCAGGCATCCCAGGTGATGTCCTAGCCACTACACTGAGTGCCAGCCTTCAAAGCTTTTCTTTTGTAGTAATAATTTAAAATAGCAAACGTTGTGTAGCTTTATGAAAACAATTTTCATTATATCCTGTAGGTCATTTTCTGTTTTTAAGATTGAAATTTTTGTGTCTGGTGCTGTGCTGTAGTGGGTAAATCCACTACCTGCAGTGCCGGCATCTCATGTGGATGCTGGTTCTGTTCCCTGCTGCTCCTCTTCCGATCCAGCTCTCTGCTGTGGCCTGGGAAAGCAATAGAAGATGACTTAAGTCTTTGGGCCCTTGCACCCATGTGGGAGACCCAGAAGAAGCTCCTAGCTTCAGATTGGTGCAGCTCTGGCCATTGGAGCCATTTCAGGAGTGAACCAGTGGGTGGAATACACCTCTCTCTCTCTCTCGTTCTCTCTCTGCCTCTCTGTAACTCTGCCTTTACAATAAATAAGTCTTTTTTTAAAAAATGAATTTTTTTTTCAACTGAAACTTCTAAGGACTGTTAAAAACAGGGACACACACCTTGGCCTGGGCCTGTGTAGGGTCAGGCCCATTGGTGTCACTGTCTGCACCTGCCCATCTGGTCTTCTCCTCCCCCTCTCCCCTCTTTTGTTCTTGGAAAGGGAAGCCCTGTGAGGCCCGCTGCACACTGCGTTGTAGTTGTCAGGGCACACGTGTAGATCAGCCTCATGGCGTGTCGTGTGTGGCATGTGGCACTAACAGACTTGGCATCCTGCCCTCTAATAGGGGCGACAGTGGGCCTGGGAGGTGTTCTGACTGCAGGGAAGACCAAGCCCGTGATGTGCAGTGAGCGGTTTCATCTCCCTGAACTGTGAGTATGAATGCAGTGTAGGTGGGCTAGCTGACTGAGCCTCTCAGCGTGCCCTAGTGCAGGGTGAAGCCATCGCAGGAGGAGCTGGCTGAGGTTTAGGCCCTCGTCGCCTGTGCTCAGCAGAGGAAGCTGCGTTACTGCAAACCTCTCTTCTGATGACCCTGAGCTCCTTTTCTGATGCCCTCCCTGGGAGAGTGTAGGAGGGCTGCATGTAGTCTAGTTCCCTTAGGGTCATGGTGCTATGTTGGAGAAATGTGTGTGTGTGAGTTTCTGTAAGTTGTTGGTTTTTCAGTTTCCTAGGTAACAGATGAGCAGGTGGTTTTTACAGCTGGTGTTTGGTACCTGTTTGTGTGTGTGTGTGTGTGTACGCGCACACGCACCCCTGGGATCCCAGTGAAATGTCCGTCCCTGCTCTGTGGTCGTCTCCCAGTCCAGAGCCCTGCTCCCGCAGGTCTCACTCTGCTTGCCCCTGGATGGCCTGCCTTCCCCTGTTGGGTCCGTTAGCGTGGCACATCCTCTGCCTGCTATCCCAGATGCCGGCTCTGGCTCTTTGGAGTCTGCTTCCCTGGAGTTTCCCTCATCCCATCAATTCGTAGAGTGAGTTGGTTCTTCCAGATTAGGTATTTGTTGATTTTGGGAAGCCGCTGATTATGATACATGGTTGATTTTTTTCAGCATGAAGGAAAGAAGCAGTGACGGGTGCACTGATTGTGAGGGCGGACTGACTCTGTTCCCTAGGAACATGTGAACTATGACCTGCTCCCTTGTTCTGGGACTGCTTTCTGCACTCACTTGACTGGTTCAGTCTCCTTACTTCTTCCCTGAACTGGGTGTAGATCTCTTCCAGTGTTTTTCTTGCAGTGTAGCCTTGCTCCCAGACTTCTTTAAAGCCTGCTTCATGCCTTTATATCCATCTCTGCAGCCCTACCTAACAACACAGAGCAGCAAGCGGAACCTCCATCACTCACCATCATCCTGCATACTGGCACTTAGGGTCATCTGCATCTCGCTTACCTGCTACTCTTAGCTCATGCTGTTCACTCTTTACCTGTTAATTGTGGAACTCACTGTGTCCATTTCTGTTTTTATTCCGCTATCCAGAACCCCCCCCCCCATGCCTTTCTTTTTTGGATTAAGTTTCACCACCCCCCCTTTTTTTGACAGGCAGAGTTAGAAAGAGAGAGAGAGAGAAAAAAATCTTCCTTTTTCCATTGGTTCACCCCCCAAATAAGTTTCGCGCTTCTTTGGAGAGCCAGATCAAATGCCTCTCCTGTTGAAAGCTATTCGTGACCACTGGGAAAGTGGAGATTGCTGTTGAACGTTCAGAAATTAGGGAGGCCTTTGGTTATAGCTCCTGTCTGTAACTGCTGCCCTGGTTTTCTCTTTGTCAAATCCCTTCTCCCCTTCAAAATCTTTTTAAGAGGCAGGCAGGTGTTTGGCCTAGCAACTTAGAGGCCACTTTTGATACTAGCTTTCACATCCGAGTGGCTGGATGTGAATTCTGACTCTCATTCTGATTCTAGCTCCCTGCTAGTGTAGACCCTGAGAGACAGTAGTGATGGCTCAAGTACTTGGGTTCCTGCTACCTACATGGGAGACCTAAATTGAGTTTCGAAGTCCTGGCTTTGGTCCACCCAAGTCTGAGCTGTTGCTGGCATTTGGAAAGTGAACTGACAGATGAGAGCTTTCTCTGTCTTTTACCTCTCAAATAAATATGTAAAACTTTAAAAAAATATATATTGTAAACCCCTAGGATACAAAGACAGATTTTGTTTTGTTTTTAATATTGATGTATTTATTTGGAAAGCAAAATGACAGGAATAAAGAGACAGAAACCGGTTTTCATCAGCTGGATCACTCCTCAAACGTCTACAATGGCCAGGAGCCAGGGGCTCCATCAGGGTCTTCAATGTGGGTGGCAGAACCCAAGTACTTGGGCTATCTTCCACTGCCTCCCAGGGCCAGTAACAGGAAGTAGCTGAGAAGAGCAGAGTATCTGGAACTCAACCAGGCCCCCCAATATGGGTTGTAGGTGTTGCAGGTGATGGGTTAATCTGCTATGCCACATGCCTCCTCCACTGCTTGCTTTATTTTTTTAAAGAAAGGTCCTCTGTTTTAACAATTATTTTATTTGAAAGGCATAATGACAGAGAGACCCTCCATCCACTGGCTCTCTCCTGTGAATGGCAGCAGCAGCCAGGACTGAGCCGAGCCAGGGGGCAGGAATTCCATCCGCATGTCTCACCTGGGTGGAAGGGGCCCAGGTGCTTAGCAGGGAGCTGCATTGGAAGTAGAGCAGCCAGGACTGAAACCAGCACTCCCATGTGGGATGCTGGCTTCACAAATAGCAGCTTAACCTGTTGTTGTCTAATGCCTCACTTTCCCAGTGCAAAAAGCAGGTGCACAAAAGATACTGTTTTTTTAGATTGGTTTCTTTATCGAAAGGCAGTGAAGAGAGGGAGAGACACATTTTCCATCCACTGGTTCACCTCTCAAATGGCTCTGACAGCTGGGGATGGTCCAAGCTGGAGCCAGGAGCCAGGAGCCCCGTCAGGTCTTGATCATGTTAGTGGTGAGGGACCCAAGCCCTTGAGCTGGTGTTTGCTGCTTCCCAGGTGTGTTAGCGAGGAGCTGTATTCACAGTGCTGCAGGTGGAGCAGGAACCAGTCTCCAGGAAGGGTGCGGGCATCTGAAGCAGTGACTTAACTGGCTGCACCACCCTGTCACCCCAAAGTGTTCTTTGACCCATTTTAATGTTGGTTTCTGTAAATGACAAGTGTGTGTTTTAATGAAAGGTATATATTTCGCCAGGAGTAAAATGCAGTCAGATATACAACTTAAAAGGAGCTAAAAATATTTTTTAAAAAATGTATTTGAAAGAGATAGGAGGAGAAAGAGCATTCCTTCTGCTGGTTCATCCCTTGTGGGTGCAGCTTGGGCCATCTGCTGCTGCTTTCCCAGGCGCATTAGCAGGGAGCTGGATCAGAAGTGGAGCAGCCAGGACTCAAACTGGTGCCCATATGGGATGCCAGCACTGCAGGTGGAGGCTTAACCTTCCACAGCCACAGAGCTGGGCCCTTAATAATTTTAAAATTCTGGTTTGAATCATTACTGTCATTAGCCCTTTCTACAAGATTTCAGTGTTGATGGTACTAACAAAGGATCCATAATTAGCCTAGTAATAATATAAAGATGATTCAGCAGAGATTGGCGGTGAATATGGATCATGTTTGAGGGTGGCCCTTCTTTGACATGAGAAGAGACCCAGGAGACCTGGGGTGGGGTTCCTGGTCACTGCCGGGCCCTCCTGTCTGAGTGTCTGGAGTCACCTCTTGTCACAAGCAGGTGATTGTTTGCGTGCTTGACTAATACTTGAGTGGTGAAGATACTGTTTGTAGATTTTCTGTTGCTTCTGACACATCACCCTAATACAGAAGTGCAAGGGGGCACTCAGTGTAGGATTTGACATCAGATAAGGGAGAAATGTTATGGACATGATAGCTTGAGTTTTTATGTAGAATTTTAAAACTCATTCCAAGCTCTTCAAGGATAGGATGAGTCTTAGGAGCCCAGTCAGAATTGGCCCCAGGGGAACTCGGGGCTGGCAGGGTGAAGCCTGGGGTGTCTGCTCTGCTCTGTAACTGGCCGCTTGCTAGAGGCCAAGGTGAGTAGGTGTAGGAAGGGAGTAAGGGCACAGGGTCCTTTTGACAATTTCTCTCTGCATTGTGTTTGAGACAGAAAAGTCCACCCATGGGTTCACGTTCCATGTGCTCACAACAGCTGAGGTTGGGCCAGTTCAAACCAAGGAACCCAGAGCCCAGTCTGGGTCTCCCAGGTGGGTGGCAGGGACCAAAGTGAACTTGAACTGCCATCTGCCAGCCCCTAGCATGCTTGCCAGCAGGAAGCTGGGGTCAAGTACAGAGCATGGACCTGGACCCTGCCACCCCAGGCGGCATCTTCACCCCCTCAATTTGTCTTACAGTGGTTGCAGAACTTGATAATACCTGTGAGTTCTGGCCTGGACGAACGTTTGCATGAGCACACCTTCCTCTCAGGGTCGGGTAGTTGAGACCGTCCAGGTGAAGTGCCAGCCGATTTTTATCAGGGCTGCACTGAGCACAACAAGAAAGCTCTCAGGGGAGCTAGAAAGAAGGGAAGGGAGGCTGTGTTCTGCTTACCAGGCTAACACCTTGAAAGCTTTATAGAATTCTACCTCATGTCTCAAGGGAACCGGTGGAGCAGAATAATGTTCTAAAATCTCACCGTGGTACCCGACTCACCAGGCCTGTGCTGAGCCTGCCCCTCTTGCTGCAGCCTTCAGGCTCTGGGGGTTGCTCTGGGACACATTCTCAGAATCCTCTGCAGGCCGGTTGTATTCTCACCACATCTGTCTGCATGTGATGCCCCTCACATTTAGCAAAGCTGCATCCTGCTCTACCCTAAAGTTCCTTAATCCTGAACAATCCAGTGTTCTTGACAGTTGCTCCTTTGTCTTACTTGGGGCATTATTTGTAGCAGCATGCATATTTTATACTTCACAAATTGCTAATGTCCAACAAAGCTCAGCTTTCTATTCCCTAGACTTTGCCAGTTTTGGGTTAGCAAAATAGGAAACGAAACTATAATTATAACAAGGCAGTGATTCCTGTTTCATCATAAATTACAGGAAATCACCTAGCCTAATACGTAGTAAATTGCATCTTTTGAAATGAGGTTGTAAGATGCATTTTCTTTAAGATTGGAAAAGCATGACACTTAGGAGCGAAGACAGATGAATAAATTAGCAGTGTTAGATGAGATGCCATGAGCTTCTCCAAGTGTTGACTTAGTTCTGCCAAATGGCTGTGTAAAGTACTATCCGGTTGAGGACAGGCACGAGGGAAACAGTGTTTCATATTTGAGCAGCACATCTGATGTTCGGCCTTGTCAGTTGCACATATTTATGTAGAGCTGTATTATAATTTAATGCACACAATGATTCAGACTCTGGTTTTTGCAGAAAGTACTATCTGAAGTGCTTGTGTGTCCTGTGGTGTCTGAAAGAAGAGTTCTAAGAAGCCCAGTGTGTGAGGGCTGGCCTGTTGAAGGGTGGCATTTGAGCCCTTCTAAATGACTTCGGAGTGTTACGTTGCTACCTTTTCCCCCTCATTCTTATTTTTTTTCTTTTCGTAAAGATTCGTCTGTTTGAAAGGCAGAGTTACAGAGAGGCAGGAAGAGAAAGGTCTTCGATCTGCTAGTCCAGTCCCCAGATGCTGCAAGGGCTGGAGTTGGGCCGGTCTGAAGCCAGGAGCCAGGCGCTTCTTCCGGGTCTTCCACGTGGGTGCAGGGGCCCAAGGACTTGGACCATCTTCTGCTTTCCCAGGCCATAGCGGAGAGCTGGATGGGAAGTGGAGCAGCTGGGACTAGAAGTGGCAGCCATGTGGGATGCCAGCACTGCACGCGGCGGCTTTACCCACTGTGCCACAATGCCGGCCCAGCCCCCCGTTCTTTTAACAGTTTTGCTATTCCTCGTATTTGGGTAGAAAATCATTATCTGAAAATGTTCCACTTTCAAGTGGAATAAAAGATAAAGGATTCTGGGGCCAGCGCCATTGCTCAACAGGCTAATCCTCCGCCTTGCGGCACCGGCACACCGGGTTCTAGTCCCGGTTGGGGTGCCGGATTCTGTCCCGGTTGCCCCTCTTCCAGGCCAGCTCTCTGCTGTGGCCCGGGAGTGCAGTGGAGGATGGCCCAAGTGCTGGGGCCCTGCACCCCATGGGAGACCAGGAAAGCACCTGGCACCTGGCTCCTGCCATCGGATGAGCGCGGTGTGCTGGCCGCGGTGGCTATTGGAGGGTGAACCAATGGCAAAGGAAGACCTTTCTCTCTCTCTCTCTCACTGTCCACTCTGCCTGTCAAAAATAAAAAAAAAAAAAAGATAAAGGATTCTGAACATGTACATTATTTTGCAAGGAGAGGATTATTGCCTTCAGAACTGTAAAAGGCAGGGGCTGGCATGGTGACAGAGTCCTGTATTGGAGTGCTGATCCAAACTGCTGCTTGTGACCCAGATGCCTGCTGATAGGCCTGGGGAGGAGCAGGGAGTTGGGCCTTTGCCATCCGTGTGGGAGACCTGGATCATCGAATTCCAGCTCTTGGCTTTAGCCTGGTCCAGTCCTGGTCATTGCGGCCATCTAGGGAGTAAACCTACAGATGGAAGACCACCCTCCAATCTACCTTTCAAATAAATTAATACTTTAAATATATATACATGGATAGTTTATAATTCATAATAAAGATGCATTTTTGTTTATTACCTGTTAATTTTTGTTGCTTTCTTGTCCTACTCCCCTCCCCTTTTAAAATATTTATTTGAAAGGCAGAGTTACAGAGGCAGAGATACAGAGAGAGAGAGGTCTTCCATCCTCTGGTTGACTCCCCAAAGGGCTGCAGTGGCTGGAGCTGGGGCTGTCTGAAGCCAGGAACCTGGAGCTTCTTCCGGGACTTCCATGGGGATGCAAGGGCTTTTCCCAGGCCACAGCAGAGCTGGATCAGACGTGGAGTAGCTGGGACTTGAACCAGTGCCCATATGGGATGCTGGCACTTCAGGCTGCGGCTTTGCTTTGCCACAGTGCTGGCCCCGTCCCACCCTTTCTTAATGTGTGTGTTCTGTCTCTGGTGGGCTGCAGCCTGGAGGCAGTATGCCTTGGTGGTCGGGGGCTCCATGGCTACTGGTTAGGGCTGACTGCTGGGGCCTGAGAAGAGCTCCATGGAGCCTGGGTATTCCAGCAGCTGCTATTACTTCCATAACTCTGCTTTTCCCGTTCAGTGAGGTAGATGATTCCACATGTGATTTAACTGCTTCTGAGTGGTAGGTGGGGCCCACAGGAAGAGAGACAGATAGCATTTTCAGACTTGCCCTGCCCCAGCTTCTGGGAAGCCTGCGGTCTGGAACCCTTGGGTGAAGGGAGTATTTCATTCCCCTTCTGCCCTGTAAGCCAGAATACCTTTGGGGTGGGGGCGGGGGCGGGGTGGAGCAGGAATGGAGTAGGAATGGAGTGTAAAACCTTGTTCTAGAAAGGACGTGCCTGTGCTTGTAGGGTGATGGTTCAAAGAACTGTATGAGAATTATATGTCTGTTCCATTCTGTGGGTTCCTCTTTTCAGAGGCAACTGCCCTTAAGTTTCTTGTTATCATTAAGATAAAGTGACAGATACAAAGATCTATACATACAGCTTTTTAAAAATTCAAAAGGTAGGAAGGACACTGTCTACTTGTGTATACCTTTTTCTTTAAATAGGCTGTGTTTTAACAGCTGCCTGATACTTCACTCAGTGAATTTTTGATACGACACCTTTTGGTCTTTGTGTGAGCTGCTGAATCAGTTGGATAAATTTGTGAATGTGCTGGGGCACAGGGAACATGGATTTTTTAACATCGCTTTCTGTAGAGGATGTACAACCATTGCTTTGAAAAGCTTTTCAGTCAGTGAAAAGCTCTAGTTGATAATTCATTTAGCCTCTTGAGTTTTACATTTTTTTTTAAAGATTATTTGAGAGGTAGAGTTACAGACAGAGGGACAGACAGAAAGATTTTTCCATTGGTTCACTCCCCAAATGACTGAAATGACTTAAAGTTGGGCCAGTCTGAAGCCAGGAGCCAGGAGCTTCTTCAAGGTCTCCCACGTAGGCACAGGGGCCAAAGGAGTTGGGTCATCCTCTGCTTTACCAGGCCATACTGGACAGCTGGATCAGAAGTGGAACAGCCAGGACTAGAACCAGCACTCGTAGGGGATGCAGAACCATAGACAGCTGCTTTACCTGCTGTGCCACAGTGCTGGCCTTGAGTTTTATAAGAAATGTTTTCTCTGATCTCACTCCATTCTTTATCTTTTTTTCTTTTTTCTTAGAAAGATTTATTTGAAATGCAGAGTTACAGAGAGGCAGAGGCAGAGTGAGGTCTTCCATCCGCTGGATCACTCCCCAGAAGGCCACAACGGCTGGAGCTGGGCCAATCGGAAGCCAGGAGCCAGGAGCTTCTTCCAGGTCTCCCATGTGGGTGCAAGGGCCCAAGGACTTTGGCCACCTTCTTCTGCTTTCCCAGGCCATAGCAGAGAGCTGGATTGGAAGTGGAGCAGCCAGGACTCAAACTGGCACATATATAGGATGCTGGTGCCACAGATAGAGACTTAACCTATAATGCCACAGTGCCAGCCCCCCCATTTGTTACCTTTTAAATACTTTTTTAAAAATAAGATTTATTGTTTCTTTGAAAAGCAGTGTTGTTAGAGGGAGAGAAGGAGATCTTCCATCTACTGGTTTGCTCCCAAAATGGCTGCAACACCCCGGGCTTGGCCAGGTTGAAGCCAGGAGCTTCATCTGGGTCTCCCATGGAGGGGGCAGGGGCACAAGTATGTGGGCCATCTTCTGCCTTCCCAGGGACTCACACTGGCACTCAGGGCGCTAGGAGACATTCTAGGTGGTTGCTTAGCCCACTTGGCCACTTGCTGGTGCTGGGGTTCGCTGTCTACTAAAATGTTTTCCACTTCAGTATCTTCTGCTTGGGGAAGCCTGAGGGTGCTCTGCTGCCCATGGCCTCCCACCTGAGTGATTCTTTAACATTTCCCTTCCTTTAAGACCCAGTTCAGTTCCCTGTAAAACGTGTTGTCCAATTACTTTAGTCCAGTCTGATTCCTCTTTTCTCTGAACTTCTGTCCTTTGCGGTCAGCCTTTAGCATTTGTATGTGTTGATGTGTTCTCCTGGTTCAGTGGTAGGCTGAAGGACAGTCTGTTAGAGCAGTGGGAATGCGTGCGTCTGACGGCGTGCCTCTGCTAGCTCCTGTGGTGTGTGTGTGTTCCCTGAGCTGACCTGCTAGTGGCCACAGTGGGACCAGCCGCAGTTTGTTCTCTCATGGAGTGAGAGGCCCTCATGGGCTGTTAGTGTTTCTGGGCCTCCCCTTCTCTCCTCGGTCCAAGTTGCTAATCTTGCTGTGTGGTCTCCATTGGGTCCTGTAGCCTTGTGCACGGCATTCAGTCTTTTTGTCTGAGTCTTGCTGATTTGTGACTTTTCAGTCTTCAGAGAACAAGTCAGGACTCTGATGGACTTGGAAATCATTTCCTGGTGCTTCCTGAAAGCAGAGAGGTCTTGGAAGGGAAGAGGAGGCTTTTGGGTTTGCCTTTGCTTCCAGAGTGAAGCAAGGCCCCATGGGCCTTTCCCGCCTGCTAGTCTCCACCCTCACTCACAGAAGATTGCTGTCTGAAGCTTGTGGGGGGTTGGATTAGCAAATGTCTGTCTTGTGAAAAGGTTTATTTTTTGAAAGAGTTACAGATTGGGGGAAGAGGTGGGGAGAGAGGGAGGGAGGGAGGGAGAGTCTTTGATCTACTGATTCATGCCCCAAATGGCTGTAATGGCCAGGGCAGGGCCAGGCTGAATCCAGGGTCCTGGAGCTTCCTCTTGGTCTCCCACGTGGGTGCAGGGGCCCACGTGCTTGGGCCAGCCTCCACTGCTTTCCCAGGTGCACCAGCAGGGAGCTGAATTGGTAGCGGAGCAGTGGGGACACAACTGAGCACCCACATGGGATGCTGGCACCACAGGCAGCAGCTTTACCTGCTGTGCCGCAGGGCCCGCCCCTGTTGGCTTTGTTTTTGCCCTGCTGATCTGGTCAGGTGCTCCTTCAGCCTGTAGACAGGATGGATTACCTCAGCTGATGCTTGAGCCCTGGTCCTTGCATACCTGTGGCAAACCACGTTGGGTTCTGGGACGACTTTTGCACACTGCTGGTGTTCTGTTAAGGGCATTGAGATGCTGTGTGCTTCTCCTTCTTTGTAATGTCTTCGCTTTTGGTCTCAGCTGTTGCCTGATAGGATAAGTTGGCAAGAATTCTGGTGGCTTCTGTGTGGAGAGACTGGAAAATTAATACACCATCCCAAAATAAATGGTGGATTTTACTAGTGAACCCATCTGGGCCTGATTTTTTTTTTTTTTTTTTTGGTGGTGGAGGGTTATTAATGATTCAGTTTGTTAAATAAATTATCTCTTTAACCTTGTGAGTTTTATTAGATTACCATCTTTTAAGGAATTCATCTATTTTACCTAAGTTTTCAGGTTTGTGGGCACATTAAAATCCTTTTAATGGAGGCTGGTGCTGTGGCATAGTGGGCTGAGCCTGTGCCTTTGGCACAGGCTCCATTTCTGATCCAGCTCCCTGCTGATGTGCCTGGGAAAGCAGTGGAGATGGCCCAAGAGCTTGGGCCCCTGCACCCATGTGGGAGACCTAGAAGGAAGCTTGTGGCTTTGGATCGGCCCAGTTCCGGCCGTTGCAGCCATGTAGAGAGTGAACCAGTGGATGGAAGACCTTTCTCTCCCCTTCTCTGTCTGTAACTCTACCTCTCAAATAAATTAGTAACATCTTAAGCCATTTAATGTTCCTCAGTTCAGTAGTGACGGCCCCCTTCAGGTCTGATGTTTGTAATTTGTGTCTTCTCTGTCTTTATTACCCTTGCAAAAAAGTATATCAATTCCATTGTTTTTTCCCCAAATAATCAGCTTTTTGGGTGTTTATTGTATTGATTTTCCTTACTCAGTTGCACTGGTCCTTGAGTTTTGCTAACGTCCTCTGCTTGCTTTGAATTTTAAAGTTAAAACCAGTGTGCCTGGACTGCTGTAACTGAAGCTGTGTCCTTCGAACAGTGTCTTTAAAGAATGTGCCCTGGATTTACTTTGTTTTCCTTTCTTTTTTTTACATTTATTTGAAAGGCAGAGTGATCGAGGGAGATGGAGAGAGATCTCATCCACTGTTTCACTCCCTGGGTGGTTGCAGAGGCCAGTCCCAGAACCTCCATGTTGGTTTCTCCCTGAGCGTTAGAGGCCCAGCACTTGGGCCATCTTCCCTTGGGTTCTCAGGCACATCAGCACAGTGCTGGTCTGGCAGCTGAGCAGCCAGGACTAGAACCAGCATCCAGTAGGGTGAGATTGCCACGGCTGAACTCGTTAGGCCACAATGCTGGCCTCTCATGTTTCATTTTTCGTTTTTTTTTTGACTTTTGGAAATCTGTCCATCTGCTTCTGAATTTACATGTTGTCTTTTTTTTATTAGAGCCCTAGCATATTAATTGTATTTTTAAAAAATCCCTTATCTGAGAGTTCCGACATCTCTGCTTAATGTAAAGTTGGTTCTGATGGTTTCTCTCTTCAAGTTGTGTTTGTCTTTTGCATGCTTTTTAATTAAAGCTGGATGTGGGATGGTGAGTTTATTTTTGTGCTGTGTAAGCAAGTTTCCTTGTGCCCTTTGACATCATGTAATGCTGCTTTGACATCTTGGCTAAGTTTGTTTGTGTCATCTTAGAATTTTTTTTCCATGTATTACATTCTGAATACTGAGTTTGGTTTCCCTGTTTCCTCCCTCCCTTCCTCCCTCCCAACCTCCCTCCCTTTCTATTTATTTATTTATAAGTCAGAGTTACACAGAGAACAGAGAGGCAGAGAAAGAGAGAGGTCCTCCATCTGATGGTTCACTTTCCAATTGACCGCAACGGCCGGAGCTGCGCCGATCCGAATCCAGGAGCCAGGATCCTCTTCTGGGTCTCCCATGGGGGTGCAGGGGCCCAAGGACCTGGGCCATCTTCTACTGCTTTCCCAGGCCACAGCAGAGAGCTGGATGGGAAGTGGAGCAGCCGGGACTAGAACCAATGCCCATATGGAGTGCTGGCACTTCAGGCCAGGGTGTTAACCTGCTGTACCACAGCACCGGCCCCTTCGCTGTTTGTTTATAGGTCTGCTCATTATGGATCATATGCTGGACATTGTAAATGAGACTTGTAGTGTCTGGTTTCTGTTGAGTTCCTCCAGAGTGTCGATTTTTACGGTTTCATTTGAGCAGTTAAGTTGATTAGATTCAAACTGCAGACTGCCTGCCTTGCAGCACTTAACCTCACTGCATGTTGTCTGGGTGTGTGTGCATAACTCGGTGATGAGCTGGAGAGTTCTGTGGAGTGTATAGAGGTCAGGGGCTCCCTTCTCCTAGGCTTTCTCCTCAGTATTGCCCCATTTGCTACCTTGGGTTCCAAACTCCATCTTCTGATACTTTGAGCTGGCATAATTGGTTGTTCTTAATTTCTGTTTTCATTTTATTTGCAAGACACATACCTCTTCCATCTTCTGGTTCCACACCCTAAATGTCAGTAACAGTGTGGGCCAGGTCAAAGCCAGGAACTGGAAACTGGGTGAGTCTCCCACATAGGTGGCAGGGACTCAAGCACTTAGGCCATCATCTCCGGCCTCCCAGGGTGCGCAGAGCTGAGAGCTGGATCTGAAGCAGTGGAGTCAGTGCCCAGCCCTGGGCTCTGGTCAGAGGTTGGGGTCCTAAGCAGCATCTGTGCTGCTGCTCCACATGCTTTTGCCTAGGCTGTGGGTTTCTTTCTTTTCTTTTTGTATTTTTTTTTCAGATTTATTTGTTTGAAAGTCCTTTTATCTCCTGTTTCTGATCTTGAAGGAGATGCTAGGCTTAAAATGAAGAAAGTTAATTGGTGGAGTGGCCCAGATTGGGAAAAGGAGAGATGGGGCCTGATTGGGAGAAAATAGAATACTAGTGGCTAGAGTCTGTACGTTCCTTTGTCAAAGTGCCAGTGACGTTGATGTTTGAACACATTTGGACAACACCGCTGGACATGGGGGAATGTTACAGAGTGATGGGCTGGGCAGGGGGTCTGTTCAGGCAATGTAGGGTATTGAGCAGTGAGGTTCTCCTGTGGTGTGGAGATGCACAGTGACAAGCAGTCTGCTTTTTAGTTCTTGGTCATATTTGTGTTGTGGGTTCCGAGGTCCTGGGGGGGGGGGTTTCAGATTGAGTATTTATAGGCTATTTTAGTTGGTGACTTCAATAATGGAACTTTGTTCTGCAGCTCTTGGATAAGCACAAGAACACAGAGAGCATGGTGGAACTTCTGGACCTGTACCAGAGGGAAGATGAGGCCTACAGCAGCCTTGCGGAAGCCACGACTGAACTCTATCAGTATCTACTGCAGCCGTTCCGAGACATGAGAGAGCTGGCCATGCTGAGAAGACAGCAGATCAAGGTATTCTCTTCTGTCAGCCCAAGTGGGAGCCTGTTTCCCAGTGCCCAGCCCAGCTACACACACACACGCTGTACATCTGTGTGTAGATGCACACCTGGTTTCTGTCCCTCAAGGCCGAAGGCCAGGGGAGCATCTCATTTGAATGCATCTCACACGCTGGTGTGCCGAGTGCCGGGGCTCGAGAACAGCCCCCACAGTAGCACACTGTGTGCAGTGCCAAGTGTTAATGGCACTGGGCGGCCTCCGCCTCCCTCTTCCTGCGCTGGCTGCCTCTGCTGCTGTCTCCCTTCCGGTGTTGGCTTACTCTGTGGTCCTAGAGTTCTTCATCAGAAGGCTTGGGAGCTTTTCTTTGGGGAAGGATTTGTTTTGAAGAGTAGAGTGACTGGAGGGTAGAGCTTTAAAATGTGTAACCTGCAGTTTTGTTGAAGGAGTATGTGTAGCATTTGCTCAGGCTAGTGCTTAAGGGTTGGATTTTATAGCTGACCTCAAATTATGGAAGTGTTGTTGAACTAGGACATTAGGATGGTTTTTCTGATGGAGTAAGTTGGGACCGTGTTGTGTGAGACAGTCGGCAGGTGCCCTGAGAGGGCAGGGGTGGCTGTGTGAGAAGGAAACCTGTCCTGGAATCTCCTCGTCCCTTGACGGACAGCACGGGCCCGTGATGGATACCCTGTCAGGTGTTTATTTTGAAGAATTTTGTGTTGTTAGTATTATCATAAACTTGGCACTTAGGTTCAAACGTAACATGCACTGTGAGTTTTCATACACCGGAGATTGCTCAGTTCTAAGAAATGGGCTAAATGGATGCTTATCTGTTGAACAGGACTGGAGGGCCACGCCCCGCAGACGTGGCCTCCACAGCGTGGTGCTCTGTGGTGCACCTGATTTTCAGGCTGTGCTGTCCACCAGCAGCACTGACCACTCTGGTTCTCCTGGGAAGCAGCTGGGGGTGAGGAGGAATAGGTGCTGTATTTTCAGCACCTGTAACATGACCTGCGTTTCGTTCTCCAAGGCGTGTCCCTCGAATGCCCCTCCAACCATGGCTACACTGAAGAACTTTGCCATACAAATACGTGTTCATAAACAGCCAGATTCAGTCGGCCAGCTGAGAGTAAGAGGTGTGCCATTGAGATGAGTTAAGTCATCCACCTCCTAGCAACACTGTGATTAAAAGCTCTTATCTCTGCTTCTGAGATAAGAAAGGAATATTGGGATAGTCTGTGTCCTTGTCCACAGCTAGGTAGGAAGTAGTGGCACATGCACCGTGCTGATTCAGCATCTGATTCTAAAGACACTCTCCTACCCCCCAGTTAGGGGTTACTTGTTACCTTTAAATTGGAAAATTCACACTTGTAGAAAAATTCTGTAATTGACTTGGCAAAGGTTACGATTTAGATAGTAGTACAAATATTATGTATTTTTGTGTGATAGTGCTGTGTGGATGTTCTTCTGAAGATGAATTTACAGTCAGCTAATGCTGACTTGGAATCTTGGCCTTCATGTCATGTGTAGAATATATTTGTTTTACTCAGGTTAACTATTGCAATAAAGATATCTTTCTGGTACAAACTTGCAAATTAACCCTTTCTTAATCTAGTAAGATCTGTTTGGTAACTTGAGATATCAAGATGCAGAATCATTGCCTAAAATAAAATAGACCAAGAAACCTGTTTCAGAGACTGTCACAGTGGGTAAAGCCGCTGCCTGTGATGCTGGCATTCCACATCGGTGCTAGTTTGTGTCCCGGCCACTCCACTTCCAATCCAGATCCCTGCTAATGGCCTAGGAAAAGCAACAGAAGGTGGCCCAAGTGTTTGGGCCCCTGCCACCCATGTGGGAGGCTTGGAAGAAGCTCCTGGCTCCTGGCTTGGGTCTGGCTTAGACCTGACCGTTGCAGTCATCTGGAGAGTGAACAAGCATATGGAAGACCTCTTTTTCTTTCTCTCCCCCTCTCTCTGTAACTCTTTCAAGTAAGTAAATAATTTGTGTATATATATATATCAATATTATATGTCTAGATTCTACAGATAATAAATGGGTAGTAAGAGAATAAAAGTTAATAAATTCTGCAACTTAGGTGAAATGGACACAGTTTCAAAATGAATTTAAGAAATACCTATTGGGGCCAGCGCTGTGGCTCAGCGGGTTAACTCCCCAGCCTGAAGTGCCAGCATCCCATATGGACCCTGGTTCGAGACCCGGCTGCTCCACTTCCCATCCAGCTCTCTGCTGTGGCCTGAGAAAGCAGTAGAAGATGGCCCAGGTCCTTGGGCCCCTGCACCCGCATGGGAGACCTGGAAGAAACTCCTGGCTCCTGACTTCGGATCGGTGCAGCTCCAGCCATTGCAGCCAATTGGGGAATGAACCATCAGTGGAGGACCTCTCTCTCTCTTTGCCTCTCCTCTCTCTGTGTAACTCTGACTTTCAAATAAATAAATCTTAAAAAAAAAAATCTATGAACAGAATTGAATTCATAATTTAAAATCTTTTCACAAAACTCCAGATTGAGATGGCATCATTGGAAAACTATAAAATATTTAATTGAAAAGTTTAATCTTTTTCATTCTTTCAGGGGATAAAAGATGAGAATACTTTTTATTTGATAGGTGGAGATATAGATAGAGAGAAAGTCTTCCTTCTGTTGGTTCACCCCCCAAATGGCCACTATGGCCGGCGCACTGCGCTGATCCAAAGCCAGGAGCCACATGCTTCCTCCTGGTCTCCGATGCTGGTGCAGGGCCCAAGGACTTGGGCCACAGCAGAGAGCTGGACTGGAAGAGGAGCAACCAGGACTAGAACCCGGCGCCCATATGGGATGCTGGCGCCGCAGGTGGAGGATTAGCCAAGTGAGCCACAGTGCCAGCCCCAGAGAATACTTCTATCTCATTTATGAGGCTAGCATTTATCCAGATACCAAAATAAAATGAAGACATTAAAGAAAAAACAATACTAAAATATCTCATCATAAAAATTTTACTTTAACCCTTTAAGAAATATAAGTAAATTGGATCCGGCCGGCGCCGCGGCTCACTTGGCTAACCCTCCACCTGCGGCGCCGGCACCCTGGGTTCTAGTCCCGGTCGGGGTGCCGGATTCTGTCCCAGTTGCTCCTCTTCCAGTTCGGCTCTCTGCTGTAGCCTGGGAAGGCAATGGAAGATGGCCCAGGTCCTTGGGCCCTGCGCCTGTATTGGAGACTGGGAGGAGGCACCTGGCTCCTGGCTTTGAATCAGCGCAGCATGCCGGCCACAGCGTGCCAGCCGTGCCAGCCATTTGGGGGGTGAACCAACAGAAAAAGGAAGACTTTCTCTCTGTCTCTCTCACTGTCTAACTCTGCCTGTCCAAAAAAAAAAAAAGTAAATTGGATGCACCAATCTACAAAAAGAAAGGGTGATAGGCTGTGATCAAATGAGGCATATCTCAGACGGAAGGTTAGTGAAATAAATAAATCAGTGTAATTAACTACTATCAGAATGATCAGAATAAAGTTTGGGCACAATATATTATTTTTCAGAGATAGAAAAGCATTTAACAAAGTTTAATACTTTTCTGTGATGAAAACTCGGAATAAGCCGGGGAGGAGGACACATGTGGAAAGTCCATGTTGGACTTTCCCCGTAAGACTGAGAACCAAGCAGGCTTGCCTGCCCAAGTGCCTGACCAGTTCAGTGAGGCACTTGTAGTGCTTTTAGCAAAGGAAAGCGTACATACATTAGAAATGATGTGGTGTGCAGTTACACTTATTTGTAACTTCTGTAACTGTCTATGTAGAAGATCCCAAAGAAGCTAGTAGAAGTAATATCACAGTTTAGTGTAGTGGCCAGCGCTGTGGTGTAGTGGGCTAGCCTCCCCCTGCAGCGCTGGCATCCCATTTGGGCACCTGTTTGAGTCCCAGATGCTCCACTTCGAATCCAGATCCCTGCTAATGGCCTGTGTAAAGCAGCAGAAGATGGCCCAAGTAGTTGGGCCCCTGTACCTGCTTGCGAGACCCAGAAGAAGCTTGGGCCACCTGTTGGGGCCATTTGGGGAGTGAACCAGCAGATGAAACCTCTGTCTTTGTCTCTCCCACTCTGTGTCTATAACTCTGCCTCTTGAGTAAATAAATACATCTTTTCAGAAAAAAGTTTATTGTAATCTTGGGATACAAAGTGAATATTAGAAATTCATTATATTTTTATTTTCTAGATACAAACAACCAAAAATTGGAATTTAAAAAAATATCATATCATCTCATTCATGGATTATTGAAGGGAAAATTTTGAAAAATATACGGAAGTCTTGGATATTAAAAACTACAAAAGTTTGGTGAGAGAAACGGTAGCACACAGAGAAGAGCCTCACACTAGATTGAAGACACCATACATTGACTTGAAAATCCAGCAGGGCCTTTAAATTTATTTTAGTCTTAATTTTTAAATCAAATTAGAATGGTGTCTATTTTCCAGATACACCGTGTTTTGGAATGTGTGCATTATGGAATGGCTGAGTTGAGCTACTTAACATGCATTGCCTCATGTATTTGTTTTCTTGTTATGAGAACTCTTAAAAATTTATGCACCTGGGGCCCGTGCTGTGGCATAGTGAGTAAAGCCTGTGGTGCCAGCATCCCATATGGGTACTGGCTCGATTCCCAGCCACACCACTTCCCACCCAGCTCTCTGCTGTAGCCTGGGAAAACAAGAGAAGATGGCCCAAGTCTTTGGGCCCCTGCATCCATGAGGGAGACCTGGAAGAAACTCCAGGCTCCTGGCTTTGGATCTGCCCAGCTTCGGCCATTGCAGCCATTTGGGGAGTGAGCCAGCAGATCTCTCTCTCTCTGTCTTTGCTTCTGCCTCTCTGTATCTCTGCCCTTCAAATAAATAAATAAATAAATCTTTTGAAAAAATCTCTACACTTATCAGAATTTTCAGGAGTTCAGTACATGTCTAGTAACATGAGGATCATGTTCTTTCACTTAGTGAAAATATCCTTGGACCCGTATTACAATTTTCCTGCCTGTACCCAACCCCGCAGGAACCTGGTAACCAACATTCTTATTCTCTGCCTTGAGTTTAACTCTTAATTAAAATTTATCTCTATTTGAAAGGCAAAGAATGGAGACACAGAGATCTTCCATCTGCTGATTCACTTCCTAAGTGCCTGAAACAGCCAGGGCTGTGCTAGGCCAAAGCCAGGAGCTTGAAACCCAGTCTGGATCTCCCTGGTAGGTGGCAGGGAACCACACACTTGGGCGTCACCCGTGCTTCTCAGTGTGTGCATGAGAAGGAAGCCAGAGTTGGAAGTGGAGCTGAATACATGAACCCAGGTATTCCTGTGCAGGATGCAGGCGTTGTGACCACCGGCCCAACGCCTGCACTAGATTTCTCTCTGTTAGAAGGGTAAGCATTGAGTTGTGTGTGTGTATGAGATCTCCCTCGCTTGTTGGACAGAAGCTGATTCTAAGTCTTGGGCATTCCAAATACGGTGGCAGTGCAGATATTTCAACATACAGATGTCAGATTCTTAGCGTGGCCCCGGGAGCGGGGGTGCTGTGTCACGTTGGTGCGGTGTCTGAGGCGTTTCCAAACTCCCGTAATGACTGCCCCACTGTGCAGGTGTCTACCTCCTGCCAGCACTCACCTGCTGAGTTTTGGTAGCACCCTTCTGAAAGGTGATGTCCCTTATTAGTGGTATTGAGCATCTTCTTCACTCCTGCTGGTCTTTGTGTGTCTTCTAGTCTACCCAGGAGCTTTGCCTCTTATTAAAGTGGGTGATTTTCTTGCAATTGGACATTTAATACTAGTAGTTTTTTGACTCCATACACTCAGGGTATCCTTCCATTTATTCTTTCTGTTTTTAACAGTCCGGAGATCTTTTTATTGATTGACTTTTAACCTTAGGAGGCTATTCCATAGGGAGTGGGCTCCACAGCTCAGCCTCCTCTCCCTGGGCTCTACAGAGTGGGCGTCTCTGGGTGCAGCAGGCTGGGCTTCACGTGTTTGTCCTCCTGGTGCTGGTCATTTCCTTCACATGTTCAGGACGCTCTCGGCTCGTAGAGGGCTTCCCGTGCTGAGCACTCATGAGTTCTCTCGGCGAGAGCCTTGCCGGGGCTTGCTTGCAGGGTGCTGCGTCACACTGTAGACAGTTCCAGTCTGTCCTGGGAACACTTAGCAGGCATTCCTTTTTTGAACAGCGTGTGTTCCCTTGATGTCTGTAGGATCACCTTTCTGGTTTGTGGCCGCGTGTGTCGTTCCCCCAAGTAGACTCCTCAGCAGTGCACATGGCTAGACAGATCATTCATTGGTCAGAGAGCTCTCACAGTCATGCTAAACCTAGCAAGCCAGCTCTGAGTGGAGAGAGGCTGCCCATGCGGCCCAGTGAGTCTGGGTGTGGTAGGATTTCCTGTGTCCTGCTTGTGTCCCTGAACTGAACACTCTGTGGATTGACTTGATTGGTATGTAACTTAGGTTTTAATCAAATTGCTTACGAAGAATTAGGCTGAGCAGAAAAATACTGGGCAAAAATATAAACTATGGTTACATTGATAGGAAGTTCCAGCAGTGCACATGCTGCTGTGTGCTGACAGAAAGCTGACCAGTCGTCGTCACTGCGGTGGAAAGAAAGGAAGCTGCCATAAGCGGATCCTTTGGGGCAGTGGGTGTCTTCCAAATCCTGACTACAGTGGCTACGAAATGGGCCATAAAATTAACCAAAATTTTAGTTAAAAGGATGCCTTTTCTCATATGTATATGAATTACATATCAGCAATGGTGATTGTTTTAAAGGATGAAAATTGGGGCCAGTGTCATGATGTAGCTGGTAAAGGTGCCACCTACAAAGCCAGTGTCTCATATGGGTTCAAGACCCATCTGTTCCACTTCTGAGCCAGCTCCCTGCTTAATGTGCCTGGGAGAGCGGTGGAAGATGGGTCCAGTGCTTGGGCCCGGGCACCCACATGGGAGACGGAGAGGCTCCAGACTCCTTACTTCAGTCTGGCCCAGCCCTGGCTTTTGCAGCCATTGGGGGAGTGAACCAGCAGGTGGAAAACCTCTCTCTGTCGCCCCCTCTCTCTGTAACTCTACCTTTCAAATATGTAAATTAAAGTGTTTTTTTTTTTAATGGAATGGGATATATAGACAGTGGAGTGCTGGTATGTTGTACGCAGGTTCTTTTTTTTTTTTTTTTTTATTTGAAAGGCAGAGTTACAGTGAGAGAGAGGGAGAGAGAGATTTTCCATCCACTGATCCACTGGTTCACTCTCCAAATGGCTGCAGTAGCCGAGGCTGGGCCTGTCAAGTCAAGAGCCAGGAGCTTCCTTTGGGTTTCCCACGTGGGGCAGGGCCCAAGGACTTGGGCCAGCCTCTGCTCATTAGCAGGGAGCGGATCTGGAATGGAGTAGCCCGGACCCAAACCAGTGCAGGCAGCAGCTCAGCCCATTGGGCCCCACACCAGGCCTCTGCAGGCTCATCCTTGCTCTTCAGATTCTTGGGAACTAGGGTTTCAGAAACCTCAGCATTGAGGGGTGCTAAGAATGGAGACAATTTGGTACTGCAGATGTATAATGTGTATTTCACAGTAAATGTGTTTAGATGCAGTGTTGGTCATCAATGAGTGATTCTGTGCTGATTTCTGTCCTGCCACCTCCTAAGTGTTAGGCAGTTCCTGCCTGATGAGTGCTGCTCAGGCCTGGAATCCGTTCTGAGCCAGACAGCCCATCAGAGAGCCTGTGGTCGCAGGCTGATGGTGAGTTCTCGGGACCTGTCCTCTCTGGTAGCATGGGTGATTATGGGGAGTCCTTATGAGGAGTTGTTAAGGGGAGGCCTCACTGTGCTCCCTTGTATGGAGACCCCGGGATGGGGCTCAGCAGTCTTGGTCTTAATGAGGCCCTGGTGATTGTGGTACACGCTGAAGCCTGATAGGCACCAGCCAGGAAGGTGTGTCTGATGGGACGCCTGTGTCCACCCACGTGGTCGGGGTGTCTGATGGGACGCCTGTGTCCACCCACGTGGTCGGGGTGTCTGATGGGACGCCTGTGTCCACCCACGTGGTCGGGGTGTCTGATGGGACGCCTGTGTCCACCCATGTTCCCGTTCCGGAAAGCAGCAGTGATTGCTCAACAGAGGGGACACAGATGGAGTTCTGGGTCCTGCGTTGGCCTGGCTGGACTTTGGCTATTGTACCTATCTGGGGAGTGAACCATTGGGTGGAAGATCTGTTTCCCTGCCTTTTAATTTCATTGTTCATATTCATTTGAAAGGCAGAGAGAGAAAGAGAGAGAGCGAGCTTAATGGGTCGGAGTCAGTTAGTGAATTGGTTTCCTGTTCATATTCCCGGATCTTCTTCCTGTGGGGCCATTGGTCATCCTCTCCTCAAAGCAGTTTGGAGCTCGTTTTCCATTTGTCTACTATGTGACTCTGCAGTGTGCTTGTCTTCCACATCACCCAGGCAAATGTAGCTGTGAAACAGAAGAATGGTGCCTCCTCCAGCCCACCAGACTGGGTGAGGGGCCCTTCTGGGCAAAGCAGGGCTGGCTCTCCATCTCCCACCCCTGCCTCTGCTCGGGCATCCTTTTACTCTCTTCACGGGGCTATCAGAAACTCAGCATCTGCTTTAAATGTCAAGTGGCTTCAATAGATGCTGCTGAATCTGATCATGCCCTCCTGTGAAGTTGTTCAGGAGTCATCCTAGGTAACTGCCGGGCTGGGGAAGTGTGCAGCTTGGCTACCACCACATTAGCACATTAGATTTTATCTTTTCTCCCAGTTTCCCAATAGGTAGGAATAACATAAGATTCTCATAAAACCAGTATCCAAACAAGCAGTATAATGTAAATTTGTGTTTATAAACTAGGTGTGCTATCCTAGCTACCTAAGCTGACGCACAGTGTTTTCCATGTCAGAAACAGGCCCTGTTTTCTTTCTGGCCCTGAAGTGGAAAGCAGACGAGTCGCTGTTGTAGCACACGATCCAGATGACCAGCAGTGTACGTCTGCACACTTGCCTAGTTAGGAAAAGTCTCGGTCTCCTTGCCCGGTGCATCTGGGGCACAGAAACGCTGAATGGCTGGAACATGGTTACCAAGCAGCACTAGAAGGGTGTGGCTAGGAGTGTACCCATTGTTATGTATAACACTGACTGACTAAAGGGAACCGGGGTGTGGGCAGGGCAGAGAGATCGTGGTCCCCACCCCACCCCCTGCCCCGCCACTCCAAAGTGTTTGCAGTGGCCATGCTTGTCCTGTCAGAGCCAGGGGCCCGGGAACTCCATCCTGTTCTGCCACATGGGTGACAGGGTCCCAGGTACTGGGCCTTCTTTCACTTTCATAGGTGCATTAGCAGGGGATTCCATCAGAACTGGAGCAGCGGGACCAGAACTGGTGCTGCAATATGGGATGATTGCAGGCAGCATGTTAGCCCTTGGTGCCACACCGCTGACCCTGCAGAGGTGGGCTATTAGCTCTACAGGGAATACAAGTTATGTTCTGATAATTCCTTCAGGATTTAAGAGGGGAAAAAAACGTTTGTCCTGAAAAGCCACAGTGAAGTCTTCATTGTTTCTTTTTCCGTTTCCTGTTGCTTAAGGTTACAGTACCTAACCATGGGCATAGAATTCATTCTACTTTAATGTTCTGAGTTAGCAGATCTGAATTTTGAGCCATCATTATTTTGCTTTTTGAATATCTATTACATAATTGCATCTTTTGGAGTCTGATCGGAAAATCAAACGTTAGAATAATTAGAGGGACTTGAGAATGATTAAGTAGATGTCGAGTTAGTAATCAGACAATGAGAAAGGCAGGAAAGATAATCTAAGGAGTGCCAGAGGGAGCCACAAAGCAGCTGGCACTGCTGGTTTGGGAAGGCACCGGCAGGGGCTGTGAGGAAGAAAACGTCAGCGTCGGAGTTCTCTGGCTTAGAGAGCCTCCTGGCGAGTCCCCCTCTCTAGTTCAGAGAACCACTCATGGAGATTACACACACACACACACAAACACACCTTCCTCTGGCTCAGAAAACCTCACACGGCCTTCCCTGGGTTAGAGAACTGCTTGTAGTGAGTCCCCTTCCCAGGGTTAGAGAACCTCTCCTGCGAGTCCCCCTCTCTGGGTTAGAGAACTGCTCCTGCGAGTCCCCCTCTCTGGGTTAGAGAACCTCTCCTGGCGAGTCCCCCCTCCCTGGGTTAGAGAACCTCTCCTGGCGAGTCCCCCTCCCTGGGTTAGAGAACCGCTCCTGGCGAGTCCCCCTCTCTGGGTTAGAGAACTGCTCCTGCGAGTCCCGTTCCCTGGGTTAGAGAACCTCTCCTGCGAGTCCCCCTCTCTGGGTTAGGGTTCTGTGGAGCTGGTGCCAGTGGGTCCTGTGGGAAGCAGGATGTGATGCACCATGAGGCAAGGGTTGGAAAGAAATCTTCAGATGATTTCTGTTCCTGCTTCAGGAGGGCTGCTGCTGCTGGTGAAAAAGTGGTGTTGGGGACACTCAAAGGAATGAAAGCCAGGGACGGTTGGGCTGGGAAGAAGGGGTCTGCTCTTCCTGCCCAGCCCTCCTGTGACAAAGCCTGGATGGGACGTGCAGTTCTGACCCCGAGCGTCATTGGCAGCGGTGGGACCTGGAGATGAAAGGTGGGAATTGACATCCCTCTTAAGACTTTAAAAAAAATATATATTTATTTATTTGGTAGGTAGAGTTGGGGGGGGGGGGTCAACCGCTGGTTCACTCCCCAAGTGGCTGCAGTGGCCAGAACTGGGCCAACCCAAAGCCAGGAGCTTCTTCCAGTCTCCTGCACAGGTGCAGGGGCCCTACTCCTTGGGCCATCTGCTGCTGCTTTCCCAGGCCATAGCAGAGAGCTGGATCAGAAGAGGAGCAGCTGGGACTTGAACCAGTGCCCATGTGCAATGCGAGGCTTAGCCTACAACACCACAGCACTGCCCACCCCCACACCTCTTAACCCTTGAGAAGCAGGTGGGGAGAAGTGCACACTGAGCATATCATGTTCTGTTGTTCTGTGGGAGTAGCGGCTTAGCCTCAAATCACTGTCAAAGAACGAGGCTTTCTCATTAAAAGTTTCTCATGAAAAGCTGTAATACAAGTTTCATTTCCATTTTTCTTTACTCCACAGTCAAAGATGTGAAGCTTAGCCACGTCACGGACAAGGACTTGTATCTTAACCCGTAGAGGGAAGTTTATAATACTAAATTTCCGTTCCATACTTGGAAATCCCAATCTTTTGCTTTTGACTTAGGTGTTTGAAAGTCAGAAGCTGTCGTTGACAAGAGGGAGCCTGAACTTAAGTGTTATGGCAAGCAGTCTCTAGGACCCTTAAATCTGGGACGAGGGCTGCACGGGCCACTCGCTCCTCTGGAAGCCGCGGGGTTTCCCTGGAATGACCTGCCTGGTTGCTCTGTCTCCTGCCTTGGTGTGGATGTGGTTTGTTTCTGGAGGGCTCAGATGGCGGAGCTCGATTCCCAGAGTGGCCACACCCCGTTCTGCAGGGCCTCCCGATGGAGTAAGGTGGTTCTTCTGGGAAGCTGGTTGGCTCTGGATGGAGCCTGAGCGCCCACCTGCCTCTCTGGTTTCTCATCTCAGCCTGTCAGCTCTGTGCTGTGCACACTCCAGTGGGACACGTGGCCAAGAGCACCCTCGTGAGAACCGAGCCACCCAGACACCAGGCCCTTGAAGCTGTGGAGCTGGGAGCCAGATAAATCTCTTTTCTTTATAAGCTTTTCCTGTCTCAGGTGCTTTGATGTGGTAATGAAAAACTGGCTAATTCATGGTTTTTTTTCTTTTTTTTTTAAAGATTTATTTATTTATTTTTGAAAGAGTCATAGAGGGAGGTAGAGCCAGAGAGATAGAGAGGTCTTCCATCTGCTGGTTAACTCCCCAAATGACCGCAATGGCCAGAGCTGAGCTGATCTGAAAACTCCCACGTGGGTGCGGGGTCCAAAGACTCGGGCCATCTTGTACTGCTTTCCCAGGCCATAATAGAGAGCTGGATGGGAAGCGGAACAGCTGGGACTTCAACCGGTGTCCATATGGGATGCTGGCTTAGCAGGCCAGGGCTTTAACCCACGATGCTGTGGGGTTTTTCAGATGAGGAGACAGGACACGGGAGTGTGCCACCGGGATAGCTGCGAGCTGCCACTTTGATTTAGAGGGTGCCAGCAAGTCTACAAGCCAGCAGGCACATAGGTAAGGTTATACATCAACTTGAGGATTTGAGAAAAGGAATTCGGTCTGGTGGGCTAAGACAGGGATCAGAGCTGTGTTGCAAATCTTCAGAGACAGGCCCATTTAGATGCTTCTGCAAATTTGAAATATTCCAAGTACCAATTAATGTCCATTAACCCCCTGCTGCTCCTGCCACATTCCTTTGGGGGCGGGTGTGCCCATCCCTGGCCTGTTGGCCTGTTGTGGAGCTGTGGAGCAGAAACTGCAGCCTGGCCTCTAATTTCAGGGAACGTGCCCTGCCCCCCAGGCACTTAGGGCGTTATCTCTCCAGCACCGCCCCGCTGATTCATCTTGTACTGTTCTGCGTTTCCCTGTGCTCCTGCCAAGCAGGCCTGCATGGTCCCCTGGCATGCCCTGAGGGTGCCTGCCTCTAGGCTTCTGCTCAGCTTGGTCCTGGCCTCCGCATGCCTCTCTGGCATTGCTCTCTCCCTGTTTGCTCTGTGCTGATCAGTCCCAGCCCTCCATCGAGGGCCGCTGGGGCTCTGAGCTGCAGTGCAGTCTGTCTTTACTGAAGTGTGTTCTTCCAAGTCCCTTTGACTTTTCTTGCTCTGTTTCTGACCCAGAGACACTTCACCATCTCCTTTGATTTGTTCTTTGAGAATCCTCTCCTCATTCTCTGCAGGATTTCTGCTCAGCCGTGCACTGCCTCTCTGCTCGGCTCCGCTGGCTTCCTGGGCACACTCTCCCAGCAGTTTTCCTGCTCTTTGAATGGCACTGTTCTTTAGTGAGCTGAGTATCTTATATCTCTGGTATTAGCACTGAGCAAATGTGTAACGTGTCCAGCGAGTGAATGCTAAGTGATTTGTCCCAAGTCTCCCAGTTAATAAGTCACAGAGTCAAGTCTCGGGTTTTCATGACATGTCCACATCACAGATCTCTCTGTGCCCCACCCCCGTCCTCCAGACACTGATGCTCTGACTCATATTTGTGCCCACAGAAGCACACAGTAGAGGGGTCTTTATTTGCAGATATTAGCCATGCACGTTGTCTGGGAGGAGTTGAGAACCAGCCATAACCAGTGCGTATCTGATTCCTACAGAGTGGGGTTCAAAGCACTGTCGTTATCCAGTGCAGATGGGAGGGAGTGGAGTATCAAGAACCCGCGCAGCCACTGCAGGCTTACTTTTCTTTGCCTGGCACAGTTTTTATAATCTTAGAATTGGAGCTCATGTTATTCTGTTTCCCAGATATTCAGGATCTGATATTATCTCTACTTCCTTTCTTTCCCCAGTGCAGTGGAAAAAAGAGGTAATTCTTGTAATTTGCCTTGCGATGCCTCATATATGAAAACATGAGCTCATTGTCCGTCTGACTAGGAACAGGAAATTGGACAGCAGGCCAGCTGCCTGTCCAGTGGAATGGCTTGTGAACCGTTTGGAAATGGAAGGCATTTAGTATTTTTTATGATTACAAAACCCATGTGTTTGTGTGATGAAGAAAAGTAGGGGAAGTGTAGGTATTTGTTTTAAAGGTTATTTTTTTTAAAGATTTATTTTTTTGAATAACAGAGTGACCGGGACTTCTTATTTGATAAGCAGAGAGCGAGAATCTTCCCTGAAAGACTGCGGTAGTCAAGGCTGGGCCAGGCCGAAGCCAGGTGCTCCATTCTTGTCCCCAAAATGGGTGGCAGGGACGCAGGTCCTTGGGCCATCCGAAGCTTTCCCAGGCACAGCAGCAGGGAGATGGGTCAGAAGCAGAGTGGCTGGAGTTGAACAGTATGAGATGTACACATGTTGAGCAGTGGCCACAACCCTGGCCCCGTGCTCTGCTTTTAAGCAGGGGCAGGAAATAAGCACAGACATCTCTGGTCTCTGCTGTTCTCTGCCCCATCCCTCTCTTGCCTCTGTGACCACACGCTCTGCTCTCTACCCTGGTGTCTCGGCTAAAACAGGACCCACAACGAGCAAGGGGTGCTCCTGTAAGCCCTGACCTCGCTCCATTATTCTCTTCTCTCTCCTCCCAACTAGCCACACTCCTCAGAAGAGTGTGTGTATGCTGTCCACATTTCTTTCCTCCAGCTGTATGGAAGCGAGTTTTTAGATGTGCTTTGCTCAGGAATCAGGAAGCTTGCACATGTAGGCAGTGAGCCCCGGAGGGGCTGTGATGGGTGCGCCTTACAGGGCACGACCTGGCCGGCTGCATCCACACGTGCTGGTCATGGTCCTTGCTGGGGTCCGGGACCTTCGTGCTGCCCACTCTGTGGGTGCCGAAGCAGAGGCCAGCGTCTCTGTCCTGCGGGACCCTGGGCTTCTGTGACCCCCATGTGTGGCATTGGTTCTGGAGGCTGCTCCTCACTACCTGTGGGGGCGGAGCTTTCTTCGCAGTTGTCAGGTGACGTCGTCTGCTCTCTGGCTTTAGATGTCTTATGTGTCAGTGATACCCAGACGCGTATTTCTGGCCATCACCTTTGGAAAGTCAAAGTTGGTACACGTGAAACTAAATCCTTGGACTTCTCCCGCGTGACATCTGCTGCTCCTGCCTTCGCTGGCTCTCTGTGTAAGCGCAGTGCACTGCTGCTTTAATGTGACACCGAGGTTAACTCTAGGTGCAGGGGTGAAGTCAGACGATGACTTTATTTTGGTTTTCGACTTTGTTTTTATTTATTTCATGGTTTAGAGAATATGGCTTATGATTTGCTAAGTTTATCCCTCCTGTTTTGTGATAATACTTGGTAAGTTTTTTTAAGTGTTCCATGAATGAGTTAGCGTTTCTCATTAGCAACTTACTGTTGAATTTCTGGTAATTTTTTCTCTGTGTATGGTGAATGAGGTTTGTAGTACAAACAGTTGATTGTTGAGATTGCTGGGTTGCACATTTCATCCTTGTTAAGACACACCTGTTAAGACACACACACATTTACATGGATTTCGTGTTAGCATTTACTTGATACGTCACACAGATGATTCATAACCTGCTCCTTGTACACAGAGGCAGTGAGCAGCTCACAATCTTGACACACAGATGCCCTCGGGTTGTCCTTTGCTTATATATGGAGTGAGGGGAGGGTCAGGGCATAGATGTTGGGTGTCGTCAGATATTCTTTGCAAATCAGTGAATCCTCCTCTATGCACAGTCCTTACTTAAACGTTCAGAAAATGCTTGAGGAATGAGTAAAAGAAATGAATGTCTTGACTTCCCCTTGTTGTCTCTGAAGATCTCCATGGAGAATGATTATCTGGGACCCCGAAGAATCGAAAGTCTCCAAAAAGAAGACGCAGACTGGCAGCGGAAAGCGCACATGGCTGTGCTGTCCATCCAGGACCTCACTGTCAAGTATTTTGAAATAACTGCTAAAGCACAAAAAGGTAGGCTTCCCAGACTGTCCCTGTCAGCATGGTTGTGAGGACAGTGAGGGACGCAGTATGTTGTATTTGAAGTAATGATTCAGGAAAGGAAGTTCATGGAAAATGGAATTAAATGTGTATCTTGCTGCAGAAAAATGTTTTGAAGCCACGGATGCAGTAAAGACCACTGCAGCTGCGAGCAGTGACAGAGCCCCATGCTGGGGAGTAGGGGTGTGCCCTTTCTCGCCTCCCTGGTGCGTGTGCACCCACCCATCCCCCTGCCCTCAGGAGCAGCATGTGTGTCCACAGCCCTCCCAGTGACATTGTGGGGAGAGTAGGGAGAGGAGGGTAGTACCACACAGATTGGGCTGTGCACATGGAAAACGATGAACTTTGGCTTAACCACACACCTTTTATGAAGGTGAATTCAAAATGAATAATAGGTCTAAATGTAGAATGTTAACTAGAAAACTTCCACAAAACCAGTAAGAGAAAAATCTGTTTCCTCAAGTTCCATATATCTTTGTAACTAGAGTTAGGCACAATTCTTAGCTATGACACTAACAATAAAAACTGGGAGAGAAGTGATAAAGAGCCTGAACCGTAAAGGAGAATCTTTGTGAAGATTCACTGATTTATCTTGAAAGGTAGAGTGTGTGGGTGTGTGTGGGGGGTTTCTATCTGTTGTTTGACTCCCCAAATGGCTACAAGGGCTAGGGTTGGGCCAGGCCAAAGCCAGGAGCCTAGATTCCATCCTGGTCTCCGACGTGGGTTGCAGGAGCCCAAGCACGTAGGCCATCATGCAGTGCTTTCCCAGACACATTAGCAGGGAGCTGGATCGGAAGCAGATCAGATGGGACTGGAACTTCTCCAATGTTGTGTCAGCCAGACCTGCTGTGCCACCATGCCCACTCCTGGAAGATGGATTTAATCAGGGTGTCCTTTGCCGCATGTAGTATAAGAATGAAATTGAGAGTGTTGAGAGAAAATACTTGCAGATCGCATCCGACAAAGGACTTGGGATGAATTGTTGAGGTTCCAGCTCTGTAATTAAGAGAGCAGTCTAGGCCGGCGCCGTGGCTCAACAGGCTAATCCTCCGCCTTGCGGCGCCGGCACACCGGGTTCTAGTCCCGGTCGGGGCACCGGATTCTGTCCCGGTTGCCCCTCTTCCAGGCCAGCCCTCTGCTGTGGCCCAGGAGTGCAGTGGAGGATGGCCCAGGTGCTTGGGCCCTGCACCCCATGGGGAGACCAGGAAAAGCA
>CM027409.1:2550566-2568903 GCA_015711505.1 Sylvilagus bachmani
CCTCTCCCTCCCCCTCTCCCTGTCCTCTCCCTCTCCCTCTCCCTCTCCTCTCCCTCTGCCTCTGCCTCTCCCTCTCCCTCTCCCTCTGCCTCTGCCTCTCCACCTCTCCGCCTCTCCACCTCTCCGCCTCTCTCTGTGTAACTCTGACTTTCAAAGTAAATAAGTAGATAAATCTTTAAGAAAAAAAGAGTGAGGCATTGAAGTCTTCCTTTACTATTGTATTGGAGTCTGTCTCCCTTTAGATTCATTAACATTACTTTTAAATATCCAGATGCCCTGTAATTGGTACATATTCATTTATTATAGTCACATCTTCCTGTTGAATTGATCCCTTAATCATTACATAGTGTCCTTCTTTGTCTCTTTTAACAGTTTTTGTGTTAAAGTCTATTTTATTTGATATTAGGATGGCTACACCAGCTTTTTTTTTTTTTGGTTTCTGTTAGCATGGAATATCTTTTTCCAACCTTTCACTTTTAATCTATGTGCATCTTTGTTGGTGAGATGTGTTTCTTGTAAGCAGCCAATAGATGGATTTTGGTTTTTGATCCATTCAGCCAGTCTGTGTTTAACTGGAGAGTTGAGGCCATTTACATTCAAGGTGACTATTGATAAGTGAGGACTTGGTCCTGCCATTTTTCTATAAATATTCCTATTGTTTGCTTTGGATTTCCTTTGCACTTTAACTCGAAGGTTTTCTGCCTTCACCTTCTTTCAGTCTTTCTCTGTGTAGCACATCCTTAAGCATCTTTTGTAGGACGAGTGGTGACAAATTCTTTCAATTTCTATTTGCTATGGAAGGTCTTTATTTAACCCTCATTCATACATGAGAGCTTTGCAGGGTACAGTATTCTGGGTTTACAGATTTTTTTTCTCTTAAGACTTGGAATATATCTTGCCATGCTGTCCAAGCCTGTATGGTTTCTAAGTCATCTGTAAGTCTAATTGCAGATCCTGTGAAAGTAATCTGGCTTTTCTCTCATGAACATTGTAGAATGTTTTCTGGGGCTGGTGCCATGATGTAGCAGGTAAAGCTGCCACCTGCAGTGCCGGTATCCCATATGGGTGTCAGGTCTAGTCCTAGCTGCTCCACTTCCAATCCAGCTCTCTCTGCTATGGCCTGGGAAAGCAGTGGAAGATGGCCCAAGTCCTTGAAGTCTTGAAGTTGCAAAGCTCCTGGCTCTGGAACAGCGCAGCTCCAGCCATTGCAGCCATTTGGGGAGTGAACCATCGGATGGAAGACCTCTCTCTCTCTCTCTCTCTCTCTCTCTGCCTCTCCTTCTCTCTCTGTGTAACTCTTTCAAGTAAAAAATAAATCTTTAAAAAAAATCTTTTATGTTTTACTGTGGAGAGTTTGACTACAATGTGTTGTGAAAATCTTTTCTGGTCATGTCTATTAGAAGTTCTATGGGCTTCATGTACTTGGATGTCTTTTTTTCTCCAAATTAGGGAAGTTTTCTGAAATTATTTCATTAAAAGGGCCTTCTGATCCTTTCTCTCTCCTTTAGGAACTCCTGAAATCCATATGTTGGGCCATTTGATAGTACCCTATAGATCTCCAACATTGTTTTTTAGTTATCTAATTTCTTCTTTTTTTTGATCTGACCGTAAAATTTCCAGAGATTTGTCTCGTAAGTCAGATATTCTTTCTTCTGCCTCACCGATTCTGTTGTTAAGGCTTCCCATCACATTTTTTATTTGTTCTGTGGAATTTTTCATTTCTGGTAATTCATTTTGATTTCTCTTTAAAATCTTAATTTGATGAGAAAAATTTTCTTTGATGTCATGTACAGATTTCTTAGTTTGTGGATTTGCTTCCAATTACTTCTAAGTAATCCCAAGTCAATTTTTTGAATTCTGTTTCTGGCATTTCCTCAGTGTCTTCGTTTTCGTATTCTAGTATTCAAGTGTCGTGTTCCTTTGGAGGAGTTGTGTCATCTTCGTAATTCTTGTTTCTTGAATTGCTGTGTTTATGAGGCGTTTGTGGAGATACTTGTTGGATGGTCTGATTTTCCCTGTGATGGCTTGTATCTTGGACTGTGCCTCTGTGGATTAGTGGAGTGCCTGCTCTTTCAGTGAATACCCTGAGGGGAGTGCTGGGAGTGCCCAGGGAGCTCTGGTCCGTGCTCCAGGATGAGGGGAGTGTCCAAGGTGACACCCAAGTTGGGCGTGATAAATCTCCTCTTTTAAAAAAAAATCAGAGGGGAAGTTTGTTCAGCTCTGCTGGTGAGGCTCAGGCTCACCTCCTCTCAGAGGAGACCAGTGTCTGGGCGCTAGCCCCAATGGGTACAGTTTTCATCTGCACTGCCACAAAGGATCTGTGCAGTCCTCGGTGTGAACACAGATCCTGTAGCAATGGCCCTCATCATGGAATCAGGGAGCGTGGAGTGTGTGGAGCCACCCACAGTGGCCCAAAGACCCAGCCTCACCCTGCGCCCTCACACACAGCCACAGTGTTTTCACAGTCCCAGCACAGAAGGCTCCTACAGTCACGAGCACCCAGCCCCCTGTCAGTTCTCCCACCAGACTCAGGCATCTTGTCTCGGCTGGTTGCTGGGTGTTCAGACAGGAGCTGGCACAGCTGTTACATATGCCTGTTCTCATATAGTTGCAGGACACTGGTGCTAGGTGATCGGGGAGAGAGAAGTGTGCCCCTTTATCCCTTTAGGTTGGCAGGTGCACTGTCCCCCGCAGGGCTGCATGCCAGACTCCCACCAGGCTCTTCCCACAGCAATATCGCCAGTGGCTTGGGCTGCTGCTCTTGGCTCTGGGGTCCTGAGTTGTACATGTCCACGCCTTCCGTGTAGATTCACTGTGTACCTGTCATTTGTGTGGAGTACACTCTGCCGTGTTCTCCCAAACTCTTCCCTGAGAGTGCACTCTCTCCACGTTTTTCTAAACTGTCTTCCAAACATTTTCTTTATATCCAGGCAAAGGTTAGTGAAGCATCTGTCTTGGAAAAGATGTTTAGTATGTAATAGCACGAAAATGTTTTTCACTCACTTTTTAAAGTTTTTTATTTATTTATTTGAGAGGCAGAGTTACAGACAATGAGAGGGAGAGAGAGAGAGAAAGGTCTTCCTCTGATTAACTCCCCAGATGGCTGCAACGGCCGGCGCTGTGCTGATCTGAAGCCAGGAGCCCAAGGACTTGGGCTTTCCCAGGCCATAGCAAAGAGCTGGATCAGAGTCCAACCGGCGCCCATATGGGCTGCTGTCACTATAGGTATAGGATCAATCTACCGAGCCACAGCGCTGGCCCTTTCACTCACTTCTAAACATATCAAAGAACTACATGTAAGTATAGCTCACAGATCACATTTAGTACATGTCATATGGCCTTTTTCTTTTGAAAAAAGGAAAGTGTGACTGTACAGTTGTGAAGGGCGGTTGGGCATGCGGCTAGCGTGTCCCGCCACGTGGCCCCAGGCTGAAGTACTGCCACTCCGGCACCAGTGGGCAGCTTGCTTGGTTGAAGGGTTTTCGGCTGCCAGCATTGTCTGAGGCTGGGCTTGTACTGGGACAAACTGGAAACGTCTTCGTTGGTTGCTTGAGGAGGGGAGATGGGCCGTTTCCTGTGCGCCTGTGCGCACCGCTCTGACCTGCTCAGCCACCGTCCAGGATGTCCTCTTCCTGGCATCAGGGTCATGGGGCTTTCAGAGCACTCAGAAAAGTCACAACAGCTGTTCATGTTTTCAGTAGTTGGGCGCTGATTTCAGCATACCTGGTGGAAAGCATAAACCTTCACGGAATCAGGTTTTGAAAGACAGCACTGGACATCCAATATAAAAGTGACTGTGACAGCTGTGGCTCCTCTGCAGAACGTTCCTCAGGGAAGGAACTGAGGCATTAGACAGAGTGGATCATGTTGCTGAGTTCTATTTTAGAGGCGTTACAAGTACTTCTTCTTTTTCTTTTTCTTTTTTTTTTTATTTTTATTTACTTATTTGACAGGTAGAGTTACAGACAGAGAGAGACAGAGAGAAAAGTCCTCCTTCTGTTGGGTCACTCCCCAAATGGCCGCCACGGCTGGAGCTGCACTCATCCGAAGCCAGGAGCCAGGTGCCTCTTCCTGGTCTCCCACATGGGTGCAGGGGCCCAAACACTTGGGCCATCTTCTACTGCTCTCCCAGGCCACAGCAGAGAGCTGGACTGGAAGAGGAGCAGCCAGGACTAGAACTGGTGCCCATACGGTGCTGCAGGTGGAGGATTAACCTGACACTGGCCCCAACAAGTACTTTTTCATGTCAGGATTTGTGTGTGGTCAGTGAAATCTGAGGGTTTGTCTCTTACTAAAAGCTGTTCATTATTGACATCTCTGAATATTACCCCCAGCGGTGTATGACCGGATGCGAGCTGACCAGAAGAAGTTTGGCAAAGCCTCGTGGGCAGCCGCAGCCGAGCGCATGGAGAAGCTGCAGTACGCCGTCTCGAAGGAGACGCTGCAGATGATGCGAGCGAAGGAGATCTGCTTGGAGCAGAGGAAGCGCGCGCTGAAGGAGGAGGTAACAACTGTCCCAGGCGGAGCTGAAGTCAGGAAGTCAGCATCTGCCGTTTCTGACGGTGTGCACAGTTGGTCTCCCCTCCCCGAGGAGTAGCCTCACGGGGCTTCTCGGAGCCCTGCAGTGGTGGCGAGGCAGCCGTGCACGGTGGACGGCACAGCCTCGCCAGCAGTTCCCGGGGAGGCGCTGCTGCCAGACACGGAGTGAAGCTGCTCAGGCCATGGCGCTTTGTTAGAGGTGAAGAGGCCGTGCTCACAGCGTCGGTTTCCTGGAGCCCTCTCCTGACCACCTCATGGTGGAATCAGCAGCGGGCAGGGAGAGACCTCCAGTGTTTTGTTCCTGCAAAACGTTGTTTAAGCCAGGAATATTCTTAGAAATCCTTGGAAAGAGGTGCTCATCTTCATAGCCAAAACATATTGAAGATGATATTTTAAAAATGATTAGCCACGCTTTTCATTGCCATCTTGTTCGTGATTGCTCGTTGCACCTGTGCAGCGCTGCGCACGCCATGCTGTGGAACGCTGAGACCGTCAGCACACCACTGAAACCGTCGGTGCCGGTGCCGAGGCTCGGATGTGAACTGCCTGCCCTTCCTTATGTTTTTTCCGGAATGGTCCTACGAGCACACTAGAGCAGAAAGCACACTTTCAGTGGAAAGGCACTTCTACTTGGTCCTCTGTGGGTAGTTCTGAGTATTAGAAGAAGCAAATGTTGAGAACACAGAATTCAGTATTTATGAAAACAGGTAGTTGAGGCAATGCATAAACTTTTTTTTTTTTTTTAAGATTATTTGAAAGGCAGAGTTACAGAGAGGCAGAGAGAGAGGGAAGGAGGGAGGTCTGCCATCCTCTGGGTTGCTCCCCAGATGGCTGCAATGGCTGGAGCTATGCTGTTCCCAAGCCAGGAACCAGGAGCTTCTTCTCGGTCTCCCATATGGGTGCAGAGGCCCAGGGACCTGGGCCATCTTCCACTGCTTTCTCAGGCCACAGCAGAGAGCTGGATCAGAAATAGAGCAGCCAGGACGAGGACCAGCGCCCATATGGGATGCTGGTGCTGCAGAACAGGGCTTTAACCCACTGCTGGCCCGTGAGTGAACTTTTAAAGATGGTTTGAGCAGTGACCCAGTGACCCTGCTTGTTAGAATTCTGCCGAGTTTAGATGTCCTTGCTCGGTTTTAGTTGTTCATTCAGCATTTGTTGTCTTTGCCAGGAGTTTGAGTGATAAGGATAAAGACGTGATTAATTACACCCCGTCTCCAGCACACACACAAGTACACACAGGCGAGCATGAGTAAGCTGCAGTCTTTGTGTTAGTGTGTGGTGGGGGAAGACTAGTGTAATGTGAAAAGGACCTGTGAGATTGTTCGGTCGGGAAGGGGAGCCCTGGAGAAGCACACGCAGCCGTGAGAGCTGCCTGGGTGAGAAGTGCCTGTTCTCAGACGCAAGCTGGGCTGGCGGGCAGGAAGCCCCTCTTGTCGTTTTCTGTTCTCTAAATGAACGGTTTCTCTGGCTGGTTTATAAAGTGGGTTAATGGGTCACTCTGAAATCTTTACTCTTACTCTGCCTTTCAAATTTCATTTCACAGCTGACAGTAGAGACCCATGCATTTCTCTGAAGTGAGTATAAATAATTAGTAGAGTAATGAAAGGGGCTTTGGTGTAAGGAACGTGGACTTGGAAAAGTGGACTCTGACTTCATGTTTTGGTCCGCAGTGGGGGGATGGGAGCAGATGAGGACCGCATGAGGCACACAGGCAGGGGAGCCGCGGACCACACGGCCGGTCACAGCGAGTGTTCAGTAAGCACAATGCAAGCAGCCAGGCAAGGGTCAGGCGCGTCTCAAGCATTAGGTGAAATAGAGTTGTTTGTGCTTTGTAACTCAAAACGGTTTTTAAAACCTCTTTCTGACATGTGTTTCACATGCCATTCGATTTGTCCATCTGGGGATACAGTTCAGGGGCTTCGCTGTACTCAGGAGCAGACAGAATGAAGACACCTAGAAAGTGACACTAGAGGTTAAGCGTCAAGTATTGCCATGAATGAGATGTCACCTGGATAGCAGGGCCTCCTGCTCTTGAGTTACACAGCGTTCCTCTCAGGCTCTGCCGCTCTGTAGTGCTTCTGGGTCTTGACTGTGGTCTTTCTTACCTTGTTAGGCCGTAGCTCTTGCCCCTTTAAGAGTTGGAAAGCTAGGAGCCCCGTGCTTGAGTAATGTCTGTATCCATGCAGTTTGCACGCACCTTTAGTCGGTTCCCAGGTCGTCTGTGCCTGTCCTAGAACTGTCGGAACTGCTGAAGATGTCATTTGCCGGACAGAGCCCTGGCAGGGTATGTCAGCTGTGGCTGCCTTCTTTGACCCCCTGCCCCATGAGGACTCAGAAACAGCACATGGTCTGCAGGCGAACCTGTCAGTCTGTTCTCAGCTCCACCATCAGGCAGTGCCCCATTGTGGTGCAACGTGCAACGTGTGGTGCTCGCCTTGTGACGCAACCTATCAGGGCACTGGCTTGAGTCCCAGCTGCTCCACTTCTGATCCAGCTCCTTGCAAATGGACCTGAGAAGTAGCAGAAGATGGCCTGAGTGCTTGAGCCCCTCTACCCATGGGGAGACCTGTGTGGAGTTCCTGGGTTCTGTGTGGCCTACACCCGGCTTTCTTGTGGGCGTTTTGGGAGTGAGTCAATGGTTGAAGATTGATATGTTTCTGTCCTCTCTGTCTCTCTCTTGGCCACACTCCCCCCAGATTTTTTTTCTTTTTTTAAGGAATTATTTTAAAGACAGAGTTAGATTGAGAGACAGAGATCTTCCATCCGTTGGCCCATTCTCCAAATAGTCACAACAACCAGGGCTGGGCCAGGCCAAAACCAGGAGTTGAGAACTTCATCCGGGTCTTCCATGTGGATGCATGGGCCCAAAGACTTGGGCCATCTTCTGCTGTGTTCCCAGGCTGTTAGCAGGGAGCTGGATCTGAAGTGGAGCATCCTGGACTTGAACCAGGGCCCATGTAGGATATATGCCAGCACTGCTTAGTTAACACTCTGTGCCACAGTGCCAGCCCCACCCCTACTCTCTTTTACTGTGTCTTTTAAAATAAATGTGTCTTTAAAAAAACTGGAAAAGGTTCATGTGGGATCGGGCACTGTGGTGTGGTGGGTTAAGTGCCACTTGGGACGCCGGCATCCCGTATCAGAGTTGGAGTCCTGGCTACTCTGCTTTGCTAGGCTCCCTGGTAATGTGTCTGCTAAAGCAGCAGATGATGGCCCAAAGTGCCTGGACCCCTGCCACCCATTTGGGAGGCTAGATGGAGTTCACAGCTCCTGGCTTGAGCAGGGTCAGCCCTCCTGTTGCAGTCATTCAGGGAGTGAATCAGCAGATGCAAGATCTCTTTATCTCCCTTTCTGTGTCACTCTGCCTCTCAAATCAATAAAGTAAATGCTTTAAAAAAAAAACTTAATGTATCTATAATCATCTATTAGCAGTAAAATATGATTGGAAATTTAGTTAATCCTGAAACAAGGATTTTTTGTGAAGTAGAAACAAGAGAATGAAGTTAAGGTGCGACTGGGAAGGAAGTCATCGCGGACACAGTCACATGCCAGCTACCCAGTCTGCTGCTGTCTTCTGGGTAACTGGGGATTAACCAGAAAACCCGAAAAGGCTTCCATCCCGTGCTTGAAAAGCAGGGGATTTTAACCATTTCACTTCCACAGGTGATCCCTTGAGATTCTTCCTGTGAGCATAGCTCAATGGGTGGAATTTTGAGCTAAAGAGTATATACTAATCCTAAGACTAATTAAAAGCATATAACCACACTATGATTAGTTAAGGTGATATTTGCCAATGTTACTTTATTTTTTTATTTATCTTGAGAAATAGAAACAGAAAGGGCTCCAATAGGGTGGTTTACTGCCCAAATGTTCAAAGGCCCATGCTTGGCCAGGCCCACATGTGAAACCAAGAAGTAAGCTCCGGTTTCCCCGGTGGATGGCAGGATCCTAGTACGTGAGCCCTCGCGTGCTGGTTCCCAGGATGCGTTAGCAGGAAGCAGGACTCAGGAGTAGAGCCAGGACTCAAAGCCAGGCACTACACTGTGGGATGCAGCCAGCCCAGCCAGCATCTAGCTGTGAGGTCAAATGCTGTCCCTCCTGTTCTCATTGTCAGCTACTGAATATTTTTATTTATTTATTTTTATTTTTGTATTTGACAGAGTCAGAGAGTGAGAGAGACAGAGAGAAAGGTCTTCCTTCCGTTGGTTCACTGCCCAAATGGCCGCCATGGCTGGAGCTATGCTGATCTGAAGCCAAGAGCCAGGTGCTTCTCCTGGTCTCCCATGTGGGTGCAGGGCCCAAGCACTTGGGCCATCCTCCACTGCGCTCCCGGGCCACAGCAGAGAGCTGGACTGGAAGAGGAGCAACCAGGACTAGAACCCAGCGCCCATATGGGATGCCGGCGCTGCAGGCGGAGGATTAACCAAGTGAGCCACAGCACCGGCCCCAGCTATTGAATATTGATTGTATGCCATTGTAGGTGTGAGCTCAAGATCAGAACAACCTGCCGTGGGTAAAGTGTTTTGTGTGTGCACTCCCCAGTAGGGTACTTTCCAGCCACATGTGGCTTATGGAGTAGTTTGACAGCCTCTCTAAGTCAGTTTACACTGGAATGGCCACACAGGGCTGTAGGCTGCCATGTGGCGCTACTGTGCAGGTCGCAGTTCTGCAGATGGGTCCCGAGTATAACCTCGAGTGAGTGAGACCTAAGAAGTATGCAGTAGCCGTCTGAGGGTGCTTTCCCAGAGGTGCTATGTCTCTCGGCTGGCCTTCCCGTGCCTGGCCTCGAGTGAGAAGGCGGTGACTCGGAGCCGTGACTGCCTTCATTCTGTGCTGGGGTTTGGTGCATATCACGGAGGTGGGCGCAGAGAGGATGGGGACGTTTCCTGGGTTGCCTCAGCAGACATTTCTGGTTTCACCAAAGAGCGTTGTAGAAGGTGGTGAGATGTTTGACGTGGGCCTCGCCGAAACCTGACAGCAAGGAGCTTCGTGGCATCCACGGAGCGCGCAGGGCGGGGAAGCCACGCTGCTCGTCTATGCAGGGAGACTAGGTTTTTATTGTGAATTTGTTTCTCGATGGCAGATTGTGGCATATCTGCACCCTAGAAATGTTCATTCTCTAAGCACAGAAACCCATTCTGCACATGGAAGGTTTTATTTTTTTATTGCTTAAGCTCTGTTTTTGCCAGCTACGTTGGCAGTGGTTGTAAAGGCAAGTAGAAAGCTGTAATGTTTTGGGTCCTGTCCTTAGTGCTTTATTTGTGTTATCTCATCTTCAAACAAAGCCCTTTGAGTTATAAGCACATAAGCCATCATGTACAACCCCTAAGGCTACGTATGTCTCAGTTCCAAGTTTTTCAGACTTTAGGAAATAATATGGAGCCAATAGCATGTGGCAGGTGTTGTCACTTCATTGATGGAACAGTTACATTCAGTGGACTCTACTAGCAACATGGTCTTGTGAGATTAGGTTGTGCAACATTTCCAAAATGTGGAATTCCGGATGATTCGCTCGCCTCATCGCACACCTAATTGTGCAGCTGTCACTGATAGAAGTCGTGCTAGTGCTCAGGTTCGCCTCCTGTTCTTCCCACCTTCCCCACACAGAGGGGCTGGTCTTGGTTCAGAGCTTGTCTGAGGCTGTGCCTAGTTCCCATGATTCAGTTATTTGCAAGGAGGAGTTAGAGGGAGAGGTGGGGCAAGAGATCTTAATGGTCACAACAGCCAGGTCTGGGTCAGGCCCAAGCCCATGGGTGACACAGCCCAAGTGCTTGGGCCATCTGGGTTCACTCCACAAATGGCCATGTGGCCGGGGTGGGCCAGGCTGCAGCTGAGATCCAGGAACTCCCTGGAAGTCTCCCACCTGGTGAGTGGCAGATGGCGGCAGCTCCACCTGCAGCACCACGATGCCCCACTGAGGATTTCGCCTCCACGTGGAAGTTAGGCTCCTGTATCCCATTGTCCTTCGCTAACCCACAGAAGGCTGGTGGACTGTGCTCCTGCCTTAACGAGCATTCTCCACGGCCCACCGAGTGCTCTCTCAGGTGCACTTTCTGTCCTTTGTGGACGCTTGCTCTGGGTTGACCTTACTGATCCAGGAAACTGGGAGTGAGCTCCCTGCTTGTAGGAGAATCCCCGCCTCTCCCCTGCCGATGTTTGATGCTGCCCGACTCGGCAGCCCCTGTGGTTCAGTGCGTGTGCTGTCTGCCCTGGAGGAAGCTCAGAGCACTGTCGTGCTCGCGCCGTGGATGCGTGCCCAGGGCTCACCCTTCTTCCATGAAAGGCTGCAAGTGCTGGGCCGGGCGGGGCTCAGCATCCCTGCGCGGAGCTGCCGGCATGTACCCTAGCACCACTGGAGGCCCGTCTCAGATGACAGCTCTAAGGTTTCGATGATGCCACTGAGAGTGACCTTGTGAACAGAGCAGGGGCGGTGAGAGGAAGCTAGGTCTGGGGCTGGCTCCATAGTGGAACAAGAGCCCGGAGGCAGCGAAGAGGGCTGTGTGAGGGGCGTGAGACAGGAGTAGGCAGGTGGGCACATGCAGAGGTTCTGTTTTATCCACCCCCCATAGCTAAGCAGCACACGTCGAGTCTCTTCTGTGTGTAGTGCTGTGGTGGGAGAAATACTTGCTAACGCAGCAGCAGCACTCCCTCAAAAGCCAAGCTGAAGTATTTACTCACCAGCATTCTGAGGACTTGTTGTTGTTGTTGTTATTATTATTATTATTATTATTATTTGAAAAGCAGACTTAGAGATCTTGCATCCCCAATGGCTGCAGTGGCTGGCGCTGGGCCAGACCCAAGCCAAGAGCCTGGAACTCCGAACAGGGTCTCAAACAAGGGTGGTAGAGGCCCAAATACTTGGGCTGTCTTCTGCGGCTTTCCCAGGTGCATTAGCAGGGAGGTGGATTGGAAGAAACAGCCAGGATTTGAACTGGCACTCATGGGATGCCACCATTGCAGGTGGCAGCTTAGCCCACCACACCACCACACTGGCCCAGAGCACTCTTACATTTGCATAACTCGTGTTACTGTGAACACTGCACATTTGGGCGAAACCCTAACCGTGCTTTTCAGCTGGGACATCAAACCGGCACTCTGATGTGGGGTGCTGGTGGTGCAGGTGGCCAGGTGACCCTGTGTGACACAGCGCCAGCCCCTCCAGGGCCTTCTAACTGGTTCTGTGTCTGTGCAAGCATCTTGCTGTTTCCTTTTTTTTTTTTTTTTTTTACAGGCAGAGTGGACAGTGAGAGAGAGAGACAGAGAGAAAGGTCTTCCTTTTTCTGTTGGTTCACCCCCCCAGTGGCCGCTGCGGCTGGCATGCTGTGGCTGGTGCACCTCGCTGATCCGTAGTCAGGAGCCAGGTGCTTCTCCTGGTCTCCCATGGGGTGCAGGGCCCAAGCAAGGGCCCATCCTCCACTGCACTCCCTGGCCACAGCAGAGAGCTGGCCTGGAAGAGGGGCAACCGGGACAGAATCCAGCGCCCCGACCGGGACTAGAACCTGGTGTGCTGGTGCTGCAGGCGGAGGATTAGCCTGTTGAGCCACGGCGCCGGCGGATCTTGCTGTCTCCATCAGATAACTGTGCTTCCTGCAGCTGCCTTCTCCGTGGAGCCAGATAGGAATCTGTGGGACTCGCGGGCTGGATCCGGGTCTGATGCCCACGCTCCTGTCTGTGGTTCCCTTCAGGTGCCTGGCAACAAAATCCCCTTCTCACTTTAGTGCCCCTCAGCAAATAAAACAGTCTGGCATAAGGCCTCCCACTACTTCATGATCGGCGCCTGGAAACTGCCGAGCCCGCATCGCGTAGGGTCACTGTGCAGCCGTCTGTGCTCTGGTAAAGATAGTGGTGGTCGCTGTGTGCAGATGGCAGGCCCTCCCACCCCCACCTTCTGCTCTGCCCACCCCACCCTGGCCGACAGGTCCTGGGGCAGCCGAGCTGTGGCAGCTTCCCCACTCCACTGCAGGTGTCCTTCTCTTCCATGTGCTGATAGGAAAAGGGTGTCTGTCGGACTCACCCCCTGTGCAGACTGCGAGAGGATGCTGTCGACGTTGACGTCAGGGTGACGAATGCATGGCCACCATCAGTATGAGAGAGCAGTGACGTGAAGTTGAAAACCTGGCCCGCTGCCTTCCAGAGCCGCATCGTGTGACGTGGTGTTTGTGTTTCGTTGTCTATTTTAAAGTTTGTGGTTCCTACCTCCACATTGCTTTCTTACAGCAGATGCTCCATGGGCTTATTCTGTCTGATTTCTGTTTCCACAAACTGGAAATGTTTTCACTTTCCATGCAGATGCAGAGTTTGCAGGGTGGCCCGGAAGCCATTGCCCGCCTGGACCAGTTGGAAGCGGATTATTATGACCTGCAGCTTCAGTTGTATGAAGTGCAGTTTGAAATCCTCAAGTGTGAGGAGCTCCTGCTGACGGCTCAGCTCGAGAGCATCAAGCGGCTCCTCTCCGGTAGGGCGTGCTCTACGGCCGGGCCCACGGGGGTTGAGGGAGTGGGGAGGACACACAGTGAGAGTCTGGTGTCAAAGAAGCCTTGGCGCAGAGCTAGGAAGTCAGACGCGGATTCTGCAGGCTCAGCAGGGCGCCTCTGCAGAGTGGCTGCAGCCAGTCTGACTGTTGGCGGGTGCAGTGGGCAGGGGTGTGGGGCGTGGCCACGCTGCTGCGTGCATCTGCTCCGAGGGGCACTTCCTAGTGAGCCCGGCCTGACAAGGAGCTGGGGGGTGGTGGCAGCTTGGCTGCAGACTGGGGAGCCGGTGCGTGGGTTTGAGCCCTGTTGCACCTGGTCCCCACCGAGCACCCAGAGTTAAGCACCGTCACCACTGCTCTCCCCGGACAGAAAAGAGAGACGAAGTGGTGTACTACGACACGTACGAGAGCATGGAGGCCATGCTGGAGGAGGAGGAGCTGAGGGGGCAGAGGGAGGAGCTGCAGAAGCTGCAGCAGAAGGCACGCCAGCTGGAAGCCCGCCGCGGCCGCATCTGCGCCAAGAAAGCCTACCTCAGAAACAAAAAGGTACCCGCGCCGGGGCCCTGGCTTCCTCCCGCGGCTCCGACTTCCTAGAGGGTGCGTTCCCAGAAGTCTGGTCCTGGCTGATGGCTGGACTGACTCCTTTTGTCTTGTCTGCTGATCCAAACGCAGGCTTTGACCCTGAGCCAGCGCCTGGGCCTGGCCCGTTCTGGGCTCTGCATGCTGCCTCTTGGCTGTGAGGTCAGCACTGCAGGCCAGGGGTGGCCGCCTCACTGCTCCTTGGCGCACCCTCCCGTTCCACTGGACACCAGGGTCCTGTCCAGAGCCGGGGCCTGCAGGCCTGTTTGGCCTCACCATTTCTGTGAGGCAGGAGGGACGAAACGTGCTTCCTGGTGCAGCTGGTGCCCGCCGGTCAGCGCAGTCCCTCGGGAAGCAGTAGAGGCGCTCACAGACCAGGCGGAGTCTGCGAGGGTGAACACCGTGAAACCATGCGGTTCGGCTTCTGCCAGGCCTGCAGAGAGGTCCTGCGGGTGTACGGGGGAGGCAGGGAGTGGTGCTGGGGGCTCGGTCCAAGTTGTCCCATCTGAGTCCAAACCACCAGTTTAATGGTGTTTAATGGTGTTGACAGTGATTAGGAGCAGAACAAAAGACACTGCAGACTGCCACGGCACAGCCCATGAGGGTTGTGTGCACGCTCAGAGGGGCTGCGGCGAGCCAGCCGGCAGCCCTGTGCCCTCGATAACCAGCCCGGCTCTGCTGTGACCCCGGGGAGGTGCCCAGGGTGTGCTGAGCAAAGGGGGAGGGCCTGTGGACACAGGGGAGTGGGAGCGATGGAGGGGTGTTGGCTGGAGGGCTTCGTTTCCTCACCGCACTGCGAGTGTGCACTGGGGTGGCAGAGGCGCACACAGCACGGACACACAGTGTGACAAGTGTCGGCTTCCGACCCTTCCTGGAGGGAGAGAGGCTGTGGGTGTGGTGAATGAGGGGAAGGGAAGAGGGGTCTTCTCCACTGGCTCCCGGGCTTCTAGGGTGGGAAGAGCACGTACAGGCGAGAGGTGACGAGCTGGGTGGGGGGTACACGGACATCCGGGACACCTGGACGGAGGCGGCAGTGAGCAGGGGCCTCTGCCGCAAAGGAGGGTGGAGGCAGGGTGGCGGCCCAGCGGAGCGGCGCCCTCTGTGGTTCAGAGCTCAGCAGGGCGTCGCTGCTGGGCGTGAGTGTGGTGTGAGGAGGTGCCTGGAGGAAGGCACCCGGGAACTATGTGGAGGAGTCTCCCAGGGCTGACTTGGAAGAAGCAGGAGAGGGGGCCGTCCAGAAGGGGAGAGGGAGCACGGTCCACTCCGGGACACTGCGTGTTTGCAGCGATGGGGATTGCGCTGGGGGCCGTGAGGTGAAGCCAAGGGGACGCAGAGGGAGCTGACCGCACCCAGGAAGGTGCTGAGCAGGTGAGCTGGTGTCCAGGGCTTGTGGAGCTGCGCCCTGAGTGACGGACCTCCTCCGCTGGTGTGCGTGTGAGTGGGGCGCGTTGTGGTGAGGAAGCAGCCTGGGAGATGCTGCCGTTGGAGGTGGCCATGAACTGCAGAGGGGCGGGGAGCAAAGGCAGTAAGTGCTGAGAAGATCGAAGCCCATGAGAGACCTGCGTGGCACCATCTGCACAGCCACACGTGGGCCCTGTACCTGCCCCCATCACCTCGCTCGTGGCTTCAAGCTAATGCTTTGTGACTTCAGCAGGGTTATGGAAATAACGTCTTTTTATGTCCCAGCAGCCACGTGAAGTCACTTTGTAAGCTTCATAGTCCTTTTCAGCTCTGAGGCATGCAACCAGAAAATCCAGGTCTCATGACTGCTTATTGAACCAACCTGGGCAGTGTTAGGATCTCACCCGAGAGAGCTTCTGAGTGCACAATGGCGCCCTGCTTGTGTGTGACTTCATTTAAAGGATGTACTGGGACTTAGCGTGTTCTAGTCATAGACTGCTGTGCTAAAAAAGGACATTGGAGGGCCGGCGCCGTGGCTCAACAGGCTAATCCTCCGCCTTGTGGCGCCGGCACACCGGGTTCTAGTCCCGGTCGGGGCGCCGGATTCTGTCCCGGTTGCCCCTCTTCCAGGCCAGCCCTCTGCTATGGCCCGGGAGTGCAGTGGAGGATGGCCCAAGTGCTTGGGCCCTGCACCCCATGGGAGACCAGGAAAAAGCACCTAGCACCTGACTCCTGCCATGGGATGAGCGCGGTGCGCCAGCCGCAGCGCGCCGTCCGCGGCAGCCATTGGAGGGTGAACCAACGGCAAAGGAAGACCTTTTTCTCTGTCTCTCTCTCTCACTGTCCACTCTGCCTGTCAAAAAATAAAAAAAAAAAAGGACATTGGAGATTATCTGAGGACACCACCTCCCCCCCCACCCTTAGCACCTGCTACCAGATAAATAACCAAATAAATAATAAATAGAAATCAGGAGGGCTAGGGAAGGCATTGCGTGTTGGGTGAGAGTGCTGGCAAAGTCAAGTCGGCGACGGGACGAGAGGCGGAGAGAAGTTCGATACAACTGCACGCGCCTTCTGGCGGGCCTGGGCCCTCAGTGGGTGCTGAGGCAGGAGACCAGCCGCAAGGCAAGGCGGCTCTGCTTCCCTGTCAGGTGTTGTACAGTGAGCCTAAAATGCAGTAGGTACACCTCAGGGTGGTTGTGCCTGTGTTACTTGTATTAAAGCACATTTTGTGTATTTATAGGAAATTTGTATTGCAAAACACAATGAAAAACTCCAGCAGCGCTTTCGGGGTGAGGAAGAGTATGCAGCCCATCACGCCGTGCAGCTGGTAAGCCTGGACTCTGGGTTTTCTGTGACTGAAGGTAGCTAAAGTCTACGCAGAAAGAGACACATCTTAGAGTTAAATGTTGGCATAGTCTACTTTTTATACAGAGGCAGTTTTTTGGCAAATTGAAAGAGTACAGAGTCCCCACTGTGCCATGCCCCACTCTACGCGGAGCTCCCCGCACGACCTGCACGTTGGTCAGGATCCGCGTGAGCAGCGCTGCATTCTACGCGGCTCCTTCTGTGGGGCAGTTTGCTGGGTTGGAACTCAGTAGTTTTACTGCCCTAAAATCCTTTGTTGCACCCGTTAACTCCTTCCTTTCCACAAGTCCCTGCCAAAAAACCTGATCTTCTGGCTGTCCCCACAGTTGTGGCTTTAACAGCAAGTATGTGGGTACTTCAAAGGAGCTCTTGGGAAAATGGAATTAAAAGGTGTTTATATTAGTGCAAATAGTTCTCAAATGCATGTAGTTTTTTCATAATGTGCATCTCCTATGAGCTTTCTCAAGGCCTCACATCCAGCTGTAACCAGGCAGTGTATCTCCTGATCAGATAGGCCTCATTCACTCTTCCTACGAATGTGCAGGTTCGGCAGGTCCTTGTGCGTGACAGCTCATTGATTTCTAGCAGTAGGCAGGTGTACTGCAGTTAGTGCGTCTGTTCACCTGTAGAAAGACATCTTGGTTAAAATTCCCAGCTGCTAGGTTTGCGGTCCAGCTCCCTGCTAATGGCCTGGGAGAACATTAGAGGATGGCCCAAGTGCTTGGCCCCTGCACCCACGTGGGAGATCAGCATAGAGTTTCTTCTGGCCCCTGGCTTCTATCTGGCCATTGTGTCCATTTGGGGAATGGACCCCATTTAGAAGAAGTGGACCAAAGTAATGTTTTAATCTACCTTTATCTGAATTTCTTGGCTGGTGGATTGTTGAAATGTAGATGTTAATCTTTCTGTTTCACCAGTTTTCCCTGGAAGTCCTGCACATTAAATAAATGAGATTCAGAAAGTTTATTTTAGTACTTGTTGTAAACTCTCTAAAACAAAACAGTTAAAGGAAATGTCAAGATTACTTTTGGGGCTGGCGCTGTGGTGCACTAGGTTAATCCTCCGCCTGTGGCGCCGGCATCCCATATGGGCGCCAGTTCAAGTCCCAGTTGCTCCTGTTCCAGTCCAGCTCTCTGCTGTGGCCTGGGAAGGCAGTGGAGGATGTCCCAGGTGCTTGGGGCCCTGCACCCACATGGGAGACCAAGAAGAAGCTCCTGATCTTGATCGGCGCAGCTCTGGCCATTGCAGCCATTTGGGGAGTGAACGAGTGGAAGGAAAACCTCTCTCTCTCTCTTTCTCTTTCTCTCTCTCTCTCACTGTCTATAACTCTACCTGTCAAATATATAAATAAATAAAACAAGATTACTTTTTTTTTTTTTTTTAAGATTTATTTACTTACTTGAAAGGCAGAGTTACAGAGAGGCAGAGGCAGAGAGAGGTCTTCCATCTACTGGTTGACTCCCCAAATGGCTGCAATGGGCAGAGCTGCGCTGATCCGAAGCCAGGAGCCAGAAGTTTCTTAAATGTCTCCCACATGGGTGCAGGGGCCCAAGCACTTGGGCCATCTTCTACTGCTTTCCCAGGCCATTAGCAAGTAGGTGGATCAGAAGCGGAGCAGCCAGGACTTGAACTTGTGCCCATATGGGATGCTGGCACTGCAAGTGGTAGCTTTACTCACGACACCACAGCACTGGCCCCTCTGAGGATGTAATTTTAACTCAAAGAAAATGAGTAGATCCATGTGGCTGCCCTAATGAAGGTCAGAAGCTTTCCACCTTACTCCTCCTGGGAGAAGTATTTGTTATTTTTTGTATTTTGGAGTTGTCCTCAAACACTCTCAGATTATAACCGCCCCCCCCCCCCCCAGCACCACTATCCCCCAACACAGAGTTCATGGCTCGGAGCCACACACACACACACACACACACACACACACACAGAGTTCATGGCTCGGAGCCCCACACACACACACACACA
>CM027409.1:2569003-2581332 GCA_015711505.1 Sylvilagus bachmani
ACACACACACACACACACAGAGTTCATGGTTCGGAGCCACACACACACACACACACACAGTTCATGGCTCGGAGCCACACACACACACACACACAGAGTTCATGGCTCGGAGCCACACACACACACACACACAGAGTTCATGGCTCGGAGCCACACACACACACACATACACACAGTTCATGGCTCGGAGCCGGAGCTGCTCACCTCCCATCTCTGCCTGGCATCTTCAGGTTTCAGTGAGACCAGGCTCTATGTATACTGTCTACAGCTTTTCCAGGTTGGAAGTGGAGCAGCTGGGACTCGAACCAGCATCCATGTGGGATGCCCGCATAGCAGGCAGTGACTTAAGCTGCTGTGCCATGACTCTGGATCCTTGGGGCCATGGTTACTGAGAGTGCACGTGGCAGCTTTGTGTCTGCTCTTGCCACAGAGCTCAGCTGTTCTTTGCCCTGATTTGGGGGACCTCTGAGATTCTGTAGCACCTGTGGGTATTGCTGAGGGTGCCTGGCTCTGGTCTGCTGAGAAACTGGGTCAGAAGTCTCCCTTGGTATGTGATAGCCACCATCCCCCTCTGCTGAACACGCTTTGTGGCCCACCCTGGAGTCGAACCGAGTACCTGCTTGGACTGGTAGTGATGAGAGGGGGCTTTCTGTGTTGGAGTAGCCTTTTCCTTGGCGTTTCACTGTCATCGATGAGATTTTACCATGCTATACGACTTTTTCTACTTCTCGATCTTTAAACATTTTCTTGCTTTTAATTCCATGTGCATAAACAAGACTTTTTTCCTGAATAAATTAATATCTTGATGTCAGTATGAATTCTGATCACACACCAAATGTTATAACATACCTTTCCCTGCTGTTTTTAAGATCCTTCTAATATGGGACGTTTTAATTAGTGCCTTGCAAAACAGTTCTCAACCATTCTTTAAGCTCTTCCTGTGTTTATAAAAAGAGATCCATGACCCCTAGAAAACCCACACAGAGTTCAGGAAGAACTGCACACCATAAGCGGTTCCTTTTCACTGCACTTGGGTGAATCTGGGAGAGCTCTCAGGTCACAAGAAGTTGGTGTTGTGGTTTCAAAGGTTCCTTCAGCTGTATCGACTTGCGCTGTGAGTGGTGAACAAGTACGTGCTTCTCCCTAACTCCTTTCCCCCACCTCTCAGCATACTGTCTTCAGAATGAAAAAATTAGCTTTTCTTAAAAAAAAAAAATGAAAAACCAAATTTGTTCATTGGAAAGGCAGAGTGACGCAGACAGAGATCTTGCATCTGCATCTGCTTGTTCATTCCCAGATGGCTGCGACACGTGAGCCTGGGCCACGTTCCGCTGGCGTCCCAGGAATGCTAGCAGGAAGCAGGACTGGAGCGGAGCAGGGGATTGAACCACCGCCGTGAGAGCGGTCAGCCTGCTCTGCCGCACAGACTCCTCGACGGCTTTCTCATTCTTTGCCCGTGTTCATGCTTCTCTGGGTTCTTGGGCTTGAGTTTTTCCTCCCACCAGTGTGTACACAGCTCTGTGGCCTCCCTCGCTGTATTGGGCTCTCCTTGGAGTTGTCTAGGTAGCCACGTGCTGAGTGGTGTGTCGGCAGCACTGGCCTGCATGGGGCATGCTCCCCCACCAAGGACAGCCTGGACAGGCGCTCGTGCCATGGCTGCCCCATCCGTGCCCCTGGAGGTTCCGCCTGCTGGGATGGGGCAGAGAGAAACCGGGCCCGTGCTGCCTGTTCCTCAGCGGGCTCTTCCACCTGCCTCCCATTGCTGTCCCGAAGCCCAGGTGGTTCCGTGGCTCTGTGACAAGTGGGAGATGCCCGCCCTCGCTGCCGTCGAAAAGCGACAGTCACGTGAGAGAACCTGCTGTTTGTCCTCTCTTCTGTTGAAGGGCTTCCCAGCTTCTCCTGTGCCTTGTCCCTCACTCTGCTTTCCATCCCTGAGGAAACTGTGTGGTTTTTTTTAATATTTTGAGAATTACGGAGTTATTTTTAAAAGATTTATTTTATTTATTTGAAAGAGTTACAGATGAGGTAGAGACAGAGAGAGAGGTCTTCTATCCTCTGGTTCACTTCCCATTAGCCGCAGCGGCCAGAGCTGAGCTGATCCAGAGCCAGGAGCTTCTTCCGGGTCTCCCATGTGGGTGCAGGGGCCCAAGCACTTGGGCCATCTTCTGCTGCTCTCCCAAGCCAAGCAGGGAGCTGGATCAAAGAGGAGCAGCCGGGACTGCAGGCAGCAGCTTTACTGGCTATGCCATACCACCAGCTCCGAAGATGAGTTTTCAGATCATTTGTATTAGTCAAAAATTGATTTGAATTTGTCAGGTACTCAAAATGCTGTGTGGCTTGAGGTTGTTGTTCCATGTGAAGATAACATATCCCTTGTTTCTGGTTGGTTTGCAGGAAGAGAGGAGGAGGCAGGGAAAGGAGCTTAGACTGCCTGCAATCCACACTGTGGTGGGCGGTTCCCTACCACCTGCACAGGGATAGAATCATGGCCCTGGGAGCTCTGCCCAGCCATAGCCTCTCAGGATTTGGGTTCTGTTCATATGTGTCAGACTCTGAGAGCTGGTCTGGATCCCATCACAGGTGGTAGAGTGCTGTGTCCTGGTACTCTAGAGCTGGTCTGGATCCTGTTACAGGTACTAGAGTGCTGTGTCCTGTCATAAGCACTAAGTTACTCTATGGCAGTTCACTCGAAGATGAAACCTACCATATATCTTTATTTTTCAACTTCCTGTCATCCTTTCAGGTAACCCTTTCCTCCCCCTTGCATTTTTCGAGAACCAGAGGACAGTGATATTCATACAATCACCCACGGCCAGTAGAGCAGTGACCTCTGTAGACCGTAACTACTGTCCAGCAAATAGCTTATTGGGAACGGGAGCGAGGTGGGAGACGACAATGACGGAAGGTTGAATTTGAAAAGCATATTGGGAAAAGAATGGGAGAGGGGTTAGTTTCCGCGTGAAATTGTCTGGTTTTGCAGGTGGCATTTCTAGTTTTTACAAAAGCCGAGGGGACGGCACTGTAGTATAGGCCTCCGCCTGCAGCACCGGCATCCCATATGGGTGCTGGTTTGAGTCCCGGCCGCTCCTCTTTCCATCCAGCTCCCTGCTAATGTGCCTGGGAAAGTAGCAGAGGATGGTACAAGTGCTTGGGCCCCTGCACCCACATGGGAGACCCAGAAGGAGCTCCTGGCTCCTGGCTTCGGTCTGGCCCAGCCCCAATCATTGTGGCCATTTGGGGAGTGAACCAGCAGATGGAAGATTTCTCTCTTGGGCTGGCGCTGTGATACAGTGGGTTAAAGACCTGGCCTATCGTGCCAGTATCCCATAGTGGTGCTGGTTTGAGTCTCGATTCTCCACTTCTGATCCAGCTTCCTGCTAATGTGCCTAGGATAGCAGTGGAGGATGGTCCCTGGGCCCTTGCACCAGAATGGGAGACCTGGAAGAAGCTCCTGGCTTCTGATCAGTCCAGTCTGTTGTGACTGTGTAGGGAGTAAATCAGAAGATGGAAGACCTCGCTCTTCCCCTCTCTGTCTATAACTCTTATGTCTCAAATAACTCAAATGTTTAAAAAAAAAAAAAAGCTGGAAAGCAGTGAGCCCATTTGCCTGTCTTACGAAGTCTTGACACCATCTATTTTACCAAAGTTTGCTCTGCCAAATGAGATTCACCATAGAGCTCTACAGTTGTTAAATAACTTGCGATATGGGAAAATTTAAGATCGTACGTGCTTGACATCCTTTCCCTCGCCGCTGCTGCTCTTGCCTGAAGCCATAAACGTGAATTGCTGACCAGCTCTAGAAAGAAAACCAGAACCCGCTTCTTCACACACAGTACTTGCCCGTAGGAAGTTGTGGTCAATGCCTCTCCTTCCATTCGCCCATCTTACATAGCAGGAGCGCCTAGCCTTTTTTCGTATCAATAACAAAGACAAATGGAGGACTTCCTAAAGGAATTGTTGTTAATTTTTACAGAAAAGGGAGAAATTACATGATGAAGAAGAAAGAAAAAGTGCCTGGGTCAGCCAGGAGAGGCAGAGGACGCTGGACAGGCTGCGCAGCTTCAAGCAGGTGAGGCGCGCGTTCCGGGCCTCGTGGGAGTTCTTCTCTTCCGTCTGAAAGTATTGTAGGGAGCAGCATTGTGTCTGCACTGTGACGATGCGTGTGTCCTGTGAGAGGGCCTGCGCTCTGGCCTGGCTTCTCTGCAGCCCGTGCTCGTCCTGGGAGGGAGCAGCTGATGGCTCAAGTCGTGGGGACGTTGCCAGTCAGGCAGCCCCGGCCACCGGCCTCTGCAGGCGTGGAGAGTGCTCACAGGCACTGTTACTCTTACGTAAATGAGCACAGAGGCCGTGGCCACGCCTTCGGGGTCCCTGGGAGCCACACAGGGAAAGGGTTGTGGCCTCTGGAGCCTGGGCTCCTCCCGCAGTTCTTAAAAGCAGCTAACTCACCTTCCACGCCCACCACGTGTGTGGGCTTGTAGGAGAGGGTGCTGGTGAGCAGCGTGAAGTTCAAGGGGCAGTGCACACCCAGCCCTGAAGGAGGGCCTCTTGAGGAGGAAGGGAGGGTGCTGCCCCACCTGGACCTGAGCTCCTCTTCTCACAGGTAGGGTGGAGCCCGAAGTAAATCCTCAGAAGGGGCGGAGTTTGGACGGGGTTCACTGTGGTCACCTCAGAAGTGGCATGGCGTGTGCGCGTGGGTCTGTAGCACAGGTGGTGTCCATCATGGTTAGCGCTAAAAGATGGCAGCCATGATCACTGCATTTCAGTACTTGAAAAACTGAATCCCCTTTTCCTCACTGTATTATAAAACAGAAATGTTAGTAAGAACTCTTTGCCATTGAAATGGTTTTATTTTTCTTCAATCTGTAACCATTAGAAAGTTAGTCTCATAGTAGACTCCTAGCTGTCTACACAACACCAGTATATGTGTGTTTAACTTTTTAAAAATTACTGATTGATTTGAAAGGCAGAGTAGCAGAGCGAGGGAAGGAGACAGGTCTTCCATGACCAGATTCACTCCCCAAGTGAGCACTCACCTACTTTACCAGGTGCACTCGCAGGGAGCCGGGTTGGAAGTGGAGCAGCCAGGACTTGAACCGATGCCATGGGGGACACAGGTGTTTCAGGCAGTGGTTTAACCTCTGTCTCACAACACCAGCCCCTTATGTCTTGTATCTTACATGAGATGTTGGCAATTTTATCTGTTCTAGATCTTTGAAGTCCACATGGTTGTTTTGAACAGTTAACAGAGTGGAGATAAGACCTTAGTAAGGGACTTGGTGAGCAGAGTATATGGAGTTGGTGATGGCTGGTTGGAAAGGCGAGGCATTGGTGTCCAGTCTGTCCTCTCTGAAAACCGCACAGGGGCCGGAACAGCTGCTTTGGGTGAGGCAGGAAGTGAGGTTTGTTCACACGGCGCCCTCCTGTCACTCAGCCACCATCCCTGTGTTTCAGAAGTACCCTGGGCAAGTCACGCTGAAGTCCACCAGGCTGCGGCTGGCTCACGCCCGCAGGAGGGGCACGCCCAGCGCGGGGCTTCACGAGGACACGGGCACCCCGGGCCCGGTGGGGACTGCGGAGGAGCGGGACGGGGCGTGCGCACAGCCCGCCAGCCTCCTGGACACGCCCCCGGCACCACTTGAAGCCACCTCATTACCTCTCAGCACAGTGACCTCGACCTCAGAACCGTCTCCCGCTCTCTCCCTCCCACTGCTGGACGGAGGCCCCCAGCCACCTCCCAGTGCCCTAGATCTCCCACCCCCTGTTCCTCCCACCCCACCCCCACCCCCGCCCCCTCCGCCTCTGCCCCCGGCCAGGGACAGCACCCCAGGGCCTCCGGAGGAAGGGCCGCCCGCAAGGGAGCAGCCCGGCGAGCGGGGCCCCGGGCCCACCAGCGTGCCCTCCGCGCACCTCCTGGACAGCAGCCAGCTGCTGAGTGCCCGCAGGAAGCTCCGCAAGACGGCCGAGGGCTCGCCCCGGCGCAGAGGTGAGGCCCCAGGGAGCTGGGGGGCAGCAACAGTACTCGCACGGAGCAGGCGGCCTCTGGTCAGGGATGCCACAGCATCCTGTGTGTGCCCTAGAAAGAGGCAGTGACGGGCTAGCAGGCGCTAAGGGCCAGTCCCAGCTGAGAGACGCCTGGGTGTGAGTCTGGCCTCCCGGGAGCTCAGAACCTGCCTGGGCTGAGGGTCTGGCTGCTGGAGCATCGCTCGTCCAGACCCCGGGGCCTTTCAGCCTGGGATCATCTGTGTGTACCAGTGAGGGGAGTTGGGGCAGAGCCGTGGGTCTGGGCACAGCACCCACACCCCCACCCAAGGCCGCCGTGGGTCAGGTTCCCAGTGTGCTGGGGTTCGTTCCTCTGTAGAACTTAGCCTGGGAGCCCACAGACACAGATGAAAACACCCCAAACCCTTCCTCCTGGGGTTTGGTGTTTCTGTTGACATCGTCAACTCCAGTCGCATCCATGCTGTCAGCGACAAGTTGTGATCCTTTCTTGTGGCTGAAAAAGGTGTGTTTTTTCTGTGGTGTGTTTGTACCACCGTGCACTGGGGTTGCCGCCGTGGCTGTCGGCAGCGGTGCTGCAGTGCACACGGGGCAGATGGATTCCGTGTCCCGTGGATACAGCCGGGAGTGGGGTTCCTGGATGAAACTCTGCTTGTCCTTTTCAGGGATGTCTCTCGTTTTCCACAGTGGCCGCCGACCGGCGGGTTCTCTGTCCCTGCACTTCCTGGTGAAGTGAGGTGGGCGTGCGTCTTCTGGCTGGCTGATGTGATGTCTGCCTTGGGGAGGGCGCTTTATACCAGCACATTTTCACTGGGTTTTTTGAAGCTGTTTTTGCCTTTGAGCCGTTTGGGCTCCTTCACATGTGGGACTTCTCACTCGCTGGCATCATGGGAGCTCTCAAAAAAGCGTCAGAGTTCAGACTGGGGATTAGGGAGGCTCGGCCTACAAAGCAATCCGTGTATCCTGTTTATTTTTAAATTTATTTGACAGGTAGAGTTACAGTGAACGAGAGAGACAGAGAAAGGTCTTCCTTCCACTGGTTCACTGCCCAAATGGCCGCCATGGCTGGAGCTATGCTGATCCGAAGCCAGGAGCCAGGTGCCTCCTCCTGGTCTCCCATGGGGTGCAGGGCCCAAGCACTTGGGCCACCCTCCACTGCACTCCCGGGCCACAGCAGAGAGCTGGACTGGAAGAGGGGCAACTGGGACTAGAACCCAGCGCCCATATGGGATGCTGACGCCACAGGCGGAGGATTAACCAAGTGTGCCACAGTGCCAGCCCGCATCTTGTTTATTTTGAGGCAGTTCTGAGGATAATCTGAGTTCATGTTTACAACAACTGGGTGCTAAAAGCACAACCAGTGGCGTGAACAGCAGGCTCAGTGAGATTAGGAAACCCCAGTGGCAGCACCCAGAGTAGCCCCCGTCGCGCCCAGGCTGAGAGCGAGTGTCCGCGCGTCTGCCCCGGCATGGCCCTCACTGTCGCTGTTGGTCTCTGCCCAGTGAGCTCGCCCATGGACGAGGTGCTGGCCTCCCTGAAGCGCGGCAGCTTCCACCTGCGGAAGGTGGAGCAGCGGCCCCCGGCGCCGTTCCCCGATGAGGACGATGGCAACAACATCCTGGCGCAGATCCGGAAAGGGGTGAAGCTGAAGAAGGTGCAGGCGGGTGTGCTGCGGGAGCCCTTCACACTGCTGCCCGACGCTGACCCCCTGACGCGCAGCATCCACGAGGCCCTGAGGAGGATCAAAGAGGCATCCCCTGAGTCAGAGGACGAGGAGGAGGCCCTGCCCGGCACCGACTGGGAGAACTGACAGGTGCGTGGGGCTTGTGTGCAGGCAGGCGGGCTCCGGGGGATCGGGGAGCCTGGGCCCTGCTGCTCTCACACTGCACACTTCTGGTCCCTGTCCCAAACCCCTAAACCTCTTGTTGGGTTTCTTTCTCAAATAAATCAAAGAAGGCAGAGTGACACACGAGGGGGAGAGAGAGATCTCCACCACCGTTCACTCCCCCCATGGCCACGAGGGCAATGGCTGGGCCAGGCTGGAGCCTGGAGCATCTTCCGGGTCTCCTACATGGATGCAGGGGCCCAGGGACTTGGGCCATCTTCTACTGTTTCCCAGGCCATAGCAGAGAGCTGGATCAGAAGTGGCGTAGCCGGGACATGAACCGGCGCCCATGTGGGATGCTCTGACAGCGCCAGCCCCTGTGATAGTTTCTGGACACTGAGAACAGCCGGTACACGCTTTGTAAGGACTATTGCAGCCTTACCAGTCCGTACCTAGGCCGAGGGCTTCTCCAGCGGCGATGGGCCCATCCCGCAGAGGTGCGTGCCCACAAAGGCGTAGGAAACACTTACATGGTGTGCTTTTCCTCCACTGCCACTGTGTGCAGGCACATGTGGGCCAACGCGAGGTCTTGCCTGCCCGGAGCACGCAGGTCACACAGGTGGCACTTTGCTGAGAGGAGTGGGAGTGAGCCGGTGCCAGCCAGGTGCCCTGCAACGGTGCTGAGCATGCATGTGGCACTGTCGTGGATCTGCTGGCACGGGCAGCCTGGCCAGTGTCCACGCTGACAGCCTGGGAGCTCACGGCACACGCAGCCTCCTGGCCTTGAGCAGATGCAGTGTGCGCACAGGCGGGCCTTGGCCAGCTCTGTGTCCTGACGCCATCATCACACTGTCAGTGGAGGGAGCTTCCTAGTCTGAGCGTTTGTCCCTAGGAAGACGCTCCTGACTTGGCTCCCCACACTGCCTGCCCCAGCATCTGCGTGGAGCAGGAGCACCGTGGCCTGCGGCAGCCCCTTCCACAGCACCAGTGTGCCGCTGGGTCCTGCTATGCAGAGAGGCCTGAGTATGCTGTGTGGGACATGGCTGCACCTGCGTGGGAACCGGGGCCTCAGCGTGCTGTATGGGGGCTGAGCAGTGCCCCTGCCTGGGAACTGGGGCCTAGGCGTGCTGCGTGTTATGTGTGTGGGGGGGGTGTTAGCAGTGCCCCTGTGTGAGAACTGGGACCTAGGCATGCTGTGTGTGTATGTGTGTGGGGGGGTATTAGCAGTGCCCCTGTGTGAGAACCGGGGCCTAGGCGTGCTGCGTGTATGTGTGTGTGTAGGGGTGTTAGCAGTGCCCCTGTGTGGGAACCGGGGCCTCGGTGTGCTGCGTGGGGCACTAGCAGTGCGCCTGCATGGGAACTGACCGCCAGAGCCTCGAGCCAGTCTCCCAGGAACACGCGTAGATGGCCGTCGCTTCCTGTTATGTTGTCTACTGCTGCCCAGACCTCCTTGGTTTGCTGCTTAGCCGCAGCCTGGCCCTGGTAATGTTTTATTTGTCGTGATACAGCCAAATATAATCAGAATAAAACAATTCTGTCGTTTGCTTTTGTGTGCTGTGTCCCCAGCATCTCGGGTGTGTTTTACACTTCTTCATAGTTCATCTCAACTCAGATGTTAACTGTTGAATGACTAAAGTGAAACAGTACAACTTTAATGAAACAATTTGATATTTCAGTTTTCAATTAGACTGAGATTTGAGCTTTGCAGTTGCAGTCTGATTTTATCCAATAAGCTCGTCTGCAGGGACACACTCCTGCCCCAGAGGCTGAGCTCCGGCCCTCAAGGTCGGTGTGGGGGATGCTCATGCTTCGGCTCAGACCAGGAGCCCACAGGCGGCCTCCCTCGGGGCCGTCACGTGCTGCCTCCTAGGGTGAGCGTTAGCAGGAAGCACAGTCAGGCATCAGAGTGACGCAGGGCGTGTGGGCCGCGGGCTCCTGCACCCGGCTGCTGCATTTCGAAGGTGTAAGTAGCCCTTCTTACATGGCTGGCAGCCTACGGGACAACAGGCTCAGACGAAATTTACTCTTCGTGTAGAGTTCTGACGTGAAATGCTCAAGTATGAGTCAGACATCTCTAACATCGAAACCAGTTTCTAGGTTTTTCTGTGTTCATGTTTACCGTTGTGTGAACACACACACTCCCTCAGAACACCCTTGTGTGCCGTGTTGTGAATGGGGAGAGAGCAGTGTTCCTCTGGGTGTTGGAGGGCGAGCGGGTGCGAGTGAGACACGTTCTCTTCTAAGTTGTCTTCTCTTTTCTTTGTAAACAGGTGACTTACCCAAAAAAGGAAGATGCCCGCAGGTGAAGGTGTGTCCTGAATCTTCCGGAAAGCAAGTTTGCGTTCCTGGCTCCTGGCTGGGCCTCCCTCAGCCCCGAAGAGCGCCGTCATGGGCTGAGAACAGGACCCACGCCCGGCTTGTCTCCGCACAGCAGAGGAAGGCCCTGGACCTCCGCCCCCGACCCGGCGCCGGGAGCGCACTGGGTGGTCAGCAGGATTGGGACCACTGGGGGTCCCGGCCACACTCGGCCGCTGCCCCCTCGGCTCAGAGCCACTCAGCACAGGCTTCAGCAGCCCTCCCTGCAGAGCGGATGGGGACACCTGTGAAGCTGCAGCAGACACAGACCTGTGTCCCCCACGCGTGGCGTGTTCCTCGAGGGCCACAGTCTCCACTTTGTAAGCTTTTGAAGTCTAGAAAATTCCATCCTTTTCATAGCTCTTTAACACTTGGGATTTTACGTGCATCTTGGAGAAGCAATACCGTCGCGTTCAGAAGCATCTCATTCCTCTCTTCTCTTTCTGAACTATCGCTTGGTGATATCATGCCTGACTTGCTGGGGTCAGGGTTCAGTAGGGCCGCGCCTCGTGTGGGAGCAGGCACCAGTCCGAGTTTGGGTGTCGTGCTGCACGCACACAGGCAGATGAGCCTCAAGCCAGCATTTCCCTGTGTGAGACGCTTTGGACAGACTGCAGGAAGGAGCCGTCGTCACCGTTGCCCAGGCTCGAAGCTGTCCAGGCCTGGGGGCGGGCATGGCTGTGTCGCGGACCGCGGGGCTGGCCTAAGCTGTTTTCCCAGTTTCATTTCACCTGGAGAAAACTACCAAAGTGCACAGTGGAGAACTGCCAGGGGCTTCCTGGTCTGGTCTGCTTGGGTGATGCCAGCAGCCGCAGTGGGTGAGAGCAGAGCCCAGCGGCCCCGCCCCGTTCCCCGAGTCAGTTCTGCCCCCACAGGACCGTGGTCACTGCAGGTCCCAAAGCACAGGGGCTGCCCACCAAGGGGAGGCCAGCCGCAGGGTAGCGCCCAGGGCTGCCTGTAGGACAGGCACGCTTCCCTGAGCCAATCGTTTCTGTCCACGCCACTGCCTGCTCACGCGCAGACTTCCCAATCCACTCGCAGTGGCCAGTGTTGAAGGAAGCAGGCAGATGTGACTTGGAGATGCTGCGAGATCCGTCTGCTTACTGAGTCCCGGACATCGCTCTGTGCCAGCGGAGAGCACGCCCGGCGTCCTGGCGCAGTGCGGGCTGTGCAGCGGCCGGGCTCTACTGTCCAGGCTCGCCAGGGCTGGGGCCAGCACAGACCAGTCATTCCGGGGTTCCCGCTGGAGGAAGAGCAGCCTGTCTCGGGTACTCCTGGGCACGGCTCTGCCTCCCTCCGCAGGGGCTTCCCGCACACTCGCTTCCTCCCTGCAGAGTGGACCGGGGCGGTGGTGTCTGTTAGCAAGAGGCGTGGGCCTGTGCCGCACAGTGCGTTCCCGCTGTACAGCGCCCTCGAGCCGCAGCCAAGTGCACTATGTGCGGGCCGGCTGGTCCTCGACCACACGCGGGGTCCTGTGTCCGCTGTCAGGCACCCAATGGGCAGAAGCGCTGGGGGGCCTGGAGTTCGGTCACTGCACCAGGTGACCGGAGAGCATTTCCGAAGTGTCCCGGGCACCCAGCAGGCGCCTGTAGTTCTACCCAGCTCTCGCACTGAATGTCAGTACCACGCGGTCAGATGTGCGTTTGTAAACATTGGTTCCCATGTGCAGCCGGGCAGAGAAAGCCGAGCCCGGGCCACACGGGTCACCGGCGCAGGCCGAGCGGCCCCTCCTCTGCTCACCTGGCATGCGGCCTGGAGCAGTGTTTTAACCTATGAATATCACGTAATCTAAACACGTTTGCCCTACACGATCAGTTACTGCAGCCTACATGATCATGTAACCAAGTTTTTTCAAGGCAGGAGCCAGTCGGGATTCGGAGTGAGCGAGAACACGAGGCGTCTGCCCCGAGGCACAGGTGTTTTCTGTGGAACGTTCTGTGCTGCCCACGGTAACTGTACGACTTGGGGTCTGTAGAGCTGACAATTCCACATCACGGACAGGAAACACCCCAGGCTCCGCTCTGTAGGGTGCACTGAGCGTGCGGCCCGCGCCCTCCTCCCGCGTGGTGGTCTTGGTGAACTCCCACGGCGAGGGAGCCCCTCCCACTCCCACGGTCCATCTTCCCTTTGCTGTGACCGTGGGGGGGGGGGC
>CM027409.1:2581432-2692769 GCA_015711505.1 Sylvilagus bachmani
AGCGCTCAGTGCACACGGAAGTGTTCAAGTACAAAGAGAAACCGAGCGAGCTTGAGAGCAGTATCGTGCACCCCGGTGAGCTGGACTTGCCTTCGGTCTCAGCGCGGCCCGCAGCACTGGACGACTGTACCACTCTGTAGTTCTGTTTTTTACACTTGACTCGCGCGTTAGTTCCTGTCCACCGAGCACACGGGCACCTTCCTCAAGGACATGCCGCCTACCCACATACAGTTTTGGTGCTTAACAATCTTCCTTTTCTTCAATAAAGGATATTTATTTGAGTTAACACAGGTGGCTGCGTGGCCGCAGTACTGGTGGGTTCGGCTCAGTGCTTTCTGGACAGCGGGGGTGGGCGGAGGCCGTCGCAGATACAGTTCGAGTTACACGCACAGAAACGTTTTTCTTTACAAGAAGCCCGTCGAGGACTTGATTAGCCAGTTGCCCCGTGAGACTCGGCGCCACAGCATGTGCCGTAGGTGAGCTGTTCTCTCTACGGGACGGGGGAGGGGGGCCCGCGCCCTGCGGAGCGGCCCTGGAGGCAGCCCCAGCTCCCAGCACTGTGGGCCGCAAGATGCAGTGTCCTGGGAGAGCGCTTGCCCCTCCAGCAGGAGTGGAGTAACGGCGCCGCCTCCCGCTGGTACCTGAGAGAACGTGGGCACGCTCGGCAGAAGATGCAAGTTAATGTGTATGGATTTCAAAATGGTTTGCATCCAAGAGTTTTTTGAGAGGTAGTTACAGAGAGGACGAGACACATCTTCCATCCACTAGTTCCCCAACCAAATGGCCACAACAGCTGGAGCCGGGCCGATCCAAAGCCAGGAGCTTCTTCCAGGTCTCCGACGTGGGTGCAGGGCCCAAGGACTTGGGCCATCTTCCACTGCTTCCCCAGGTGCACTGGCAGGGAGCGGGACTGGACGTGGAGCAGCCGGGACTTGAACCAGTGACCATACGGCACGCCCACAATGCAGGCAGTGGCCCCCACGCGTAGTTTTTTCATGCTAGAACTTCGATGAACATGTTGCAGACCCAGACACATTTGAAGTACACTGAAGTCTCCGTGGCACATCCTGAATATGGCCTATTACTGCCCTTTAGACAAGGAGCCAAAATGATGCAGAGAGCCTTAGACTAGATACCGCAGGAGCATTCAGAAAAATCACATAGCAGACATTTTCTTAAGAGACACGGGGAGGGGGCACTGGCACAGTGGGTTACGCTGCTGCCATCCACAGGGGTGCTCCCCTTCCAGGAAAGCTGCTGCCAGTGATGACGGGACAGCGAGGATGGTCCAAGTCCCTGAGCCCCGACCCGACCCAGGTGAGGCTCCTGGCCTCAGCCGGGCCCAGCCCCCGCTGATGTGGCTGTTCAGGGAGTGAGGCAGCAGGTGGACGCTCTCCCTCCATCCCCCCCCCCCCACCCCTTTCTGTAATCCGCTTTGAAATGAATCTTTCCTGGTGGGCCGGGACAGCCAGGGGCAGGAGGCAGGCATGGGGCTCCCCCGCATTCCACAATGGAGTGCCTGTGTTCAGGTCCAGCTTCCTGCCAGTGCTCAGGTTGCCTGGGAGGCCGCAGTAGTTGGGCCCTTGCCCCCCTGAGTTCTGGCTCCCCGCTTGAGCCCAGGGGGGCTGCCTCTCAGATATGTGAACCAAAACGGTTCCTTTGTTAGAGGCCCTGGGGAGTCCTGATTCAGTCACAAGGCACCAACTTGGTGTTACTCCATAGGGAGCATTTTAAATAAGCCTTGGCCTTCCTGCTTGGTCTTTGTAGAAGGAACAGGGTGCAACTTGGCAGGTGCCATGACTCAATAGGCTAATCCTCCACCTTGTGGCGCCGGCACACCAGGTTCTAGTCCCGGCCCGGGAGCCAGATTCTGTCCCGGTTGCCCCTCTTTCAGGCCAGCCCTCTGCTGTGGCCCAGGAGTGCAGTGGAGGATGGCCCAAGTGCTTGGGCCCTGCACCCCATGGGAGACCAGGAGAAGCACCTGGCTTTAAAATAGGTATTTGTTAACAGGACAAATTTTTGAAACTCAGTTCTGGCCTTCAGCATTAGTACTTAAAACTTTAAGAAACTTGCCAGTGCCGCGGCTGAATAGGCTAATCCTCCGCCTTGTGCCAGCACACCGGGTTCTAGTCCTGGTCGGGATACTGGAGTCTGTCCCAGTTGCCCCTCTTCCAGGCCAGCTCTCTGCTGTAGCCAGGGAGTGCAGTGGAGGATGTCCCAAGTGCTTGGGCCCTGCACCCCATGGGAGACCAGGAGAAGCACCTGGCTCCTGCCATCGGATTAGCGCGGTGCGCCGGCCGCAGCACGCCGGCTGCAGCGGCCATTGGAGGGTGAACCAACAGCAAAAAGGAAGACCTTTCTCTCTGTGTCTCTCTCTCTCACTGTCCACTCTAAAAAAAAAAAAAAAAAAGGATTGGCGCTGTGGCAAAGCTGACGCCCATGACGCTGGCATCCAGCAGTCCCAGCTTCTCCACCTCCGATCCAGCTCCCTGCCGATGTGCCTGGGAGAGCAAAAGATGGCCCAAAGGCTTGGTCCTCTGCGTCCAAGTGGGAGATCCAGAAGAAGCTCCTGGCTTCAGATCGGATCGGCCCAGCCCTGGCCACTGTGGCCATTTGGGGAGTTTACCAGTGGGTGGGAGATTTTGTGTAACGCTGCCTTTCAAACATAAAATAGAAATTTAAAACCATCCAACATGGCTTTCTGGTATCCTTGTAAAGCCCCTAAGACCCGAGGCGTGGCTGGTGCCTAGCTTGCACCCTGAAACGTGGGGGTGGGGACGAGTAGGAAGGGGAGCAAGCGAGACAAGCAGGAGACCCCATCTGCTGCCCTCGCCCACTGCAAGGCACCAGGAGGGCTCGGACTCCGGTGCCCAGATCCAGAGCTCTGGGTGCTGAGCACTCGGGAGACAACGGATGGCCTCCTCCAGGAGGCCCCCGGGATCCCGGCCGCTCCCTGGCCCTTGACCAAGCCCTGTGTGTGTGGCCAGCCCCTCCCTGCAGAGTGACGACGACTGACCCACACACACGAAAACCCCTCGCCGGTTGACCAGAAACGTCAGGCGCAAGACAGCATCTGCGGCGTAGTGGGGCCAAGACACGGACACTGAGAAACCTGAGCCGCAGGGGCGCTCGGGAGGAGGGACTCACCCAGGGAAACTGCAGCTGATGCTCAGGACAGAGACCCCGGCGACCCCGACATCCCCAGCGTGGGCAGCGACGGGCAGGGCCCAGAAGTCCGAGGAGCGCAGGGGAGTCCAGGAGTGCTTCCGGGTCGTGAGGAAGGAGGGAGAGGCCAGATGTGCGACCAGCAGCAGCCGAGGGCTCTAACAGCAGCTGCCATCCCAACAGGTAAACAAAAGGCTGCAAACGAAGGAAACGGAGAGGAGGAAGCTGTGAATGTGGTGCCCAAAGCCAGGCACAACCCGCCACGTGGGGACCCACTGTCACTCAGGACAGCCACGCCTCTTGGGGCCACAGAGGGTTTTCTAGAACGTTGCTGCCTGCCTCCTACTGCTCAGGAGGCGCCTGCCTCACCCCTACAGAGCCGAGCAGCCCGCAGCTGAAGTCAGCAGCTTTGTCACCCGCCTGCCCCACAGCCAGGACCCCATTCCCAGCACCCACGGCCGTCCCCGGGACACCACTGCAGACACACAGAAGGCCTGTGCTCCACTCTCACTCTGGGCACCCAGGCTCGACCCGTGCAGTAGCCACCGTGCCCGAGTCAGACGGCGTGTGCTGCGGTCAGGGGAGGGCCGAGAACCCTGGCAGAGCTGTCAGCCCGGAGTCAGCAGCCCAGCCATCTGGGAGATGCGCACAGCAGGCGGCCCACAGCTGGGCACAACACTCTGCGACTCGGCTTTCAGTTCTGTCTCGCACCGATGCCCCAGCGCAGCTGTGATCTGGCTGTGCAGACATGCGGCCCACAAGGGTGTCCTGCCCAGGCCCGGGCCTGCCCAACCGTGGTCTGAGACCTAGAGCGGCGTGGGCTGAGCGTCCACTGTTTCCAGAAAGGCCGAATTCGCTGGCATGACCAACTCCCCTTGGACCAGGATGGGCGGTGAGGACAAGTGCTCTACGTAAGATGCCTGCTGTGGCCACAGCCAGCTCGCAGCCTTGACATCAGAAAGCTCCCACCCCACAGGGATCCCACGCCATTTTTGCAAATGAAAAATGGAATGGAAATTGGGGACCAGCACTGTGGTGTAGCAGATAAAGCCACTGCCGGCAGGCTGGCATCCCATATGGGCACTGGTTCAGCTCCCGGCTCCTCCACTTCTGATCCAGTTCTCTGCTATGGCCTGGGAAAGCAGTGGAGGATGGCCCAAGTGCTTGGGACCCTGCACTCACCTGGGAGACCCAGAAGAAGCTCCTGGCTCCTGGCTTCGGATCAACTCAGGCCCAGCCATTGTGGCCATTTGGGGAGTGGGGAGTGAATGAGCAGATGGAAAAATCTGTCTGCCTCTCTCCTACTCTGCCTTTTGAATAAATCTTAAAAAAAAAAAAAAAGGAACTTGAACATGGAGAGCTCACAGCAGGGTGGAAATGACCAAGTCCAACAGTGGTGGTCAGCCAGCACCCACTCACGAGGCCTGGGGCCCCGGTTCACAGGCGCGCTCCGAGTGCTCACTGCCGTCTCCCCCGGGGCCCGTCGGGTTGCGGCATCCTCGGAGAACCTGCATCCGGATCTGCGCTCAAGGCCTCAGGCTGTACTTGGCCAGCCCATGCGGAGCGCGCACAGGGCCCTGGCGTCCGTTCTCTCGGGCCATTCTAGCAGCTGCTCTGGCGTCTGTCCTGAGGAGATGCCCCTCCCTGATGATGCTACCCCACTCTGTTTCCCTTCAGCACAATTTTCAAATATCTCACTTCTAGGGCTGGCGCTGTGGTGCCCCGAGCCTGCAAGTCGTGCTTGGGAGGCCCACAGCCCCAGTCGGAGCACCCGTCCAGCTCCCTAATGTGCCCGGCAGAGCAGATGATGGTTCAAGTGCTTGGGCCCCATCGAACACGGGGGAGACCTGAATGGGGTTCCGGGGTCCCCGCTGTGTGGCCGTCTGGGGAGTGAAGCAGATAGGTCATTCCTAGCGCTCTGCCCTTCAGATAAATACACAAATCTGTTTTTAAAGACTCTTTTTGAAAGGCAGAGTTAGAGAGCGCTCTTCTATCTGCTGGTTCACTCCCAGGATGGCCCAACAGCTGGGCTGGGCCAGACCCAAGCCAGCAGCCACGTGGGCGCAGGGGCCCAACCCTTGGGTCATCCTCCACTGCTTTCCCAGGCACGTTAGGAGGGAGCTGGATGAGAAGTGGAGCAGCTGGGAATCAAACCGGTGCTCACGTGAGATGCTAGCGTCAGAGATGGCGGCTTATCCCGCTACCCCACAACAGTGGTCCCAACAGATTTTAAATTAAAACAAATCTTTAAGGCGGGAGGCTCGTAAGTAGAGAGCCAACTGTTTCATTACTGCACGAACACCAAACCCTGAAGGTGTGCCAGAACACCCACCTGCGGTGGGGAAGAGAAAGGCACGATGATGCCAAGGACGATGCAGGGAAGGCAGAGTATCACCCCTTGACCTCGCCCATCCGTGTTAGCTCTGCTGTTCATCACTGCCAGCCGTCCTGTAGCCCACCTGGACCGCTACGATCCAGAAAGAAATGTTCCCATGGCGCCCCTGGACTGCTGCAATCCAGAAAGAATGTCCCCATAGCTCCCCTGGATGCTACAAATCCAGAATGTCCCCGTAGCTCCCCTGGATGCCACAATCCAGAATGTCCCTGTAGCTCCCCTGGATGCCACAATCCAGAATGTCCCCGTAGCTCCCCTGGATGCCACAATCCAGAATGTCCCTGTAGCTCCCCTGGATGCCACAATCCAGAATGTCCCCGTAGCTCCCCTGGATGCTACAATCCAGAAAGAAGAGTCTGCTGGCAGTCTTCTTTGTTGTTTCTGATGTCATTGGTTTTTGCTTTTAAAGATTTATTTACTCATTTGAAGGGCAGAGGTACAGAGAGGCAGGAAGAGAGGTCTTCCATCTGCTGGTTCACTCTCCAGTGGCAGCAGAGCCAGGACTGCACCAGGCAGAAACCAGGAGCTTCTTCCAGGGCTCCCTTGTGAGCGCAGGGGCCCAGGCACCTGGGCCGTCCTCTGCTGCGTGCCCAGGCTGTTAGAGCTGGATAGGAGTGGAGCAGCTGGGACACGTATGGGACGCTGGCGTCACAGGAGGCCCAGCACAGGCCCACTGGCATCTGGCCTTGGCACGAATTTTCCCAAGCTGTTTTTCATCTCCACGTCAATCAACCATGTTCCTTCTCTTCTTCAAGGAGGTCAGTGCCTTCCACAACCTCTGGGAGGGCGAGAGCTGCCCAGGTCACGAGACAGATCCGCTCTGCTACTCGTCCATGCCGCCTGCAGGGGCCCTGCGGCTCGCTGGCCTCCATCACCGGAATCTTCCCGGGGGATCGACTCCTCTCCCTCTCAGTTCCAACACGCCCTCCTCCATGAGCGTGGCCAGCTCCCCATGGGGTCCTCCCCTTCACAATGGCACTGATATCTGCAGCTCTTTAAAAAGAACAGTTTACTTGTTACAAAGAGCCCTGGAGAGGGATCTTCCATCAGCTGGTTCTCTCCCCAGATGTCTACAACAGGCAGGGCTGGGGCAGCTCCCCCTGGATCTCCCCCGTGGGCAGCGAGGACCCCAGCACTTGGGCCATCGCCAGCTGCCTCCCCGCTGCATTGGCGGGGAGCCGACAGGAAGCAGAGGCAGGACCCCGGGCACTCCGACCGTCTGCAGCTCCTGGCTACCACGTGCCCTCCGCTCATTGGACCGACCGCTGCTAAGAGGCCGCACCGTCTTCCAGCGTCCCCTCCACACTGCCTAGCCTCTGGCCCTGGAGGTGCTCGCGGGATGTTTCACTGGACCGAAAGCCGGCGTCAGAGCGGGGGCCTCGCCTGGCTGCCTCTCAGCTCAGGCATCTCCACATGGCGCTTCCTTCCCATCTGCAGCGGCTTCGGTGTTCCGCCATCCTTGCCTCGGTGGTCCCCTGGGCTTGCCCTGGGCTCAGACAGCGGCCCTGCACGGCGGCTGCTGAACCAGCGACAGAGCAGAGCTCCGCACTGCGGGTCCTTTTCCTAAGGCGGTCTCTAAGGTTCAGTCCTTCAACAGTCACCGGGCAGCCACTGCAGAGCGCGCTGCTAGATGCAGTTTGCAGGTGCTCCGACAGCCGCCGGGTGACGCAGACGCTCCTTCCCATAACTCGGGCCTTCAGCAAGGTGAATCCACGCAGGCCATTCCCACCCACGACGGGAGGCAAGCGGTGCTGTGCGGCTGGGTGACTGCGTGCCAGCGAGGGCCGAGCACCCCTAGGACAGAAAAGCCAAGAACAAACGTGGAAATCCTCACATCCGCACAGCCACACCGCGGCGTGGTCGAAGGACTGAGGAGAAATAAACTGTGTGCACCAAGGTGCATCTCTCCTCCGATAATTTAAGCAAAAAAATTGCAGAATGAGACCACTCGACACAGGAGGGTGATGGGGTCTGGGACACACACACACACACACGCGCGCGCGCGCGCGACAGGAGGGTGATGGGATCTGGGACACGCACACATGTACACACACATACTCGACATAGGAGGGTGATGGGGTCTGGGACACACACATACACGCACACATGTACACATGACATACAGGAGAGTGATGGAGTTTGGGACACACACATACGTGCACACACATGTACACACAGGAGGGTGAGGGTTCTGAGGTCTAGGATACACACACACACATACACGCAACACAGGAGGGTGATGGGGTCTGGGACACACACACACACAACACAGGAGGGTGAGGGTTCTGAGGTCTGGGATACACGCACACACACACACATGACAGGATGGTGATGGGGTCTGGGACACACACACATGTACACACGACAGGAGGGTAAGGGTTCTGAGGTCTGGGATACGCACACATATGTACACACACACACACACACAACAGAGGAGGGTGAGATAGATGAGGTCTGGGACACGCACACATGCACACACAGGAAGGTGAGGGTTCTGAGGTCTGGGATACGCCCACACCCATACACATGCACACACACAACACAGGAGGGTGAGGGTTCTGAGGTCTGGGATACACGCACACGCACACACATGACAGGATGGTGATAGGGTCTGGGACACACACACATGTACACACAGACAGGAGGGTGAGGGTTCTGAGGTCTGGGATACACACACACACACACACACACAACACAGGAGGGTGAGGGTGATGAGGTCTGGGATACGCACACATGCACACACATGACAGGAGGGTGATGGGGTCTGGGACACGCACACACACACATGACAGGAGGGTGAGGGTTCTGAGGTCTGGGATACGCCCACACACATATACATGCACACACACAACACAGGAGGGTGAGGGTGATGAGGTCTGGAAGGGAAATGCCGTGTCCCGGGGATCTGTTCTTGCTCTGTAGAGTGTTTATATAACAATAGCACTTAGGAGCCACTTGTATCATCAGCATGTTCTTGTCTAAAAAAAGGAGGGGAAGGAGAAGAGAGAAACTCAACGACCCGATACCACTGTGAAAAGGAAAACCGACCACCATCTTCCCATCACCGCGCAGGTTGCCAGGTGCCAACTGGCCAACTTTCGTGCCTGCTTCCTGCCCGACCTGGTCTGTCCTCCTACACGCCCTTCCTTTGCACACGGCCCTTCCTTTGCATACGGCCGACTCTGCAACCCCTTCGTTCCTTCTTCCCTGAAGCCTCGGGCAGGCCTCGCCCTCTGCGAGAGTTCCTGTCCTCTGCACCCTGCTCTCCCACTGTCCAGGCACCGACATATCACAAAGTAGCGGGTAACCCCTCCCCCCACTGCACAGTGAGCCAGGGCTGTTCAGAATGGCACCCGGGATGTAGCAGCACGCATGGCCGGAGTGAACAGCAGGGAAGAGTCCCAGGACCAGTGCCCACACACCTCTCTGCAAGCACAAAGCACTAACCTGAGGCTGCAGCTCCCCTTGTCCCAAGGCTACCCAATTCAGATCGCCCCTCCCGCAGCTGCTCCAAGTCAGACCCAGGGTCGCCCATCCGATCCAGCAATGGCACTGACACGCAAGGGAAGGGAAAACAGGGACTCCCACAGACAGGCACAGATGCCCACAGCAGCCAAACGCAGCAGACGGCTGCACAGGCGTGGTATATCCACACAGTGGAGTATTATTCAGGCTCAAAAAGGAATGAGACGCTGACACGTCCGGGGGAAGCTGGAACACTGTACTAAGTGACAGAAGCCAGACACAGGGATGAACTGTGACTCCGCTTACGGAGGTATTCCCAGAGGCACAAAGCAGAACAGGGCCGCAGTGGGAGAGGACAGCTATTTCCAAATGGGCAAGGAGATGCTGTCCGGGATGATGCAAAGTTGGGGAAAATCCGTGGTGATGGTTACGCAACACTGTCAGTCCACTGACTCACACTCCCACAAGTCCTTCAAGTGGAAATTTAATGGTAAAAAGAAAAGCCAACAACGTGATGCATTTTTACAGCCTCAATCTCATATGTCAGTCACTGAGTGTCTGCTCTGGTAGGGATTCTACAGCGTTGTCACCCCGATCGCCACGTGAAGACCCAAAAGCCACCAGCTGCTCCTGTGGCTGCCCCTGCACTGACCACAAACCCACACCCTGCTACAGTGTGGCCCGGAGCGGGGCGATGGCTGTACGCAGGCCCGGCCTGTCTCACTAGGCCACTCCAGAGGTGCGCTCTCTGCTTGCCAATCATATTTTACAGACTGAAATTCTACACATGAACAATTACTTAGTGTTGTTAGATTACTGGAAGTCGGTAAGCTTTTATAACGTCGGGATTAAAACCCATTTCATTAACGCCACACCTGCGAAGTATTTACAACTGCGCTACCAAGCATCCTCAACAGCAAAGAAGGAAGTTGAGGAAGCGCCCTAACGGGCTAGAGGCGCCAAGCACACACGTCCTAAGGAAAAACGATGCCCGACACAGGAGCAAGATCCTCGCCTTCTGCCCGGAGCACGGGTAGCACAGCAGTGGCGCGACCTGTCCCCCGTCAGCGCCCTCCCCTTCCGAAGCGTCACCCCAAAAGGGCCACCGGACCGAGAAATAAAGCGGCAGGCGTCCACTGCGGGGCCCGTCACACGGTCCGCACTGAGCCTGGGGAGGAAGTGCTGGCGCCGGCCACCTGCAGGCCCCCAGGCCCCCAGACCACACGGATCCGCCCGACACGCTAAGGACCCGCACAGGATCAAGCAGCCTTCAGAGTGGAAAGGCGGAGTGAGCAGACGGTGTGAACTGTGCATGCGTATCTGTACCACGGTGAGATGTGACAGCACGGACAGTCACGGTGGCAGGAAACATTCGCACACATTTCTCTGTGGCACGAAATGGCCTTGACTGATTTAGCAGGACCCAGCACCATCACCTGTGCTACCAGAAGAAAGCAGAACGACGTCTGTACCCTGGGGCACATCAGCACAACAGTAACGGAAGATCGGTCACAGCGCCGCAGAACGAGGGGTCCGGAACGTCGGGTTTCACGTTGTTAGAACCCGACGAGAGCCAGGGTCTCCTGAGAACTCTCTCTCATCAGGGCAACCCCAGCGGGTGTCGGTAAACGCAACAGCAACAGAAAAACGGCTGGGGAGCACTCTGCGGCCCGCCTGGGGAGCACTCTGCTGCGGCCTGTCTCCGGCTGTGGGTGAAAACAGAAGTGACACGTTGCTATTCTTTGTGCTTTCAAAAACACATCCTCCCCGTACCCAGAAATACTCCCGCACCACAGACGTGTCCTTTCGTCTGAAAGACAGAAAGCTCCTTACAGGACAGGGGACCCACCGGGAGCCAAGTGGGAGTCTGCGGGGTCTATCCTGTCACACAGGCAATTGCTCTCCCTGACCACTTGTTTCTGGTACATACAGTTTCAGTTTTGTTTTTAAAACTTCTTTATATTCAAACAGAGTTACACAGGGGGCCAGCCACACAGCAAGGGATCTTCCATCCACTGGGCTGGTTCACTCCCCAAATGGCCTCAATGGTCAAGGCTGGGCCAGGCTGACGCCGGGAGCCTGGAACTCCATCTAGGTCTCCCAAGGGGGTGGCAGGGGCCCAAGCACCTGGGTCATCTTCTGCTCTCCCAGGTGTGTTAGCAGGAAACCACGTCAGAAGTGGAACAGCCGAGACTCCAACCGGTGCTCATATGGGGTGCCGGCACCACAGGCTGGACTGCGGCTTAACCTGCTGTGCCAACCTTGGTCGAAAGCTTTAAAATGTGCTTCTCCAGTTGCTACACAGAAATCACTAGGCAGGTAGTGCTGGCTCGAGTTTTGATAAATCTGTTGGCTATTTTACTAATTTATATAAACAAAACATGCACAGTACTCATTTCTTTAACAGGGGACCCACTGTTAGAATGGCTTCTATTTGTATAGTATTTATATATCAGTGTCCTACAAAGAAAAACGGTCTTTAAAAACTTAAGGTCTGGGGCTGGCGCTGTGCATACTGGGTAAAGCCGTCTGCAGTGCCAGCATCCCATGTGGGAGCCGGTTGGACACTCGGCTGCTCCACTTCCGATCCAGCTCCCTGCTGTGGCCTGGGAAAGCAGCGGAAGATGGCCCAAGTGCTCGGGCCCCTGCACCTGCCTGGCAGACCGAGAGGGAACGCCTGGCACCTGCTTCGGATCGGCCCAGCTCCAGCTGTTGCGGCCATCTGGGGAGTGAACCAGTGGCATAGAGACCTCTATCTCTTTGCCTCTGCCTCTCTAACTCTGCCTGTCAAACAAATAATTTTTTTAAGTAAGTCTTTAAAAACAAAAACTTGGGGATGTGCTGTGGTATAGCTGGTAAAGCTGTTGCCTACAGTGCCAGCGTCCCATATGGACACCCATTCAAGTCCCGGCTGCTCCCCCTCCGATCCAGCTCTCTGCTGTGGCCTGGGAAGGCAGTAGAAGATGGCCCAAGTCTTGGGCCCCTGCACCCATGTGGGAAACCTTGAGCAAACTCCTGGCTCCTGGCTTTGGATCAGCAGAGCTCCAGCCATTGTGGCCAACTGGGTGTGAATCAGCGGATGGAAGACCTCTCTCTCTCTCTCTCTCTCTGCTTTTCCTTCTCTCTCTGTGTAACTCTTTCAAGTAAATAAATAAATCTTAAAAAAAAAAAAAAAAACACACACACACCAAAACTTAAGGTCAGACGCCTGTATTCCACGTTGCAGCGCCAGTTCAAGTCCCAGCTGCTCTGCTTCTGATCCAGCGCCCTGTCACACACCTGGGAGGCAGGGATGACGGCTCACGTGCTGGAGCTCCTGCCACCCACGCGGGAGTCCCTGGTGGAATCCCCGGCTTCCGGTTTCAGTCTGGCCCACTCCGAAGGTTGTGGCATTTGGGGCGTGAGCCAGCAGGTGGAAAAACTGTCTCTGTCACTCTGCCTTTTAAATAAATAAGTAAATCTTTAAAAAAATCTTCGACTAAATTTATTTCTATGACAGTTATAGCACAGTGAGTACTCTGGGAAAAAATGTAATGTTAATCTCCACTACTTCTTACTTGAAAGCTTTCTCCCTTAAGATTTCACGTAAACTGACCACATGAACGATGAAAGAACAAAGCTATATATTCAGGAGAAAACGCAATGGGCACTGTTTCACAGAGTTTCAAAACTGAAAATCGCTCGACACTGAACGAACCCACGTGTCAGACAGCAACAGATCACGGCCCGCGCCCCCCACTCCCACTACCCGCCACCCGCCCCAGAGCCCACAGAGAATCAAGAGCAGCGGTCAACACAACCACGGACGAGGGAGGCGCGCACGGTCAAGGCCACACGGAGCAGGGCAGAGCGAGGTGGCTGTGGAGGCTTCACTCTCAGCTCCCTGTGGTTCTACCTGGAAACAAACAAAGTGCACTCATCTAAGCTCCAGCCCCCCGGCAGACTGACGGTGCCGCTGGGGTCTTCGACAGGCCGCAGGATACGACTGTGACTTCTTCTCAGTCTGCAAAAGGAACCAGGGGAGAAGGAGAATAAAAACCAACTTTCCAGGCTGGAAATACTTAGGAAGCCCTTTATGTCAAAGTCAGGATCTCACAGCACACTAAGACAAATGCAGTAGCACCTGTAAGGTTTAAGTCGATGCTGCCATCACTTAACTGCTTTTAAGTATCTGCAAAAGACTGAAGAAAAAAAGGATAAAGTACATTCTCCAGAGAACAGATGTATTTCAAAATAAAAACTGTATTTTTTCCAGTTTTTGCTTTGTACAAGAATCCATTGTTGTTGTAACTCATACACAATGGGATCAATGCTGGCTCTCTTCCTGCACAGCACAAGTCCACAGGCTCAGGCTACAGTCCCCAACATCATTTTCTGATAAACACATCACCGCACTGGATCTAAATATAGATACATCATATAATCGCAGTCTCTGGGCAAAGTCAAACTTTAATATGCAAATGTTTGCTTATATGATACAGAAATGGAAGAGCTACAGTAGGCACACGAGCTAGTGACGACCGGCAGGTGACCGTCTCTCCGTAGCCCTCTACGAGGACGGGCTGTGAGAGTCCTTCCGAGAAGGCGGCTCTATCTGTGACTCGTGCCCACCTCAGCCCATACACTGACCGTGGCTACTGACAGTCTGGGAACTGAAAGGTACAGCCCTCAAAAAATTTTAAGTCACTAAAAAACAAAACAAAGCAAAAAAAATTAGGCTCTACTGGACACGGAAAACACTCACAAAAGTTCAATTTCAAATTTCTTATCAGTAGGAAAATATTAAAAATAATTTTCTGTATATACATATGGGTATATGTATATATTGAATCACTCATGTCTCGCAACATCAATGTCAGCCAAGTGGAGACATTCTGGTAAGTTATTTTTCCCATTAAATGACTACTATGTCAAAATTTTAAAATATTTTCTTAAATCATTAAAATACTTCACTTACCATTTCAACAGTTTACACTGTTTTTTAAAATTTTTTAGCTGTTCATAACTAAATTCCCTGATCCCTATGTAAATGAAAACCTATTTTTCCTTGTTACTCAGCAACTCATAGATAAAATCACATCTACTGCAAAATTCTACCAAATGGATAGGTTTTATTACCTGATTTATCTTAGCTCTGAGCATGTATACCTAAATTATTCTCACTGCAACAAATAGGTGAGGAAATGTCCTAAATAGAGAGAGGTAATATGACGCTATGGCACGTATCATATATGGTGATTAAGTGTCTGATAAAAACATTTCAGAGACACCTGAAAACTCACTTTAGAAACTAACTTTAGAAACAAACCATTTATTCTTCACTCTAATATAAATTAATATGTATGTATTTACGTACATACACATACATATAAAACAAAATTGTCTAATGTCGAGTAGCTGTTTATGAGTGAAAAAATGGTTACAAACTGAGTAATTAGCTTCAATTTGAGTTGACAGTTCAGTCATCTTGGGATACAGACAGAAGTCGGTGCATTACAGACTCCATGGAGTCAGATACTCAAGCACACACTTTACACAAGAACCCTCCTCCACGTGACGGGCATTGCACAGCAAGACATGTGCTCCGATGCAGTCCCACTCCCAAAGCAGACCAGACAGCACTTGGCTCACTTTTAAAATAGCTTCATGAAAGAAATATCATATAAAGAAATGCATGTTTGCTAAAAGTCTTTTAAAATTACATCAAAACAACATTAAAACCTGCTCACTGAGAAGGGCCTACTGAATGTCATTCCTGACTGGAAATGCCTGGTGACCAGTTCAGACCCGTGTCTGGCAAAGTCTGCGTAATGACGCCAGCGCCAGCGGCCGCGATCCCAGCTCCGTCAGTCTTCTCTGGTTGGCTGATGTGGGTGAGTCCCCTTAAAACAGCAATACACCTTAAAATGATCTATAGTAAACAGTTCCCCAGCAACCATTAGTATTCATAAATTGAAATGCATTGATCATTCAGAAAAGATTTCTTGCAAAATATATAAATAAATGTTAACTGCATATTCTGTAAATATACTTAACGTTAATTGACCAGGCCGTCAAGGACGGGCTGTCCTATTTCAGAAGTGTGTGTCAAATTTATTAGAAATTTAAAAAGAAAAATTTCTGAGGGACTCAGCTGCCTTCGTTAGTTGGCTTTAAAATGTGTAATAAAATGGGAGACAGTGTCTTCTCGAACGCATGGATCGATATGGAAAAGTAACCTGTTCACAGACAAGGTTACAGGACACCAAGGTACAGAGGAGTCACCGCAGTGAAGTGTCTTCCACACAAAAAGGGAAGAGCTCATCCCCCAGGTAGAGTGTGTTCAATTAGAGACGCAGCTCTCTCACTCCTGGCAAGAATTAACTGGTAAGGACACTGCTTCGCAGCAGTGCAAAAAGATCCTGAGAAATTATTCAGATTACAACAAAAGACAGGGCTTTTCCTCACTGAATTTTTGCACAAAACACAGCTCTAGATATCGTAAATGAACTAATTTAAAAAGCAGATCATCTTCACTGTGTTGAACACAAAAAGGGTATGTGACCCAGACGTTGTTAATGCTCCCATTGGCTAATATCAGAAAAAAAGATTGCATCAAGTGTCTATGGATAACGTTCTAGCTAACTATGGCCAATAATATACATGGAGGTAATTTGTAGTTCAAGTGTTTCCTTCCTTCTGTTTTCTCCCAACTAGCCACAAGCTGGATCCTAAAATTTACACTGAAATATACAATTCCAATGTCCAAAAGCCCCTCCTCCTGGGGAGTGACACTCGGTGTGTTTGTGCAATCTTGATGCGGAGCCCGAGCAGTCCTAGGAGAAGGACGGCGCGTGTTCCATCGGCGCCACGGCGGCACGGCGGCGCCACGGGGCGCCCTCTCCTTAGCTGCACTCCAGCAGCTTGGCCAGGTTATCGCGTAACTCCGTCAGCTCGAAGATCTTCCCGTCCAGAATCTCCAGGAGCGTCTTCAGGTTATTGCGAAAGGCTTCCTGCTCGTTCTGACTTCTCTCCAGGCGCTGCTCTAAGTCGGAGAGCTGTCCCTCCAGGTCTTTGTTCCGAATTTCTACCTCCTTTAGAGACAAGAATGTGGACACACATGTCAATACGGCAGTCAGAAAATCCACCTCTCTGGGGTTACTAATTTGCCAACCAGGATGAGCTTCTGAACCTCAATTTAACGCACCTACAGGAGATACCGCATCTGGTGACTGCGTTGTTTACACATCTTTGCATCCATACAGAAAAAGACTACTCATTACTCGTGCCACGGAGCGCTACAGGCACTTCGCACACCACAGATGTGAACACCCTCTGTGGCTACTGCCATCTCTTTTTCATTGCTGCTCACCTACTTTTCTTGCTTCCACCTCCTTTTCCTAACACACAGCTGAGAACAAGCTCAGCGAGACAGGCAGGGGAAGCCGAGAAATGCACCTTTCGTCCTTGCGGACAATTCCGAAGAGACAGAGCAAAGCGCCACCTGGGCGGCACCACCGGACGTTCTGATTCAACTGCTCTGGGTTCTGCCTCGGACAGAGAACACAGCTCACCCCCGAAGAACTGCACTGAAGACAGTCAGAATGTTACAGGGAGAGAAGCACAAAGGTGACCCCCAACACCTCACACCAGGGACAGGGCCCACACCCAACACCCTCACACCAGGGACAGGGCCCACACCACAACACCCTCACACCAGGGACAAAGCCAACACCCAAAACCCTCACACCAGGGACAACGCCAATACCACAACACCCTCACACCAGGCACAAAGCCAACACCCAACACCCTCACACCAGGGACCAAGCTACACCCAACACCCTCACACCAGGGACAATGCCAATACCATAACACCCTCACACCAGGGACAATGCCAATACCACAACACCCTCACACCAGGGACAGGGCCCACACCACAACACCCTCACACCAGGCACAAAGCCAACACCCGACACCCTCACACCAGGGACCAAGCTACACCCAACACCCTAACACCAGGGACAATGCCAACACCCATCACACCAGGCACAATGCCAACACTCAACACCCTCACACCAGGGACAGGGCCCACACCACAACACCCTCACACCAGGGACAGGGCCCACACCCAACACCCTCACACCAGGGACCAAGCTACACCCAACACCCTAACACCAGGGACAATGCCAACACCCATCACACCAGGCACAATGCCAACACTCAACACCCTCACACCAGGGACCAAGCTACACCCATCACACCAGGGACCAAGCTACACCCAACACCCTCACACCAGGAACAAAGCAACACCCAACACCCTCACACCAGGGACAATGCCAATACCACAACACCCTCACACCAGGGACCAAGCCAACACCCAACACCCTAACACCAGGGACCAAGCTACACCCAACACCCTCACACCAGGGACCAAGCTACACCCATCACGCACAGTGTTCCACAAACTCGTCAAAAAGCTGACACTCCTAACAAACCAAGGGAAGAAAGAAAGGACAAAGGGAAGAAGTCCGTGACGCAAGAATGTCTAGAAATTGGTGAATACTTCAAAACAGTTAGGAGAGACGATTTTGAGTGTTCTCAAAACTAACACATCTTTGAGTTTATGGACAGGCCAAATACTCCGATAAGATCTTTACATATAGTATGCATTTATTCAAGTATCACACTGCACCTATAAATCTAAACAATTATTACACATTACAAGTTTTAAAAGACTAGCACAAAAACTTAACATAATAAAATCTGAGAAACTGAAAAATTATTTTAAAAATACTGCCTTTAAAAATGTTTCTAGAGGCCAGTGCTGTGGCACAGTGATAAAGCCTCTGTTTGCAGCACCGGCATTCCATATGGGTGCCGGTTCGAGTCCCATCTGCTCCTCTTCCAGTCCAGCTCTCTGCTGTGGCCTGGGAAGGCAGTGGAGGATGGCCCAAGTGCTTGGGCCCTGCACCCCATGGGAGACCCAGAAGACGCTCTTGACTCCTGGCTTTGGATTGAACCAGCTCTGGCAGTTGTGGTCATTTGGAGAGTGAACCAGCAAATGGAAGACCTCTGTCTCTCTGTCTCTCCCTCTCTATCTGTAACTCTACCTCTCAGATCTTTAAAATGTTTCTAGCATTGAAAAATATAATAAAATGAGTCTAAAAAATAAAATGATGTATATCAAGCTACTGATGCAATTTTGAAGGTATTGTTAAGCTGCCACCCACTTGGGAGACACGTTGCTCCTGTCAGTGTGCCTGGAATCGAGTCCCAGCTCTGTTGCTCATGCAGCTTCCTGCTAATACGACGAGGCGGCAGCAGTGATGGCTCCAGGAATGGGTTCCTGCCACCCACAAGGGAGAGCCAGATGGAGTTCCTGGCTCCTTGCATTGGCCTGGCCCAGCCACAGCTCTTGGGTCCATTCTGGGAGTGAATCAGGCTATGGAAGATGTGTGTGTGTATGTGTGTGTGTGTGTGGCCTTCTGTCTAATGCTTTGCCTTAAAAAAAAAGGGAAATTTAAGAAAAATAAAATTGAGAAAAATAGCAGAAAGCCAGCTGTTACACTTAAAACATTCACACAATGTCTAAACAAACTCTGTGAAGTTTACTGGTATCACTGAATGACAAGCTAGTCAGTATTGAAGGAGACTGTGAAGCAGCCCCGAGCACTGGGAACACACTCCCCAGTAATAACGTGCCAGGCTCACACGAAGATGCCACGGAGCAGCTGCTGGGGCCCGGGCAACACAGCAAGGGATAAGCAGCTCTCCTGCCTCACGGTGTGCACGGGGTCGGAGATAGCCATGCAGGTTTCTTATCACTTTCCATCATCTGGTGAAGGTACATCAACTGGGGCTACCTAACAAAACACCCACAAACCCAGATGCCAACTTCATACAGCTTCTGACTGTGATAAGACAGACCAATCCCACTGCAGAACGCAGAGCACGCCCCCCTGTGGACACTGACAGCAAGAATCAGGATAGAATGTGTCCACCCACCCAAAATGCCCAGTGTCATTTACCAGCAAACGCCCCCTCAGCTAGCCCGCCTGGAAAATGGAAGGCTCTGGCAGGCGCTGTGGCACAGTAGGTTAAGCATCTGCCTTCAGCACTGGCATCTCACATGGGCTCCGGTTTGAGTCCCAGCTGCTCCACTTCTGATCCAGCTTCCTGCTAATGGCCCAAGAAAGCAGTGTAAGATGGCCCAAGTGCTTTGGCTCCTGCACCCATGTGGGATACCCAGAGGAAGCTCCCAATTCCTGGCTTTGGACTGGCGTAGCTCCTGCCGTTGCAGCCATTTGGCACCTGGCTGCAATGACAGTATATCAAAAAAACAGGTTTCTTAGACTTGGTCACTGGATTAAAACTGCTAGTGTACACCTCCTACTGTGAAGCCTACAGTGCAGAGGGTGGGGCTGCCTATGAGCCCGCACAGCCAGTGTCTGGACTGGGTTTTGGGGTACAGGACTGAAAGACCCCTGTTACTCAAGGGGCTGAGGCAATATGACAACACTAAGGGACCAGAAGAAACTCCTGGCTCCTGGCTCTGGATCGGCCCAGCTCTGGCCATTGTGGCCACTTGGGGAGTAAGTCCGCTCATGGAAGATCTGTCTCTCCCTCTCTCTCTGTAACTCTGACTTTCAAATAAAATAAATAAATCTTTTTTTAAAAAATCAGGAAGCATACAATAAACATTAGTAAAAGCAGACTGAAGAAAGAGAGCCAGCGTGAACTTGCACTCTCTTGGAGCAGAGTTTCCATGCTGAATGAAACCTACTTCACACAATTTCTTTAAATTCAGGGTATTTCTTATGTTACCAGTAGAAATTTCCATGGGGCCAGTGCCGTGGCAGTAGGCTAAGCCTCCGCCTGCAGCACCGGCATCCCTTGTGGATGCCGGCTTGTGTCCCAGATGCTCCTGTTCCAACCCAGCTCCCTGCTATAGCCTGGAGAAGCATCGGAAGACGGCCCAAATGCCTGGGCCCCTGCACCCACATGGGAGATAGGGAAGAAGCTCCTGGCTCCTGGCTCCTGGCTCTGGCTCAGCTCCAGCCGAGGCAGCCATTTGGGGAGTGAACCAGCAGATGGAAGACATTTGTCTGTCTCTCCCTCTCTAACTCTTTCTCCCAAATACGTAAGATCTTATGAAAAAAAGAAGTTTCCATAGTAACTGACTAAAGATAAAATGTAATGACCACCTATGATGATTATAAACTACCACAAGGCGTTACCAAGTGAGTGATAAGAACCCAAGGAGTACGCGTGCATCTAATCCTGGAAGAGAAAAACAACGGTGTCCTCCAGAATGGAGTCTCAGGAGGGTCACTGCTACGTCAAGGACGGACCCTTCCCCTGCACAAGTGTGCGCGGTGTCGCACGGCTCACCTGCAGCTTCTGAGTCAGAGAATCCCTCTGCTCCTGCAGTTCTCTGGCATTATCAATTTCTTGTTTCAATCTCTCTATTTCCTAGGAAAGGTAGAGCAAAGCCTTTCAGGACAACATCAAAACCGCATCAAGCCAAGGCAAGCCCTGATTTTTCCCTGAAATCATTGCTGCCGTTCCTGGAGGGTTTAGAAGCCGTTCTTTGGGGCTGACTTTTCAAGGACAGGCGTGCCGCTGGAACACAATGATCCCAGGCAACACGTCCCACTGGGGCTTTCACGGGCACTGCTTAGAAACAGGCACCCACACTTCAGGGCTGCTTCGCGCTTTGTGGATACAAACAGTTTTTTTGCAGCATATTAAAGCTTTCGACTGGAAACCAGAGAGAGCACCCACTTGTAAAATTTGTTTGCCTCGTCAGGGCTTTCTGTTAATTCCATGAATGTGAGTGACCCTCATAGAGCAGGCAACGGCCAGCGTCGCAGTGTGGCTGCCTCATTCCAGCTCACAGAAGAATCAGGGGTGGGCGTGGCAGGGGAGACCGGAACCAGCCTAAGAAGCCCACAGTCTCACTTCATTCTGCAAACTGCCTTTCAATGTTGCATAGGTCGTAGGATGTGACAGAAATATGTTAGCTGCAGGTACCTCCTCCTTCACTTTGAGCGTCTCCTCCAGCTCCTGGATCGTCTGGTTTAACTCCGTCTTGTGGGTATGCACGGCGTTGGCTTGGCTGCTGACACACTCAAGCTCAGTAACCTGAAGAGCAGTGAGAACACAGGGCATATCAATGGCCACTTCAGAGAGCTCCGTGCGAAGACATAATTAGCCCAGGCAACTGAGTGACTTTGAGCCAATATATAAAATTAATTTTGAAAAATATCAGAATGACTAGATTCTTCAAAGATATTAATTTAGAACAAGGGGAAAGAAGACCAGTAACTCTTTACATGCTAGTCCTAGAAAGACCAGGAAAACTCAAGTGATTAACAAGTAGAGATTCGGATTAAAGCCTTCTTTAAAAATTTCTCCAGAAAATGTTCAATATCAAGTATGGCCATCTGCCCTCCGTCTGCAGACTCCAGATTAAAATACGGGTTCTGAAAACTGGTCCCACACGAGTGAGAAGTTTTTCCAAAATGTAAGACAATCTGGAAGAAAAGATACACTTAAAATACAACTTAGATCACCTGATACTACCACGACTTACAGCTATAGTGCCTCTTCCAGGGAAGACAACAGCCCTTTAATCAGTAAGAATTCACTAAGGCCCCGAGAACAATGGAACTTTTACCTGTTTTATAACATTTTGCTATTTTTCGAGAACAGAGAGGGGCAGTGTCCTTGAAAGTTATACCAGGCAGAGTTAATACAGACAGAAGACACACACACACACTCACAGCTCTTTATCCGTGCTCTCGATTTTTGGTTGACTAACACAGTACATTCTGGACTACTAAGGAAACAGCAAATCCCTCCACCTTGTATGTTTCAGTACTTTATTCTCTTCTGAACTCTCCTCATCTCCTCTCCTGGCGTCTGCTTCCTTCTATTTAAGCACTGATGACCCTTTCCACCTGGCCTGGGCCCAAAGCCGCGGGCGTTCTCTGCCAGTTCTTATCTATTGCCAACACAGCCCTCCTTCGCTGGGAGGCTTTCTCCATGCAAACCCTTTCAAGGGTCCATTGTTCTGTTTTTTTGTTTTTGGACAACATCGAATCTAACTTCTAGGTCTGCACACATTCATCCCAACCGCCTTAACCACCCTCACTGCCCAGGACGCCCAGTGTGTATTTCCAACAAGCCAGGCAAGTCGCCTTGTTCCTGGACAACTCCTGCTCATGTCTACACTGCAAAGCTTAAAATATACACCACTCTCCCTTCTTCCCCATAGCTGCCTTTTTAGACGCAGGTTGGAGTGATACTTGCTCAGACTTCTAACTCTCCCTTACCGTTCTACTTCACTTCCACCATACTTCCCAGTCACCCTGGCCTATTATACTCCTCAAGCCGTACTTTGTTACCAAGCCCATTCCTTATTGTCTACGGGATTCACTTCCTTTTAAAAAAGGAAATGAGTGGTACCGGCTTTCCTGTTGTGTGAATGTATTTCTAGGCTTTGAATGAAAAAACTCTTTGTAGAGGATTGTTTAGACTTCAGATGTTCACGGTACTGGGCTATTTCTGATTTTCTTCCAACTTTTATATAAATGAGGTTCTACCCACACTTCCAAACTGTTCCTTCTTTAAAAAACAATAAAATCATAAAAGTTTTTAACTGTCTTGAGGCTGGCCCTGTGGTGTAGTGGGCTAAGCCTTTGTCTGCAGCACCCACATCCCATATGGGCACTAGTTCGTGTCCCAGCTGTTCCACTTCCAATCCAGCTCTCTGCTATGGCCTGGGAAAGCAGAAGATGGCCCAAATCCTTGGGCCCCTGCACCCACATGTGAGACCCAGAAGAAGCTCCTGGCTCCTGGCTTTAGATTGGCCTTGTTCTAGCCACTGTGGTCATTTGCAGAGTGAACCAGCAGATGGAAGACGTTTCTCTCTGCCTCTGACTCTCTAACTCTGCCTCTCAAATAAATAAAGACATCTTAAAAAAAAGTTTTTAACTGTCTCACTGTAATTGCAATTCACGGAGTCAGTACAATATGTAATGTTGAGTATCTCAGTTCATTTTCTCAGGACTTGCCTATGAGGGTCTTCAAAAGTTGTCATGGAAAATATGTGCTATGAAAAAACCACGCATGGATCTCCATCTTTTGCATCAAAATAGACTTATTTTTTAACTGTTCCTCCCCTCCCTGCAAACTCTCTGAAGCACCCTGTAACAGGTGAGAATACTAAGCTGAGAGAGGGAAATAACTTACCACAGATCACACAGTCAATGGGTGCTACCAGTGGAATTTGTGATCGGGTCTTTTGACTTCAAATGACTTCATGGAACTATGGAGAATGTTTCTCCTAACCACACTCACGTAAGAAAACCCATGATCTCCTACATGCCCTGGTGGTCAGTGGGCAGCTCCAGAGGGCCCTCTGCTGGATCGACATTGACATTGCCTCTCACCTGGGAGCCCCATGGTCCTGGGACCCAGCCCAGGCTTACCCGCTTGTGCAGGCGTTCTGCCTCCTCCTGATAGGCGGCGAGCTGCTGCTTCCACTGCTTCACGTTGGCCGTGGACTCCAACAGGGCCGCGGTCAGCTTGGCATTGTTTCCTTTGAGGGTAGCCAGCTCAGCCTCCCAGTGTTTGCTGATCGCTGAACTAAAATAAGGAGAAAATGTTCCCCATTACACTGAATACTGCAGAACCAGTCCTACCACAGGGTCTATAAGAATTTTTTTGAGGAAAACTGCAAAATGCAAAAAACAAATATTTTTCCTGGCAGGAGTAAGGTGGAAAGGTTCTGACCTCCATTAGGGAAGACACATGGATCTACTCGTTTTCTTTGAGTTAACATGACGTCCTCAGAGGGATTGGCGCTATGATGCAGCAGCGAAAGCCATCACCTGAAGTGCCAGCATCCCATATGGGCGCCAGTTCAAGTCCGGGTGCTCCATGTCTGGTCCACCTCCCTGCTAATGTGCCCGGGAAAGCAGTAAAGATGGCCCAAGTGCTTGGGCCCCAACACCCACATTGGAGACCTGGAAGAAGCTCCTGGCTCCTGGCTTCAGATCAACCCAGCTTTGGCCATTATGGCCATTTGCAGAGTGAACAAGCGGGTGGAGGATCTCTCTCTCTCTTTCTGCCTCTGCCTCTCTGTAACTCTGCCTTTCAAATAAATAAATTAAAAAAAAATTATATCCTCAGGAACATCTATCAAACCTAAAATAAAACCTAACAATGTACTACATTTTTTAGGCATATCAAAGCCTGAAATACAATCTCATTCCTTAATGAAAAATATGCTTAAATGTATTATAGTATTTCTTTCTTTTGTTAAAAAAATTTTATTTGAAAGGCAGAGTTACAGAGAGAGGAAGAAATCAAAGAGATCTTCCACCTGCTGGTTTATTCCTCAAATGGCAGCAACAGCTACGGCTGGGCTAGGCCAAAGCCAGAAGCCGGGGGCTTCATCCAGGTCTTCCCCGTGCACAGCAAAGGGCCAAGCACTTGGGCCATCTGCCACTGCTTTCCTAGGCACATCAGCAGGGAGCTACATCAGAAGTGGAGCAGCCAGGTCTTGAACCAGCGTCCATGTGGGATGCCGGCACCGCAGTAGGAGGCTTACCCTGCTACTCCACAATGTCGGCCCTGGTATTTCTTTTGAAGTTATTTCTTTGAAATTATTTATTTTGAAGTCACTTCATCTTACTCAGAATTTTAAAATGCCCCAAATACAAACATTTGTGAAGATTAACAGATTTCATACAATATGCTGAATCTACCAAAACCTTGGTTTCTCACTTAATTCCAGCATCATTTATAGAAGACTAAAAGCAATCAGCTTTCTCTTCATTTAACGTTCCGACATTTAAGCCACGTAGGGATGAGCATCTCAACCAACACACGTTTCCATCACAAAGACAACTCTCTCCTCAGGAAGACCCTCTCCTGGCAATTCCTTCACTAACTCTCTGGTGAACAAAGAATTGCTTAACGAGGGGCTTAAAAGGTTGCTCCTCTTTCTCATTACTGAACAGTTCATTTCAGTTCATCAAATTCTACTAATCCTATCTCATTAACTAAATAGCGATGCTTTTAAATCACCACTTTATGTTTGATAAGTCGTTTGCATCACAGGGCCGATGCTTTGTTGGATATTATATAGTCACTTTAATATATACTCCATAAAAGAAAGCATAGTTGCTGTCAAATTTTCTTTTTTAAAGTTCAATTATTTATTTCTCTTCATTTGAAAAGCTGAGCAAGGGAGAGATCAATGTTCCGCCTGGCAATTCTCTCAACAGCAGGCAGGCGCATCCGGGCTCACGCCAGGAGTCTGAAATTCCATCTGTGTTTCCCGTCTGGCTGACAGAGATCCCAGTACTTCACCATTACCCACGGCCGGTCAGAGTGTACACTAGCAGGAAGCTGAATCAGAAGCTGTGGCTGAGGTGGGACACGATCCCAGGCACTCCGAAGTGAGCCAAGGTGTCCAAGCACTGCGGCCATCAAACTTCTAAAGCTCATCACGGTGTGAGACACGTAAGCTTCATGCATCCTTTATCTGATGCACACAGAAGAACGTAAGAGCCTGTCTGTCGCACTCTCGCCAAAAATGGGTAATGGGCAAACATCCTGTAAACCAGAAGGGAGGAAAACTGCCCAACAGCCAACTGAAACTTCAGAAACGTGAAGACGACGAAGGGAAAGATCAGCCCGAGGCGCAGCATGGAGGAGAGAGTAGGAAGAAGTGTGACGCAGGCCACGCGGGGCAGCACCACTGCTGGTCTTCTGGGCGTGGTAATTGGCTACGCCATGTATGATGTTAACAGGGGGAGGAGAGCGGAGGCTCTGTAACTTCTGTTAAGATAAAAGTGGTTTAAAATGGAAACTTAAAAATGTTCAAGTTTATACAGTGAGAAAATCTCGCCCGAACACGAAGGGACAAAAATCAAACGGTAAACTGTTAATTTAACAACCATTTCTACCTTCACAAGGAAAACTTTTTTCTAACTCTTCCCTGGTGGGAAGAAGCCCAGATGCGGATTTTCTGGGCAGAGCTGCACTGATTCTCCAGCTCTGAACTACCGACGTCTTGGGCCAGCTACCAGCGCTTTCCCCGACACAGAGACGTTTTGTTTAAATAGGCCCTTCGATCTTACAACTGAAATCGTATTGAACAATTTAAATACTTAATATATGCAAATATCACACCCCTTTAAAAATTAAAGAGAAGAAAAATGATTTTGTTCTAAAACCCATTTGTCAAAATTATACAATTAAAAAGTAAGATGGATCACGGCATGTCTTAACAGCATGAGGAAGAACAAAAAATGAGGGTGTTTAATATTTTATTTCTCTGAGGTTTCATAGTATGGTCCACAGGTATCAAAATCCATTAACGATTTTAGAACTTGGCTTATGTCACCATTATGTGAAAAATAATTACCTGGTGACCCCGGGCCAGCTGTCTAATAACTTGATCCTCAGTCTTTATCAGGTCAAATAAAGTGATCAGTCAAGATCTGGACTGCCTGAGTGTTAGCCATCAGCTAACCTAGGTAGCTGGAACACCACGGCAAAAACACACAGAAGATGTGAAAACTGAAGCATGTATTTCAAGAGGACTGGCTCATTCTTCAAATTCACCCTCGGCTTTTCCTTTATTTCCATATTTGGCTGACATTTAGACTCCAGGAGGCTCAAGTTAAGATGCAAATCTTGGAAAATCTTAAAATAAAACATACTGCACATTAACGGTGAAACCTAGCCATACTACCCATCTACCTGTGTCATGGTAACTTCAAGGAGCCCACATGGCAGAGTAAGTGGGTTAAGCCGTGCCTGCAACACCAGCATCCCGTACGGGCACTGGTTCAAATCTCGGCTGTTCCACTTCCAATCCAGTTTTGTGCTAATGTGCCTGGGAAAGCTGCAGAAGATGGCCCAAGTGCTTGGACCCCTGGACCCACAGGGGAGACCAGGATGAGGCTCCTGGGTCTGGCCTGGCCCAGCCCTGGCTATTGCACCATTTGGGGCGTGAACCAACAGCTGGACAATCTCCTCTCTGTTTCTCCCTTTCTAACTCTGCCTTTCAAATAAGTAAAATAACTTTTTTAAAAAGAGAGAGAATTTCACAATTTTGTGCTTGGGATGGTATTTGAGGTGAGGCGGATGGTCATCCAAAATGTGTCTAAGATCCCTGGGTGCCACAGACACCTGCTGCTTGCAGGTTCTTTACCACAGACTTCTGCCAGGCGGCCAGGAGAAAGACCGTAGGCATTAAAACTACAGGAGGGTCCCGTACTGGGGAGAGGCCGATGCTGTGTGAAGGCCAAGAAGCCTGGCCAGGAATCGTTTCGTCCACGGAGGAAAAGCCTGAGCTACCGGGAGAAGGAGCCTGCCCCCCGCTGTAACACCTCCACTTTCACAGACACCCTGTGGCTCGGGCAAAGAGGACAGAACCCTGGGACTCTGGGAGAGGGGCAGGGAACTCCTGCACAAAGCCCTCCAACACACGAAGCTGAACTTACCTGGTACTGGGAGGGCACAGGGCCACTGAGCCAGCCTCAACTCTGAGACCCTGGGAGCCACGGCCTACCCAAGACTGCTCAAGGAACAGAGAATCCCACCCTGCCCTTTACCAGGGTGGGAGGGTGAAGCGTGTGGGGAGAGCCTCCTCCGAGGCACAAGCACTCCAAAGACCAAAGCTCAGCAAAGCAGCCCCAATTCTAGCACCAGGTCGTGCTTCATTGGTTCTGACTAAAGGTGATGAAAGCAAAACTGGAACCCAAATTCGGTTCAACTCCTGAGAATGACTTAACTCATCTACAACCCAGCAGCAGTACAGACATAATCATTTCCCAGAGGAAACAAAACCAGCTCTTCATGTGCATGGGTTCTGCATCCATAAACTCTACAAGCCACGGATGGAAGACGTTAAAAAAAAGTCTCAAAGAGACACACACAAGGGCCAGTGCTGTGACACAGTAGGTTAAGCCTCCATCTGCAGCGCCAGCATCCCATAGAGGTGCCAGTTCGAGTCCTTGGTCCCTGCCAACAGCCTGGGAAAGCAGTAGAAGATGGCCCAAGTGCTTTGGCCCCTGCACCCACGTGGGAGACTTGGAAGAAGTTTCTGGCTCCTGGCTTCGGATCAGCCCAGCTCTGGCCCACTGCAGCCATTTGGGGAGTGAACCATATGATGGAAGACCTTTCTCTCTGTAACTCTGTCCCTCGAGTAAATAAGTAAAATATTAAAAAAAAAAAAAAAAAAGTGGAGTAGTCTGGACCCAAACCAGTGCTCATAGGGAATGGTAGTAGCATCACAGGCAGCAGCTTTTTAACACACCATGCTAGACCAGTGATGTGGCATCGTGGGTGGGCCACCGCCTGTGGTGCTGGGTGACGGTTCAAATCCCAGCCGCTCCACTTCCGATGCAGCTCTCTGCTATGGCCTGGGAAAGCAGTGGAAAATGGTTCAAGTCCCTGGGCCCCTGCACCTGCGGGGGAGACCCGGAAGAAGCTCCTGGCTTCAGCTCGGCGCAGCTCCAGCTCTCTGCCTCTCCTTCTCTGTCTGTACAACTCTGACTTTCAAGTAAAATACATACATCCTTAAAAAAACAAACAACTCTGCCACAACACAGGCCCCACCAAACAAAAAAATCTTTTCGATATACTAAAAAGCAAGAAGAAAAACTCCTCGTTGTCAAGAAAGCAATGCACATACTCCTACTCATCGATGTCGGGCATGTTAAAAGTCTCTCTGGAAAACCAGGACGCTGCTCTGGAGAAGAATGAATTTCAGTAGAGCAGTGGGAACCACAAGAGGAGTACAACGAAAACCCTGGCCACGGACAGGTAACAGATGGAGAACGACTCCGACAGAGTCAGTGACCCTGACACGGCTGCACAGTCAGTCAGCGACCCTGAAAACAGATCAAGTAACAAAAAACATCAAACTACAGATCCAAAAGTCTCTCTCTCTCTCAAAAAAAGTCTTAAAAAAAAAAGTTAGTGGGTTCCTGCCACACACATGGGAGACCTGGATTGGGTTACTGGCTCCTGGTTTTGGCCTGTGGCCCAGTCCAGGGCTATTACAGACATTTAGGAGTGAGCCAGCAGATAGGAGGGCTGTGTGTGTGTGTGTGTGTGCGTGCGTGCGTTCTGTCTCTCAAAAAACTCAAACTTTAAATCACTGTGATATACCATATAAACAGAATGAAGAGGGAAAAAGAGATAAGCATTTGAAAAAAATTCAATGCTCTTTTCTGATGAGAATACTCAATCGACTAGGCACCAAAGGAAACCCCACACAATGAAAATCACATGTAAAAAGCCCATACTAACAGACTTGCTGGTAAAAGACTGCAAGCCTTCCCCTTGGGTTAGGAACAAGACAAGGATGGCATGCTGCAGCCACTGCAGACTCAACATAGTATTAAAATTGTTAGCCAGATCAGTTAGACAAGAAAGAGAAATAAAAGACATGCAACTTGGAAAGAAAGAAGTAACAGTTATTTCTACCTGTGGATGACGTGATTTTATACCAGACAACCCTGAAGCAACCAAGAAAACTGTTGGAACCAGGTGAGTTCAGCAGAGCGGCCGCATACAAAATCATGACGACAAGGGCCAGCTGAATAAACGGATGAACAATGGACAACCTAAAAGGAAATTAAGCGAACAACTCCATCCACAGTAGCATCAAACAGGACAAAACACTTAGGAGTAAACTTAACTAAGGAAGTGAAAGACTTGTGTGCTGAACAATAAAGAAACACTGCAGTAAGAAATTAAAGGAAACACAAAATAGCAGGAAGATATCCCACAGCCCTGGCCTGGAAGACTGTATTGTGAAGATGTCAATACCGTCCAGAGCACCTGCACACTTACTGTAACTCTTACCAGAATCTCAATTATATTTCTTGCAGAAATAAATAAAAAGTCCACCCTATGGCACTAGCATGGTGGCACCACTGTATGTGCCAGTGGCATCCCTATCAGAGCAGCTGCACCTCTGTGCGAGCGCTGGCCTGAGTTTGGCTTTTCTGCTGATTCAGTTTTTTGATAATGTGCCTGGGAAGGCAGAGGCAAACGGCCCAAGTACTGGGGCCCCTGCCACCCACGTGGGAGACTCAGATGGAGTTCCTGGCTGCTAGCCTCAGCTTGGCCCAGATCTGGCTATGAAGACCATTCGGGGAATGAACTTAATGGATGTAAGAGCTCCATCTCTGTCTTTCACAGATCAGTAATCTTCGAAAAGAATGAAGTTGGAGTACTCATACTTTCTGATTTCAAAACATGATACAAAGCTACAGTAATCAAAACAACACTACAGACCAACAGAACAGAGAATTCAGAAATAAACCCTCACATATATGGCCAACTGATTTTCAACAAGGGTTCCAAGACTACATAATGGAGGAAGTGTTAGGTAGGAAGTCAGAAACTGAGCCTATGTGTGTACGAGAAAGGCCTGAAGACCAGCACCTGCTGCGGACGCTCCAGAAGCCCAGCATCTTGTACTTCAAAGTCCTTCCCGGATCCTGATGACCTCTCAGGGGGCCCTGCCCCTTCTACCTGGCCTGATAAACATCCTTCCTCTAAGGTGGGGCCTCCCCTGTCTGACAACTTCAGGGGGAAAAACTCAGACAGGAATTTTTCGTATTTACACCCAACAAGTCCTTTGCTTGGGAGAAGAAGAAGGAGAGGGGCAAGAGAAAAGGTGGGAAGGCAAGACCCATCCTCTTAAAAACCCAGCCGAAATGTGAACTGCGCACTCTCTCTCAGGTTCTGTCTGGAGAGGTGCCCATCCGTTCTTACGGATGTCCCTACCCTAATAAACCTTGCTATTCTGCTTTCCACTGCTCTCTGTCTCATGCCTGAATTCTTTCTTGCGCGAAGACAAGGACCCTTTGCATCTCCGGTAACAAAAGGACAGTCTTTTTAACAAGGGATGCTGGAGGGGCTGGCGTAGTGTCATAGTAGGCTAAGCCTGAGCCTAAGGCGCCGGCATCCCATATGGGCACCAGTTCTAGTCCCGGGTGCGCCACTTCCTTTCCAGATCTATGCTATGGCCCGAGAAAGCAGTGGGAGATGGCCTGAGTGTTTGGTCCCCTGCAGCTGCATGGGAGACCTGGAAGAAGCTCCTGGCTCTTGGCTTCAGATCAGCACAGCTCTGGCTATTGTGGCCATTTGGGGAGTGAACCAGGGATAGATCTTCCTCTCTGCCTCTCCCTCTGACTGTAACTCCACTTCCAATCCAGCTCCTGCTAATGTGCCTGGGAAAGCAGTGGGAGATGACCCAAGTGTTTGGTCCCCTGCACCTGCATGGCAGACCCAGAAGAAGCTCCTGGCTCCACATCAGCTCAGCTCTGGCCACTGCAGCCATTTGTCTCTCTGTGTCTGTAACTCTACCTCTCAAATAAATAAATAAAACGTTTTTTTAAAAAATTATGTTGGGGAACCTGGATATTCAGATGCAAGAAAATTAAGCTGGGTCCTTATCTTATAACATAAAAGAAAATTAACTCAAAATGGACCAAAGGTCTAACTATAAGAGCTGAAACTGTAAAACCCACAGAACAAAGCAGAGGGAATAAGCTTCGTCACACTGAATGTGCAAGGATTTCTTGGATATGACACCAAAAGCATAGGCAAGAGAAAGGAAAACCAGATAAATTAACTACATAAAAATGTAAAACTTCCGTGTTAAAGGACACAAGTAATACATTGAAAAGGCAACCCACCAAATGGAAGAAAATATTTTCAAATAATTTATCGGATAAGGGAAGAAGGCTCCTACAACTCAACGATTAAACACTTGGGTAAAGGACTTGAGCAGACATTTCTCCACGGAAGACATACAAATACCCGAAAGAACTCGATGCTCAGAATCCCTCATCGCCAGGAAGACACAAATCAGTACCACAATGATACTACCTCACACACATCAGAACGAGTGACATTCAAAACTGAACTACTGTGCACTGCTGGCAGGAAGGCACAATGGTGCAGGACTGTGGAAGACAGGACGGCAGTTCCTCAAGAACTAGAAAGCTCACTGCCATGTAATCCAGCAGCTCCACTTGTTGGTGTACACCTGAAGAAGTGACAGCAGAGCCTCACAGATCGAATGCATCTACATCCATGCAGCATTGCTCACAAGAGCCAAAATGTACGAGCAATCCAGGCGCCCATCAACAGACATCTGAATAAACAAAATCTGGTATATACAAACATGAAACAAATAGTAGCCTAAGAACGGGAGGAAATTCTGACACACGCCTCAACATGCATGAACCCTGAGACATTGTACTAAGCAGGATAAGGCAGTTTCAAAGAGACAAGTACTGTGGAATTGCACCTAGAGTGGTCAAATCCACAGGGGCACCAAGCAGAAGGGTGGCTGCCAGGGACTGGGTCTGGAGGAATGGGGATTTGTTTGTTTTTTTAAAGATTTATTTGAGAGACAGAGGCAGAGAGACAGAGAGGGATCTTCCATTGCTGATTCACTCCCCAGATGGCCTCAAGAGCCAATTTGAAGCCAGGAGCCTAGAGGTTCCTCCAGGTCTCCCATGTGGGTTTAGTGGCCCAAGGACTCGGGCCATCTTCTACTGCTTTTCCAAGCCACAGCAGAGAGGTAGGTCAGAGGTGGAGACGTGAGGACTTGAACCAGAGCCCGTACAGGATGTTGGCACTGAAGGCAGGGGCTTTACCCACTACGTCACAGCACCGGCCCTGGGACTTGTTTTTCAAAGGGTTCCATGGTTTAGTTTTGCAATAGTTTGAGAGACTGATTACACAACAATGTGAATGTACTTAGTACTACTGAACATTTAAAAATGGTTAATCTAGAAAACTTTGAAAGTATTTTAACACAACTAAAAACCATACTGCACACTGTACGGTTCCATTTCTGTGACATTTTGGGAAAAGTAAAGCTACAGAGACAGAAACTGGTCAGTGGTCACCAGAGGGTTGTTTGGGGTGGGGAGAGGGGCTGTCCGGGCAAGAACACGAGCGCACGTGCCGAGTGACTGTGCTCCTTGCTCCTCCACATTTGCCAAAACTCAGAGCTGTGCACTAGAAAGAGATCTCACCGCTATGTAAATCACAGTTCAGTTTTTAACAAATTACAACCTCCAAAGAACAGCAACAGTGAAGCCTTCTAAGCACTCTCAGATGCTCAAAGAACCAGCAGGACTGGAAAGCCAGGGAGAATGGCCTCTGTAAGCCAATCCATCCAAGCCTGTATTTCTTGGCCCAAGAAGAGTCTGGGTGGGCAGGAAGCAGAATGCTGAGCCCCAGATAAGACAGCAAAGGAGAGGAGGGAAGGAAACTGGCTACTCAGAGGGGTGGGGAGCAGTAGATGGGCTGAGGGATTATAGAAGCAGGGAGGCAGAAAGGAATGGGACACCAAGACACAGAGCGGTTCGAGACAGAAGCAAAACCTCAGTAACAGGATAAAGAGCAGCTGAGTGCCAAGTCCTGACACCACAGCTTCTCTAATTCACTTCCATGAACCTGTCTGGAGTCCCTAATGCACTCAGTAATGAAAGTGGGCCACAGACCATCTGATGGACTCTCACTCATCTTCTTCACTCTGCCGAGCCCCCAGAGCACAGCTCACTGCACTAACACAACAACAGCAACGCTGGAAGAGATGTCAACTCAAACATTCCCATGCATCGTGTGAGCCCAGTCAACCCCGACCACCTGAGACCTAGCAACCCTGGAATGAGGGCTACAGGACACAGCGCCACGCAAGGTTTTGTTTCTGCATTTTCTCAGATTTGACTCAAAGCACATCAATGTGTGCTGCTGAAGCTATGTTTGCAACGCGAACCAAGCTTTTATCTTTGTTGGTAAATCTGCATCTGTTAGAGAACATTCTTGCTTCCTCCACTTTGTAAGCTCTCTTTTCGGTAACTGTCTTGCTGGAACACAGTGTGAAGAACACTTGGGAAATAACATGGTTTGTGTTTTGTTTTGTTTTTTTTAAATAAGTATGTCTTCACTGTTTTCTCAGAAGCTTCTTATATCCCTCTCACCATCGAGTACAGAAATGTTCCTACCAGAATGTCCTGTTTATATACTGTTAGCGTAAACTGCAGAGTACCCTGAAGGGAGCCGTGCTCCATCCGTGAGCACACACATGTAAGCACACAGTAACACCTCACACACTGTGAGGAGCCAGGTTCCCTCTTCCTCTCCAGCTCAGGATAGCAGCTTCCGGCCCGAGGAGAAGGATTTCCAGCAGTCATCGATGCCTTGGGATTACTTCTGATACCCAGGTTTTAAGTCAGCATCGCACACGTCAGGAATCCTAATAAATGCTGGGGTTCTCCGTTAGTTTCGTTCCTTTTTATACAGCCTTAGTTTTACCTCAAGTCAACTGTTCACAGAGAAATCACTAAATGGTTTGCTTGGAGACAGCAGGGATCCATAGAGACTGAGAGACCAGTGTGATCTCATTGCTGAACGCCAGGAGGAGGGCGAGACAGTTCTTCTGTCCGGTCAAGTTTTCCTTCAAAACGGACCAGCTGGCTTCCTGTTGGCCTCGAATCCACAGAGAATTCAAAACACCCCCAACACATGATTTGAAAGGTTCCTGAAACTGGAATTTTACAGTTTTCCTTTATCTAAGATCAAAGTTTATGAGCAAAGATTAAACTTCACTAAGTTAGTCATGTAAAATCAAGAAAGAAAAAAAGATTATACTTCAAAGAACTGCAAAAACAAAGCCAGAGACTAACACATGAGCAATGCACTTGCTCAGCCTGAGAGCTAATGGCCACGCTTGGAGCAGGAGCCGCCTCCCTCCGGCCTCCGGGCCAGGAGCCATCGTCAAGTCTTTACAATGCTCTGCACGCACTTTCTAACCATGTTAATTATATAGAATTAACGAAAAATATTCAGATAATCTTTGTAAAGAGGATTTAAAAATAGGTTGTGCAGGCTTTTGTTCTCAACATTACTCTGTAATGTGGTGAGGTCAATCTTTGACTATGAAAGCACTCCACAGTGAGGCTCTGTCTTGGGGACCTGCCTGTGAGACCGTCTCCTCACTTTTATAATACATCTTTTTTTAAAAAAAATATTTATTTATTTCAAAGAGTTACAGGGGAGAGAGGGAGAGGCAGAGAGAGACAGAGAGGTCTTCCATTTCAGTGATTCGCTCCCCAAATGACCACAACGGCCAGAACTGAGCTGATCAGAAGCCAGAAGCCAGGAGCTTCTTCCAGGTATCCCACACAGGTGCAGGGCCCACGGACTTGGGCCATCTTCTACTGCTTTCCCAGGCCATAGCAGAGAGCTGGATCAGAAGTGGAGTAGCCAGGACGTGAACCGGCGCTCACAAGGGTGCCGGCACTGCAGGCAGCGGCTTCACCCACTACACCACAGCACTGGCCCCATACTGTCTCCTCCCTTAACTGTGACACAGAAACCACCAACTTTGACTCACACCCACTGCTGGGCCACTTTCTGGGCTATGTGCTTTCATATCAGCATGTTGGCCCATGCTAGCTCTACTTAGGATCTACTACTATCTTCTACAGTTTACGGTCTGAATTGTTGTTTCTTAAAGTTTAAAGTATCCCTTTAAAGGAAGGAAGTCCCAAAGCCAGCGTTGTGGCCCAGGGAGGGTAAGGCACTGCTGGCAAAGGCAGTGTCCCTTTCTGGGATGCCAGCTGCAGTGCCAGCTGTCTTTATTTTTTATAATTTCATTTAAGGTATACCAATTTCATGTGTTTCATGTATACAGGTTTAGGAGCACAGCGATACTCCCACCCCCTCCCGGCCACGCTCTAACCCTTCTTCCTCCTCTTTCCTCTCCTAATCCCTCTCTTAATTTTTAGGATGATCTGCTTTACACTCGTCAGATTAACCCTACAGGAACTGCGCTGTGGCAGAGTAGGTCAAACTACCACTTGCAGCACCAGCATCCCTTATGGGCACTGGTTCTAGTCCCGGCTGCTCCACTTCCGATCCAGCTCTCTGCTGTGGCCTGGGAAAGCAGTGGAAGATGGCCCAAGTCCTTGGGCCCCTGCACCCACATGAGACCCGGAAGAAGTGCCTGGTTTTGCATCGGCCCAGCTTCAGCTTGCAACCATTCCGGGAGTGAGCCAGTCGATGGAAGCTCTCTCTCTCTCTCTCTCTCTCTGCCTCTCTGTAACTCTGCCTTTCAAATAAATAAATCCTTAATTAAAAAAAAAATTAACCCTGCACTAACTAAAGAGGTCAACAAATATCCACAAAAAAAAAAAAAGTGTTCAGGGCTGTGAACAATCATCTAAGCTCAAAATGTCGAATTCACTCCTAGGCATCACATTTTCGGTGCTCTGTTAGTTACCGCAGATCAGGGAAAATGTAAGGGTACTTGTCTTCCGGGGACTGGCTTATCCCACTTCTGACACAGCTGCCTACCAATACCTCTGGGAACACAGCAGAGACGGCCCAAAGGAGTGGGCTCCTCCAGCTACGTGGGAGACCAGGATGCACTTGCAGGTTTCTGGCCATAGCCTACCCCAACTGGCTTTGCAGCTGTCTGAGTAGTGAACCAGAGGGTGGAAGATATCACTGTCTCTTCCTCGGTTGCTCTGTTTCAAATAAATAATTAAAAAAAAAGTAAAGAAATCTCTACTGAATAGACAGAGTAACCTTTCATTGTTTATACATAACACATAATGGCAAAAGGACTAGAATAAGTATGGGTTTCTGCCTTTTCAAACAGCATAGAATACAAAAGGATTTTTTTTAACATTTTATTTATTTGAAAGGCAGAGTGAAAGACATAGAGCTCTTCCACCTGCCGGTTCTCTGCCTAAATGGCTGAGATAGGGCTTTGAGAACAAAGCCAGGAGTCAGAAACCCCACGCAGGGTCCCAGCACTTGGGCGTCTTCTGCTACCTTCCCAGGCAAGTAGCAGGGAGCTGGATTGGAAGCAGAGCAGCAGGGACCTGAACCCTGCTAGGACGCTGGATGCCAAGGGAACCACAACACCAGTCCCGTGGACTTTTTCTCCTGGGAGGTGTAGCGCAAAGCCCCAGCTTGCCTACCGGCTGCACAGGATGCCTCTGAAAGCTTCTACTGTGATTTGGCAGCTCATTAATCCACTCATCAGGTGACTCCTGGGTTCCGCTTCTCGCACCTGCAGCATGTTCTGTTCTTTGGTCCTCCACTGGCACCTGCTTCTGAGCACTGCCTCCTCTGACCTGTGTTTTTTTTTTAACGTACGCCTCCACAATCCTGCAAGTCTTATTTTCCATCTCAGATGTCACTGTCTCCCTGCCACATAACCCATCATCTTTGCACACAGCCTGGCATATGTGGACTGACACACAGCACAGAAACGGATGGCCTGGCTGAGCCGATGAAGACATCTGCTGGCTGATAAAGCTTTGAAGGCAGGCTCTGCAGCGAACTGGAACTCACTCGGCCATATTCTGGGACACACGGTGCTTAGAACTGAAATGAATTTAAGTACTAAATCTTTTAATAAACATTGGTTGAGAAGAAAATCAGGCAAGAGCAGAGTTGTTTTTAAAGCAACACTGTACCACTGTTGTTGATGGCACAAAAGATAATATAGGAGTAAAAGATTTGGCCATAAATTATACATTCCAAAACTGAATCAGGAGAGACTCTGAAGATGAAGTTATAGAAATATCTGAAACTACTTGTTTTACATAAATCAAACATGTACAAAAGTAACCTTAAAACCTACATCTAAATTTTAAAAGTCTAAAAGAGCTATTATAGTCAAGTTTAATGGACAACACTTTGTCTTGGCAGTATGCAAAATAATGGTGTGTCTTATACAACAGAAATTCAGAAAGTGTGGAAAATAGAATTAAAATGTTTCTTTTGGGACCAATATGTGGTAGAGTGGATAAAGCTGCCATCTGCAATGCCAGCATCCCATAGGGGGGCCAGATGCCCCACTTTCAATTCAGTCCCTGATAACGGCCTGGGAAAAGCAGCAGAAGACGGGCCAGGTACTTGGGTCCCTGCCCCTCACCTAGGAGACCTGGAATAAGGTCCCGACTTCAGCCTGGCTAGTGTTGGTCACTGTAGCCATCTGGGGAGTGAACCAACAGATGGAAGATCTCTCTCTCTCTTTCCCTCTCCCTATTCTATAACTCTTTGAAATAAATAAATCTTTAAAAAATTTATTTTGGCAAAGACAATACTGAAACACACATATATCAAAGTCTTAGACAAAATATGGACTTCTACTTAGATCTGATCAAGTCAAACTTTTCCGAGTTATAAAATTAATGTGGAACAAATTATTTCAAAATGCCTAATGCATTCCTTTCCGAGCCTATGCATATTTGAGTCGGGAGGAATTGTGTGAAGACATACATTAAGCAAGGACCATCTGTGGGAAAAACAGCCAGAGCAGAGACTTGGGAGCCCAGGGACTTCGTTCTGACCGCAGTCCCCGCCAGTGCCAAGTTGTCTAACCTCACTCGGTCCCTGCTTCCCCACCTGTCAATCAGGACAGGTAACGACCACCTGCGCAGAGCAATGCCGAGAAGTCAGCAGCCTGCACACGACAAAGTCTATTACAGACGCCCACCTTCCCTACACACACAAGCAAGAAGCTCCAGTGAGTTATGAAAAAGATAAAATGCTTAAATTCAAATATTTAAAGGGTTATTTTGGATTAGTCATGTAAGTAACTGGATTAGATAAAATTTACATCCAACCCACATCAGACACACACTCAATGATTTACGCTGTTATCCTCAGGTACTTTTTGTAACAGATTTAAGCCTTTGGCATAACTCTGAGTAATATCTTTAATTTTGTTTTCTTAAACTTTGAGAGAGTACATGCATACTCCCTTCCACTGGCTCACTCCCCCAGATGCCGGTGACAGCCCAGGCTGGCCCAGCACAGGGACTGATTCCAGTTCTCCATGTGGGGGTCAGGAAACCAACTATCAGAGCCCCCATCGCTACCTCCCAGCATCAGCAGGAAGCTGGAGTCCATGGTCTGAGTCGGGTATCAAACCAGGTACTCCAATGCGGGACGTGGGCATCTGGACCGTCATCCTGTCAGGCCTGCCTATCTTGGGATAACTCCAGTGCGTTAATGAAGCAGTGAGGAGATAAAGACACAGTACTGTGGATTTCTGACCATGAGGCTGCAGCTGGAAGCAGCTCAGCTTCCACCTTGATCATGGGAGGTGCACCTCCGAGAAGCATCCTGCACACGCAGCACACATGAAGCCTCTGGCTGCAGCAGCAGCATCCCATATGGGCACTGGTTTGAGTCCCAGCTGCTCCACTTCTTACCCAGTTCCCTGCTAATGTGCCTGGGAAAGCAGCAGAGGAAGATGGCACAAGTGCTTGGGTCCCTGCACCCACGTGGGAGACCAAAAGCAGTTCCTGCTTCCTGGCTTCAGCCTGGCACAACTCCAGCCCTTGTGGCCATCTGGGGAGTGAACCAGTGGATGGAAGACCTCTCTCTCTGTCTCTAACTCTGCCTCTCAAATAAATAAATAAATCCTTAAAAAAGAGAAACAAAAGCCGGCTAGCTTTACCTCCATCTTTGTTGGATAAAATGGAGACACCCATACACGGCCCCTGCCAACGCCCTGGCTCACAACCATGCTCCTACAAGTCAGAGTCTCTCCCTGAGCTGACGGGCAGCAGTCACTGGAGACAGTTCCATCCCCAACACCTGCTCATTTCTGCAGACTGCGCTCCTGGCTCAGCGCCTTCTGTGGTCTCTGCCATGCGCCCTAACAAAGCCAGGGTTCAGGAATGTAAGTTAAAGGATGAAGCGCCACGGAAAGCCCGAATTTCACTTCCACTTTACATTCTCAAGAGACCTCCTTTGAAAAAACAGGTTTAAAATTTAATTTACATTTTATTTGAAAGGCTGGGACAAACAGATGAAATGTTCCACCTTTTGGTTCATTTCCCAAATGCCAACAGTCAGGGCCATGCCAGGCCAAAGCCAGGGTCTTCCATGTGGGTAAGAGAAACCCGAACACTTCAGCCACCACTTGCTTCCTCCCAGGGAGCGTGCTAGCGGGAAGCTAGAACAGGGAAGCAGAGACGGGACCTGAACCAGGCACTCCGGGAGGCAGATGTCCCAAGCTATGCCTTTACCACTGTGCCAGGTGCGCGCCCTTCTGAAATTTCAAGCAGCCAACAATTTTCTCAAAGGTGGAAGACGTGGATACCAACTTCCTGCTCAAGAATATTGTGAAAGGCTCAAACTACTGTACAGATGTTTCAGATATTTTAGCATAAATCAGTTTTCCCTGAATCAGATCACCTGGAAGGGAGGACCAAGCTAAGGGAAGGGAATACATGCTATTCAGACTGCTGGTTCATGAGAAGAGAGAACGGATCCAAGTCAACACTGCAAATTATGTATTATATTCCTATAAATGAATACTTTGTTGACGTCCATTATTAAAATTCTAACGCTGGGCCGGCGCTGTGGCTCAACAGGCTAATCCTCCGCCTTGCGGCGCCGGCACACCGGGTTCTAGTCCCGGTCGCCCCTCTTCCAGGCCAGCCCTCTGCTGTGGCCCAGGAGTGCAGTGGAGGATGGTCCAAGTGCTTGGGCCCTGCACCCCATGGGAGACCAGGAAAAGCACCTAGCACCTGGCTTCTGCCATCAGATGAGCGTGGTGCGCTGGCCGCAGCGCGCCGTCCGCGGCAGCCATTGGAGGGTGAACCAATGGCAAAAGGAAGACCTTTCTCTCTGTCTCTCTCTCTCACTGTCCACTCTGCCTGTCAAAAAAAATGATAAAATAAATAAAAATAAAATAAATAAAATAAAATTCTAACGCTGAGAAAGTTTTCTTCGGAAATTGATTCACAGAACGATGCTAGAAAATCCAACTGGAAAGATGCATTTATGAAACTAGTCATACTTATCAGGTGAAAAGTTGGGTTTTGATTACACATCTATCTTCTGACACAGTTAGGTCATTTAATTTCAAGCCTGTCCTTTTATTTATCAAGTAACAGCATAATCATTATAAACCATTCAGGGTAGAAATGAGTATTTTTATCTATAATCTGGCTTTGTTTTAGAGGCTAAAATACCTGTTTCCTTACAAAGTAGATCACATGAGGAAAATTCACCCTAAAGAGGGTTAAGCACAAAATACTAAAAAAATGTTTAGCACTGCCTAGGAAAAACATTATAGATAAATCACTCTAGATAGAGGGAAAATTGGAAAGATGGCATTAACAGAGATTTTGCCACAGCTACACCTGGGTGCAAATAAGTGGGCAATTCCACAGTAAGGTGTTTCCCAGTTTCCTGTCACAAACACTTATCACCTTTAGAACCCAGCAGGAATCGAGAACTAGATTAGTCGCTTATTTGATACGCAGAATTAGATAATTTTAAGCATTTCAGTGGAAATTTTGTTTTTGAAGAGGCGGCCAGAATCAAAGGACATACCTTGAAATTACTTGAATACCTGAGTAACAGCACAAACAAAATTTTATGTGTTTCTATTACTGCCTGTTAGAGGCAGAAGAATCAACACCAACCTCCTGTATTTAATGCACATACAAGGTATGTGAGCACTGTGCGGCACTAAGGGCCCCCATCAAGAGTACTAGGTGAGTACCATGTGACAGCAAGGGCCCCCATCAAGAGTACTAGGTGAGTACCGTGCGACAGTAAGAGCCCTCATCAAGAGTACTAGGTGAGTACCACACATCAAGGCCCCTATCAAGAGTACTAGGTGAGTTCCATGCGACAGTAAGAAACCTCATCAAGAGTACTAGGTGAGTACTATGCCATCAAGAGTACTAGGTGAGTACAGTGCGACAGTAACGGCCCCCATCAAGAGTACTAGGTGAGTACCATGTGACAGCAAGAGACCTCATCAAGAGCACTAGGTGAGTACTATGCCATCAAGAGTACTAGGTGAGTACCGTGCGTCAAGGCCCCTATCAAGAGTACTAGGTGAGTACCGTGCGATAGAAAGAGCCCCTATCAAGAGTACTAGGTGAGTACTGTGCGACATTAAGAGCCCCTATCAAGAGGACTAGGTGAGTACCATGCGACAGTAACGGCCCCCGTCAAGAGTACTAGGTGAGTACTGTGCAACAGTAAGAGCCCCCATCAAGAGTACTAGGTGAGTACCGTGTGACAGTAAGAGCCCTCATCAAGAGTACTAGGTGAGTACCATGCGTCAAGGCCCCTATCAAGAGTACTAGGTGAGTACTGTGCGATAGAAAGAGCCCCTATCAAGAGTACTAGGTGAGTACTGTGCGACATTAAGAGCCTCTATCAAGAGTACTAGGTGAGTACCATGCGACAGTAACAGTCCCCATCAAGAGCACTACGTGAGTACCATGTGACAGTAACGGCCCCCGTCAAGAGTACTAGGTGAGTACTGTGAAACAGTAAGAGCCCCTATCAGGAGTACTAGGTGAGTACCGTGTGACAGTAAGAGCCCCTATCAGGAGTACTAGGTGAGTACCGTGTGACAGTAATGGCCCCTGTCAAGAGTACTAGGTGAGTACCATGTGACAGTAACGGCCCCCGACAAGAGTACTAGGTGAGTACCGTGTGACAGTAATGGCCCCCGTCAAGAGTACTAGGTGAGTACCGTGCGACAGTAAGGGCCCCCATCAAAAGTACTAGGTGAGTACTGTGCAACAGTAAGAGCCCTCATCAAGAGTACTAGGTGAGTACCGTGTGACAGTAAGAGCCCTCATCAAGAGTACTAGGTGAGTACCATGCGTCAAGGCCCCTATCAAGAGTACTAGGTGAGTACTGTGCGATAGAAAGAGCCCCTATCAAGAGTACTAGGTGAGTACTGTGCGACATTAAGAGCCTCTATCAAGAGTACTAGGTGAGTACCATGCGACAGTAACAGTCCCCATCAAGAGCACTACGTGAGTACCATGTGACAGTAACGGCCCCCGTCAAGAGTACTAGGTGAGTACTGTGAAACAGTAAGAGCCCTCATCAAGAGTACTAGGTGAGTACCGTGTGACAGTAAGGGCCCCCATCAAAAGTACTAGGCGAGTACCGTGCGACAGTAATGGCCCCCGTCAAGAGTACTAGGTGAGTACCATGTGACAGTAACGGCCCCCGACAAGAGTACTAGGTGAGTACCGTGCGACAGTAAGGGCCCCCATCAAAAGTACTAGGTGAGTACTGTGCAACAGTAAGAGCCCTCATCAAGAGTACTAGGTGAGTACTATGTGACAGTAACGGCCCCCATCAAGAGTGTTGTGTACACGAACTCCACCTAAGTGGGGAGAGCCCAGTGGACAGGCCCAACAACAATGGCATATGCACTACTGACCACTTGGCTGTTCCCTACGCCTTCCTGGTCAGCCGGGATGGAAGCGAAGGTCTGGCTCTTATGCTGTTTTTCCGCTTTCCTGAGCGAGGTAGAGAAGCCTGTCTGCACTGCAACTTCACATCACTCCAGCAGTCGACCTCTCTACCTACCGGAACATGACCACTGGAACCGCTGCCCGCAGGACATTTGCTCTGTTGGTTTTTGTTAACAGTGACAGACTTGGGCATTTTTCACCATAAAAACACAGTCCCCCTTGATCGAACATCCCCTTTTGTCATCTGTGACTTTGAAGGTTTTCCTTTGTGGCAAGTTGTCATCAAGATCAGTAACTGAGGTTTCATTTATACCAAACCTGAACTGACGCCCACTATTTAATTCCAATGCTGGTAACAGGAGGGGCCTTCTTCCTCTGAACACGGCGGAAGAGCTAGACCTGAAATGCGATTCCTGCCCAAACGGCCACACCTTTTCTCACAGGTGCTTCATCAGTTCATGAATAATGTGTGACTAGCTATACGACAGGTGGATAGGGGTGTTGACAACATTAAAAAGCAGATGACTGCTTCCCACCTGGTTTGGAATATGGATTAATAAAACTTTCATGTTACAGTCATCAGAAATGAAAACATTAAAGCTGGGTTCAAATTCTTGAATAGTCTGGTAAAATACAGATTTAAGCACATTTTTACCATTATTCCAAAGACTAGAACATCACAGATTTTGCAAGACATGCTTCACGAATGAACGCAAACATGGCCTTACCAATGCAGGAGGAACACCACTACATTCCCTTCTGAGGGTACGCAAACAGACGGCTATTCCACTAATACTGCACAGAGCTGAAAGACTGTATACTATGGAGATAGAGGACTAAGTGCGTTGCTTGTATTTGCACGGAAAGCAAGTAATTTCCAACACGTTTAAATCTGCACCTCTGGGGAGCTGCTCCTCTCAGTCCTTGCCAGGCTGCTTTCCACGATGAATGCAGATTCCACTAACAACAGGCCCCGCCGACTACTGTGTGCCTTCCGACGTCTGCTTGGCTTACTCAACGCTCTCAGAAAACCATCCCCAAGGACCACGTGTTCTAAGCTCAGGAAGAGTTTTCATCGTGCATGTTGTGTTCACCACCATAGTTTACTTAAACGTCTTATGGTAAGTGCTTGGGACCACTGTGTCTTTTTCTCACCTTTCAGGCAGCTGAGTTATATCTGAGATTACTTATGATTCACAGAAACTCTATGTAATACAGATCTGGAAGTCTAGCTGCTGTGTTGGGTTTCTTCAAGAATTATATGAAAGGCACACAGTTTGTGAAGCCTAAAAATGTTAGCTTTCTAGGAATAAAGTTACATTATTCCTTAAAATTATTCTTTCACTTATTCTTGTAAAAGTGAATAAAGAAATCCACGAAGAAAAACTTGATTTAGATTCTATTTACTGATGCTACTTAAAACCATATTCACAGAGGATGTTAAAAGTGCTAAATGATATTCTGGATTTGTAACACAACCAGAAGCATCTCTTTAAAACTTTTAGCAATTGAGAACCATATGACACATTCTATAAAATCTGGACATAATTTATATATTTTGGCTCTTGGGTTTTATCTGGATAAGATGTAATTAAAGAAGTGTCAGTTCCGGGCCAGCACTGTGGCGTAGCATGTGAGGCCTCTGCCTGCAGTGCCAGCATCCCATATGGGCACCAGTTTGAGTCCTGGCTGCTCCACTTCCTGTCCAGCTCTCTGCTATGGACTGGGAAAGCAGCAGAAAATGGCCCAGGTCCTTGGGCCCCTGTACCCAGGTGGAAGACCCAGAAGAAGCTCCTGGCTTCGGATTGGCTCAGCTCCACCCGTTGTGGCCATTTGGGGTGTGAGTGATGAAACTGCCATTTGGGGAGTGAACCAACGGACGGAAGATATCTCTCTCTCTCGCTCTCCTTCTCTCCCCTTCTCTCTGTGTAAGTCCGACTTTCAAATACATAAATACATCTTTTTAAAAAGTGTATCTTCTATCTGAATTCAAGTCTGTACTTCTAATTTATTTAGACATGTGATGTTAGTATTTTTTGATGTATAATTTAACAAACTGCCAGATTGTATAATTTCTGAACTTAGTTTTAAAAAAACCAATGTATCAAATGTAATAAATCAATAGTATTGCTTTTAATGTGTCCAATATTTCAGAGGACACAGATATGTAAGATCTCGCTCTCATGCTCAAGGACTCTCTACCTAGACTGCAGGAAGAGAGTCTAATGTGTAACAAACTGTCAACCAGTCACCTGCCTTCCCTCATGTTTACTGCACACCTCCTGGGCGTCAAGCATTCCAATGGGCCTGTGACTCAAGGAGGAATAAGATGGCTCTTACATAAGATGGCTTCCCAAAAAGCTACAGGCTCACGAACTAGAAGAACTCTCATTTCTTCCTATTCCCTCACACTCACACTGGGAACAATCCCTCATTTCTTCCAACACAGTCTCTCCGTAGATTCTTTCCAGTCCTCACTACCGTGACCTCAGACAAAAGCACTAACCACAGAACTACGCCAAGGCCAAGACCAGCACCTGCTCTGTGTCAGGTGCTCCTTCTCCATGTTCTACCCTACGCAAGGATGAGTGACGGGTGATCACACCTGGGGGCTGTCCTGCTCCTGCGAGGCCGCCACACCGTCATAGGCCCTTCTCTCCTCTCTGATCTCTTCTTGTAAAGCGCTTTTCTTAACAGTAATTATATGACTACCCATTTTATGATTTTTCTTACCCCTCCACTTAAGCTTAAACACCACGAGAACAGAGACCTTTCCCTTGTTTGTGGACGCATCCACAGCGGGTGGCGCTCAAAGTACGCCATCACAAGAGTGTAAAGGGAAACGGGCTGGGAGGCTGCTGAAGGTGCCAGACACAGCTGGGGGCTCTTCTCTGCAGCTGCCAGAGCACCCATGGATCGCTGCCTCGGCAACACCCATGCTGTTTTCATCTCTCTCTCGGCATAAAGACATCCTGACGAATGATCACGAACAAAGGAGTCCTCAAACGGACATACGCGTGGTTAAGTGCCGGAGAGAGCTGGCCATGCGTAGAGGGACCACTGACTGCTTGGCAATGTGATCTCATGCCAATCTGACACCACAACTGGTTCAACAACTCCCCATTCATGTCATTATACAAGTAGACACACACACACACACACTCCACAAAGGTAACCACGCCTTCCAGGTGCCCCAGTCTCCAAGTGTGAGAATCACAGATTTACAGTAGACTTACTTCTGATATTTCAAAACATTTTTAATACTTTTTAGGGTTTTTTAAGTTTTTTTTTAAGTTTTAACATAATCTATGTCATAGGTTTAATTCTAAGAATATAATGATATTACTTTATTCTCTCCCTCTTACCCCCTCTTCCTTTGACCCCTACTTTGACTAAAATTTAGAACCTAGTTTTGAACCATCCATGGTCTACAAACATATTTTGCAACAAACCTTGGAAGCTACGCTGCTGCTCTTAAGAAATTACTTGTCCCAAGCCCCTCTAAATGTTGCTGAGGGGGCTGGCATGGTGGTGTAACAGGTAAAGCTGCGGCTTGTGGCAACAGCATCCCATATGTGTGCTGGTTTGAAACACTGCTGCTCCACTTCCCATCCAGCTCCCTACTCATGGGCCTGGGAAGCCAGCAGGAGATGGCCCAAGTACTTGGGTCTCTGCACCCACATGGCAGACCTGGAAGAAGCTCCTGGCTCCAGTCTGGTCCCACCCTGGTCAATGCAGCCATTTGGGGAGTAGGCCAGTGAGTGGAAGATCTCTGTCTCTCCCTCTCTCTCTGTAACTCTGCCTTTCAAAAAAAAAAAAAAAATGTTTTCAAGGTACTGAAGCCTTACATGCAAAGCTGAAAACTTAAATAAATAAATACTTCAAAATAATTAATTTGAAACTTGCAGAGAGAGTTACAGAGTTACAGAGAGAGAGGTCGAGCGAGCGAGACCAAGAGTGAGACAGAGATCTTCCATCCGCTGGTTCACTCCCCACATAGCTGCAACAGCCAAGTCTGGGCCAGGCCGAAGCCAGGTGCTTCCTCCAGGCACCCATGTGGGCACAGGGGCCCCTGCCATCCTCTGCTGCTTTTCCAAGAGCATTAGCAGGGAGCTGGATTAGAAGTGGAGCAGCTGGGATTCAAACCAGCGCCTTACGGGATGCCGGTACTACAGGCAGTGGCTTTACTTGCTACGTCACAGCTCCCGTAGAGTTGAAAACTCTAAGGACAAGTGTCCCAGGTCTTTTCTGATGCTACAATGGTTTAAGAAACACAAAACTTAGCTGTAACGCAAACTAAAACCTTTAGCCAGCTACTTTGCTAAGTACACAGACTGGATTCTTAGCTCTATTACTACATCAACAGCCTAAAGAGCCAGAAACAAATATAATGTATAAGTTTATATATTTATTAAATAGCCCAAATCTAAATTTTTTTGGTAATTTTGCTTTGCAAATATAAACTACCCGTTATATAATCAAGAATACCATGATTACACATACACACCAGCACACACACGAAAGAGGATATTTGTCAATATAAATAACCACGCTGACTTAAGCTAAACACACAGTATGTTCTCGAATTAATGCTTATAGACTCAATACTCACCAGTGACTTTCACTACACATTTTTAAAAATTCATAATCTATTCTGAGGCAAGATATGAAGGTTCTTTTAAAACTTCATGGAGGGGCTGGTGCTGTGGCAGAGGTTAAGCCTCTGCCTGAAGCGTCTGCACCCCATATGGGCACCAGTTCCAGTCCCGGCTGTTCCTCTTCCAGTCCAGCTCTCTGCTGTTGGCCTGGGGAAGCAGTGGAGGATGGCCCAAGTGCTTGGGCCCCTGCACTCATGTGGGAGACCTGAAAGAAGCTCTGGCCATTTGGGAGATGAACCAGGGGATGCTAGACCTCTCTGTCTCTTCCCACTCTCTGTAACTCTACCTCTCAAACAAATCTTAAAAAGAAAAAAAAAAACTTCATGGAATTAAAAGTTTATTTTGCTACCAGAAATTGAGGAATCCGTGCATTTTTTAGTAATATGCTATTTTCAACAAACTTTTTGAAGATCTCTTATATGCATGGATCTCAAATTTTTTCATTTAATTCCATTTTCCACAAATTTTTTAAGGTACCCTTGTACCGAATCAGTCTTGTTACATGTTCATTATCTTCCTGGAGTTTGGTCTTCATTACTTTTCTTTTTTTTTTTTTTAAATTTACAAATGGCTGCCACGGCTGGAGCTACACGGATCCTGAAGCCAGGGGCCAAGTGCTTCCTCCTGGTCTCCCCCACGGGTGCAGGAGCCCCAGCACTTGGGCCATCCTCCACTGCCCTCCTGGGCCACAGCAGAGAGCTGGACTGGAAGAGGAGCAACCAGGACAGAACCAGTGCCCAGATGGGATGCTGGCACCGCAGGCGGAAGATCAACCAAGTGAGCCATGGCGCTGACCCCTCCATTTCTTTAAAACAGATTAGGGGACACCCGAGGCAGGGAAGCCAAAAATTCATGTCAAGTTCTAATTCTATTCCTAGAATTTACAAAAATTCCTGAACTTTCTTGTTCTTCACCTTTTTTTCCTCCTGAAACAATGGGAAATTTTATTTGTACTATTTTTATGAGGCAATTATGAAATCAAATTAAGAGATAAAACTGCTACAAATTATAAATTATAAAAACGTAAGATTAAATATAAACCTGACTAGGCCCTTAATGAGCAGATTTCCATATAAACCACATGATCCAATTTTTGGAAGTACTAAAGGTGTTACACACAGTCTACCACTCAGAGGTTTGAAGTGTTATTGGCAATAAACCGATTATTACAAGATGATCTCTTGAGGAAGAAACTGTAATAAGCACAAAGAGTTATTTTTTCTTCAGTATCACTGAAGTTCAAGGAATCCAATGCATGGGGTATTCTGCCCTGGCCTTCTGGGTATAATGGTTTTTAGTCCAGACTCAGATTAGATTATCGATGTCACAGATGAGATACCCGGCACTACTTGAAGTATTTCATGTCCACACTGTTATTTCCAGGGAGATCGGCATAGCTCTTCGTAAGGGCCTACATCTTGCTTTCCCAGAGAATAGCATTTTGGACACCAGTTTCCATCGATTGTAACTGTACTTTATTCCCAAGAAAGTTACAGGGCACAGTGAGCTTCAGTTTATGGGTTATGATTTAATACTGCTTTATAAATCATTCCTGAGAATAGAAAATTTAATTAAATACACTGGTGGAGTTCTTAATCTAGTTTCCATCCATAAGTCCAGTTATAAGACAGCATCATACCTTCATCGCATTATAATAATCTACTCCAGCATATTGTCAAATTACAATATCCCCAGTGCTGGTGTTCTGATTTTAAGTGGTAACGAATGGACTGCACATTTGAATTCCTAGTGCCATCTGGAAGGAACTCAAATAATTTTAATTATGTATGCATATAATGCAAAAGCATAGCATATTACTTCTTCCTAATGTCCTGAAGACAGAGCTGGCTAATTTGCCTTCAGTATGTGTTATTTTGTAGCATAACATCATTGTCATTTTTTAAATTACAAACTCAGTACTAAATCTCATGCCCAGCCTAACAGACAAGAGGACATCTCATTCATTTGCTGGCCTAAGGCAGGATGACCTGAAGACAATCAAGCGAAAGGTCCTTCTAAGCCATTTCTCACCTATCCCTGTTTTACTCGATAGACCCAAAAACCATTGCTCAGAGAGGTGAGGTCACTTGTCAAAGCTAACACTGCAGGTGCATGGCTAAAGGCTGCCAAGAACAATTCCTTTACTTCTGAGGGGGAGGTCATGGTTAAAAGAAAGGGGGGGATTATTATTCATTCTCTAAAATCCTGTTTGAGATGCATTCTATAAACTGTTCCCAGAATAGGAGCTGATACAAAAAAAGCCCTTCTAAGACTTAAATGTGAGAAAAGCAAAACTGCTAAGGTAATCACTAATCCTATCGCATTCCTTTTTTCTTTTTTTAAAATTTATTTTATTTATTTGAAAGTCAGAATTAGAGAGGCAAAGACAGAGAGAGAGGTCTTCCATATGCCGGTTCAATCCCCAGATGGCCCCAACAGCCAGGGCTGTGCCAATCTGAAGCCAGGAGCTTTTTCCAGGTCTCCCACATGGGTACAGGAGCCCAAGGACTTGGGCCATCTTCTAATGCTTTCCCAGGACATAGCAGAGAGCTGGATCAGAAGAGGAGCAGCTGGGACTAGAACCGGTGCCCAAATAGGACGCCAGGGCTTCAGGCCAGGACTTTAACCTGCTGTGCCACAGCGCCGGCCCCTGCATTTCTGGGTTATCCCTGATTATAGATCACTTTACTAACTTCAGTATTTTCTCTCTAGGAGACTGGCCAGAAGAGCACACAAAGTGTACTAGATGCTATTGTAGATAAAGAAAGCACACTTCCTCTGGATAGTTTATTCAGAAAATAACTTCTTAGAACAAATTTTCATTTTTAGTGTACAAACAGGCAATTGAGACAACGGAAACGAGGTGCCGAATTATTTTAAGGAGCTTAATTTTTATTTCATGATTGTCATCAATCTAACCCTTTACATACTTTTTCATCATGACATAAGAATTTCCGTAACATTATTCTTGCTACAGCATTCAAATAACAGTGTGTTGGGACGGATGAAGACTACTACACTGTGGACCAATCTGCATCACTCAGGTCATTAAAAAATGCTCACGTTAATATACACATAAAATCCTCCATGAGGGAAAACCATCCCACTGTGACACAGGAGCAATTACAGGCACAAACTGAGGGCCAATGACCAGCCTTGTTCTTTAGTTCCAAGTCCCACACCAGTTTAACATGTGAACAAGCCGAACACTGTGAGCGAGGGGGCCGTGCTGTGTCTGACCCCAGGAGCAGCAGGGTCTCTGGAGAAGCATGTGGGGCCATCAAAAGCCCACATGTTGTGTACAAAGCGAGGTGCACCTGGACCCTCACACACTGTGACCACCTCCAGGCTGTGACTGAGAGAAACGGGTTGGCTGATGTATGTGAACCCGAAAATGATACACAATTACTTCCCAAAACAGGATAAAAAGATTAAACCCCACAAATGAAGCAAAATTCTGCAGGTGACTAAGAGAGTCCCATGTCTCAGTTAACTCACTTGGGTACTTTTCCCCTGACTTACTAGTGATACGAAGCACGTTTATCAAATCTCTTTCTACTGCAACCCTACTTTTAATGAAAATATTGCTGGCCCTGTACTTAATAACTGAGTCTCATTTTCCCTCCTTTAATTTGTACCTATTTCATTGTGCTGTTCATTTCTACCATTAGAATTTGGTAAACTGCATATTACTTTTGATCTAAGAAGTATGAATAATTAACTCCCAGCCAAATAAAAGAGGAAACCAGGCAGTTTTACTTCAGTTTTTCTTTAATTATAAATTATATAAAATTTCTCAGACAAAAAATCAATTTAACATTCAACAAATTACTCTTCATACGAGAATCTCACAGATAAATACAATTTCCTTGTCCTCACTTAAAATGTTACCTACTAATCATGCCTAACTCGTAAATATCAGAATAAAATCTTACAACTATAAAAACTATCAACAAGGAAACAGGCAAGAATCATTATTTCTCAATTTTGGTTAGGAACACTTAACACGTGCCTCACAACATCCCTGTGAGGTAGGGAGTTACGTGTCCACATGGAACAACAAACTAAGTTGGGTAAGGCATGAGTGTCAGACTGTGGGACAAAAAACAACTACGTAAAGGCATCACTGAATTGGTTCAACTTAGCAGTCCCGAAACCTCATTTGCTTGTTTCCGACATTCTTGTTCAGGAATAACACCTTTTTTGATTCTTAATAGACAGAAGTTTTCCCCATCGGAGGCTTTTTAGTCTTCTGGAGATCAGTAGATACAATGGCACGACGGTGGAGGCCGCAGCGCTGTCCCGGCACACACAGGAGTCCAGGCAGTGCGCGTCCTCTTCGAAGGGCCTACTGCTCTACACTGTCCAGCTTAGACACGGATCCGCCTGCTCCAACTGCCCTGTTCCTGCCGCCTTAGTTTCTTTCAGCCAGGGACTAATCGCATCTTTCCAATTCGGATAAACTGCAGATTCTTTTCTTCCAAGGGATATAGTAACTCCAAGTTCCAGAATTAACGGTGATCACAGAAGTCATTCACCAAGAAAAATCAGCTACTTTTCACAGTAGAAAAAAAAATCTAACTCATAGAGAACTGATCTTTCCTTTCAAAAAATAATAAAGCAATCCAATAGGTACCAGGATGTAAAATGTCCAGCCTTTTCATTAAAATGTTCACAATTTTTCTTCTTTTTAAAAAATGCTTACTTATTTATTTTCATCTGCTTGAATGGCAGACAGAGAGCAAGCGAGCGATTTTCCACCCACTGGTTCATTATCCAAATGCCTACAATAGCCAAGACTCAGCCAGGAGCCTGGAACTCCGTTCACATCTCCCACGTGGGTGACAGGGGCTCGCGTCCTTGCACCATCGCCTGCTGTTTCCCAGGATGTACGAGCAGTGAGCTGGCAGATCAGAAGCAGAGGCACCAGCACTCCAACACGGGCTGAGGGTTCTCAAGCACAGCTCAGTCTGTGCACAACACCTGCCCCAGAGCATTTTTTAAAAGTGGTAATCGGGTATAAGGAAGAGAATCTTCTCATGTGTGTTATGTTCTTTATTACTTACTGAGATAATTCTATGAAAATTCCGAATGTGATAATACAAGGGGTGTTATGAAAACACATACTATGAAAAAACCATGCACAGACTTCAAAAACATCTTGGCTTCAAGTAAACTCATCCTAACTTGCTACAGCGTGTATGAACAGGTTCTAGTTTAAGGCACCACAAGGATGAGAAATCCGTTTGAGAAGAGCCCCTGTCAGAGTGAACGGGAACTCTGCCAACACTGAAGCTATACCAAGCATCAAATTTATCATTATTCTTGGGCAGAAAAATGGTGAAACCACCCATTCATTTCAACACCCACAACCCTGCAGGAAATCGGCGCTTTACCAAATGTAGCTATTTTGAAGAAGGAAGGTGACGCCCGAGCCATCAGCCCATTCAAATCCTTTTGTGAGTAAAAAACCCGTCCTGTCTGTGCCCTGACTGAAGGGCTCTGATGACTCACAGCACAAACAGCCAGCACCAGATGCGTCCACTGGGGCAGCTCACACAATCCCGACTGCAAAAGTGAAACAGCAGACAGCCTCTCTGGCAGACGCCAAAGCTGTTGTGCCCGGATCAGAGCAGAGTGTTCAAGGGGTGAAATGTTCAATGTGTGGACCCAAATCTGGAAGCATCTTCAAAGAAACGCAATGGGATGCAACATGGCATTCCCAGAACCATCCTGAAGACAAAGCTCAAGCAAAGCAATGGCGGCCGAGAGGCGGAGGTGGTCCAGCCAAGTCCAAGTTCTAGCAAAGCAATGGCGGCCGAGAGGCGGAGGTGGTCCAGCCAAGTCGAAGGTCAGGCCAACAATTTTGGGGATGTCAAGGTCCTGTGTTGACTTCCGTGAGGGCCAAGGATGGGACCTGCTGACTAGGAGAATATTCTGAGAAAGCCAGCCTAAACTTGAGCAGGAAAACCACCAGGCACGCCTCACCTGCAAGTCCCCTCCCCACAACAACACTCCCGCTCAGCAAGGCGCGCTTCTAAGAGTCTCTGTGGGAGGCTGCTGGGCTCCCACCTCACAGACTTGATTTAACTCCTTCCGACTCCTTACATCTTCAAAGGGCACACATTTTCCTTCTGTTAATAATGTAAAAATGCACTGAATCTGTTCAATTCCCAGGGAGGGACGTAAATGGCCTGCATTATTTATCAAAGTGGCTCAGACTTCACGGGCCTTATACTGATATGTAAGGCTTATGTTTTTCACTTTCATCTTTCATCCTGTTTTTCCTTGAACTTTCTGGAGCACCCTCATACATCCGACTAGTTCTCGATATCCAGTGGGTTGTGTGAGTTGCAGCAGTGCTAAGATCAAGTATGGTTAAAGGTAATCTCCCTTCCTTGCTATGAAACCATTTTCTGACCGTATGGAATAATGACAGAATGGATTATCCACACCTGTTAAAGGAAGGTAAGGAACTAGGACTACTATATGGTAGCAGTGTTACTAGACTCATGTAACATTCTGTGTCACAAATTACTAACATCTATTCTTTTTTCTCTAGAGGAAAAAGAAATCTATTACTTCACAAAATCAGAGACAATTAGGTGGTCTCTAACAGTAACGTAGTTCATAATGAAGCTCACCCTAGAATTACCCAGTTATCAAACACTATTAAGCTACAGGACTGAATATGCTTTAAGACACACGTGTTAACACTGAATTCCATTAACCTCATGGTATTGTTGCCAGCACAGCTCTGAAGTAATTCTTTCTTCATAACTCTATTTACGGTTTCATATTGTCATGGAGAATTTTTATTGTTGAAAATTAAAAATTAAGGGCCAGCGCTGTGGCACAACAAGTTAACACCCTGGCCTGAAGCGCCAGCTTCCCATACAGGTGCCGGTTCAAGACCCAGCTGCTCCACTTCCTGTCCAGCTCTCTGCTATGGCCTGAGAAAGCATTAGAAGATGGCCTAAGTCCTTGGGCCCCTGCATCTACGTGGGAGACCAGGAAGAAGCTCCTGACTCCTGGCTTCGGATCAGCACATCTCCAGCCATTGTGGCCATTTGGTGAACCATCAGATTGAAGACCTCTCTCTCTCTCTGTAACTCTGACTTTCAAATAAATACATAAATCTTTAAAAAAAAAAGAAAGAAAATTAAAAAATAAAACCCTGCAGTGTTTCAGGTAAAATCTGACTTAGTGATTTTATTTTCTACTTTGTACAGGCAGTCTTTAAAATGTCCTGCAATATAAGTGAAACATTCCTATATAGATTGAAGGCTAAGATACAGGGATGCTGAACACTTACTATGGGCATCCAGAAACACAACTCTTCTATGAAAAACTAGGTAGACCACTGCTGACATAAAACAAGATCACAGAAGTAATGATTTTAAATAATTATCAGCTGACATTTCTATAATACAATAAGCAAAAATGCCTAGAGTAATAATTACACTAAAACTCAGCTACTTGAAATAACTTTTAGTAAGTACATTCTGAAAATAAGAACATGTTTTATGTTATTAGAATAATGCTATTATCTATCTTTTTTAAAAGATCTATTTTATCTGAAAGGCAGAGTTACAGAGAAGCAGAGAGAGAGAGATCGAGAGAGAGATCGAGAGAGAGAGAGATCTATCAATCGATCTTCCATCTGCTGGTTCACTCCCCAAATGGTCACAACAGCCAGAGCTGGGTCAATCCGAAGCCAGGAGCTTCTTCTGGATCTCCCAAGATGGTGCAGGGGCCCAAGGACTTGGGTCACCTTCTACTGCTTTCCCAGGCCATAGCAGAGAGCTGGATCAGAAATGGAAGAGCCAGGACTTAAACTGGCGTCCACACAGGATGCCGGCACCTGCAGGCAGCAGCCCTGCTGGTATTTATCTTGTGTGTGTAGGTAACTTTATTTGACAGGCAGAGGGACAGAGAGAGAGAGAGACAAAGAGTTCCTACCACTGTTCCATTACCAAATTCCTGTGACAGCCTGGGCTGTGCAGACTGAAACCAGGCGCCAGGTCTCCCACAGAGGTAGCAGGAACTCAATTAGGCGCACATCACCTGTGCCTCTGAGGGTCTGCATTAGCGGGAAGCTGCAATTAGATCTGGCGCTGGGTATTAAACCCAAGTACTCGGTGAGGGATGTGGGTGACTTTCCCCTCCACCACACGATAAACGTACTTCATTCATAACTTACAGTCAACCAGTGGCAAGTGAAGTACACACATACACTATTATCATAAAATGCATCTGGAACAGAGTAAAATAGAAACCATAAACAGAAAATTTCAGCAAGAAACATTAATCAGCACACTTCTATATCTAGATTTCTTAAATGAGGATCGACATCTTCCCTGAGTCTTTCTTAATTAAAAAAAAAAGCAAAAACAAAAAACTGAGAATTACAGGTCATTTAAACCTTGCCAACGATAGCTAAAAAATCTTGTAATTTGAAATACAGGGTTTTATAAAAACAGTCTTCAGAATGGATTTTTAAAATTTATATTAAAAATTCATCTTTATATAATTTTCAATTAATAAAGCAAGTAGTCATGTGTGAATGTTTAAAAACATGATCACCACATCTAACAAATATATTGTAGAGACACGGCATCTTGGGGCAGGCACTGCAGTATAGCAGGTAAAGCCATCACCTGCAGTGCCAGGATTCTATATGGGCGCCAGTTCAAATCCCAGCTGCTCCACTTCAGATCCAGTTCTCTGCTAATGTGCCTGGGAAAGCAGTGGAAGATGGCCCTGTACCTGTGTGGGAGACCCAGAAGAAGCTCCTGGCTTCAGATCAGCTCGGCTCTGGCCTCTGCAGCCATTCAGGAGTGAACCAGTGGATGGAAGACCTTTCTCTTTCTCTCTCTTTGCCTCTCTGTAACTCTCCTTTTCAAATAAATCTTTTTTAAAAATGGCATCAATATTTTATTACTTAACAGGTGATCATTCAGTAACAAACAATTCCACTCTTATGAACATGATCACTTTCTGATTAAAGTTGAAATGTGTTTTTAAATATTATATATACTAAAAAACAAATATTTAAAATACCTATATCTTCTGCATTTTGCATGTCTCTGATCTTGCCTCCCTCATTTGTCTTCACTACCTTTTTTCAATTCAATAGTGTACATGTTTTGCCATTTTTAAATCAGACACTTTTTTAAAGTAAATTTTTTATGAACATAAAGAGAACAGATTTCATGTATTTCATAGGTACAGGTCTAAGAAGATAACCATACTTTATCCCTCTCCATCCCCCACCTTCCTTCCTTTTTTTTTTCTTTATTTTTGCAAAGACATACTTTTAATCCATTCTATAATCACAGGCTTAAAACACCACTAACCATAATACTCAACAGGTAAAAAGCAGTGAGACCACAGTTCAACAGCAGTATAAACAAGGGCTTAAAACAACCATCATGGGGCTGGTACTTCGGCATAGCTTGCATGGACGCTGGTTCAAGTCCCAGCTGCTCCACTTCCGATCCCGCTCTCTGCTATGGCCTGGGAAAGCAGTAGAAGATGGGCCAAGTGCTTGGGCCCCTGCACCCACCTGGGAGACCCGGAAGAAGCTCCTCGTTTTGGATCGGCATAGCTCCGGCTGTTGCGGCCAATTGGGGAGTGAACCAGCGGATGGAAGACCTCTCTCTCTCTCTCTGCCTCTGCCTCTCTGTAACTCTGCCTTTCAAATAAATAAATAAATCTTTAAAAAATCATTTTACAAAATGTCTGTTTCATTCCTATACAGTTTATTGTATTTTGTATTTACTGGCCATATATCAGAGAAAACATATGGTATTTGTCTTTTGGGGACTGGCTTATTTCACTATGCATAAGGGCTTCCAGTTATATCCATTTTGGTGCAATAGCCAGGATATTATTTCTTTATGGCTGAGTAGTATTCCATAGTGTGTATATACTTTCTTTATCTAGTCATCAGTGGTGAATTCATATCTTAGCTATTATTAACAGGTAACTCTTTAATATGCTGATTTAACTTCATTTGGTAAAATTCCCAGGAGTGGGATGGCTGGGTCACAGGGAGATCTATTTTCAGATTTCTGGGGAATTTCACAATGGTTGTACTAGTGTACATTCCCACCAGCAGTATATTAGGGTACTTTTTCTGGGTTGTGGGTGTCTTAACTGGTATCTTAAAAGGCAGGTCAAACATACTTGTCCCTGGCATATTTTTTAAAGGTACAATTACTTTTGTATGTCTTTTTTTTTAAAAAAAAAAGGCATAATTTTATTAGTGCTTTTAAATAAAAAGGAAAAACAAGCTATACTTCTTAAAAAATCAGGCAGTAGACGTATCGAGCCTCTATAAGGGATGTTTCACACACTGTGAGGGTTTCGTATTTTCACATAAGAAAATCGAGGCTGCGATGAACCAGAAACCAGTGAGGAGACGGTAAGAATTCTTCCTCTCAGTACAGCTGCTTTGTCCTGCCAATCAGCTTTAGAGAAGCAAAGGTAAGGGAGAGACGCTGCCATACTGTTCTGGGTATCCCAGATCACCTTGCTGTGGGAACAGGAGCAGAGGAAGTCACTCAACACCAGGACTAACTACTCGTGGTAAAAATGCTGAAAACCAGGAACAGGGAGAAACCCTCACCTCGGTACAAAGCACAGTTAACACCACACTCGACAGTGCAGATGGGCAGCTCCCCCTGTGAAGCCAGGACCAGGACGAGCTGTCCACCTTGCCACTTGCACTCAACTCTGGCCTGACCAAGCCACGTGCACACAACAGGACTAACTGCCCCTCCCTGGGATCTGCTTCCCCTTACACAAACTGGAGAGACTGCCTCACAGCTAACGCTCTTCCCCCTCCAATGGCCTCATACCAACTTTTAGGCTTTCATTCAGAACAGAGGATTAAAGATTAACAATTCCGTCAACACAGGATCTATGGGAAAATGTCAAGCTGACAGAAAAGAAAAAAGACACCGCTGCAGTCACACGTCCTAGAAGGCAGCCCCTGGAGCCCAACTACCTCCAGCGTGCTCCAGCGAGTTAACCAACAGCTGGTTTCCATTTTAAATGTGAGTCTGGAAGCATGGCTCGGCCTCGATCTTTAACAAAGATTCTTTTCAAGCATCTACATCACAGACCAGGGGCTCCCCTAGTCTCCTTCCCTCTGTCCGGCCACATTTTGAAAGAGTCCTCGATGTCTTTCCATAAACTGCACACACCCCACCATGCCACAGTCCGCACCACTCCTTACTGCCGTGCACACCACCGACTCCACCTAACTCTGTGGCTCCCCTGGCCTCTGCCCAGACCAATAATCTGCTCCTGGCCCCAGTACTGTGCTGGTGAGAGGAACAGATGGAAGCCAAACCCCGGGCAAAAGCATCGTGCTAACTCCTTTCTTCCAGGGGAAGCCCTGCTGCGCCTGCTAAGAATGAACAGAGAGGGTGGGAAAAGCATTTTTGAAAACGAGATCAGTGTGCTCCACAGCCAATAGCCACAGCTCCACCTCCAGGTCTTGGACGCGGAAGATGGCCGCTACCAGGGAGGGACTGGACTCTTCCCCGTGGATAATAATGGGAAGGGACTAACCCACTCCAAGACAGGCACGTGCAGTCTTTCTTTCACATGAAGAACAGTACTGCTACACTTGTGAGTCACCTGTATCACATGAAAACGCCCGACAAAACGCTCAAGCAGGGGCTGGCGCTGTGGCATAGCGGGTAAAGCCACTGCCTGCAGTGCTGGCATTCCATATGGGCGCCGGTTCCGATCCAGCTCTCTGCTATGGCCTGGGAGAGCAGCAGAAGATGGCCCAAGTGCTTGGGCTCCTGCAAGGGAGACCTGGAAGAAGCCCTGGGCTCCTGGCTTCAGATTGGCGCAGCTCTGGCCACTGTGGCCATCTGGGGAGTGAAACAGCAGATGGACGACCTCTCTCTGCCTCTGCCTTCCAAATAAATAAATAAATCTTTTAAAAAATGTTTTTCTCAAAGTCATTCAACAGACTTTAGAAGAGAATAAAGGTCAGTTCTTCAAAACTTTAAGAAATGTAGGCGAATCTGTTTAGAAAGTCACTAAACATTCCTGCTCACCATTTTTTATTCAGTCTTGTTTTAAAACACGAAAATTACTTCTCAGCTTCCAAAGGAAAACGTATTAACCGACGACTCCAGCTCTCAGTAAACCTGCAGCGTGCTTGGATCTGCTGTGACCCTGTGCACTCCTACAGTGCTTGTAGAACAGTGTGCAAATGATTTGAGGACCTGGCCCGCTCCATCCAGAGCAAGGATACAGACCTTTCGTACATTTAAAAAAATTACTACAGCACTTTTCTTGTAAAATTATGAAATTCTGAAAGCTCTAAATTATTGACATGTGAGCTCTCGCAAACTGTCTTTGCTTTCCTATTAATATTTAAAAGATTTATTAATTTATTTGAAAGGCAGAGTGACAGTGATGGAGAGACTGATCTTTCACATACTGGTTCAGTCCCCTAATGCCCAGAACAGCTGGAGTGGACCAGGCCTAAGCCAGGAGCCACCATTCACTCCTTCTAGGTCCATCGGCAGGGAGCCGAATTGGAAGTAGAGGAGCCAGGACTGGACCCAGCATCCCAATATGGGATGCACGTGATCCCAAAGGCTACTTACACTGCTGCACCCTAATACCTATCACTTTCATATTAATTTTTCAAAACTTTATCTAATTCTTGAGGTTCAACGGTAGAAGAATACTGGTATTTAAGTCAGTTGGAACCAGCAGTAAATGGAATCCTACAATTAATCTTTCATATTCAGTTACATGAATGGTAGTCACTTCTTGTACAATCAAATCCCAGCTACAGACTCAGCTTTATCCAAAAAGAAAAGCTATTCATGGGGGCCGGCGCTGTGGCTCACTTGGTTAATCTTTGCCTGCAGCACCGGCATCCCATATGGGCACCGGGTTCTAGTCTCGGTTGCTCCACTTCCAGGCCAGCTCTCTGCTGTGGCCCGGGAGGGCAGTGGGGGATGGCCCAAGTGCTTCGGTTCTGCACCCACATGGGAGACCAGGGGAAGCACCTGGCTCCTGGCTTCAGGTGCCAGCTCTGGCCATAGTGGCCATTTGGGGGGTGAACCAACGGAAGGAAGACGTTTCTCTGTCTCTCTCTTACTAACTCTACCTGTCAAATAAAAAAAGAAAAGCTATTCATGGAAATTATTTTTACTTTGGGTTGTAGTCTCGGTTTCGCTTAACACTTACAAAGAATAGACAGATGCCACAACGTGGAGAAGCCAGTGCCTGAGATTTCTCCATCATTCACTTTCCTCCTGGTGGCATCATCATGAAAGCACAAATCATGTTACCACAAAGCACTTCTTCGCTTTGATGTATTTTACTACATATAAATATTTTTAAAATTTATGTTGTTTTGTTGCTGTTTACTTAATGCATGTAAAATTCCAATAAAAATTAGTTTTGAAATTACACAAAAACCCTACTCACAATCTAAAAAAAAAAGTTGTGGCTTTCCAAAATTAGCAATGAAGGGAATTTTGATAATAGAAATGGAGCAAATCCACCCAGATGACATAAATTTTGATAACATTATAATTATACTGATTTAAATCAAAATCAATATACTGGGAAGTAACACTTATGCACACATCCTTTGATGAGTAACTGCTGGAAACATGAGGACAGGAGGTGGCAGAAAAAGCTCTGACTGAGCAGTTCAGGCAGGGCCCTCACAATGCATGAACTGCAGCCGCAGCATGAGAACACATCAGCCAGACATGGGAGTAACCTAATACACTCAGTGACAGGCAGCGCTAGACAGCAAGAGAGAGACACAGAGAAAGGTCTTTCTTCTGTTGGTTCACCCCCAAAATGGCCACCACGGCCGGCGCTGCGCCAATCCAAAGCCAGGAGCTAAAAGTCTGTTTTTCCATTAAGGTCATCAAACGTAATCAAAATTTATCAGTACAAAATACCCTCATAAACTGGTAATGTATATAGGTCAGTTCTAAACTCTCAAAAACATGACAGCAGCTTTTCATCGATATAGTACTGTGTATCTGAGGATCCTAAAACTGTAATGAACAAAAAAAAATTTAGTTATCTGTACTACATTCCAGTAGCACATCCCAACAGTCTATTATTTCTTACTTGTAAAAAATAACTCAATTTTAAAATTGCACACAGGTGATGTTAGGAAGCAAAAATCACCTCCAGAAAGCAGAGAACCCCCCCCTCCAAGATGTGCACACCACTCAGTCAGCACAGCTCATCCAAGAGCCGGCCCCAAAGCACACCTTGCAGCCTTCAACGGTCAGTGCAAACCATTCAGTCCCAAAACCATGCTACCTCTCGGGACTAGGTTTTTAAAAACACTCTAAAAAGATACTTCAGACAAAATTCTAATTTCCTGAAAGACACTAGTCAACATTTTCATTCTCAAAATTTCTGTTTCACACACTTCCCTGAACATCTTCAAACACTTGAATACATAAAAAAAAGTATTAACTCAGTGAAAACTCATCCAATGAGAATGCTTCTGTATAGCTGAAGACAAGGACATCAAACAGTACCAGCACTTGACCAAGAAGTACTGAGCAGCTGTGTAACTAAAACTGAGAAGTATTGAGCGATTCACAGAAGCCTATGACGACACAAAACCAGCTGAAATACAAAAAGCTGCAATGGCCTGGTGAATATGCTTTTTGAAAGTTCAAATATAATTTTTAAAAAGTACTTGTGAATAAAATTATATGTTTGGGATCTGCTTTAAAAATCAAACAGTGGTGGAGCAGTGAGTAGAGGTAGAGTGATACAAAACTGGACATTTTTTCATACTGTCCAAACGGAGTGTTCATGGGCCATCACTATAGTATGCTCTGTTCAAATATATTCCAAAATTTTTACTATAAAATGTTATACTAAAAATCAAATATAATTTCTACAATCTCAAATCAAGAACAAACTGTATTACTAAAAGTTTGAGAGGTAAATGAAAATTAGAGTTTTCTTTTTGTTAAATTAACAAATTCATGACATGTAGGCATTACATTTGAATTTTAAGGAGAGCACAGGGCCAAGTGCCGTGGTGCAGCCGGTTAGAGCACGAGCCTGCAGTGCTGGCATCCCATATGGGCACTGGTTCGAGTCCTGGCTGCTTCACTTCCAATCCAACTCCCTGCTAATTGGCCTGGGGAAGCAGCAGAGGCTGGCCCAAGTCCTTGGGCCCCTGCATGCACGTGGAGACCCGGAGTAACTCCTGCCTTCGGATCAGCTCAGTTCCAACCATTGCAGCAATCTGGGGAGTGAACCAGCGGATGGAAGATTCTCTCTCTCTCTCCCTCTATAACTATTTCAAATAAATAAAATAAATCTTAAAAAAAAAAGACCACAAATTGGCTTGCTAGGTAGCTATTACCACAGTTGATTCTTTAATTTTACAAACCAGACCACTATTTCCTATATTTCCCCTCATCTTTTTCTGAATTAAAAAAAAAAAAAAAACAAAAACAAGGAGGGGAGCACCTAGCGATTTTACTCCTTATTTCATTAACAAAAATGAATCAACAAAACCAACAACAGTGGTAAAATTTTGTGCTAATTGGTCTTTTTTCTTTAAACAAATATTAAGAAAAGGCAAAATAAATAGTTGTAAGTAAGCCTTTCAAACCTTGAGATTCTATTTGTCATGAAAAAAAGCCAACAGTGTATCCAGTATAAACACAGGTATGTTAGTGGTCTTTGTCTCCAGTTCCTGAAACACAGTTCTTACTCCTTCAAGCCTCCCAGGACGAGAACTGTACCCCCATTTTCCAAAAACGTGTTTCCAACAACAGTGTGTGTATGGGAGGTGACTACGCACCTAAAATGTGCTGTGATTTGACATATGTTACCTATCAGGGTCATAAGAACCGGGAGGGGTCTCAGAGTTGCTGCCAATGAGTCCCCTGACCTAGGGCATACACCTACCCTCTGGGTTTCGGTCTCCTGATGTGCCTGAGGCACAAGCTTTCAGACTTCAACATTTTACTCTGTGATCCAGCACACACACGTGTATTACAGCAACAACTTCTATTCAGCACTGGGATTCACTCACGGTTTGGTCAAATGGCCTATCGAGTGGATTTCACACTACAATTTGGAAGAACCAGGACTGCATCCTCCCTGAGCCTCCCCCAGCTCTGACACCCTGGGATTCCAGCATGGAGTACAACACTCCCGTGTACCTCAAGGGGAAACCCCCTCAGCCAGGTCATCAGTGTCCGCAGTACTGATTAACACAATAGCTAAGGATGCTTCACTAGCCCAGTGTAGGACTTCAACAATCAGAAGCTGAGGCTGACTTGCTGCGTTCTATACTTGGAACTGTCAGTTATCTCCACGGCTGATCTACACATTCCAGTAGACAAGCAGCTGTATCTTCAGGTCAAAGTAACTTTCATTAGACTCTCAACAGAGGAAAATAAGTAGATAGAGACAAGTGCCAGAAAGTAACTCTAAATGCTAAGGATTAACAAAACAGTAAAGATTCTGAAAATTTTATGTGCATAAAGTAAACTAGAAATAGCTCTCACAAATGTTAAATACAAAAGTTCTTACTTCTAAATGCTACAGTATTCAATGCAGATGGCTCAACTTAAGTGTCAGCCAAAGAAATCAAGTATGTAATTATGTTCAGTGCAGTTACGTGTGTTTATTAAATGGATATGTTAAATATAATCTAATAGGAAGGAAATTTTTCCTTCAACATAAGTAAAAATATTTTTTAAAATTGTATACTGATAACAGTCTTTAATTTTAATTGCATAATTTAAAAGGCTGTATGTTTAAGAAATCAATGTGAACATACAGTCTTCAGATCAGAAACTTAAACCTGTCACGTTCAGTCATCTTTACATTTATAAAAAGAAAATACGCAACATATGCAGAAGTTATATGAAATCCATGGTAACTCCAAAACACATCAACTATTTAGTGCTGGGTTATCAGTATTTCTAGCCACACATTAGAATGGCCTCCCAATCAAACAGCTTTCCACTGTTCACACCCAGAAAACCCTTAACTAATTTTTCTTCTTAGCCTGAACATGAGGTCCCCTCCTAGCTTTAATGTTATGCTCCTAATAGTCGATAAGCTTCAACTGAAATCAAAGTCCTCATCAAGTGTTTGGAATATCACACTTCACAATTCTTAACACACCAAAGAATTTGACTGCTTTAAAAACTGGTCCCCAAAAGCAATGTACCATAAAGGGAATCTTTTAACTGAAACTACCTGTGAAGAGTTTCCAAGGAAGGGAATTCACGGGGAGGTTGGTTCTCCCTTTGCAGTGCTGCCATTTCACAGAGCTCCTCACATTCTAAAAACACACTACGGCAAGCAATTAATACCACCAGTCTGGGGCACATGTAGAATAAATTGCTTCCTTTCAGAGCACCAGATTCTTTAAAAATTTCGAGGGGAGGGAAGCTGTATCTCCTGTGGGTTGGTATGCAATCATAAACCTGCCGTTCTGCTGACTGGCTCCCGCGGGAAGCAGCCCCTCGGCCGGCCGGTTCCTTCTGGAAATCACAGGCAGATCGCCTGAGACTGCCATACGCTTAACCTCAGAGGAGCCTTTTTAAGGAAAAAAACAAAACACCCAACGTATAGCCTTTAAGAACAAACATGCAAACAGAAACCAGGATGACAAAGCTGTCTTTCCAGGGCTTGGCTAAACAAAGGTGAAACTGGCCAACTGGACACGTCTGTACCCCAACTAGCCGAGTACTTCTTTCTCTACCCAGATGAAGGACACGTTCGCTCGAGTCCATCTGGGCGACTGCACGTTCGTCAACTTTCCTTTCTTTCCTTTCTGCAGTTAGCAGAGGCAGGGCAGGGGGTGAGAGTTGGGCATCTCATCTGGAATTTTCACTCAAAGGTTTTAAGTGCAAGAGCTTCCAAAACCAATAGCCACGCTCACACACTCACGACTGCTGAATTGAATCTGTACCTATGTGAAAACGGCAATGCATTCTGTGTCGGTTCAGCCCTTGGCTCCGAGTTCTGCGTCACGTCAGGTGTCCTCTCATCATCTGTCCCGTTGATACTCTCCGGTGTTAAAGGAGACTGAAGATCCCCACCAGCGGATTCCTTTAAAAACAGGAGGGTGGGAGGCAAAGAGTTACACTCTTTGTCAAAGGGAACATCATCATAAAGTTAAAACTGACTGATGATGCCCCTTGAATGATCTAAATTCCGATTCAAATTTCAGCCCAAGATTAAAAACATAAAACTTGAAAAAAAAAAAAAAGCAACTCATTAAAAAACAAAAACAAAGAACCTCACAAAAACAATACAATTTAGAAACGCAGCTTCAAAGAGCTGAAAATGTCTGGGTTTACATAAGCAACCAACTGGATACAATAACATATATTCTAAGAATTAAGAAAAAGGAGATGGTACAAAAAAGACAGCAGTTTTATTACAGAGGAAGCAGCAGAAAACAGGAGGTGTGCGGAAGATGACCGTGAGGAGAGGAAGGTAAAACGCAGAATGAAATCCGCAATAATTTTACATTTTTAAAATCTGGCCTGCTTATCAGTCCCCATAGGGCTATTCAGAAACCAACAAGAAGTATCTCTGTAACATATTATACATAATGCTAGCACATTTCAGTTTTTCTTGTCTGGTACTCATAACAGCATTATTTTTCTTCACAAAATTTCCTTATTTCTATTATTAATAAAAATCTGCCTCTCAAGCAAATTTAATTGATCCCTCTCGAGAAGGAATGAAATTAAAAATGAAGCTCACTGATTTTTTGTGTCTGCCATCGTCAGACTACTCAGATTTGATATTACAAATCAGAGTGAGGGGCCACCTGCCAGAGCAGCGTTTGCTGGCAGCTCAGTGGACCCCTAGCAACTTCACAACTGACATGGAAACAAGAAAGAATGTGTCCCACGGAGAAGTGGTTAGGCATGGTCGCAATTAGTCTACTTGAAAGAATTCAAGATGAAAACAAGCTGAGGGGTGCGAGTTGACGGATGCAGTTAAGACAAGCAAACCGCACACATCAGAGCCCCTGGGTTCAAGTCCTGGCTCTGCACTCCACTCCAGCCTCACATCCTGAGAGGTAGCACAGCAGGTGATGGCTCGTTCTTGGGTTTCTGCCACCCGAGTGCAAGATGTGGACAGAGTTCCCAGCTTCAGTGTGGCCCAGCTCCAGCTGCTAACCAGCAGGTGGGACGACTCTCTCTCAAGTATATAAAAATGAAAATGTTCACAACTGGAAGAAATCTGACAAAGCAGTATTCTGGTTACGATAATTTGTATACTTTATACTAAGAATGCTGCACATGGAATATTAGAAGGAAATACAGAAAATATTAATGTGGTGAAACTTTCCTTATTTGGACTTGTCATTTTATAGCACTGTATTTATCTTTTTTCACAATGAAATGGTTCAACAGCACCATAGTACTATAAATTATATAAGCAATCAAATATTTTACCACTATCATTTAAGTATTTTTCAATTATCAGTGAGGCCTCTTATACTGATATTTTACTTGTCTTTTTAAATCATTCCCTGAAATCCTCTTACTTTCCACTAATCAACAGACAATGCAGGAATCAATACTACGGTAAAGCAGACAACCTGGAATTGCTTCCCAACAAGGCCGAATGCTGAGGAAATAACGGGAGCATCAGCCACAAATGGACTACTTCTGGGTCACTTAGGGCACGTTACTCATTAACCATGAGGTTGCCATCTTTGGTAATAAGAAACCAGACCTATTTTCCCCTTAGACAGACCAAACTAAACTAATGAAAGTTGACAGTTCAATCTGCTAGACAGCTAAATTAGCCATGATCTGATTAGATAGAAATGTTAACAGGAACAAATTACTCTGACAAACTGCAAGTGTACAACCCAGAGGGCAAACATGGAGGTGACAAAATCGGGAAAGGGATCCAGAGGGGAAGCAGAGGAACAGTTTGACTGTTGGTCTCACCACCCCCATCTAGGCCAATTAGGGAGAGCGAGCTAGCATTAGGACGTGGGGAGGCCAAGAATGCCGAAGTTCCGAAGGAGGACGGCTACTCTGGGCGCCACGTCGGCAAGAGCACAGGGAGGGACGCAGGCTCAACAGTTCAGCTTCTCCAAGTGGCAGCCTTCATAAGACGTGAATATCATTCACACCGAACCAAAGGCGTATGTATCTGTATAGATGGGTATTTATACATCTAGGTCGTTATATATAAAAAGAAATACAAAAGCCTACCGAAAGCATGGTTCTTTAAAAATACGGTTTTTAGAAAATATTTGCTTATTAGAACAAGAAAGAAGTTCCAAGTGTACATCAGGACATAAAAAGACAATGGATCCACTTTCGCCCCAACTACCCCACAGGAAGCCCAAAGTCTTCCTGTAAAAATTCCAAAAATGTTATGTGTTAAAAATAGCGCTGTGGGCCGGCACTGTGGTATAGTGGGTCAAGTTGCCGCCTGCAGTGCCAGCATCCCATATGGGCACAGGTTGGAGTCCCAGCTGCTCCACTTAACATCCAGCTCTCTATTATGGCCTGGGAAAGCAGTGGAGGATGGCCCAAGTCCTTAGGTCCCTACAGCCACATGGGAGACTGGAAGAGGTTCCTGGCTTCAGATCAGCCCAGCTCAAACCACTGTGGCCATCTGGGAAGTGAACCAGTGGATGGAAGAACTCTCTCTCTCTGTGCCTCTGCCTCTCTGTAACTCTGCCTTTCAAATAAATATTAAAAAAAAAAAGCATTCTTTTTTAATCTGAATTTTCTGCAATTTCCTAAACATCTAACTAACTTTTTTTTTTTTTTTTTACAGGCAGAGTGGACAGTGAGAGAGAGAGGCAGAGAGAAAGGTTTTCCTTTGCCGTTGGTTCACCCTCCAATGGCTGCCGCGACCGCGCTGATCCAAAGCTGGGAGCCAGGTGCTTCTCCTGGTCTCCCATGGGCTGCAGTGACCAAGCACTTGGGCCATCCTCCACTGCAACTCTATCTATTCTTAAATATGATTTTTTTTTTTTTTACAGGCAGAGTGGACAGTGAGAGAGACAGAGAGAAAGGGCTTCCTTTGCCGTTGGTTCACCCTCCAATGGCCGCCGCGGCCGCGCTGATCCGAAGCCAGGAGCCAGATGCTTCCTCCTGGTCTCCCATGTGGGTGCAGGACCCAAGCACTTGGGCCATCCTCCACTGCACTCCCGGGCCACAGCAGAGAGCTGGCCTGGAAGAGGGGCAAGCAGGACAGAATCCGGCACCCCGACCAGGACCAGAACCCGGTGTGCCAGCGCCGTTAGGCAGAGGATTAGCCTATTGAGCCACGGCGCCGGCTAACAACTCTATCTATTCTTAAAAAAAAAAATTACTCCTACACGGGGCCAGCATTATGGCACAGTGGATTAAGACACTGAGCAACCGTCATCCCATGAGTACCGTGCTGATTCCCAGCTGCTCCACTTCCCATCCGGCTCTCTGCTAACGTGCCTGGGGAGTCCTTGGGCCTCTGCCACCCATGTTGCTGAGGCAAATGGAACTCCAGGCTCCTGGCTTCAACCTAGACCAGCCAGGGCCATTAAGGCCATTTGGGAAGTGAACCAGAGGATCGAAGATCGTTCTCTTGAAATAAATACATCTTTAAAAAAAAAAAAAAACTACTACAAATTGGACATTAAAATAAAAAGCTTTGTTAGTCATTTCTATAATAAATATTCAAGGAAAAGCTTTTTTAAAAAAGATTTGTTTATTTACTTGAAAGAGTTAGAGAGAAAACATTTCTGTCCACTTTTTTCACTTCCCAAATGTCCACAACAACCAGGCTAGGCCAGACCAGAACCAGGAGCCAGGAGCTTATCTGGGTCTCCCAGTCCTCAACCACTTTCCCAGTGCACCAGGAGGGAGCTGGTCAGAAGTGAAGCAGCCAGGACTCAAACAGAGCTCCCACACAGGATGCCCATTGCAGGCCATGGCTTTATCCCGCTACGCCACAGCTCCGGCCCCAGGAAAACCATTTCTAACTGTATCTTTGATCTATCTGCAAAAACATAACACATATGTGTACAAAAAACAAAGTTGATAAAAACATTAAAAGAGCAAAAACTAAAAAGTAAATCCAGTGAACCTCTCCACTGCCTTTATATCTTAAGAACACACTCACATCTCGCTTAGTTTCTAGGAAACTCTCTAACCCACAGTAAAACAACCTACAATTAGAATAAGAAAAATGAGGGTCAAACGAATGAGAAAACGCCTTTTTGGAAATTAAACTCTAAGTACCAAGGAAGCCAAGACTGACAGACACGAACATCCCATTAAAAAGGATCAGCATAAATGTCGACTCAGGAAATGCTTCTTCAGAATTCTGTCTTTCTATCCACTTAGGAAGCAGCAAGGAAGCCAAAACCCTAGGAATATTCTGAATCCCATGAAGAGGAAGAGATGTGGCCCTCACCGCGGACTCAGCCCTGCAAGAAGAGTGGGCAGGGAGCACCGGGCTGCACTGCCTTTCCCAGCACACCAGGCCCACAACCACCTTCCACCAAATTCCACGGTTACAGCGTACAGGGCCTCTCCGTCATTTAACAGTCACGCCAAGTCCAAATGAACAAGAGAACACCACTCTTTTCTGAGCAGCGGTTCTGCAAGGAACTGACGAAGCTGCTAACGATGCTGAGTTCTAACTGCCGTGGCAATGGTGAGCGATGCACACAAGAGGACACACAGAGGCAGCCGAGGCCGAGCGCTCCGAGTGTCACCTAACCCTCGTCATACACTGCTGCCCGTATCTGGTCTTCTCCCAGAGCCACCACCTCAGAAATCCCACTTGCTGACCATCACACACGTGTGTTACCCCGACTGTCCAGTGAACCCCCGCGCTCCCTTCCTGATGCGACGAGCACCCACAGATGGATGCCCAGGGCTGGTGGCTGCACCTCCTCTGGCCTAAGTATCTGCATCTACCACTGTAGTAAATGCTTACCAAAGCCAGGTGGTAACTCCTTACACCAACTGTGTTTAACTGAATTAAATATTATGTAAGCTAATGAAATGCAAGTGTAAACCACAGTGGTTATTTTAATGAAAACTAAGCACTTTGAATCACAACTCACAATTCAATTGGGCATATACTGTGATACAGTATCCTGTAAGGTAGTACCTTACAGTACCAGAAAATTACACAAATTCTGCTGGCATCACACTCAGATTTCTCGGGAAGTACCGAAGCTCAGCTATACTTAAAAGTTGCAGGTATCAGCACAGTTTATCTAAGATAATGTGGGATGCTAAACAGATCATACTCCAAGGCTTTATACCAAAAAACGTGAATAAGTTAAATTCTGTAGCACTGAACTTTAATCCAGATATATTTACTTAATTTTTATCTATTTATTTTCACTTTGTTTAAAAGGCAGAGACTCAGACAGATCTTCTACACTCATTCCCCAAATGCCCTAACAGCCAGGGCTGAGATAGGTTGAAGCCAGGAGCCATCAGGGTATCCCGCACGGCTGCAGGGCTCCAAGCACCTACACCATCACTTGTTGCCCACCAGTTCACACATTAAGGGAGCTGGACTAGAAGGGATGGAGCCAGGACTCAAACCAGGCACTCTGACATGGGTGGGATAAGGGCTTCCCAAGCAGCAACTGAACTGCTGCACCAGACTCCCACACTTGATTGATACAATTTAAATTAAGAATTTGCTTTTAAATATTCCTCACAGTAATTGAATTTTCGAATAACTGGTCAACTACTGGTTTTGACTCCAAGAGACAAGAAAGCTTGTGCTACGCCAACTCCTGTCTTCCCTGTGTGTCCTGCTGACTCAGTACAACCTCCAGACTCATGTATCACACTACTTTGTCAGATCCATGCTGGCTTCCTTTCCCTCCATACGAAGCCCAAAGTACGGCCTGAGCTCAAGAGTCTAAGACTGGGGAAGTGGCTCAATGTGCTCTAAATGCCAGGTCTGCTCGTCACAAGCCTTTAGGGAGGTGGAGTGGTCTGTCCACGGCACAGCTTCTCCAAGTGGCCCCTGGAACAACAGCATCAGTGCCTCCTGGAAAGGTGAGCCCCACCTCACACCCACTACGGCACAAACTCTGGGGCTCGACTCAGAAATCTGTTCTTAACAAGTCTCCACATTTAAGGGATATGGAATTTCCTAGTTGACCGTCGGGCGCTGGGCCCCATGTTAAGGCTTTACATCCTGATCCTCGCTATCACAGCCCAGAACAGATGTCACCTTTACTGCACGCTAAGCAGTTCTCACGACACCTCTGATGAGGACAAACTGCTCTGATTCCCACTTCACGGACGAAGAACACTAATAAGACGTACAGCCGAGACCCAACTCCAGGTCCTGCAGCCCAGGACCTAAAGTCGTGACTGTCGTAATACGACACAGAGAAGCAAGTGGGTTAACCAAGAGCCCAGGGCAACACAGAAAAAAGGGTTCATGTCTGTCCACTTTGCATACGGCCCTGTCTAAAAACCACCAGAGTTTGTAGACTCAACAGGCTTCCATAGCCTTGGCAGCTCTTGTCAAAAGCCTCAGGTCATCACTGACGTCAAAAATAAGAGTGTCAGTTGCTAAATCAACCACAGGAGTCACTGTGCACTTACTCTCCATGTTGGACTTCTGTGCTTAATGAGTTGTACTATGAGAATTAATGGTAAAACGAGTCTTCAAACAGTTCTTTTTACTTTGTGTGTCTGTGTGGGTGCAAATAGTTGAAAGCTCTACTTAGAATTAAGTTGATCTTCTGATCTTAAGTCAATTAAAAATGAATCAATGGAAAATGGAAGGGGAGAGGGAGTGAGAGGTGGACGGGAGTGGGGTGGGAGGATGGGAACGGGGGTAAGAAACACTATATCCCTGGCCAGCGCCGTGGCTCCACAGGCTAATCCTCCGCCTTGCGGCGCCGGCACACCGGGTTCTAGTCCCGGTTGGGGCGCCGGATTCTGTCCCGGCTGCCCCTCTTCCACGCCAGCTCTCTGCTGTGGCCCAGGAGTGCAGTGGAGGATGGCCCAGGTGCTTGGGCCCTGCACCCCATGGGAGACCAGGAGAAGCACCTGGGTCCTGCCATCGGATCAGCGCGGTGCGCCGGCCGCAGTGCGCCAACCGCGGCGGCCATTGGAGGGTGAACCAACGGCAAAAGGAAGACCTTTCTCTCTGTCTCTCTCTCTCACTGTCCACTCTGCCTGTCAAAAAAAAAAAAAAGAAACACTATATCCCTAAAAGCTGTACATATGAAAATGTGTATTCCTTAAATAAAAACCTTCAAAAATGTTTATCAATTACCCCATTTAACCTCCCTTCTACTGAATTCCTAAGTAATACAAGGGTTCTTCAAAAAGATCAAGGCAAATGCATATTATGAAAAGACTATGCATGGATTTCAAAACATTATTGCAGAGGGTTAAGCTTGTAATTATAAAGTAAATTGAAAGTATGTTACTGTAAAAATTTTAAAAAATCAGAAGGGAAGGAGGAGGCAAGCAGGTTGGAGGAAGCAAAGTATCACTACACTACTGAAACTTTATACAAAATACATGAAATTTGTGCCCTATACATAAATTTAAAGTAAAAAAGCAAATTAATCTTTCAATTCCATTTTCCATGAACTTTGTGCAGTACCTTCATAGTTTATTCTTCAGGTGAGCATTACTTTAGCACACTGAATTAAACCAGTCAGAGTCTAGCTCTGCCTTTTAGGTAGGTATGACAGTAGTAGTCAACTCCAACTACAACAGAAATATTAGGGACTATTGCAAAAAAGGAGAAGGGTTAGAAACAGCAATGAAATATGATTTTGTTATTCTCTATGGTTTCTGTACATTAACAATCAGACTCCAATTTTTTGGGGGAGGGGGGTTATTTATTTGAAAAGGTTAGAGAGAGAAGGAGAGACAAAGAGAGCTCGTCCATCTGCTGGTTCATTCCCCAGATGGCCACAGTGGTCAGGGCTGGGCCAGGTCAAAGCCAGGAGCCACAGCTGCATCCAGGTCTCCCACACGGGTGGCAGTGGCCCAAGCACTTGCGCCATCTTTCACGGCTTAGCAGACATTAGCAGGGAGGTGGATTGTAAGTGGAGCAGTGGGGACTCAACTGGCACCAATATGGAATGTCAGCATTGTAGGTGATGGCTTAACCCACTCTGTCACAATGCTAGCCCATACTTCAAATGTTTTGACAACATAAATTAAGTACCATATATTCTGCCTCTCAAATGCTAAACTTAAGATATTTCTTCAGGGCTGGTGCACTGGCATCCCATATGGGTGCCGGTTCTAGTCTCGGCTACTCCTCCTCCTATCCAGCTCTCTGTTATGGCCTGGGAAAGCAGCGGAAGATGGCCCAAGTCCTTGGACCCCTGCACCCACCTGGGAGACCCGGAAAAAGCTCCTGGCTCCTGTCTTCAAATCGGCACAGCTCTGGCCATTATGGCCACCTGGGGAGTGAACCATCAGATGGAAGACCTCTCTCTTTTTCTCTCTCTCTCTCTCTTTCTCCTCTCTCTGTGCAACTCTAACTTTCAAGCAAAATAAATAAATCTTTAAAAAAATTTCTTCAGTTTTTTATAGTTCATAATATTTCCCAAATAAAATTATCTTTGGTATTTTTTTAATAGAGATTCATTTTCTTCATTTGTTTTTGTTTTTTTTTTTAAGATTTGTTTTATTTATTTGAAAGACAGAGTTAAAGAGAAAGGTAGAGACAGAGAGAGGTCTTCCATCTACTGGTTCACTCCTCAGATGGCCACAACAGCTGGATCTGTGCTGATCTGAAGCCAGGAGCCAGGAGCTTCCTCTGGGTCTCCCACGCGGGTGCAGGGGCCCAAGGACTTGGGTCATTCTCCACTGCTTTCCCAGGCCATAGCAGACAGCTGGATCGGAGCAGGAGCAGCCGGGACCAGAATTGGTGCCCATATGGGACACCAGCACCTTAGGCCAGGGCTTTAACCCGCTGTGCCGCAGCGCCAGCCCCAATTTTCTGCATCTGAAACACAGTGATAGAGACAGTGCACAAGAGATCTTCCATCGGCTGGTTCATTCCCCAAATGGTGGCAACGACCAGGTCTGGCCACACCAAAGACAGGACTCCATCTGAATCTCCCACACGGGCTGCACATGCCTAAGCTCGTGGGCCATCTTCCACTGCATTCCCAGGCACATTAGCAGGGGGATGGATCAAAAGTGGAGCAACTGGGACTTGAAACGGCACTCATATGGGATGGCAGCATCGCTGGTGGTACCACAATGCCAGCCACTTTGGTACATTTCTCTGGTGGCAGTAAAGCCATAAGGACATCCTTTGTACCAAAGAGAAACAGGTTCCTTCGCAGCAAAGTGTAACGTGGTTCATGACCACTGAACACCTAAGTGATGGCTACAGAAACGAAGGCTGAGTACAACAGCACACTGCAATCATTAGGATTTTACTGAAACTGCGTACTCTCTTACTGCAGTCTTCTAACATCAGAACCATTCACCTAACGAACAGGTGCTCCCAACACAGGCTGGAACTTAAGTTTTAAAGGGGCTTCATCACACCTGAAACTATCGCTGTGCTACCACAGCACGTCCAGAAGTCTAAATGAGCATGCAGGTTACGCCAGGTCACTGCAAACTCAGGTATGACGGGGCTCTGGCTCCAGCCCAGAGCACACCTGCAGTCTGTGGGGACATGTGTCCTTTCAGCACAGAGCGGGACTCTCCTTCCCTGTTAGAAAGAAAAACTAACCCTTTAGTCCAGTGGGGTTTAACAGTCGAGCTGGGGAGGAGAGGGAGGTGAGCAGCAAATGGCTTTCACAATGGCAGATAGGTTTGCTAGTCACCGAATTCACTTAACCAAAGTCCAGCTAAGTATGCCACTGCCGACTTTATTCCAGAGAAATACTTGGTCATCTCCGACTGTTCGTGTTCATGGAAGCCGAGGAGTACTTTCAGAAAAGTGACCACAGAGAATAGGCACGAAGCACAACAGTGCTCACGTCTCAAGTAAAGATCCTGATGGACAGTCACAGGCCACTCGTGAAATGACCAAGTGAACTGTAACTTCTGTGTCTGCATCCCACTTCAGTGGCTCGAGTCCTGGCTGCTCCTCTTCTGATCCAGCTCCCTGGTGATGTGCCTGGGAGAGCAGCAGACAAGGGCCCAAGTGCTTAGGCCCCTGCACCCACATGGGAGACCCGGAAGAAGCTCCTGGTTTTGGATCTTTCGAGGAGTGAAGCAGTAGATGGAAGACCCCTCCCTCCCTCTCTCTCTCTGCAACTCTGCCTTTCAAATAATAAAATTTTTTAAAAAACAATAAAGATGTTCCAACCTTCAGATTTAAGCACACTTTAAAATCTTGTAGAACAAACTAACTTTGTATTTTTTAACTCTTCTGTATATTATGATGTTTTCACATCTTAAAAAAAAATTCCAAAACCTTTTCTAACTGTCGGGGAGACTGCTTCCCCCTGCGAGGTGAGCCAGCTCGCAGGGACAGTGGGGACCTGTCAGGATCCTGGCTTTGGTGCAACACCAGCCAATCTGGAAGCACACCCCAGGGCCAGGGACCAGCCTACTTGGCACTCACCACCCACACAGGCCGGAGCCCACTGAGATGACCCAAGCCTCCACCCGTTCTGTTTCCCTAGTCGGGTTGGCCTCTACTGAGGAACGCCAAACCTCGCCTCTCCCCGACTCCTGCTTCCTGCCTGCTGACCACCCTGAGGCTTCTCACCAGGCCCTTTGTGGTGTGGAAACGCACGGATAATCAACTTCTGACTTCCTGACCCTTCCTTGGGACTCCTCTTGTGGTGGAATCCACGTAACCATCACATGACAGAACACATCTACGATCGCTACGTACTTCTGTTCTTAAGCTGCATGCACATTCAATAATTGGAATTTTAATTACCAGACTGAATTTTAAAACACTCTTATACACACTGGCATACACAAAGCAAAAAGAAACCTTTCTCCATAGGTACAGGAAACTCACGGTGCATTTCCGTGTCGCTATTTTCCCAGCTGAGGTGAACGAGGCTCATCAACAAGAACAGTGAAACACCCACCTGCGAAGGTGTGCTGGTGAGTTCCATCTTCTCCTGGGATTTCTCCTTGGCCAGTCGAGCAGCTTCTTTAAATTCCTGGAACTTCTCTGCAAACTAAACGGATAAGGACGATACCCATTAACCAGACAAGAACACGCCACAGCGTCTCTTTCACCTCAGCTGCCCTTCGTGTCCTCAGCAGCTGGCTCCTACACCAGCAAAAGAGCCCCCAAATCAGTTACCCCTCCCAACACAAAACTGATGGAAAAAGAAAGCTAACACCAAGCATCTGCTGGTGCACTACTCAGACCCCTCAGGATCTAACCACGTCAGGATTTAGTGCCAGCTACATACCTATGTGCCTCCTTGATTGTCCAAAAAGTAATTCACCATGACCAAGATTTGGGGGAGGGGTGGAGCTATGGACCATTAAGAATAGGCAATCTATGTTTTGTTTATTATTGTGAAAATTGAATTTTTTAAGTATCTACTTGTAATTATCACAATGCTGAGAAATGTTAATTTTTATTAAAATATGTAGTCTCATGTAAGGCATTTTATTTTCAACAATAAAAACAGCAAAATGTACTTAATCACTGACAAGCAAAGATTCATTTCCAAAGATTTCTAAACAAAGAAACAGAAAGGAATACAATACTCCAAAGGGCCGTAAGAGGCCTAACAACTCACTATCTATGAAATGCTCATTTGTAGATGACCATAGGGAACTGTTAAACATAACCAGACCCACGAATAGCATCCTTGTATGTTTAACAACAGACAGTGGAGCTATCACTATAACCAGATTAAGTTAGGTCTACAAAACAACCATATTTTCTATGTACTTAAAACTTGTTACAGTTGGAAATAAAAACATAAAAGCACATTTCCCTTCTGAAACCCTAAGAGCAATTCAGATTCATTCCCATCTCTGGGAGGAACATTCTAGAAGGAAAAGTTCCTGATCCTCTGACCGCCTCAAGAGACGGGGCAGGATCACAGAGGAAAGCCGCCATGATCACAACTCTTCCTTCTTAACGAAGACTCTGTCCCCTTCCACTGAATGTGTGCCCCTACCCTGCCTAAACAGGAAACCTCCTCACATTAAAAAAATCTGAATCTACAGGTCTCATTCACACTGGTCGAAATGAAAAAAAAAAAAAAAGCAATTACCCTTCATATAATGTTAAATAGCGCACAAGCTAAGTCTTATAATAATTTAGCATTCTGAAATAATTGCTTAAAGTTTCCTCAATGTCACACAATACTCGCACTATGGCTAATTTTTTTATAACCTTAGTCTTCAAAAAAATGTAAAGCCTTAGGTTTCCATAACAAAATACACGTTGTAAGCACTCCAAGAATTCAAGTACAATTAGAACTTCGCACACACCAGGTAACCCTAGGAGACCATACACTGCTTCCAACGATGCTGCCTTCACCAACCTTCTCTCAACCCCACATCACGCTTTAACTCACTCCTGGTTTTAATGATTAAAAAGCCCAAATATGTACACACTGGCTTCACTTGTGGAAAAGATTCTGAACTCCTGTGGGTGCCCTGCAGTCTGCAACGCTGCAATATTTATCTTCGAGGTAGCTTTACAATAAATCCCGATTTTTGTCATCTTTGAATCAAAACATCCTGTAGAGATGATCTTAACCTCTTGGAGCCTGGTCCAATGATTAAACAAACCAGATGTGGCTCCAGAAGCTTCCGGGTAGTTCCCTAACACCCAATCCACGCTAAGACACTAGCATTCTCACCAGAAATCGGCTAAAAGCAGCTGCTAACTTTAAAAAGGAAAAAAAAAAAAGGTCTTGAAAAACAAAGAGCCCATTTGCAGACTAAAGATCAAATAGAAGACAGCATGACTGACAGAATTTAATAACCGACTCCTTTAAGTGCACGAGCTAGCTGCTCGGTAACTTGACAGACTTCAATGAAGAACATAATTTACAGCCAGAATTACATAGACTCAAAAATCATTTCATGCAAGTTTATTTGCGAAATTAATCCACAATTTAGTTCATGTGTTTTAAAGTCAAGAAATTCAGCAAGTAGAATATACTTAAGATTTTTCGATTTCTTTTTCCTATATATAGGCTTTCATAGATAATTCCAAAAGCAAAATTTCAAAAAACCATGCTAGGGAATAGAAATATCGGAATAAGCGGATCATTTCCAAGGGGGTGTGTATGCACGAGACTGGTGCGTCTGTCTTTGTCATGTAGAAACACTTTCAAATCAAAACCCTTCCTTTTGCCACAGCGCAAGAAACGTATTTTGAGAATTTGCTATGTGTAAGAGAAACCAAATTAGGTAAGAGCTGTTTGTTCAAATCATCTTCCACACAGTGATTTATAGTCACACAAGGAAAAGGTAAAATTGTCTTAAATTTGAGCTTCAAATTATAATTTATATTCAAAAGGTAACAAAAATACTGAAGACAGTGCTGTTGAGGGATGTTCACGTAAGTCAGAAAAAAGGCAGACTGTTTTAGCTACTGAACTATTTATGCTTTCAAGGCAGCATACGCTCACAGCAGGATAGGCATTTCAAGAACAACTTCTTTTCAATAACCTGAATGGTTTCTGTAAGTTCATGTAAATATCAACAGTGTTTGTCTGCTGGAGAAGCATTCCCCAGCACTCAACAATTCAACTCTGAAGACATCAGACCTCTGCATGGACCAAACCACACGTCAACTGTTTCCTTCCAACGGAGACCCTCAGACGGAGACTAAGCACAGACCTCAGTACCCGGGATGTTGTCTTTTCACATAACATACACAGAATTCAAAGTGACACTGGCAGGAACCATGCGTTGGTTTGCTTATAGGCAGAACACCTATTTCCAATTTTTCGCCTGGTAAGCTCTGCGTTTTACAGGTTTCTCTAGTCACAACTGGGCAGTATTTCCATGAATCCCCATGCTGTCTCATGGACCTCTACATTGCAGCAGAGAGCTCAGAGCACCCTGCGTTCAGATAAAACTCGGTTCTGCCTGCACACCGTAACTTCCGTGTGTCCGCTGTTGGGTTAGAAAGCTGAGATCTGTGCCCCATCAGCCTGAGCTCTCACAACTCAGAAGGCCTCGGTGTGCACCTGTCCTGCAGACCACCCGCAGTGGAGGGTGCTCAGCCCTGAGCACCTTCTGCACTGACAGTCCCCACCTCTGACGTTCCAGACGGCAGTCGATACAAACCTTTCTCGATCAGTGGTGACGGCTTTCAGTGGGCAAAGTACACAGCAGAATGCAATGCTACAGTCACTGCAGTGGTCTGAGCTAGTGTGCAAATGGCCCCCTGTATCTTACACTTCCTTCTGCTATTATCTGAGACACAGGACTTGAGGAGTTTCACGGGGATCTTATGGTTCTACTTACTTTGGAAAGATGATGCTCCGAGGAGAATCCCAGTCCATAAACAGTGTTTGCCCGACTGTCGGCCCACTGGCCGAACTTCTGAGACGTTTTGGTGAATGTCATGTTTGGGGTGATGGTGCTATTTATTATTGCCTGAAAAACAGAAAGAGTCTGAGGAGCTGAGGACAATTTCAACACAGAGTCTCTCAGGTAACGTAAAAACATGACACGATGTTAAACACGTAAAAATCATCACAGGAATAGTCGCCGGCATTGTGATGGTGTAGAAACATGCTCTCCTAATGGAACAATCAATATGATGACACTGTCCAGATTTTCAACCACTTACACCCAAATCTGCCTATGATCAAAGAAACTTCAGTTTTCACTAGAGTCAATTTCTTCCCTTTGAACATTCAGGATCAATACTGATTTTGAATGACATCTACTAGAAGAAGACTTTAACAGCTGCTGATCTCAAAGCAGGGTCCTACCCTCTAAAGCAGCTCTCAAAAATCAATCTATCAATATAGAAACTGATAATTGTCTAAAATCCATAATCAAAAGTTTCCTTAAGGCTGACTTACCTGAAATATGATACAGAGAAGATGTTCAATTACTTAGCACTTTTTCCTTCACTCAAAGAAAAATCAAGTCCACAGACACATCATTTTCCTCACAAAACAGTACAGATTTGTGTTATGGAGAACTGCTATTTCTACCCAACACATTTTCTTAAGAAACTATGATTTGTAGCATCTTATTAAATGTATGGACTTTGGTGATCACCATAGTCAATTTCAACTATTGTAACATGAATTCATGCAACTGCTAGTGCCGAGAAATTGCCAATGCCCTCTAAAATTAAGCTTCAAGACTGATTTAATAGAAAGACACGTTAACAAATCCATAAGCAGTCACTTGGTGAACTAAATGTGCAATCAAAACCAAGCATTACCAGAACAAAGCCAAATGTATTTAATGTATGAAAAACACTATAAACAAAAATACTGATGAGCTATGCAATTATTGATAAAACTACACCAAGGAATACATGACACTTCTATTAAAAATATAGCAAAATAGAGCAGTCCTTTCCTTTGGCAGACAGTACATGCATTATCTACTAGTCTATGAGAGTCCTTACCCTCAATTAAGCATTTTTAATTTATATATTCATATACAAGTGCAGATACTCACTTCTACATTCATATATAAGTTTATATATTCATATTTACGTAGTTTCTGTACCCTTCAGTTCAAAAACTGCTTTTCTGCATATCATTTCAGATCTGCTGTAACTCGGGGGTAGGGGCTGACACCAAATTAGAGACTAATGGAATTAAAAACGTTAAAGAACCACAGATTTATTCAACATGCTTGAGTGCCAGGCACAATTCTAGCAATCTGAGACACAGCAAGAGGCAACACCACTGTGAGCTGCGTTCTGGAGGAAGAGCAGTCGGTCAGAGCACAGCACGGCCGAGCCAGGTGACCGAGCGCGGGAGCAGGCAGGACCGGGCGCCAGCACGGGAGAACCGGCAGGTAGCAGAGACTGGCAAGCTCGAGCTTAGGCTGTGTCCCTGCGAGGGCACCAGTTAGAGCTGGGGTTTCCAAGAGCACAGGCATTTCACGTGGACCCCGGTGACTCTCAAAAAGTGGGGAAGCAACAGGTTTTATGGGCATCTGAGAAAACTGGTCAATCTGCTATTGGTGACTGATTCCACGTTTTAACTATTACAAAATAACTTCTTTCTTTTTCTAAGTTAAAGAGTTGTGTTTTTAATATGTATTCTGAATTTTCCCATACCTCCGTATTACTTTTTTAATCCTTGAAGAACATTAAAATGATCAATGACCACATACTTTAAAAAATGAATTTCTTAGGTAGGTTCTCTGAATAGATGCTACTATGAATCCGCTTAAAGAAAAATTCAGGGGCCAGTTTTGTGGTGCAGCAGGTAAAGCTACCATTTGCAACGCAGCATTCCACATGGGTGCCGGTTCAAGCCCTGGCTGCTCCACTTCCAAACCATGTCCCTGCTGAGGTGCCTGGGAAAGCAGTGGAAGGTGGCCCAGTCACCTGGATCCCTGCCACCACATGGGAAACCCGGAAGAAGCTCCTGGCTCTTGGCTGTGGCCTGGCCCAGCCCTGGCCATTGCTGCCATTTGGGGAGTAGCCAGCAGATCTCGTTCTCTGTCATTCTCTCTAACTCTGCCTTTCAAACAGGTAAATAAGTACTTTAAAAAAATTTTTTTAGTCCTTTAATTTACTTAATCAAAATAAATGTCTCCCAACCCCAGAATCCTTGTGCTTTTAAGGAAAGGCGGTACAAATGCTGTGTCCTTATGATCATGTGGCGCCCTGATGTGGCCCGCGGCCATGCTGTTGTGCCTGAGGCATGATCAGAACACATTCAAAAACACCACCGCTGTAGGACTGCAGTCAGTAACATCGGTTTAGAAAAGCAGCCAACGGAAAACACAGAAATGTGGTAGAAAACCCCACTACAGAACACAGCGCGTGTTAAGAGACAACATGGAAGCCTCTCGCAGGAGTTAAGCAGTTAGGTCCACTTGGAAGTGGAAATGCCAGCATCAGCAGTGCTTTCTGCTTCAGAAGAACACACGAGGATTCTTCAGTCGCCAAAATGCCTTCCTTGAAAATAACTCAGAGCATTTTATCTGGTAAAGGTTGAGTTAGCAACAGCCATCTATCTACTTTTTTACATATAGTTCTTATTCTTTGGCATGAACTACTTCCCAGACCTTTATTTTTAAATACCTTTTTTTTTTTTTTTTTTTTTTGACAGGCAGAGTTAGACAGTGAGAGAGAGAGACAGAGAGAGAAAGGTCTTCCTTCTGTTGGTTCACTCCCTTAATGGCCAATAAGGCCAGAGCTACACCAATCCGAAGCCAGGAGCCAGGAGCTTTCTCCCAGTCTCCCATGAGGGTGCAGGGACCCAAGCACTTGGGATCCTCCACTGCCCTCCCAGGCCACAGCAGAGAGCTGGCCTGGAAGAGGAGCAACCAGGACTAGCATCCAGTGCCCCAACTGGGACTAGAACCCGGGGTGACGGCGTCACAGGCGGAGGATTAGCCAAGTGAGCGATAACATCAGCCTTTATATACCATTTAATCCTATCTAATAAAACTGCTTTTTATCTATGGTTTCAGCCAAGAAATGAACAGATTACACAGAGCTGAAGGTTCAAGTCAGAGAAAAGAAATAAATTCACAGTCTAGAATGTGAGATTATCATACTTACTATTTGTCAAATTTCACTAAACCCAAGAACTACAAAATATGACAAAATTACTATTCACCAGGCAGCAAAGTGTCTAGCCTATCAGTTACATCACATCCCACCTCGCACGCCTGGTTGTAACTCCCCGCACTGCCCTGGACTGCAGCTCCCTGCGGATGCAGACCCGGGAGGCAGCGGTGATGGCTCAGCGAGCTCCTGCTGCCCCTGTGGATGATCTGAACTGTGATCCTGGCTCCTGGCCCCTGCCCCTGCCTCAGCCTCAGCCCCAGCCCCAGCCCCAGCCCCAGCCCCAGCCCCAGCCCCAGCCCCAGTAGGCATTTAAGGAATGAAATAGCATTTGGGAGCCGTTTCTCTAATAATTTTTTAAATTTACTCTTCATTAAACAGAGCTTCACAGAAATAAACTAGTTCTCAACTCCTTTAAATCCTTCACCTAGAACTGAAAACATCATCAACTGTTCAAGCTAAAGCATGTTAGTCCCTTCTGTACTAGACAGAAAACTCAAATAGCCCCAGGGTCCTAGAACTCGCTAGGGAGATAAGGCAGAGCAAATAGACTGCATGTGGCATTCAATTAAATCATCTTCTATTTCCTTAAAGCCCATCAAGCAGTACATAATTAACAGCCCAATAACATTAACAATAGGAATTGCTACACATACTCAATACTTTTGCCTAAATTTATTTGCTCTTCACAAAAATCTTTTGTTTTAATGAAGTCTTTAGTTTTAAATTTTTAACAATATTTATTATTTGAAAGGCAGAGTGAAAGCGAGACAAACACACACACACACAGCTCCTTTTTACAGATGAAGAAACAGGCACACGCAGTGACAACACTCACGCACTGTCCCAGGGCCAGCAAGCACTGGTCAACATCAAACCAGACAATCTGCTCCAGAGTGAGCGCTTGGCTCCCGTACTCAGCTGCTAAAATTTGCAAGGATGTACAGGCCTATGGCCTTAGGAAGGCTGGAAGAAGGCGGGAAGCCTTGTGTTTCTATGTTCATATCCAGAATCTGATGTCTGGAATCTGCCTAAGCGAGTTATACAAAATCCACTGATGACAATATGGATTTCCCCCTTTCCAAAAGGTTCAATATCCACCCAAGATTGATCTAAGGGCTTTGCAGATTTTTTATTAATTTAAAAAGATTATTTATTTATTTGAAAGAGTTACAAACAAAGAGGAATCTTCCATCTGTTGGTTCACTCCCCAAATGGTTGCAAGGACCAGGACTGGATCTGGTTGAAGCTAAGAGCCAGGACCTTCCTTCATCTAAGCCTCCCATGTGGGTGGCAGGGGCCCCACTACTTGGGCCATCTTGCGCTTTCCCAGGCATGCTGGGACTGGAACCTGGTGCTCATACGGGATGCCAGCAGTGCAGGCAGCAGCTTAACCTGTGGTGCCACAGAACGGACCTCATTGTGTAGATGTTATCTCATCTTCACAACTATCAGCAGTGGGGTGAAAGGAGGAAGCTCAGAGAAGGAACTCACCCAGTGTCAACACTCGGCAGGTGGAGGAGCCAAGATGTGACCCGAGGCAGTGCTTGCCCTGGGTTTTAGACTACCCGCTCCTCCCAAAGGTACCAACACAGCTGTCGCCCCTCTGCTTCCCTGCAGAGAAGGGACCTGCGCTGCAGTGTTGACACTGACGCATGTCACATGAACTGGAGATTCTGAACTGCCTACACGTCCACAGAAGTGGATTTGCAAAGAACTCTCGCTCCCAGAATTCCACACCACAGCCATTCTGGTCCACACATTCTTAGTACCAAACGCAGTATCTGACACGTAACAGACGCGCAATGATGCTAAACTGAACGGCTGCTCTCTCTCCCCTTGATCTCTCTCTCTCTTAGGCTCTCCTTCTCCCTCGTTTTCCATCTTTGCCCTTTCTCTCCGGTCTGTGGAGTTTCCCCCAAAAAACCCTTTCCCTTACTCCGGTGTTTGGTGTTTTGTGGCGGCCATACATTGGTGCCGTGACTCAGATCCAGGCTCCTCCATGACTTTGCTCTCCCTTCGGGGATCTCTGAGCTGCCTTGGGGTCCCAGATTTCTGCCAGTCACAAAACACACCCCTGGAACTGCTTCCACGCCAACAACCGCTTGGTGATCTCCATCCACACACCAGCCTTCCAAAATCTGAGTGTTTACAGGACGTGATAATGGAACGAACCAAGGCCTTCACCAACCTGACGGTCAACCCACTGCTGCTACAGGGATATACTCGGTTCCCCACCCAGGAGACAGCGGCTTGAGACATCGCCCATGCCAGAGAGTGCCTCCTAGCCCCATGTCAGCAGGAAGTAGCTCTAAAGACAGATCATTGTCCCTCTATCCCTCCTGGACTTCTGGGGCTGATGTAATCCTATACAACTCTTGCTTTGTAAAAAACAAAAGGGGGAAATGTTACTAAAATGGCACAGTCTTATCCGTGGTGCAATCTACATCCCAGATACCATCCTAGGCTCCAGCCCCCTACGCCATTGCTGAAAGCCAGGTGACCTCACGGCTCAATCACCGGTGTCAGCTCCAACCCCATCCTAATGGGATTCACTGCTCCTACTTCCCTGCCCACCCCCCAGTAAAAGTTTAACAGGACCTGTTCCTGAACACAGGGCTCTCTCCCACCCTCTTCCCCTCCCCCGCTCTGTCACTTGATCTCTTTTGCTTTCTCCCTCTCTCGTACACTCTTCTTTCTCCCTTTTTCCTTCTTTACCCCCTTTCTCCAGTCTGTCGGGTTTCCCCCAATAAACCCTTTCCCTTATAAAAAAATAAACTGACCTCACCCAAGTGGAGTATTTTGGTATCCTACTGAATGTGATGAGGTGTTTGACCCAAGTACTTCAGAGGACAACAAATGTTGCTAGCCTAGTAATGATCGGCTTGGCTTCAGAAAATGTTCAAAATACACAAGAAATGCTTCATTTTAATGAAGCTAAAATCTCCTGAATGAAGCTGCACTGCTGGACTGTACGGAGCAAAGCAGGCAGACTATCAAAGTAAGTGTGACTCACCTTTGAGCCGTCTAAGCTGATGATCCTGTACACATTCCTTGTGCTGTCGTAGAAGTAAGACACAGTCACTGCATGCTTGCTGGTGGGGACCCAGTTCTTCTTAGTGTTTGGGTCGATCTGGAAGACATGAGCTCGGGTGCTGAAGATAGGTTGCTCCCTGCCGAACAGAAAAGAAAATGATGAAATCAAAGCAGGCAGTTCCGGTCCACTGGACAAGGGAACACGAAAACGCTGCGGGTGACTCTGCCGAGCCAAGAACTTCCGCATGTCCGGAAATAAGAAACTTGCTTTCAAATTTGTAAATTCTAAGTAGTCACTCTTTTACAGCTCAGTCTCCCTAGTCACATGCAAATCTGCATACTACTATCTATTTGTAGCCGCAACATCAACACTGGGGATACGGTCAGACTCAGACACGCATGCACACAGCAGTGGGAGAAGACCAGTCACCTGAGACGCGCGTTTGCACCTGAGGTTGAACAGGATGGTACTCTGGCTTCTTGTTTCCAGCTTTCACACTATTAACAATACTCCTCACTGTCTATTTAGCACCAGACTTTTCCCACTTTGCTACTTCCTGGTAGTGCTTCCCTTGGTTAAAGCTGCCTAGGAGCACAGCCCTGAAGCGAGCCCAAGGTGTGGTATGCGCCAAGGACCCAGAAGGCTGTGGGCTAGGCGAGCCTCACTCAGGCATGCGCTCAGCACTGAAGGCATCAGTAGCCAGCATGAAGTGTGGTGCTTTTCAGACACACACAAAGCAGGGCGACAGCCTGGCTGGCTGATGAGAATGCCGTGTGGCCACACATGCTGACCTCTCCCAGGTGCAATGGCTCAGCAGTGGTTCAGTGTCCGCTCACTCCGGATCGCAGAAAGCCAGAGCAGACTGTCATCAATGCGCCCCACCAAGTCCCAGCATCTCTGAACTGCACCGGGTTCAGTTTCTACCCACCTAAAACTGTATTATTCTGCAGACAGGTAAATAACTTACTAGGAAAACTTAAGTTCAACACAATCTCTACTATACTGAAAAGCATATGGAAAAAAAAACTCTCAAAACCACAGGTATCTTTTTTTTTTTTTTTTTTTGACAGGTCGAGTTAGACAATGAGAGAGAGACAGAGAAAGGTCCTCACTCCGCTGGTTCACCCCCCAAATGGCCGCTATGGCTGGCGTGCTGCAGATGACCGGCCGCTCCCAGATTTATTACTAGAAAACTTTAGTACAACTTTCCTCTCCAAGCCATCTCTTCTGGAAAGCAGTGATACATTTTATATTACTCTCTAGTAACTGCAGCTCAGAGTGAGGACTCCTTGCTGAACTGCCACTGCACACAGACCGGTTTAACAAATTAACAAATCACCATTATCAACCTGGCAGGCACCGTGCTGGGGTGAAGAATTCTGAATTGGGAGCAGTTTTACTCACTCCTCCTTTCCCTGTCCTCCATCTGTGAGGCCAGTGCTATAGCGGTCTACCAAAAGCCCTGTAACCCCTGTTTTAGGTAAACGTGTAGCTGGTCCCACTGACCATGGCCAGTTCCAGTTCACAGCAAATGCTTTCACAAATAATTTCACTAAGGCACACAGGAAGGGGGTGGGACCTCGACCAGCTTGATAATTTTTTTTGCTTGTTTTCACTTGACAGAAGTTAAATTTCTATATCAACGCAGGCTAGTGAATATAAAAACATGTTTTTAAAAGCATATGTTCTAAAAATTAAAAGTTATTAAGATAATGATATTGGGGATGGTGTTGTGGCATACAAGGTTAAGCCTCCACTTGTAATGCCAACAACCCATATGCATGCCAGTTCGAGTCCTGGATGCTCCACTTCCAATCCAGTTCCCTACTAATGCATCTGGGAAGGCAGTGGAAGATGGTCCAAGTACTTGGGCTTCTGCTCCCATGTAGGAGACCCAGAAGAAACTCCTGGTTCCTAGCTCCAGCCTGGCCCAGCCCAGGACTTTACAGCCATTCGTGGAGTGACCCAGCGAAGCTCTCTCTTTCTCTCTGGATTTCTTTCAAATACACAAAATTTCAAAAAAAGAAAAAGGATGATATTGGATTGTAAGCTTCATGACAAATCAACAAATCCTCATTCAACAGAAATACAATGTCTTGAGTCCATATTTCTATATCATATTATCTTACAGAATTTAATTGATCCATTCAATTTACTCCCTTTAAGCATAAAAATCTTTACAGGGAACTAGCTTTTTTTTTTTTTGGACAGGCAGAGTAGACAGTGAGAGAGACAGAGACAAAGGTCTTCCTTTGCCGTTGGTTCACCCTCCAATGGCCGCTGCGGCCAGCACATTGCGGCCGGCGCACTGCGCTGATCCGAAGGACAGGAGCCTGGTGCTTCTCCAGGTCTCCCATGGGGTGCAGAGCCCAAGCACTTGGGCCATCCTCCACTGCACTCCCGGGCCACAGCAGAGAGCTGGCCTGGAAGACGGGCAACCGGGACTAGAACCTGGTGTGCCAGCGCCGCAAGGCAGAGGATTAGCTTATTGAGCTGCGGCACCGGCCCCTCATTTACTTTTAAAATAGCTAGTTCAAGGCCGTGGGTGAACCAACGGAAGGAAGACCTTTCTGTCTCTCTCACGGTCTAACTCTATCTGTCAAATAAATTAAAAAAAAAAAAGAGAGAGCTCCAACTCAAGTTCTGGTTGTTCTGCTTCTGATCCAGCTCCCTGTTAATGGGCCTGGGAAAGCAGTGGATGCCACCCACAGAGGAAAGCTAGATGGAGTTCTCAGATCCTGGCTTTGACCTGGCCCAGCCTCAGCTGTTGGAGTGAACCAACAGATGGAAGACCTCTTTCTCCATCACTGTGCCTTTCAAATAAATTTAAAAAAAAGTATTTTATTTTTAAAATAAAAAAGCAAATGACAAGGACATCGTTATGCCATAGTGGATAAAGCTGCTGCCTATGACACTGGTATCACATATGGGTGACAGTTCAAGTCCTGGTTTCTCCACTTATAATCCAGCTCCCTGCTAATGGCCTAGAAAAGCAGCAGAAGATGGACCAAATGTTGGATCCCTGCCACCCAGGAGGAAGGCTTGGAAGAAGCTCCTGGCTTGAGCCTGGTCTAGTCCTGGGCATTGTGGCCATCTGGGGAGTGAGCCAGCAGATGAAGCATGCTCTCTTTGACTTCCAAATAAATCTTTCAAAAAAAAAAAAAAAGCCAATGATGACTGAGTATCAACCATGAATATTGCTGTCTTCAATTCTCTTTTAAATAGGCATTTTCCTAAAGCCATATGCACCCATGTGGGAGACGCAGAAGAAGCTCCTAGCTCCTGGCTTCCGACGGCGCAGCTCTGGCCATTACAGCCATCTGGGGAATGAACCAGCGGATGGAAGACCACTCTGTCTCAACCGCTCTCTGTGACTCTGTCTTTCAAATTAAATAAATCTTTTAAACACACACACACACACACACATTATTGCATCTGACAGGGCATGTGAATACATGGATCCCACTGTTACTGAATAACTGTCACATGCCAAGGACTGGGACAGAGATGGTTCCTGCCCTTGAAAAGTTCGATTTAGTGAGTCAAGAGAGGTATGTTAAAAATGAAATACCCTTCACCATGACAGAGTCTCCAAAAACACAGGACCGAAAGCTATGGCAGAGAAACGGATGCCTAAGTAGAACCCAAAACAAACTATGGGCCAATGGAGAGAGGGCACAACTCACTGCTGTGTGTAGCAAGACCCTTAGTGCGAACAAGAACCCTTAGTACCTTTAGAATGAAGAGAGGCAGACGCCAGCTCACCAGGTCTACACTGGAAGGTGCTGGGAGATTATCAACAGGAAACAACTAGATAGGAAGCACTGAAGGACTGGAAGTAGGGAAGCAGTATCAGACTCAGGGAGCCTCGTCAGAGTCTTGCTAAAAAACCTAAGTTTTATAAAATAAAGAGGATGTGAGGTTAGGGACTAGGGTGGATTTGTGAGAAGGCACGAAGGGCGAGTTTAGAAACACCATCCATTAGATTAAGTCTCAGACTGAACGCAGGGCAGTGATCCTCAAACTCAGGTGAGCTGTCCCCGAAAGGACGTTTCACAATGACTGGAGACACTGTAGGCAGCTAACGGGCAGACACCAACACGTGCTAAACATCTGCAACGCACAGGACAGCGCCCACAACATCACCCAGCCCCAAGCGTCAGCAGCGCACAGGTTCAGAAGTACTATTACAGATGCAGTCTCAGCCCCCAGCTTTCCACTTTGGTGTCCAAAAGAGACGACAGTGCCATCAGCCAGGATGGGAGACAGAAAGCAGGTTTGAGATTGGGGAGAAGAGAAGAGAATGAGCTCAGGTTTGCCCTGCTGGATCATGAACTTAACTACACTAGTTTGGAGCTCAGCGATTGCAGCGTGAAGTCTGGGGAATCACCAGGAGATCGCACAGCTGGTCTCTGACATGTTAACACCAAGCACGTTCAATAAACTGCTTGTCAGAAAAGCTGCAGAAGCGCAGTAGGCAATCTATACCTGAAATCTTAAAGCTCTTATCCTCTTAAAAAGACCTAAAAGGTATTTGAAACTGTTTGTCCCAGGTGTACAAGTGTTACAGCTAACAGCTTTCCAAATAAACCAGGCAGCACTTGTAAATAAAGATCAGACACACTGCGTCCTTTACAACAATTCACACAAATACTGACTGGATCAAACACCAGCACTCGGGGCCAGCCCTGTGGCATAGCAGGGTAAGCCAATGTGGTGCCAGCATCCCCAGTGGATGCTGGTTGCTCCAATTCTAATCCAGTTCCCTGCTAATGTGCCTGAGAAAGCAGTGGAAGATGGCCCCTAGGGCTGGGGCCCCGCACCCATATCAGAGACCTGGAAGAAGCTCCTGGATTTGGCCTGGCCCAGCCCCCAGCTGTTGTGGCCATCTGGGGAGTGAACCAGCAGATGGATGATCTCTCTGTCTCTCCCTCTAGTTCTGACTTACAAATAAATAATTAAATCTTTAAAATAAAAACAAAACACAGCATTTCCTAAAGTGTGTTCTAAGAAACATGAGTGTTCCTGTTCAAATGAGTTTTGCATCAGGGCGCCGGATTCTGTCCCGGTTGCTCCTCTTCCAGTCCAGCTCTCTGCTGTGTCCTGGGAAGGCAGTGGAGGATGGCCCAGGTGCTTGGGCCCTGCACCCGCATGGAAGACCAGGAGAAGCACCTGGCTTCTGGCTTTGGATCAGCGCAGTGCGCCGGCCGCAGCGGCCATTGAACCAACGGCAAAGGAAGACCTTTTTCTGTCTCTCTCTCTCTCACTGTCCACTCTACTTTTCCAAAAAAAAAAAAAAAAAGTTTTGCAGACACTGCTATATCCTATTCTGAGGTATTTATAATTCACACTAGAATATTAAAAGTTCTGAGACACCTGTTTTACCCCAAATAACCACCAACTATCTGACCTCAGGATTATTTTTAAGCAATACGTGACTATCTCCTAAGACTTGTAGTTATAAGCACAGTAGGAGACTCAAAGGACCAACTTCAAGGTAAATACATCTCATTCAAGGTTTGGATAGTTGACCAGCTTTACCAATTTTCCTAACTACACATAAGCAGCAGAGGTTCTTAGAACATGTATACAAAAGACAAAACTAAACTGAGGCCTTGTTTAGTAATGACTACAGTATTATTTCTCATACAGGTATTTGTTAAGAACAAAGTAATTATTCTAAAAAACTGAATGTTAATCTAAGAATCAATTTTAAAAGTAGACTCAGCATACAACACTTCAAAGTATCGTTGAGAAGAAAAATCACACACACACAAGCGCATGCACATACTTGAATCCTAAAAAACCTCTAAGTTGGTAACATCTTACATCCAAAACCAGAACAGTGAGTAGTTCAAACAACTCTACTAATTTAAGTCTTCTAGAACATTTTCCTGTAGGTCCAAAAATAATTCTACAGAACTGGTTTAAGGATCATCTTTTTTTTTTTTTTTTTTTTTTTTTGACAGGCAGAGTGGACAGTGAGAGAGAGAGACAGAGAGAAAGGTCTTCCTTTTGCCGTTGGTTCACCCTCCAACGGCCGCCACGGCTGGCGCGCTGTGGCCGGCACACCGCGATGATCCGATGGCAGGAGCCAGGTGACAGGTGCTCCTCCTGGTCTCCCATGGGGTGCAGGGCCCAAACACTTGGGCCATCCTCCACTGTACTCCCTGGCCACAGCAGAGAGCTGGCCTGGAAGAGGGGCAACCAGGACAGAATCCGGCGCCCTCACCAGGACTAGAACCCGGTGTGCCGGTGCCGCAAGGCGGAGGATTAGCCTGTTGGGCCACGGCAGCGGCCTCATCTTATTTTTTTTTAACCTCAGGCTGAAGTTATTTAACACTACTATATACAGTGATGGATTCTGAAATTTAAAATGGATGTGGGAAACTGTAAAAACATTAAACATGAGCGTGAGGGGAAAAAATCAGAATTCTGGCTTGAAGATAACCGTTACTCCCCACATAAAGCCACATTTCAAGATTTTTGTGGGCAAGAGCCTACTGTCCACTTTGGGATAATAATGACGAGGGAAACAATTTCATGACTCACCCAGGAGACAGAGTTCCTAGAAGTGATAAAGACATTATTGTTGGGGCCTGCACTGTGGTTAAAGGTTAAAGCCCTGGCCTGAAGAGCCAGCATCCCACATGGGTGCCAGTTTGAGTCCCAGCTGTTCCTCTTCCAATCCAGCTCTCTGCCATGGCCTGGGAAAGCAGAAGAGGATGCCCAAGACCTCGAGCCCCTGCACCATGTGGGAGACCCAGAAGCAGCGCCGGGCTCCTGGCTCTGGATTGGCTCAGCTCCAGCCATTGTGTCCATTTGGGAAGTGAACCAGTAGATGGAAGACCTCTCTACCTCTGTCAGCAACTCTTTCAAATAATAAAATAATCTTAAAAAATTTTAAAAAGAATAATCTTTATTCAAACTCAGTAGAGTTGACATAAAGAATTACTATAGTTAGCTCTTAGGTAACCATGTCTGTTATTTATATTTACAGAAAGAAAAAAAGATCATAAAAAAAAAAAGACTTATTGCCAGGAGATAAGTACTAGCTCTAGAAAAACAAAGTTATATTTGTCATTTGAATAGCTTTGACTTAAAAAATGAATATTGCTTATGAATGACTATTAAAGTCTGCATTTCCACAAATGCTGTTTTTACTCAATACATCTTAGTTCCAAGTAAACGCAAAAGTGTGGGTCCGATAAATACAATAAAACCCAAGGGGAACAACAGAAATGAAACCATCGACCTCGAGTACCTAGCTAACACATGTCCTTTCAGATATGCGAGCACAGATGCATATGGCGGCGAAGGAGGTATAGAGAACATCACAATTGTGAGTGGTTCCTCGACTTCCTGCTTATTTTCTCAAAAAAGCAAAGTAGCCTGGCAGACGTGTTGGAGACAAGCCGGCTGTATTCTCCACAGAGCGTGAGACATGGACACGGTCAGCTAACCGCTAGCCACTGCTCTTCCTCACCCTCCTCAGCTCTGGGAGCCTCGCTTAGCATCATGTCAGCTCTCCCGTCTGCCTGGAGCTGGGTTAGGGACACACCTCTGAAGCATTTCAGTTTTATGAGATAACTGGGAGAAGCCTGCTGGAAGCCACTGGGCACACTCAACAAAGAGATAATTACAAACCTAAGACTTGTTCCCTTAAATAACATGTGCATACAACGTAAGGCATCTTATGTGAGGAGCATGCCGGAGAACAAAGCCTGCATTCTCTGTTAACCACCAGATCAAAGAACGAAGAATCCATTCCCAGATTATGTCACGGAACCCATGAATCAGCCTGGCTTCAGGCTTCTTGTGTGACAGCACAAGTTTCCTAATGTCTTCAATAGCTGTTATTTTAAAAATCACACAAGTGGTGATCGAAGACACAGGTTTACATATAATAAACGTGGCAACACAGAGCTCCCCGCCCAGGGTAATGTTAAGGGTGGTCCTCCAGAACGTTCAGCTGGCCACGCACTGGTCATCAACTACTTCAAAAGATAACCAGGCAGCATATCTGGTACAATCTGGGAGCTCCATTTAAAAATGCAGAGCTAGCCAACAGAGACCTTTTTAGGAACCGATACACTGAGATGGGCGGGAGGAGGAAGAAGTGAACAGAAGAAGGTGGAAATGGTCAAAGCTCACTATCAGTTGACTTTCTGATACAAGGAATAGGCACCCAAAGCTTTAATTAGGAAATAGTGGTGCTGGGGCCAGCACTGTGGCATAAAGGGTTAAGCCACTGCTTGCAGCGCTGGCATCCCATATGGGCAGCTGCTCCTCTTCCTATCCAGCTCCCAGCTAATGCACCTGGGAAAGCAGCAGAAGATGGCCCAAGTGCTTGGGCCCTTGAACCATGTTTCAGACAGAGAAAAAGCTCCTGAGTCCTGGCTTCAGGTCAGCCCAGGTCCAGCCATTGCAGCCACTGGGGAGTGACGCAGCGGATAGAAGACCTCTCTCTGTCTCTGTCCCTTCCCCCTCACTCTGTACTGTCTTTCCAAAAAAAAAAAAAAAAAAAAGGCCTGGTGGCATCAGAACTTAATCATAAGAGGGCAACTACCAAAAGCAATAAAAATTGGAATTCTCAGAAGGAGCAGCCTCTGGGGATGCGGAGGACAACGGAAGGTATGGGGTGGGGGACTATACACTGCTTTACAACCCTGTAAGTACTATTCAATCTTTAAAATTTTGTCATGGGTACTATCTTTTTAAAAATTTGCACTGTGAAAAACTTACAATTAACACAAAGCAAAGACTGCTTTCGTGGTCATTTTTTAAGATTCTCAAACTACAGAAAGGTAACTTTTAGTAGCTTGGAACTCAACCGACTTAAAAAGATGTTAAAGAAGAATAAAAGTGGCCGGTGCCACGGCTCACTAGGTTAATCCTCCGCCTGCGGCACTGGCACCCTGGGTTCCAGTCCCGGTTGGGGTGCCGGATTCTGTCCCGGTTGCTCCTCTTCCAGGCCAGCTCTCTGCTGTGGCCCGGGAGTGCAGTGGAGGATGGCCCAAGTGCTTGGGCCCTGCACCCCATGGGAGACCAGGAGGAGGCATCTGGCTCCTGACTCCGGATCGGCGCAGTGCCAGCCATAGCGTCCATTGGAGGGTGAACCAACGGAAGGAAGACCTTTCTCTCCGTCTCTTTCTCTCGCTGTCTAACTCTGCCTGTCAAAAAGAATAAAAGTATTAAAGAATGAAAGGGAACCAGAAGCAAAGCAGGAACCCAGACGTCGTGAACTCTGGGACTGGAAGTGCTGAAGGCAAAGCCAACGCCTGGTGAAAATATTCCCCTCAATTAGAGCCAGGCCATGAGAAGACGCTCCACCTCAGTCTGGACCCTGGCGTCAGGCCCAAAGAACAAAGGCAGGGACAAGGCAAGGAGCAGCGGGCCCTGCAGCACAGCCCAAGCCTCGTTTCAGGACCCATGAGCGGCACTGCCTGTCCTCTGACGAGCGAAGGCTCAAACACTGGGATTTCCTAAACACAACAGTCCTGGACAAGTTACCAATGGGGATTCTGATGCTCAGGATCACCAGGGAACTGGCTTGCATCTTTTTTCTCTCTCTCATACACACACACACACTCCAAGAAAAATCACGTTGACTGCAGTGTTTTGTTGTTACTAAAGACAGCAGCATCCAACAGCAAACTGCAATCCTATTGCAACACCGTGTTTTAACAGCCGACTGCTCGCACAAAGGATGTTCTCTTATTTAAAAAAAAAAATGCTTACTTTGAGGGAAGCAAGGATTATTCTAATGGCTACCCAACACATAGATACACTGCTAGAACTCCATCTAGTGACAAAGCACACACACAGCAGGAGCATGGCTCCCCCCCACCCCAAAAAAAAAAAAAAAACTATTTAGTGAGTACAAATTTCTTAAGTACAACTTCAGGGAAGACAAGGGCTGTTTAAAGTCATGGCTTCTCAATGTGTCAATTTCACTTCTACAGATTCCCTTTTAGGTGTTCTATTGTTTATTTATTTATTTGACAGGCAGAGCTAGACAATTAGAGATAGAGAAACGTCTTCCTTCCGTTGGTTCACTGCCCAGATGGCTGCTACGGCCTGCGCGCTGCGCTGATCCGAAGCCAGGAGCCAGGTGCTTCTCCTGGTCTCCCATGCGGGTGCAGGGCCCAAGCACTTGGGCCATCCTCCACTGCACTCCTGGGCCACAGCACAGAGCTGGACTGGAAGAGGAGCAACCAGGACAGAATCCGGCGCCCCAATTGGGACAAGAACCCGGAGTGCCAGCGCCACAGGCGGAGGATTAGCCAAGTGAGCTACAGCACTGGCCTCTATTAGTTATTACAGATCAGGGAGAACATATGGTATTTGTCCCTTTGGATCTGGCTTATTTCACTAAGTATGAGTTTTCCAGATTCGTCCATTTTGTGGCAATGACTTGATTTTTTTTACTGCTGTATAGTATTCCATTGAGTACATATCCCTTCATTTCTTTTTTTTTATTTATTTTATTTTTTGACAGGCAGAGTGGACAGTGAGAGAGAGAGACAGAGAGAAAGGTCTTCCTTTTGCCGTTGGTTCACCCTCCAATGGCCGCCGCGGTTGGCGCGCTGCGACCGGCGCACCGCGCTCATCCGATGGCAGGAGCCAGGTGCTAGGTGCTTTTCCTGGTCTCCCATGCGGGTGCAGGGCCCAAGCACTTGGGCCATCCTCCACTGCACTCCCTGGCCACAGCAGAGAGATGGCGTGGAAGAGGGGCAACTGGGACAGAATCCGGCGCCCTCACCGGGACTAGAACCCGGTGTGCCGGCGCCGCAAGGCAGAGGATTAGCCTGTTGAGCCACGGCGCCGGCCCCATATCCCTTAATTTCTTTAACCAGTCTTCATTTGACGGGCATCTAGGTTGATTCCATGCCTTAGCTATTATGAATTGAGCAGCAATAAACATAGAGGTGCAGATAACTCTTTGATTTGCTGATTTCATTTCTCTTGGGTAAATTCCTAGGAGGGGGATGGCTAGGTCATAAGGTAGGTCTACATTCAGATTTTTGAGTTATCTCCAAACTGATTTCCATAGTGGCTTTACCAATTTACATTCCCACCAACAGTGGACCAGTGGACCATTTTTCCCCACATCCTCACCAGCATTTGTTGTTTGTTGATTTCTACATGAAAGCCGTTCTAACCGGGGTGAGCCATTCTAACTTCACTGTGGTTTTGAATTGCAGAAGCATAGCTTAAAACTCACAAATGTAACAGAAATATACAGACTTAAAATATGGCACCAACAAGCAAAAAACTGTCTTCTGAAAAGATTTTTTAAAAAAGCATGAATTTAATTTCTTGGGCTTTTTAACTAGTTAACTGCACAGTGAACTGAAGTATTTATTTTATTAGAACTCAGCATCAGAAATACTTTCATGACATCAAGTATTTGAGTTGGTCTATTTAAAGAAAATGTCATATTAAACATTGCTATTTGGAAATGAAGATTATTAAATTATAAGCATATATTTAAGCAGTAACACTACTTTACATTCCTCACACTGTCTCTCACAACAGGAATAATTTTTATTAACCTCATTTCAATAGGTCACAGCATTATTTCTTTTTAAAAACATTTATTTTTATTTATTCCAAAAGCAGAGCAACAAAGAGATAGAGGAAGAAATCTTCCATCCACTGTTCATTTCCCAAATCCCTATAAAGACAGGACTGGGCCAGGCTGAATCCTTGAGACAGAACTCCATGCTGGTCTCCCACTCGGGTGCAGGGCCCACTTACCTGAGCCGTCTTCCACTGCCTTCCCAGGACATCCGCAGGAAGCTGGGTAGCAATCGGAGCAGCCAGGACTCAAAGGGGCTCTCTAACACAGGAGGAGGGCACCTCCAGTGGCGGATTAACTACAACACCTCATCTACCCCCACAACACCAGCTACTAATAGGTTTTAGTACTTACATATTCTTGGGCTCTTTAATCAACAGCTGCATTTAAAAATTATGTAATGTGCTGAAATTCAAGACATAAAAGCAAGCAAATGCACAGAATATATTTGTATATATTTAACATGCTCAGTGTTCAAAAACTTGGTCTGCTATTTATTAAATAACAGCCAATGTCTCTGCCCCTTCTACACATTTTTAACTTCCATCAGATTCAGATAAAATAGTGGGTATTTTTAAATACATCAAGAGTTGTGCCTGATACATTTACAATTACATTTCCACAATTATATTTAAAATTAGCATTATATTTTCGGCTGTAAGTATTCTTCTCTTACAGCATGAACTGTATTAAATAAAACTAAACTAATAACCGACAGGATACACCAAGGAAATCTTATTAATAACTGGGGCTTCATTCTCATTAATATAGCTGGTACAACCCTAAAAATGTACCATAAGTGATTTCCCAATAGACATTCTGTTAAAAACCCATCGAATTCTACCAGCAGGAAAAGTTGGTTAAACATCAGTTGAGGGGCTGGCACTGTGGCAAGCTGGCTAAGCCTCTGCCTGCAGCACAGGCATCCTATGGGTGCTGGTTCCTGTCCTAGCTGCTCCTCTTCTGATCCAGATCTTTGCCTAAGGCCTGAGAAAGTAGTGCAAGATGGCACAAGTGCTTGCACCCCAGCACCTGAATGGGCGACCCGGAACAAGTTCCTGGTCCCTGGCTTTGGACCAGCCCAGCTCAGGCTGTTGCAGACATTTGGGAAGTGAACTAGCGGATTCAAGACCTTTCTGGGGCTGGTGCCGCGGTGTATCAGGTAAAGAAGCCACCTGTAGTCCCAGCATCCCATATGGGCACTGGTTCAAGTCCCGGTTCCTCCACTTCCAATCCAGCTCTCTGCTTTAGCCTGGGAAAGCAACAGAAAATGGTCCAAGTCCTTGGGCCCCCACACCAGTGTAGGAGACCAGAAAGAAGCTCCTGGCTCCTGGCTTCGGATTGGCACAGCTCCAGCCGTTGTGGCCATTTGGGGAGTGAAGCAGCGGATGGAAGACTTCTCTCTTTCTGTCTCTGCCTTTCAAATAAACAAATCTTAAAAAAAAAAAAAAAAAAAAAGACCTTTCTGTCTCTCCCTCTCTGTCTATAACTGTACCTCTCAAACAAATAAATAAAAACTTTCAACAAAACACAAGAAAAACACTGGTTGAGATGACCACATCTATACTGCAGTGCTTGGGTTCAAGTCCTAGTTCTGCTACCAATTCCAGCTTCTTGCTCATGAGCAGCCCGAGAGGCAGTAAGTAATGGCTCTAGCACTGGGCTGCTACCCACACAGGAGACACTGATTCAGTTCCTCGTTCTCTGTTCTATCTGGACCAGCCCTGTGTACACTTGAGGAGTGAGCCAGTGGATACTTCTCTCTCTCTCTCTTCTCAAATGTAAGTGATTTGAAGTAAATATGTAAGTTCTATCACTTTTAATAAACAATGATACTCCCAGATAAGCTTTTACTGTACACCTGCTATGAACTAAACAAGTAGATACTCAATTCATGTGTTAGTTATCCAGACTAATAAATATTCTTTTTTTTTTTTTTTTTTTTGACAGGCAGAGTGGACAGTGAGAGAGAGAGACAGAGAGAAAGGTCTTCCTTTTGCTGTTGGTTCACCCTCCAATGGCTGCCGCAGCCGGCACACCGCACTGATCCGATGGCAGGAGCCAGGTGCTAGGTGCTTTTCCTGGTCTCCCATGGGGTGCAGGACCCAAGCACTTGGGCCATCCTCCACTGCACTCCCGGGCCACAGCAGAGGGCTGGTCTGGAAGAGGGGCAACCGGGACAGAATCCGGTGCCCCGACCGGGACTAGAACCCGGTGTGCCGGCGCTGCAAGGCGGAGGACTAGCCTGTTGAGCCACGGCGCCAGCCAGACTAATAAATATTCTAAAGCCAAGTACATGAGTGTTATTATTCCCTACATAATCCTGAACATTTAAAATTCCTGAGGTGTGGGCATTTGAAAACACAATTAAGACGCTACCTAGGGGCAGGCACTGTGGCACCTGCAGTGCCGACATCCCATATGGACACCAGTTCTAGTCCCGGTTGTTCCTTTTCCAACCCAGCTCTCTGCTATGGCCTGGAAAAGCAGTGGAAGATGGCCCAAATGCATGGGTCCCTGCACCCATGTGGGATACCAGGAAGAAGAATCTGGTTCCTGGCTTTGGATCAGCAAAGCTCCGGCCATTTGGGGGCTGAACCAACAAAAGGAAGACCTTTCTCTGTCTCTCCTTCTCAGTGTCTCCAACTCTACTTCTCAAATAAGTAAATAAAATCTTTAAAAAAAAGATTAAAAAAAAAAAAGATGCTACCTAAGGGGACTAGTGCTGTGGTGTAGCAGGTAAACACACTGCCTGCAGTGCCAGCATCTCATGTGGGCACCTGGTGAATCCCAGCTGCTCCTCTTCTGATCCAGCTCTCTGCTATGGCCTGGGAAAGCAGTAGAAGATGGCCCAAGTCCTCAGGACCCTGCACCCATGTGGGAGACCTGGAAGAAGCTCCTGGCTCCTGGCTCCGGATTGGTCCAGCTCCGGCAGCTGTGACCATCTGGTGAGTGAACCAGTGGACAGAAGACCTCCCTTCCTCTCTCTGCCTTTGGCTCTAACTCTACTTTTCAAATAAATAAATCAATCTTTAAAAAAAAAAAAAAAAAACGGTGCTACTTAGGACACATGCATCTCATATCAGAGTGTCCGGTTCAAGTCCTGGCTTCTAAGCTTTCAATCCAGCTTGCTGCTAACGCACACCCAAGGCAGCAGGTGATGGCTTCAAGTACTTGAGTCCCCGCCCCACACATGCAAGTCCTATATTAGATTCTGGTCTTGGAGCTGGTGCTGTGGTGTGGCGGATGGGGCTGATGCCAGTTCAAGTCCCGGCTACTCCGCTTTCGATCTGGCTCTCTGCTGTGGCCTGGGAGGGCAATGCAGATGGCCCAGGTCGTTGGGCCCCTGCATCCATGTGGGAGGCCTGGAGGCGGTTCCTGGCTCCTGGATTCAGACTGGCCCAGCTCTGCACGTTGCGGCAAGTTGGGGAGTGAGCCAGCGGATGGAAGGCTTCCCTCTCTCTGCCTCTCCTTCTCTCTCTCGAACTCTGACTTTCAAATAATAAATAAATCTTTTTTAAAAATACAGTAAGTTGTGGTCTCCTCCTAACCTATGATCCAGCAGGCTCACTTCTGGGAATTTACCCAAACCAAAAGAAATCAGCATAAGACAGAGTTATCTGTACTCCCCTGTTCATTGCAGCTCAATTCACAACAACTAAGGTAATAGAATCATCCCAAGTGTTCATCATCAACTGATGACTGGATAAGGAAACTGTGTGTGTGTGTGTGTGTGTGTATTCTATGGAGTACTACTCATCTGTAAAGAAAAAATAATAAAATCCTGCCTTTTGCAACTAAAGACACAACTGGAAACCATTCTACTCAGTGAAATAAACCAGTTTCAAAAAGAGAGATACCATGTTTTCCCTGATCTGTGGTAACTAATACAGTATCTACAATGACACTGAAAAGTCTGAATCCTTCATATTTTATTTTATACTTACACAGGTCATCCATTTTAACTTTCCCATACAATACACATTATGATTACAACTATCTTCCAGGGCCAGCACTGTGGCTCACTTGCTTAATCCTCCTCCTGTGGCACCGGCATCCCATATGGGTGCTGGGTTCTAGTCCCGGTTGCTCCTCTTCCAGGCCAGCTCTCTGCTGTGGCCCGGGAAGGCAGTGGAGGATGGCCCAAGTGCTTGGGCGCCTGCACCCACATGGGAGACCAGGAGAAGCACTTGGCTCCTGGCTTTGGATCAGCGCGCAGCACCGGCCGTACTGGCCATTTGGGGGGTGAACCAATGGAAGGACAGACCTTTCTCTCTGTCTCTCTATCTGTAACTCTACCTGTCAAATTAAAAAAAAAAAAAAAAAAAGAGCTAGCTTCCAATATGGCAGCCAGATGACTACTGAATATCTGAAATATAGCTAGTGCAACTGAGAAAGTGGATTAAACTTCGATTCTCAATTCAGTTAACGAAAAAAAATTATGTGTGGGACTGCTTGAGTAAGTGAATTGACTCTTTCCAGCAGAAAATTTTATGAAATTTAAATTCACATCAAGTATTTCTGACAGAAATGTCATGTCCAAAGTGAGATGTGCTATAAATGCAAAAGACACTATGGATTTTGAAAGACCTACCATGAATAAAGAGTATAAACCATCTCAGTGATTTCTGTACTAATCACACATGAAAATTCCATGCCCTCTGTCAGAGTGCAGCGATGCTGCACAGAATGCTTCAGTCAGCACAGACCAGACACCAAGGTGGTCTCAGCAAGTTCTATTCGCTGTGACGGCCACAGCCGTCCTGCGACATCCCACTGCTCAGAACACTCAGCCATCACTTAGGGACCATGGTGCATTCCTTCTTGAAGGTCTCTAGATGCCTGGGCTTAACCAGTGGGTATGCTGTGTCAAAATGTTAACTTCACCTTCTTTGAACATTAAATTTTCAATTACGTTCTGTCTAAATTATACTGCTAGACAATGTGGCACTATACAATATTTTACATCGTCATTTCCCAACTAACTTGCTCCTATTTTTGCACTACTGCAAACCCTGATCCTGTACATTTTTCTGGGCATGCACCCAAGAGATGAACTGGAAGCAGAGTTCCCCGTCATGGGGTTGCAACCACAGCCGATACACAAACTCTTCTTCATAGCAATGTGCCAACTGACATTCCTGTTCATCGTGCGTCACACCATTCCCACACCAGGCTACATATAAGCGACACCTTCAGTCTGTGCCAACTATTATGGGCATGGAACGGTATTTCACTGCTGGTTCTATCTGCTCCTCCCTCATCTCTAGAGACACTGAGCAGCTCTTCCTGTGTTTCTGAGCCATTTCAGCCCAGTGGATTTCTACACTCATTTCTGAGCTTATTCAAAACTTTAAGCTCCAGATAGTCTAAAGGCCAAAATCTAAAACCCAGCACTCAGACCACACAAATGCAAACTTCCACATTCAATTCCAACCATACAGATAAAGTCAACATCACCACTGGCTAATGTAGAGCAAAGCTGCTTATTTTTCCAAGTTTCCTGACATTCAATGTTTAAAAAAATCAGTACGCTATAAATGCAACAAACATATTCCGCTCTTTTATCAAAGGTAAAGAGGGTCCTTCAGTAGAAAACTTTTCGTTTTTTTGCTTTACACATGGAACTGTCAGCGAACTCTGTTAGGGAAGGGCTGCATTCACTGGGTCATTCCTCAAATCATGGTAATGGCCAGGGCTGGGCCAGGCTGAGGCCAAGAGCATGGGACTCTATCTGGGACTCTGACATGGGTGGCAGGGACCCAAAGACCATCTTCTACTGCTTTCCCAGGTGCATTAGCAAGGAGTTGGATGGGAAGTGGAGCAGCTGGGACTTCAGCCAACACACTGATAGGGGATGCCCATGTTGGAAAAAGCGGCTTAACCCACAGTGTCTCAATGCTGGTTCCCAAGCAACACATTTTTTTAAATTAACAGTTCCATTTCCAAATAGGTTAAAATCCTAGGTATTCAAATGGTAACCACCACCACTTTATCCCTGTCTGCATTTTCATGACACCATCCCTCAAGACTTCAAAGCAACTGTTATTTTCATCTGATTAACTTTTCTCTTATCACAGTGATTAATTACAGCCAGGTAACTCCTTTCTGAATGGCTCTCAAGTTGTCCCAGCTGTAAGTCCACCCATGAACAGTGATATTTCATGTGCAGTGGTCACACATTCTCAGTTTCCCTGGATCATCCACCTTTCCTGTTCAAAGTCGACTGAATTAAATGCAACTAAGTACGATTTATATTTTCCCTTTAGGTAACAAAGAGTAACAGACAAAATCTTTGTCAGATGCTATGTCCCAATTTGGGGCTTTGCAAAGACGAGCCCTGTATGGCATGGTGTTTCTGTTCAAACACACTCCATCTTTTCCACAACTCGGTCGTCATGGCAGAAAAGCCTAAACACACACATTTTCTGGCTGTGATGGTACTTAACATTCTTCACTTACTGAAGATTTGATCTGGAGCTTTCTGGCTACTTAGTGTTCTTGAAATTAAGACTTTATCAGAGAAAGAGAGAGGCTGCCATCTTTGGTGCCTGGTAAAGGGAATGACAGACGGCAGACACCTAACATGACACAACATTTCACAGACTCACAATTCAGAAGGCCACCTGCAATCTGATGGCAACAGCAGCATTTTTAACATAAATGAGGACGTAAAACACGCAGTGCATCATGCCTGGTTAGGGGGGTTCTGTTGTTCCACTGAACTTTCAGCTACATTTACATATGCTTGTCATAAAACTTAAAGTTCATGTGTTAAAAGCATACAAAATGCCTGTATACAATGTTCATGGAAACCCCCTGAAGCAGTTACATAGCACCCAGTGCATAGCACAAAACCAGAGGTCCTGAATGACCTGAAGTCACACAGCTAGCAAATGACATGAATAAGCTTACTTTTAAAAATACAAATGAAAATGAAATTGAATTTCACTAGACATCAGAGAACTGCAGCTTGAAAACAAGTTATTTTTTCACCTGTCAAAATAGGAAACTTTTCAATTCAGTAAAAAATTCCATTTTGTGAGTGTTCAAGGAGATCTGACATTCTCCACAGCAGCAGGTAGGAGCATAAATTAACAGTGCTCCTGGAACACACTTTGTTGGTGCTTATCAAACGCTTTTAAACTTCTGAGCAAATCCTCAGACAGACATTCTATGCTAAGAACGTACCCTGCAGAAAAAACCACAGATGTATGCAGAGATCTGTCTACAGCAATGGACTGACACACTGCTTACAGTAACAAGGCCGTAAGTTAAAATGTCCAATAATGTGTGAGACCAAATGAGTTATGGTACATCCATCTCACTGAATACAACACAGCCATAAAACACAAAATCCTAGAACATGCAGTTACAGAAAATGTTCAACAAATGAAAATAGTTGATCAGTGGATACAGGACAAAAACCTATCTATGTGCATAGGAAAAAAATATATGAAAGACAGACTAGTTTATTTCAGCTTTTCCTTGCCTTCCCAGAATAATCCTTTCAAAAGCCCAACTTTGTATTGGGAGGGGAGATGAGCAGGACACCCATGGCAGAAAGTGGGTGGCAGTGCTAGGTACTGTCCTGCATTTCTGGAAAATGCTGCAGTACACACGTGGCTTCTAGCCAGGGGATCTGAGGGCTGCTCACCTGCAGTAAAAGCCCATGGCCTTGAAGCGGCCCACCAGTCTACCACTGGCTCTTCTCACCCTGCCTGCAATGGGGAGCCATCCCTCACTCCCACATCAGTGGGCTGGGCCCACGAACCAGTGGCACAGCATTAGTATTTCTCGGAAGCTCCCAAGGTGATTCCCAGGAGTCTCCAGGACACAGCCCCTTGCTCCCTCTCCAGCTGTGTTTGCCGCTTGCCCTCTTCTGCTCCAGCCGCACTGGCCACCCTGAGGTTTCCCAAACACGCTAGGCTCAACGCTTTGCCTAAAATAAAATGCCCGTTGATCTCCGCCTGCCCAGCATCTTCCAGGTCTTAGCTCAGGTGCTACCCTCCCAGGGAGGGCTGCCTGTTCACTCCACATAAAAACCACGGCCTCTTCCCTTGCTCTCCCAGGACACTTGGACAGCACTTACTACCACCTGACAGGCCATCTGCTTGGTTACCGCCCCTCTAACACAACTGAAGTATCGCCTCTTCAAGGGCAAGCACTGGATCTCTTTCAATTTTTATTTATTTTCACTTTACTTGCAAGGCAGGGAGGCAAGGAGTGCGGGAGGGAAGGAACACACACCCATCTGCTGGTTCACTCCCCAGGTGCCTGCAACAGCCAGGGCTGGGCCAAGTGGAAACCAGAAGCCCAGAACTCAATCTGGTCTTCTACATGCATGGCAGGGATTCACGTTCCCTGAGTCATGCCCACTCCACCCCAGGGAATCATCAGAGGAACGCTGGAACTGGAAGGAGGACTAGGACCCAAGCCCAGGCACTCTGATAGGGGATACGGGCATCTCAAGTGGCATCTTAGCTGACTGACCGATTTAACCACTGCTGTGTCACCAGCAGCTCAAATACCCGGGACATATCAGGCCCTCAGGGAGCGGATGGATGATTACACACCGGAACACTTAGAGTTCTTGGTGGTCAGATAAAATGACATTGTATGTCAATGTTCTATGTGAAAATGTATTCTATTTAGGAGTAAGAATAATTGTGCTTTTGAAGCAAACAATTTCAATCCAATGTATTTGCTTGCTTTTAAAAACCAGCTGGTGGGGTGAGTAACTGGCACAGTAGCCAAGTCACTACTAGGAACGCCTGCATCCCCTAGCAGAGCGCCTGGGTTTTGAGTCATGGTTCCGTTTCCGATTCCAGGTTCCTGCTGGTGTGTACCCTGCGAGGCAGCCGTGATGGTGATGGCTATGTACTGCAGTTCCTGCTATTACACGGAAGACCTGCAGACTGAGATCTTAGCTCCCAGTTTCAGCCTGCCCAATCCTCACTATTGCAAATATTTAGGGAGTGAACCAGCGGGGGGGGGGGGGGAGGGTCTGCCTTTCAAAATAAGTAGTTTTTAAAAATACATAGCTGATAAAATATTATCCTGGTGACCACACAAATAAACATATATGTAAATATTCATTTAACTATAGATTTGTACTGCCCGGTATTTTTTAAAAGTGACTAAAAATACAGCCCCACCAACACTGTCAATGTCCAACAAAAACAGATTTGGGGACACTCTTGCCCAGGGAATTCTTCCAGCAAGAGAAGTCACTCTCAGACTTCTGGGTTGTCCCACCCATTCTGCTCAGAATTCCCTGTGATAAGCTTGACCATCCCTCGACTATCCACACCGCAAGCGTGCCCTAAGGGATCTCACCAAGTACCAACTTCTCAAGTTTTATTCATTTATTTTCACACTATGTGAAAGGTCAAGCCTAAAGCTGGAGAATGTCCTCTGACTGGTTCTCCGGCAAACAGAACCTAAGATGATGGTGGCTTGAACAAGTAAGGTAAGTACTAAATGATGAACGACTGATAAACAGAAAGTGAATCCCAATGAAGCCTTTATGCTTGGCAAGCATCCTGCCATTTTTAAATGGATAAAATCAGAACTCCAATCAAGGATGTCTCATCCAAGCACTTGGAAACCAGTCCCCTTCAGTTCTGTAAATGTCATTCTCTGGAGCCTGGACACATACTCTCTCATCTCGCCAGTCACAAACAGCCTCTCTCATTCTGAGAAACACACGCTGAGGTCTCAGGCAAACGCTTTTCCAAGGCATTTTAGAAAAGCATATAACCCTTAATTCTCAAGAGAGGGGTGGTGTAACCAGGATACTACAAACAACCGCATGATGGCCAGTGACTAACAATTTTACATTACGGTAACTTCAAAACACGATCAAAGGGGCCGGTGCTGTGGTGTAGCAGGTGAAGCCGCCGCCTGCAGTGCCGGCATCCCATAAGAGCGCTGGTTCAAGTCCCAGCAGCTCTGCTTCCGATCCAGCTCTCTGCTATGGCCTAGGGAAGCAGTAGAAGATGGCCCAAGTGCTTAGGCCCCTGCACCCACATGGGAGACCTGGAAGCAGTTCCTGGTTCCTGGCTTCAGATCGGCGCAGCTCCAGCCACTGCAGTCAATTAAAGGTTTTCCATCCACTGGTTCACTCCCTATCTCTCTGTAATTCTGCCTTTCAAATAAATAAATCTTTTAAAAAAAGAACTATCAAAAATATTATCAAGAATGCAGTTTTTAGTAAGCTAAATCATTAACATCTAAAAAAATTAACAGGGGCAGGTGTTTACTGTAGAAGTTAAGATGCTGTGTGGTATGGCAGCCACATCTTGAGTCAGAAAACCTGGCAATGCACACCCTGGGAGACAGCAGCTAATGGCTCCACAACTTCAGTCCCTGCACCCACATGGGAGACCTGGATCCAGTTACAGGCTCCTGGCTTCAGCCCGGCCCAGCCTTTGCTGAGCATCTGGAGAATGAACCAGCAGATGGAAGATCTTCGTCTGTCTGCCTCTCAGCCTTCCGTGTAAGATAAAAATTAAAAATAAAGCTGGGGCCAGCACTGTGATGTAGCAGGTACAGCCGCCACCTACAGTGCCGGTGGTTCAAGTCCTGACTGCTCCATTTTCAATCCAGCTCTCTGCTGTGGCCCAGGAAGGCAGTGGAGGATGGCCCAAGTGCTTGGGCCTTGCACCCCATGGGAGACCAGGATAAGTAAGCACCTGGCTCCTGGCTTCAGATCAGTGCAGCGCGCCAGCCGCAGCCGTCGTTTGTGGGGTGAACCAACGGAAGGAAGACCTTTCTCTCTGTCTCTCTCTCTCACAGTCTAACTCTGCCTGTCAAAAAAAAAAAGTGAGGTGTAGAGGCTGGCAATGCAGCGTAACAGGTAAAGCCAGCACCTGCAATGCCAGAATTCCATACGGGTGCCAGTGTGTGTCCTAGCTACTCCACTTCCGATCCAACTCCCTGCTGGTGGCCTATGAGAAGCAATGTGAAATGGCCCAAGTGCTCAGGTCTGAGCACCCAAGTGTGAGACCTGGATGAAGCTCCTGGCTTCAGCCTGGGCCCAGCCCCAGCCAATGCAGCCATCTGGGGAGTGAACCAGATAACAGAGATCTCTTTGTCTCCCTTTCTCTGCAACTCTGATTTTCAAATAAAATAAATAAACCTTTTAAGGTGAAGTGTGATACCCTCTTTAAAATTCTGTTAACAATTAAAAAAATTAACACTATCCTATCCCCAGTATCCTAAATGCCTTCACTCTTTTCCACCATTAAGGTGCAGGGCAATGGTCCCAGGACCCCCTGCAGCAGCTCAGTCCCCTCAGAAAATGGTGATGCCTTTGCGTAACACAGGCACATCCTCCCGCACACTTTAAATCATTGCCAGGTTACCTGTAATGCCTGTTACAGTGCACGCTGTGAGTTAGTTGTATTATTAAGGGACAGTGACAAACACCTGTACATGTTCTATACAAATACTATTCTTAAATACTTTTGACCTGCAGTTAATTGAATAAACACGTATGTACATATTCATTGAAGTGTAGATTTATAATGCTTTCTATCATGTTATGTATGTTACTACTTTTTTTAATTAAGTTTCAGGAAGTCTTTAGTAAGTTTTAAATAGTACATTATCACTGTTATGCTGCAATACTGGCCCCTACACCTCACTTTTGAGATGGGAGGGAGAGAGAGGAGGTAGAAGGACAAAGATGGTTGACTTCCCAAATGGCCCAAACAGCCAGGGCTGGGCTAGGCAGAAGCTACATCCCAGGAGCCAGGAACTGTAACTGGGTCTCCCACATGGGTGCAAGGGTCTCCCACATGGGTGCAAGGGCCCAAGCGCTTGCACCGTCTTCCATTGCTTTCCCAGGCTAATTGGCAGGGAGCTGGATGGGAAATGGACCAGCCAAGAGTTCAACCACCTCCCCAATGTGATGCTGGCATTGCAGGTGGCGGCTTAACCATTACGCCACAATGCCAGCCCCAAGTTTTTATTTACTTATCTTCACTTTACTTGAAAGGCAGAGGGACAAGCAGTTCTTCTATCCACTGTTTTCACTCTCCAAATGCCCTCAACAGCCAGGGTGGGGCCCAACCAAGGCCAGCAGCCCAGAACTCAAGTCAGATCTCCCCCGTGGCTGGCAAGGACAGCAGAACTTGAGCCACCACCTGCTGCCTCTCAGAGTGTGCATTACCAGGAAGCAGGAATCAGAAACGGAGCCAGGACACGAACCCCGGCTCTCTGATAGGGATGCAGGAATCCCGAGTAGCATCTCACACTGCTGCAACATCGGTTTTTCAATACTGAATTTTTTAAAAAAATTTTTTGACAGGCAGAGTAGACAGAGAGAGAGACAGAGAGAAAGGTCTTCCTTTGCCATTGGTTCACCCCCCAATGGCTGCCACAGCCGGCACACTGTGCTGATCCGAAGCCAGGAGCCAGGTGCTTCTCCTGGTCTCCCATGGGGTGCAGGGCCCAAGCACTTGGGTCATCCTCCACTGTACTCCTGGGCCACAGCAGAGAGCTGGCAGAAGGGGAACCAGGACAGAATCCGGTGCCCCGACCGGGACTAGAACCTGGTGTGCTGGCACCGCAGGCGGAGGATTAGCCTATTGAGCCACGGTGCCGGCCTCAATACTGAATTTTGACTTTACTGTTTTACCCTTGTTTCTGACTTCACAAAATACAAAAATTCTCTGTGTAAACATAAAGATAACAGATCTAATAAAAACTGAACAAACACCAGAGAATGAATTTCAAAGTCAACACTTGTGGGGCATGAACACGGCCATGGCACGGCCAGGCCAGGCCAGGCCCCGGGGCTCCGCATGCGCGGGTGTCCCCGCCCAAGCTGCGCAGAATGGAGCCACGTGGAGCCGAGCCCGTGAACTAACCCAAGCCAGGGCCTGCGGAGCCAGCCGGCAGGTGTCCCGGGGATGGAAGTGCAGGGAGGGGCCCGGCGTGCGCACACGTGGCCCCCGGATCGGCGGCGCCAAGGAGGGGCAAAAAGATGGCGCCCAGAGGAAGTAAGATGGGCGG